>CM062813.1:642614070-643814070 GCA_031772625.1 Pinus tabuliformis
TCACAATACCAGCCCCAGGAGGAGGATATCCAGGATAACTAGGAACAGGAGTCGCATTTGGGATATTATATCCTCCTGGAAAACCAGGATTAACCGGACCGTACTGGGGTTGCTGAGGTGTTGATAAGTGTACCCAGGATACGGTTGATACTGTAAACCGTTGTTGGGCAGCTTGCCCAGGTTGATACTGTCCCTGGTACGGAGGTTGAACAAATTGAGGTTGAGTAGTAACAACCGTACTTGTACCAGGTTGGCCTGCAGGCATCTGGACTGTGGTTTGAACCGTGGGTCCAGACAACGGTACAGATGTCTGAGGCGTGGTTACAGGGACAGTAGAAACCGGAGCTGCCGATACTCCAGAAGTAAGCATGGTAGATGAAGCGGTAGTGCTGCAGCCGTGTGAGGTGGAGTACCAGGTGCAATTGGCGGCTGAGTAACTACAGAAGTTACAGGGGTCTGAACACTTGACTGGACAGGTTGCGGTTGCTGGGGTGGACCAGGAACTGCAGGTTGTCCTGCTTGAGGTACCGACTGTATACTTGGTTGCGACATCTGTTGACCCTGTGACGGATCCCATGTTAACATTCCAGGTATTGACTCGTAACAGGTTGAGGATACTGAGATCCATAGCCGTATTGAGGATAGGGTTGATAACTGTAAGGTGCAGTCCCATATGATTGCCCTTGAGGTGGTTGATAACCTTGACCAGGGTATTGACCCGTAGGTTGATAACCTTGAGGTAAATACGAATACTGGGGTTGACCTTGACCTTGAGGTTGGTATCCTTGAGGTTGATACCCTTGGGGTTGATACCCTTGGGGTTGCCATCCTTGAGGTTGCCATCCTTGAGGTTGATATTGATACTGAGGTTGACTTTGGGGTACATATTGAGGCTGGGGTTGATACCCTTGGGGTTGATACCCTTGAGGTTGCCCCCCAGTCACGAATGAAGTACCTTGAGGTTGCCCCCCAGGCATTAACGAAGGTTGCCCCCCCCCCAGGCGTAATTGGCCACCTTGAGGTTGGTTAATGGGAGTTGAACCTGACATCATATAAACGTCACCTATACTCAATGGTACATTACCACTGTTTCCAACTAATAACCCATGATCAACGGTTGAGGAGATGCTCCCGCGCAAAGGTACCAGAAAGTGATTGATACCCAGTAGGAACAGAAGGACCGCCATGTAAAAATGATTCAGGACTTTGTGAAAACACAGATGACTGACCAGACATATTTACAGGAGAATGAATTCCTCTAGGTGGAACCGGAGTACGAGGTGTAGAAAAACCTACTGAGTTGTCTAAAAATTGGTTAATGCAAGGTACCAAGATTCACTTCTAGGAGGACTGTAAAAGATGGATTCACGCTCCCTGAGATCAAGGGTAATTAGATCTTCAGAATCAGAAACGCCTATTTCTTCCTCTGGAACAAGTTCTTCTATAGCAATTAATCCAACAGGAAGATTTTCGGTGATAATTCTTTCTATTCTTGGTGAATCAGGAACACTAGGAGTTGGAGTAACAGGTTCGGAAATTTCAGGTTCTTCGCCTGTTCACTGGCAGATGAAAAACTACCAGCAAGCTCGGAAACTGTAACTGCTTCGGGATTGTAACCTGTTTCTAAACTTTGGTAATCTGGATGGACTACCAAGGAAAACTCTCCTTCTTCAGGTGATCCTACTTTACTACTGCCACTAGGAGGAGTTACAAGGACCTTTAACCCTTCTAAATGACCCGGAATGTCTTCAGGAGATTCACCCCGCGATTTACGGAGTTTTCTTAACAAATCTATTCCGGCAACAATCTCAGGAGACTTGCCCCGAAGTCTACGGGACTGTCTCGGTAATTCCGCCACAATTAAAGATTTTAACTACAACACACGAAAACAAAGTAAAAATTTTCAAATCAAACCACCTAAAGTCTTCTAAAGAAGCAAACAAATTTGAAGCACACGCCTAAATAATCTAGAGCGTCAAACCACACACAAACAGTAGTCTTCCGGACCAAAAGCGCTAGTTGGTGATTAGGCCCAACCTCGCAGGATTCAGTACAAAATGGTGGGTGGAACAGTTACCCCGGCAACCTGCTTAATGAATAGACTGGACCAAGTTCCTCCACTTTAACCGTCTCGAAGTGAAGCGAACCCCCCAGAAAATCCAAGTGAGTATAACCGACGTCTGCTCCAGGTACAGTGGGACCTTCCCTCCACCGTCACCTTGGGTAGAATCCTAGATATTATGGCCACTAAGGTTACCAATCACAACAATTACACCTGGGGAACAGTCTAAACTCCGACAGCACGCAAGGGCAGAGTAACAAGCTCCAATCCCCTTACCGGCTCCTTGACAACAATCCAAGGTTTACCGATAAGTGACCCCTGGCTCCTCGACAATGGTTAATCCGAGGTTTACCGTTTGTAATACGTACTGCCTGGCGTCGTTCCCAACGAGGGAGGAATGATCCCCTCACTGGTTCGGACACGAGCTCGTGCTTCTCCTTTAAGAGGAGCTTTCCCAGAATGTAACTGAAACAATTGGATTTGTGCTACTCAAGATAGACTATCTGTTTGGTTTTGTAGTCTTGGAGAGTTAAGTACTCACCTACTCCAAGACCCTAGCCTAAGCTATGTTGGTGCTTCAGAGCCCTAGAAAAATAAAGATTACTAGATTGATTTTAATTTAAGCGTTACTTTTAAGGTTGTTTCTTAAGTCAAAAGGTGATGGAAGTGAAACCAGTGGTGTGTTGACTCGACTCGAAACCACTACAAAATGCACCTATAATGATTTATCCACTACTTTACTTTTTCGATGAATTGCTTAACTAAAAAGTTGAGAGAATGCAATCTTTATAAAAGCAACTTCTTAATTGAAGACAATCAAAGAAACAATTCGTTTGTCTTTTCCAAGCATAAAAACATAACCTCTCTTTACATGCACGAAAAAACTCTTTTCTTCTTTCGAAAACAAAAAGCTACTTGAAACAAGACTTTTTAAGAAGATGTTTTTGTATTTTTCTTTTAATAAAACAAATAAATCTAATATAACCAAAAATCAATCTTAACAACTCTTAAAATCTATGAAAATGCACTCATAAGCAAACTAAAGGCAAATTTACTCTAAGCAATCTTAACGAGGCCAAAACTAACAATGATTATTTCTAAGGTGTTTTACTTGATCACAATCAAATCAAGGACTAGCTTATTGCAGAATCAAAAACTAGCCAAAACAAAACTCTAATCTTTTTGTCTTTTTGTAAAATGGAAATCAATACTTTATAAACAAGTAATTCGAAATTTGACCCAAAACAACTCAAATGGCAAGTTGCTCACAAAAGGAGACTTTACGACAGGCCCGACTTCTAAGAAGGTTGACTAACCAAGAGATCTAAGGCTGGACAACTTTCTACTATCAAAGTCACTACAAAGCCTTTCCAAAAATCAAACCCTAGGTCTAAACTTCGTTGAAAACCACTAAAACACTCAAAGCTCACAAAACTAGTTCAGGTGAAAATTCTTGACAGGGTACTAAAGGATCTGGGCAGAAAACACTAAGGAAAAACAAAATCTAAAAGCAATTTAAAGCAAAAATGGAATTTTCTTAAGTTTTACAGGAAGACGCAGGCAACCCGTTGTCACAGGTGCGGCCCCGCTCTGTGCAGACGGCAACAGCGCGTCCAAAGACGCACTGTGCAGTACTCAGTGGTGCGTCCTTCTGGAAAAATGAAGAAAAACCAAATCTAACTAAATCTAAAGCTAAGCCACCCAAATACTAATTCTCACAGTCAAAAACCAGAAAATAAAAATGATTTTCTCAAAGCAAAGTTCATATAAAGGAAAAGACTCTCTCATTAATGGATTCCCCAGCGGAGTCGCCAATTTGTCACACGGAATTTGTCAAGGGTGCGGACACGACTGACCTTCCTAGAAGTCTAAGACATTCTAATGACAAACAAGACAAAATGGAGTAATCTTTCTCTAAATACACCTTTTACAACATGAAAACTACAAGTGTTTAGGCTTACCTTATTCCAAAACGCTGTTGTTGAAGTCCGTTCTTGACGATCCGGATGAGCTCCTCCTTCAAGTCAATTCCTGCAACCACAAACAATCAAACAATTACCAAGCACTTGCATTTCATATAATAAAACATATATCCAACATGCAGACCAAGGAACACATGAAATAACTCATTAACACAAGCTATTGAGAAAAATAAACCAGTTTGTATTAATAACGGAACAAAGAAACTCTTACAACCTGGCCTTGGTGTTGTGCAAGTTCCTCCCAGGGTCCATCAAGGGTTTTCCTCTACTTTGACAAAGCTCACCCTCTCCCAAGTAGAATCAAGTGAAGACAATCTCTCCTCGCAAAGGCTCTAATGGAAGACCTAAATCCTGCAGCATTTACCCAAAGAAAATGTATAGCTTCAACCTCCTCTCCTTCTGGCTCAATGCCTTTATTTATAGTGCTGTAAAGAGGTTATTCAGGTCCACTATCAATGGGATCATCCCCCTCTTTGGGTGGGATAGCTCCCTTATTGATGGGATAAGTTCCCCCTTAATAGAGATACATGAACCAACTGGAGGCGCATCCATTTCATCAAACCGACCTCTAGAATGTTCTAGAAGTAACCACAAGTAACTTTTTCAAGATAAAACTCGCGCATTTTGCCTTTTACAGAGGGACGCACCTGTCCCTTAACATACAGAGCGTCCATGGACGCATATTTTGTGAACAAGGTCAGCGTCCCCGCAGGTAAGGCTAGAGAGAACCTGCGACCCCAGAGATAAACATAGTTTTTACAAGACTTTCTCTCTTCTTTGAGTTTGAGATGGATAACAGAGGCATGAGACTTGCCTAAGAGGGTAGCATGACTGTTGATTTGAGCCATACTAACTGTAAGTAGTCAAGGTGACATTTTTTAGTGTAACAATGTTACATATCATATGAAGAAGAAGTGAATTTCATAAAGAAATTCCAAGTAGGAACTAACAAGTTTAGAGGTAAGTTTCCTTTCAAATCTTTTTCCTATGGAAGTGTTGGTCACTACGCTACTAAATTTCCTTATAAAGAAAATCACGCGAAAGGAAATAATTATTCAAAAAGGAATGTTATAGGAAGGTTTGATAACAAGGAAATTTTCTATACACATGAAGATACTGAATTTTCTTGCAATAATGAGGATGTTGAATTTGGTCATTGGAATATAAATTGCTTATGACATTTGAAGAAAAATGTGTAGATGAATCTGATGATGTCTTTATGGATTCTCTAGAAGAAAAGGATAATCTTATTGCATAAATAACTCAGCTAAAAGTCCATCTAGAGGAAGCTAAATTAGTTGAATAAGTATTGAAGAAATAAATTCTAGAAAAGGAAAGGAACAATGAAAGCTTAAAACTTGAAATCGTGGGTCTAAGAAAGGAATCTTAGATTTTCTAAAGAATATGATAATTTATAAGAAATCATCAAAGTCCAACTCTCTCCTCTAATTAAGAGAGGACTTGGATACAATGGTGAATCATCAAAAACCATAAAATATCTTGAAATAGATACGAGAAGCTATCTCAATGAAGTAAAAGGAAGCAATCAAAGGAATTTTAGCTCTCAACAAAGGAATAAAGGATCAAATATATCTCAAGTAAAATAACCTTACCAAAATCAAAAGGGGAGCTACTCAAGAAGGTATTATACTCTCAGGTATTCATACTTCAAAGATCAATGCTTCGCTTGCCATAATTTTGGTCATAAAGTTGTTCAATTTGTCACTTATAAAATTATTATGACTAGAGAAGTAAGAAAACAAAATAATGAGATTGGTGCAGATAAATATTATTACAATGTCTTATCACCTCTTCAACATGAAATTAAATGTTATTTTTGTAATAACTTTGGTTGACATAAAAAAACTGAATGCAGAAGCAGAAGAGGACCATCCTATCAGCGCGAATAGAAGACAATAACACCCAAGGTATGGAAAAAGAAAACCATATGCTCCAAGAAATATGGTCTAGATTTATACGCCGGAGATCAAGAAAATCTATGGTACATTGACAACGAATGTTCACAACATATGAAAGGAGACAAATATGAGTTTATGTCCTTTAATGAAATAAAGAAAGAAAAGAATGTAACCTTTGGAAATAACTCACCTGTTGCTATCAAAGGAAATGAACTGTGTTGTTAAAGAAAATGGTCAAGTGGCTCGAAATGTTTTATTTGTTGATGGATTAAGACATAAGTAGTTGAGTTTAAGTCAAATGTGTCACCAAGGGCATGAAGTTGTTTCTAGATTAAAGAACTAGGTGGTAATAGATACGGACATAGGTAATATCATAATATAGGGAACAAGAACTCCAAGAAATGTCTATGTCTTGGAAGGTGACCAAGAACATTGTTACCTAAGAAAATGTGAAGAAAGTTGGATTTCGAACAAAAGGTTGGTACACCTTAGCTTTTCTCAGTTGTAAAAATCAAGCAGAACAAGAGTAATTTGTGACTTTCCTAACATATCTCCATCGAGAAATAGCATCTGCAAATCATGCCAATTTGGTAAGAAAAAAAAGTTCAATTTAATGTTAAAGTAGGTACTTCAAGTAAGCCACTTGAAATTATTCATAATGATTTATCTGATCCTATGATAAAAAATTATCCTCGTGGTGAACAATATTTCATATTATTCATTGATGATTTTACAAGAATGTGTTGCATTGGTTTACTAAAGTATAAATATGAAGCATTTGATAAATTCAAATTATTTAAGGTTCTAGTAGAAAATGAGCTAGACTTAAAAATCAAATGTCTTAATTCTGATAGAGGAGGAGAATTTATATCAGATGAGTTTTTTCATTTCTGTGAATAACATGGCATGAAGAGACAATTTCTATAGCTAAAAATCCTCAACAAAATAAAGTAGAAAAAAGAATGAACAAAACAATCAAACAAATGGCACGTGCCATGCTTGATGAATCAGGAACTTCACATGCCTTATGGGAAGAAGTAACACATACAATCTTGAACATTCTTAACAAATCTCATCTTCAAGAAAACAGTGATAAAACTCCATATGAACTATGGTTTAGTAAGACTCAAGCTATTAAACACTTTAGAATTTTTGGAAGAAAGTGTTACATAAAGAAAAATGATGATAAGCTTGGAAAATTTGAATCTAGAGCTGATGAAGGAATCCTTCTTAGATACTCTTCTAGATGCAAGGGATATAAATGTTATAATAAAAGACTTCAAAATATTGTTGAATGCACAAACATTGTAATTGATGAAGAATCCATAGTTACAAAAAAGGAAGAACCAACAGATGTCGAACCTCTACCTACTTCAAGCCAAAAGGATGAAGAAGAAGCAAATAGAGAAGCATCAGAAGAAAGAAATGAAGATACAGGTTCATGAGAAAAGACACCTTCAAGGTATGTTCAGAAAAATCATTATGAATATCATATTATAGGTGAAAAGGACACAATAATACAAACTAGAAGAACTCTTATTGTAACTTCTAGTTATCTAGCCTTACTATCCATAATTGAACCTCAAAATGTGAATCAAGCAAGAAAATATGAATTTTGGGTTAAGGGAATGAATGAAGAACTTGATCAAATAGAAAATAATCATACATGGGAATTAGTACCACAACCTCATGATAAAAATGTTATTGGGACAAAATGGGTGTTCAAAAATAAGACTTGTAAGTAAAGGCTATGCTCAACAAGAAAGGAAAGACTTTGAAGAAACATTTGCACATATAGCTAGCCTTGTAGCCATAAGAATGTTTCTTTGATTTTCAAGTTTTCATAGCTTTAATGTATATCAAATGGATGTCAAATATGCATTCTTAAATTTGGGGCTCTAGAAGAAGAGGTCTATATAAAACAACTTGAAGGGTTCGTTCTTGGCAATGATAAAAATCTTGTGTACAAACTTAATGGATCGAAACAAGCTCCTCGTGCATGGTATTATCTTCTTGACAAGTACCTTCAACTAGGGATTTGAAAAGGGGCCTGCAGATGACAACCTATATATCAAGATAGATAAAGATAAAATTTTGATAGTTTTTTTTTATGTAGACGTAATCATATTTCGAGGCAATGTAGAATCTATGAGTCAAGGATTAGCTTTAGTTATGCTGCAAGAATTCAAAAGGTCTCTACTTGGTGAACTAACATAATTTCTTGGTAGTCAAGTTCAGCAAAATGAGAATGGTATCTTTCTTTCTCAAACTAAGTACCTCAAAAATATTTTGATGAAATATGGAATGGAAGATTGTAGGTGGGTATGCATACCAATGGTAACAAGATGCAATCTTAGTCAAAATGATAGTTCTTCTTCAATCAATCAACCAAAATATAGATCTATGATTGGAATCTTACTCTACCTTATTGGTACAAGACTAGACATTATGAATGCAGTTGGAATGTTGGACAATTTCAAGCCAATCCTAAGGAAGCTCATCTCCAAGAAGTTAAGAGAATATTCAAGTATCTACAAGGAACTCAAGATTTTGGTCTATCGTATTCAAAAAATGCAAAATTTTCACTTCATGCTTACATAGACACAGATTGGGCAGGTAATATTCATGATTGCAATAGTACAAGTGGATGAGAATTCTTTTTGGGACCTCACTTAGTGTCATGTTTCAAGAAGAAACAAAGCTCCATCACTTTGTCTACTGTTGAGGTAAAATATGTCGTTGATGCATATTTTTCTACTCAACTTCTACAGATGATCCAAACATTTCAAGACATTCAAATCACTTGCCCTCAACCTCTACCTCTTCATTGTGGCAGTACTAGTTTCATATGTATCTCTAAAAATACTATCATGCACTAAAACACGAAGAAAATTCCAATCAAATATCATTTTATGAGAGAATAGGTGCTTGAACAAAAGGTTAAACTAGAATATGTTCCTTCAAAGGAAGAAGTTGCATATATATTTACAAAGCCACTTCCATGCGATTCCTATGAATATGTTAGACAAAAACTAGAAATGATTATTACTTCATCATTCTTCGTTGATGGTGTTGGAAATCCGTCAACCAAGGGGATCTCCCCAATATGAAGTCCCAACTAGAACTCACACTGTTTGGTGTAGGTGTCCCGTCTAGTATAAAGGCCTGATTTCCATATACTTATAGATTTGGCTTGGCTCTAGATATCAGCATGAGACAGTGATGCATTGGTATCTTCGAACAACATGGTAAGTGCACCTAGTGAGTGTGAAACACAACTGTGTCTAGGTTCACTTAATCCAAAAGGGGGAAGAAAAGTGAGCCTCTAAGTGAGAGATAATAGTACCACCTAGGAAGATATACACGTGAACCAGGAAGGTTTGTCTAGCATCCAAAGGAATAGTCCACAGAGGATGTGGCAGTCATTAAAACCATAGTATAGGGGAAGATCTGTATGCCATCCAGCGGAATAGTCCACAACAGATGTGACGATCGTTATCACCAATAAGCAAGGAATGTTTGTCTAGTATCACATGGAGTAGTCCACAAGGATGAGACAACATTGATAACCAATACAACACACTCCCAACAAGGTAGGCACTAAAACAACTGAAATAGTTCGAATATCTTAGTACATGTGAAACAAACATGAATTAACAATTCTTGAAGAATAGCCATACAAACATCCACAAGTCATACATGGAAACATGCTGGCCTAAATAGGCTTCTGTATTAAGCAAAAGTCCCAAGACAATTATTCACATCATACATCACTAGCCCTAGCAGTGGAACATTAGAGCCAGGGCCTTGCTCCTCAAACAAATTACTGAAATTCTCTATGCTTTGTGCAAGGAGCCAAGGTGAAAATTCCTTTACTCATACAATGAATGGGTATATATAACCAAGGGGTGATGCTTGACCCTTGTGACTCTTCGACTACCACCATGACTATTCAAATTCCTATGAATTTCGAATGACAGGACTCATCATATTCATGTGTGTCCATTGGACTTCCACTTTACATTACATTCGATTTACAATAGACATGGCTCATAGTAGTGATGTGGCATTTGACAACTCATGACACGACTTGACATGACACTACTGAGATGGACTAGTTTACTAAGGTTGAAATCTTAATCCTTTGTTGTTGCTGAGTGATGGATGTATTCTTGGATGCGCTTTGTATTCTCCTCTACATAGCTTAATGATGCAGGGTATTCAATGATCTTTGTTCTTGGGAGATGGTTGCATGCATGTGTTGCCTTTGCTTGTACTTGATACGCTTATTTTTCCATCCAAGGGGATGTGTTGCGAGTGGTAGGACACAAGGGATAGTGAGGCGAAGAGGAAATTTCGATATGGACATATTCTTTAACCGAAGTAGATCCTAGATCTAAATTAGAATCTTCATGAGAAACCGAAAGATCATTTGATGTGCTTGGACATTCGTCACAAACTATGGAAGCACTGGAATGATTATTGCCCAAGGCTGGGTGTTAATTTAAAAAATTGATTATACTGGATTTTCCACCGAGATTAGAAGATTAAGAATTGTTTAGGAATGGAAACTCATTGTTTTGATGCGGACAATTTTGAAACAAAGGGGAAAATTGAAAGTTTCCTCACCTTTCTGCTCCTTTACCCGCATAATGTGACTGATTTCTACCTTATCAAAATTTGAGCTAGCAACTTGAGAATCAAGAGAATGTAGAAAATTGGTTGGTGAAGCAGATTGATGAAGTGATTCATGGTAGAAGGATTCATGATGTGAAGAAGATAGAGGATAAAAAAAATATGGATCATTCTTGAGATTACAGTTGTGAATGGTGACATCTTCTTATGGATTGGAGGAATGAGTCTTTGTTGTAGGCTTCTTGAACCATTTTGGAATTTCCTCCATTGAAGCGGGAGAAGAATGAGAAGATGGGCTGGAGATTTGATTCACATATTTCCCAGTTTTACAATCACCGTTAGGTGGCACCCACATGAGAATTAGAAAAGGAGGAAAAGGAACAAACAGGTTAGTAGGCTCCTCCTCTATAATATATGGTGCCTCATGATCCACAAGAGTTTGGGATGAAGGGAAAATATGAGGTTCACTGTATTGGGAGGCATCAACCAAGCATTTAAACTCTAGTCTCAATAAATTTGAGTTCAAATTTTGTCAGGAATTTCACAACATAGATGAAGCAACCAACCAGCAAAACCCTCAACTGATTCATCAAGCTCCATTCTTGAATGATGAATTCTGTCACAAAAATCTTGGTGGTTATACTTATCGAAAGCTTTATACGACATCATGCCATGCTAATCAAATGAGCAAATAGAAGCAATGGTTAATGTCTAAAACCATTGTTTAACATGACCTTCGAATGTGAGGGTGAGTAATATAGCCATGACATCTTCAGAACATAATATGTGACAAATACAAATACAGATAACTTGAAACATATGTTCATGAAATTTTGATTCACACTCACCATCGAACTTAAGTTCAGATAGGTCATGAATAACTTCTGCAGGGATGGTACAATTAAGCTCTTTAGAAAAACATCCTGGGATTGTGATTTGAGGAAGAGCAATTTTAAAATAAGAGATTCAAATTAGACTCTGCAGGCACAACTTGTCGCCTGGCCCTCCTTCTAGCACCATTTTGTTGACGGTGTTGGAAATCTATCAACCATGGGGATCTCCTCGATATGAAGTCCCAACTATACCTCACACCGTTTGGTGTAGGATTCCCATCCAGTATAAAGACCCAGTTTCCATGTATTTAGAGATTTTCCTTGGCTCTATTTGTCAACATGGGAGATTGATGCAATGGTATCTTCAAACAACAAGGTAAGTGTTCCTGGTGAGTGTGAAACACAACCATATCTAAGTTCTCTCACTGCAAAAGGGGGAAGAGAAGTGAGCCTCTAAGTAAGAGGTAATAGTACCACCCAGGAAGAGACACACCAAAACCATAAAGGTTTGTCCAACATTCAATAATATAGTCCACAGAAGACATGGCAGTCGATTAAAACCAAAGTACAGGGGAAGATCCGTACACCATCCAATGAAATAGTCCACAATAGATGTCACAATTGTTATAACCAATAAGCGAGGAATGTTTTTCTATTATCCTGTAGAGTAGTCCACAAGGATGAGATAACAATGAAAACCAATACAACACATTCCCAAGAAGTTAAGCACTAAAACAAGTGAAATAGTTCAACTATCACAGTACATGTGAAACAAACACAAATTACAAATGCTTAAAGAATAGTGTTACAAACATCCACAATTCATGCATAGAAGCACGTTGGCATGAACAAGCCTCTCTATTAACAAAAAGTCCCAAGGCACATATTCACATCATACATCACTAGCCCCTCTAGTGGGACATTGGAGCCACTCCTTTCTCCTCAAAGAAATGACTGAAACTCTCTATGCTTTGTCGGAGGAGCCAAGGTGAAAAGCCCTTTTCTCATATACTGAGGGGGTATATATAACCAAGGGGTGATGCTTGACCCTTGTGACTCTTCAACTACTCTTGTGATTTTCCAACTTCCTATGACTTTTCAATTGACATGACTCTTCATATTCATGTGTGTCCATTGGAATTACACTTTACATTACATTAGATTTACAATAGACATGGCACATAGCAGTGGTGTGTCCTTTGGAAACTCATGACACGATTTGGAATGACACTGCTGAGATGGACTAGTTTGCTATGGTGGTAATGTCAAGAAACTGTTGCTTCTAAGTGATGGATGTGTTCTTGAATATTCTTTATCTTCTCCCTTGCATAGCTTGATGACGTAGGGTCTTCAATGATATTTGGTCTTAGGAGATCATTGCATGCATGTGTTCCCTTTTCTTGTACGCGATAAGCTTATTTATCTGTCCAACTATAAGCGAGTCTTCTAGCATGTCTGATCCTTCTTCTCCTTTTTCATCATCTCACCATGATCTAATAGTGTACATGTTCCTGCAATTCACTCATGATGGGAGGACATCAAATCCAAAGACTCCCTAGTCTAAGAGGATTCACTGTTATCCATGGACTGAGCCCAAGACAAGTCACAGGTTGGGAAAGAGGGCCCGTTCCAGTTGATAGTGAGAGAGACAAGATTGCGCATAGGTCACTGGGAAACACTATTACACATTTGAGATCATCAATGGGAACTTCAAAGTGGGAGCCTGCGAGGTAGGTTTGTGCATTTTTTTAGGGAAGGAAAGACTGGGTAGCAGAGGCATCATAGAGGATATATCTGTGCCGTTTCTGAGACCAGCGAGTCCCAGATGAGGGAGGAAACTTAGGGAAATTCTTCACACTTCTGGTAGGCAAGGTAGGCTTGGATATCTACACATTACGGGGTTCCAACAGGTAGGGAGGAAGCTTTATGATTGATCTTGCGAAATGTGTAGTTCAAGTTAGGCATAAGGAAGCTATTGTGCAATTATGGGGAGGAGGATAGTCTATTGAGCTATAGAATTGCGCATGAAACTTCCCTAGGGGAGAGTTACTATGAACTATTTATTTCCATGTAGTAGAGCAGCATCACTAAGGGCTAAGATTGCGTAGTGTGTAGCTTTGTTGGGGTCCAGTGAAAGAGAGTTATATTGTCAGAAGGATTTTTAGGAAAACGGCTGTGTGGGAGGCAGGTGAACTTATGAGGAACTTGACATTGTGATCACACACTTATCATACTTCGACAACACAATACATAGACCATCGGAACAACAAGGAAAAACCATTACCCTCTGTGAGACTATCTAGAACTAAAAGTGACAAGTGCGACACTTGAGATAGACTTTAGGGCGACCATGATGATGCTTGTGTGACAGTGGTTATAACTTTGTGTATGAGTACGACATGTGTTTGCATAGCTAGGAACACGTTTTTACAAAAAGACCAACCTTCAAGGTCACCAGAAAGGCTCAAAAACATGACATAACAACAAAACATGCCAAAATACGAAAATTAACCAAACAAGCGAAAGGGAGCAAGACACTTAGAGGAAACACATAGAATGGCTTTTAGTGCTTGCAAACATGCATGTCATTGAAGACAAAAAATGATATGACAATGATAGGTGGTCCTTAATGTTACACTAAGAGGTGCTTTTTAAAAGATGTGCTTTGTTTTCCATACCTACCCTCAAAAGGCTTATGCATCATATGGAGTCTTCATGCGGTCCTAATCTTCTATCATACCCTATGTTCCTTGGTCTCCTTATCTTTCCCCCTAAGCTACTTGAGAGTCATATATAATGTCATCCTTCTTCATGGCCACAAAGACACACAATTACACATTTTAAGTGGGCAGTGATTGCTGCAAGATATGGCCCTAGGAGGAAACATCTGTGTAGTTTTATGATGCAAGGCAGACTGGGCAACTGAGATTCCTGAAGGAAAAAACTGTGTAGTTTTTGGAGAAAGTGGGTTCTTCATCCAGGTCACTCCCAACACATGTAGAAGTCCAGGAAGGCTCATAAATGGTTAAAATTCAAAGTGGTCATATTTCTCTCAAACTAGGACTAGATCGAAGTGCTCATCGCCTTAATTGCAACAGTGTGAATGACACTCAAATCTGAGCTCGTATAAGGGAGATAGAGCAAGTCAAAGTTGGAAAAGTGGCCTTAATGGTCCTACAAATTGACCGAGACCCGATGCAAAGAATTCGACTACTGGGTGGGTGAAATTGTTGCTTACTTAATTTTCCCAATATCCCTTATATTCGTTAAAACTGAAAATGACCATAATAGTCCTTAAAAAACAAAACATATATAAAATAGTGGTGGTGGGCCACCACACCCACTAGTTTGTTGTGTGTGTGTGTGTATATATATATATATATATATATATATATATATATATCTAGATATACGTATTAAATTTGAGGTGGGAGGCAGTCAAAACCCCACCACCCCATGTCGAAGCCTCAAACCACATACCATATTTAAACTTAATTTCAAACCATCGGGTTATAAAAAGTTTTAACGCGCCATTTTTATGAAATATTAAAAACCATACGCTATGGCAGGGGTCAGCAGGATTCAAACCCCAACAATTCTGCCTCCATTTTTCCACCAAAACCAATCTGCCATAGGTGGCAGCTATGGAATGTCCTCCACCCAATGAACATATAAACCCAGTTTCTTACTGCAACTGGGGGAGACCCATGGAATGAAGAAACGAAGGCTGAGGGAAGCAGCAGAACCCTACGTGGGTGTAACCGTGCCTGTGAAGAACCCTGACATAGTTCCAAGAGGCGGAACCACAATGGCATGTCTTTTGAGAAAAATTCTGAGAGAATATTTCGTGATGCAGAGAGGAATCTAAAAGATTCCCTCAAAGGTAAAATTTTACATTGTCAGAATGTTATCAAGTTTACATTATGTTTATTAGATTTTCGTAGGGAGCGCGCTTATGAAGTCGGATTCACCATCTGAGTAGCAGAATTGTAGGGTCCTAGAAGAACAAAATCTTGAGAGAATCTTGCGAAATCTTTAGATTCCCTTGGAGACTGAAATTTGCTAGAGTCAGAATGCAACCAACTTTATACTCAAAAGTCTCATAATTCTGGAAGGAACATGATGGTGAGATCTAATTTTCCATTTGAGGAGCAAATCTACAATCAGCCATGGAGCACAACCTTTGGAGAATCATGGGGAATCTAAAATATTCCTAAAGGCCCAGAATTTGACACTATTAGAATTGGATGAATTGGTAGTCAATTTTACACTACTCAACATTAGAAATTGACTGGTGCAGTTAATTTTTGCAACCAAGCATTTTATTTTTTTTTCTCCATCATCAGAAGTGAAGGTACATAAATTATTCATGTTATGTTTCCTTTAATTATTATGGAGACAATGTATTATTCTTGATATCCATGTTTGATTCTATGTTGAGGGATCATTATTGCTACATTATGTGAGGTGTGATTAACTTTTTTCATGCTATGTATTGTTGTTGAGATCCATGTGTAACTATGTTGAGTAGATACTCGTTGCCACATTATGTGAGCTCCTGTTAGTTTGTCATGGTAAAGCAAGCCCATTTTGAGGGAGAATTCTTATAGTGGGAATGTCTCGTCGAGAGACAAGCCACTCTTTTTGAGGGCATATGACCTTGTTATGACAAAGAATAATTTATGTGCATCATCATCAATTCTAGAATTATATGAAGTGGCCTCCACCATCTTGACATTGGACCCGGACACGTAGCCCACACTAGGTGAACTCCCTTCTCAAACATGTCGTGTTCATGATTTTCTGATCCTTGTCATGTTTCCTCTTGTTTAGGCATGCACATGTGGTTCTTTATGCTCTTTTAAATGAAATTATAACAACATCACAGAAGTAAAAGATCTTGGATAACTCTGGTATGTTGAAGAATCTTGGATCAGTTTTGGCTGAGGAGAGGACACTGAAGGAAACCACCACGCAATTTTGGATGCTAAGGGAGGATGGGAGTTCTGTGCATTGTGCAATTCCAACATGCAAGGGATAAATATTGAAGGTTGCAAATGCAAAGTGTGTAGTTTTGGATGCCAATGGAGGCTGTTATTTCTACGCATTGTGTAGTTCTAGAAGGTATGGAAAAAATCTTGAGGGTTGCAGATGGGAAGTGCACAGTTGAGGAAATCCGAATGTGGCTAGGTTGCTAGGGAAACTCCGAAATTTGGTTAAGTGTGGGATTAGTGGAACCGATGTGAAAAGTGATATAACTTGACTATGATCACACACTTTAACACATAGTGACAAAAAATATACCATCCATAGCATATGAAACAGACTTCTCTTAATTCAACAACCTTTGTGGTAACTTCTAACAAGTACAACTCCAATGATATAATTTCAGAAGATAAATTCGAAACTTATGCAAGAGTGTGTTAAATGAGTGTGTAACATGTCTATGTAGTGAGGAAAACCCATTCTCATAAATATTTCCACTTGAAGAAAAACAAAATTCCCTTGGCATGCAAGCAATAATCCCCATGCCCAAAGATGACACATACTATATAAAAATAAAAGCTTGAACAAATCATGAGATCACCAATAAGTTACTAAGGAACGACTGATCATAGGATCCACATAAGGCTCCAAAATTTAGTCCAGGCAAAACTTTTGGAGGGTTTTGTAGCTATTACAACACTCTACTAATTATTATGACAGGTATTTCATGTTCAGGGGGAGTTGATATTGTAAATTACTACGGTTTATTTTCTGTACACAAATGATGTAAAGGACATGTGTGTATGTACGTGGTTTTTGAGTTGGACATATGTGTGTACATCTCAGTGATTGGTAAAAATGACACAAATTCACGGGGAGCCTCCTATATGCATTCATCATTTCTTATGTTTCTTACATTGGTTTGCTGTAGTCTATTGGTTTAGGGGGAGAAATTATTATCCCTCATTGGCATTATCATTTCATATGCATGTCTTATTGCATACATTTTCTAATGACTTGATATTTTTACTTTTATTACTAGAGACCTATATGTTATTATTATGTCACTAGTTATCAATTATACATGGATTCCAAATGATAGAGGTTATCTATTGACATGTTTGATGAGGAGGATGTGTTTGATATGATTTAATGATGCTAAAGAGCTTGATGCTTCATTACCCTATATTAATTCTTGATGAGGATGTTCGTGTTACTTCTATGTTGTTGCTATCAATCATTCATGTTGCAAGTTCCTATATGATATCTAGTGGTTTCTGGTGACTATCCTGATCCTACAACCTCATTGTTGAGTTCTTGGTTTTGGTTATCTATGTAAAGGTCATGTAAATACCCATCATGTAATCATTGTAAAATTTAGTCATGTATGGGTTATTGAGTCATGCTTTGTACTTTTGAAACATTGATGTAATGTTGGGATCAAGTCATGCCTTGTATGTACTCCTGTTATTTTGGGGAATTGATGTAATATGGGTCAAATATGTAATCCCACTGTCTTGGGTGATTGATTTAATCATGAGTCATTAGTGATAGGAAAGGTCATGTTTGGTCATATCATAAAGTATTGTATAGCTTCATAAGGTTATGCATATGCTCAGAGGAAGCATGGTAAAAAATTTCAGCATATCAATTCTACAATGATTCTCTCTACACACGGGGAGAGAAGTCTTCATTCACCATTGGTCATCCATTTTCCTTTGATGTCAGAGGGGGAGAGAAGCTTGGTGTTTATAGAAAAATGCTTTGTAAGAAGTATTAGTATTTTCAAGTGTGTTTTCACGTATTTTCAGGTGATGACAAAGCACAAAAGTGGTTGCCATCAAGTCGAAAGGGGGAGATTGTTGGAATTATGGCTAATGTGTTGTCCTTATGGAAACCTACTTCATAAAAATGTCAACATTATATTAAGAGGATGATTATGCAGTCTAGAGGTTATGGGAAAAAATAATAACAATTTAGAGATAGATGGGTAATAAAAGAAATTTTTTGAGAAAGTATACGTGGATCCTGAGAAGAAAGGTTGCATACATACATGGGTCCTGTAAGTAAAAGTCGCATATAGAATCCACACCATGATATTTTGGATACCAAGGGTCATTACCATGGTATTGGTCCATAGTATTTGGAGTGACAACAGATATTTGATTCTGTCAATGAATGCTTATGACATAACCAAGGTATTTACCTAAGATATTGACTAAGGAAAATACTATATAAAGAGATGGAGATCAAGGTGTTGTGTGTGTATTGGGTTCCTTATGAATGATTTGGTATAAATAGGTGTGCACCAACGAGTAAGAAGAAGAGTCAAATCTAAAAGATCTGAAATATGTTGACATATATGCTTGATTGATTTACTTGTTGCAAATGTCTAAGTAGCTAATATTGATGAAACTATGATATTGTGATCTAAATGATTTATTCAAGATTTTGTAGTATTGGCAATGAAGGTTTTGGAAAGTGAAATTGTTCTTGTAGAGAATGTTTTACAGATTGGTATGCAATTGTGTTTGGTAACAGTCATGTACATATGCAGATCCGCCTCTGTAGGGTCGCGTGTATTTTATTTGAAATAATTTTTTAGTTTGTGCATATATGTATGTGGGTATTGTGAATTATATGCCCATACAAACACGTATCAACTACACGGAAGCCACATATAAATTCCATGGTTTTGCAATATGACTTGTTGATGATATTTGATCATTTCTATTATGTTTGTTGTTGTCTGTTGATGATGTCTGTATCATGACAATCCATGCTTGACAATATTAGTTGGGTTGAGTTGGCTATGAATTTTGATTAGTGGTGATGCTACAATATGGTGATCTATGTCGGATTGAGTAATTTATGATTGGTTCAAGTGATATATGACTAATATTAAATGATCTATATATTATTCAATGATTTGATACTTCAAAATTTCAGTTGATTTATAGTGTGACAATATCTTAGATTCAATGCTTCAGTTTGTTTGGGTTTATTATGGGTATGGGTCTAGTTTGAAATTTGATGAAAGGTAGCCTATAGGTTGGGTGATGATTTTTTGACAAGTGGGTTTAGTCCAAAATATTCTAAAAAGTGGTCGACAAGGAGTTGAGGGTTGGAGCCTTTAGAATTGGGGTAGGAGATCCCTTCCAGTAGGAGCTAGTAAACGAGACCTGGGGGTTGGATCTCCCTTCTAGTGGGTGTTGGAGAGAAAAAGAAGATTTTAGCTTTCTACGGGTGGGTGTCTGTGTACTAACAAGAGACTGAATCAATAGAAATGTGAAATTTTTCTTTATATCATAAGAAATAAGACAAAGACAACAATAATGGTGCTTTTCTCCCACATTTGGTTTCAACATAAAAATCTTGGTGTTCTATGTTTTTTTTTTATTTCTTTATGTTATCTACTGCATACTGAAACGTAATTAATCTACTGATGCACTGATTAAGAATAATCATTTGATGAAATACATAAAATAAATCCGTAAACTGGATATACGTGGGTTTCCTTCTCTAAAGTAGCATACATACATAGTTTGATTTAATAACAATACCATATATTTCTCATAATATAAAAAATTGGAAGTTTGAGTTTAAAATACCTATTCAACGCCCCCACCCACCCACCCCATGTTGTGGGGGAAAGTATCCAACTCGGAATGACCCTAACCCACTCTAAGGGTGACAGTTCCTTAGCAACAGCTGAAAGCAAAGCTATCTAAAGTTACTTCTTTATGACATGCAAGAGATAGAAGGAAGAGATCCACTTACCGATGTCTTGCGCAAATGGTCGATCCAATCTCCTCTATTCGCCGCTTGCTCCCAGCTCCAAGTCTTTTCACGGGCCCAGCTACACGAGATCCTGCAAACAAGACAAAGAAAGGAAACTACAAGAAGCATGCATTCATAATTGATTCAAGGATTAGCATAAATCAAAAACGCAAGTAAGACAATTCACCATTGAAACACATGCGAATAGAAGAACCTCAAATGCTTTATTAATATATGGAAGTAAGGTTCAGGCGGTGATACAACCATGAGAGGTCCAATCCAGCATCACCTTCCCGACGGAGAGAAATCTCTTCTTCACCTCCCTCAAGCAATCACCCAATGCTCACAACTGTAAACCAACAGCAATTCTTTGCACTGAATTCCCCCCTCTAGATCCCATGGGATGAGATCCTTATATAGAGTTTTGGAGTGAAGATAAGTCAGCTTGATGTGTGACTTGTTGTCCTCTTCAACCCCAGTTGTTCTTCAGTCCTTCACTCAGAATTTCTGCCTTCCACTTGGAGTTTTAGAAGCTCTTAACTCATCATTAGGCGAATCTTATGATCAAGTGTCTTTTTAGAAGCTTCCTGGGCACTGGCACTTTGAGAAAAAGATTCCTCCACATGTCCAAGTACGCCCAACGCAGGTAGCCTTTGTTCTACTTGCTATGCAACGCAGGTAGCCTTTGTTGTACCTGCTATGCAGCGCAGGTAGCCTTTGGAGCAGCTGCTTTGATCCAAAATTGGCCTGTTTTTGAGTGTTTTTCAGTGGAGAACTGAACTGTAGTGTTGTGGTTTGCTGACCTTGTTCTTCTAAGGGTAAGAACAACATGTTTAGGGACTTAGGATCCCTTAGATTATTGACATTTCATGCTCTATGCTGTAAGGCACAAAAATGTCTATAACAGTTGCCCCCTAAAGTATGAGGTCGTTTATCGGGTGAAATGCTTTATTAGGAGGATCCGAAGTTCATTCAATCGTCGGGAGGCGACCTGTAACAATAATACAATACAATACATTATCTTTTCATACTTTCTTTTCATGATCTAGCTGATGCGGGCATTTCCCATGCTCAGCTTTATAAATACATTTGTCGTACATAAACAGACGATCGTCTAATAATAGACTGATAATTCTCTGCTTTTAATTATCATCCTCTTTTAGTAGGATGATCATCTGCTGCACATGTCTATGTTTTTATCTCCTGAATATATATCGCAGCCCGGATGGATGAAACTAGATCCGGGGTCTTCAAACTTGTCCGATCTTCACTCTAGTACAAGTCGATCCATGTGAGAATTTCTTGAAGTCGAACATGGAAAGACATCGCTTGATTACCAGTCAATAATGTAAACTGTTAACAAGCGCGAGAGGAATCACCGATAATGATGATGACCCTCAAGGTACTGCAACACAATTCACGTGGTGTGAATATAGGATCTGACGTCGAACACCACGCAAAGTCTCCTGGTCGAAGGTCATTAATGTATACCTATCGCCGAGAGTGAGAAACTTGCCATTGAGGCATGCAAGCTTCAAAGTACTGAGGGGGTGTTCCTAGATCAACTTCTTGGATAATGAGCTGATGTCGACAAGAAGTGATCCGTCAAAGGAGGGCCTTAATGAATCCCACATCAGTGACACGGAACGGAGCTAGTGATGATGGTGAAAACGATCTGTGAAATATGATTCAGGGTGGCGGTCATGGAAGGATGAAAGATGATGTACGGTAGTGGATGGGACCCGGTTGACACTTTCTGAATGACATCTCTTGAACATATAACGACACTGATGTGATGGATCGGTAGCATTACCCCATGTATGGATGGTATGGCGAGACCATGGTGAATGGACCGGTGAATGATAATAACCCAACCCGATATTTACGGAGGCAAAAGTGTCATGTTCAAGAGCGACTTGCTACCATTAAGCTTTGAGGTTCTTCCCAATTTTTCCCCAGTCATTTCTGACCAGTACCTCTTTATTTTTGTCAAGCTTGAGGAGGATAACATATGCTTGATCTATAACCTGCCCTTCGGGCAAGCCCATCGCTATGTTTTAACGAGCCTAGAGATAGGGAAACTCGTTCTTGTCTAAAGACAAGTTTGTCGCTATCTAATATTTTTAACGAGCCCAGCGACAAAGACAACTCGGTCCTTTTCATTTTTAGAGAGTCTGAAAAGGGTACATAAAGTAGACTCCAGGGGTCCTTTTTCGTCATCTAATCCCTTAAGTCCGAAAAAGTATAAAACAATACAGAAGGGATGAATGTTCGATATCTTTATCGAGCCAAACTAGACAAGCGCTCGATCTTTTTGTGCAATAATCCCTCAGGTCCAAAAAGATTAAAATCTAGAGGAGGGATAGCTCTTCCGGTCTTTTTAATGAGCTGGAAGGCCAAAACTCGGCAAAATTTTCATTTTTTACGAGTCAGTGAAAAGAGCTCAAAGAAGACTCGTATTTTGAGGAACGAGTGATAAACAGGGATAGCAGCAGATTCCAGGTACAGGTTGGAATTTTCCAATCACGGCAGTATTACAAGGATGGCTAAGTGGGATCACTCTTCGCAGCTGTTCCTCAAAATAGGTAAACAATCAAGTGGATGTGAATGATCGGCCAAATGAAAAGTGGAGGTGACGGTGCACAAACACGACCAAGGCTTTTATGGCTGATGAATTTACGGTCTCAAATGGTTATTTACCGGTTCATTTTTTCTGAATGAGCTTGAACACTGGGGGAAGCCTGCTCACAAGCTTATGTTTATTTTTTAATGAGCATGAATTTCCGCATTAAAACTGCTCGGATCTTGCGTTTATTTTTTAACGAGCATGAACTTTGCCAAAACTGCTCGTTTTATAAGGTCAAATTCATATTTTACCATGACTAGTTTTTCTTTTCCAGAGATAGTACTGTTTTCATCAATTTGCTGTAACAAACTTGTTAGAAACGGATAACATGAAGTAAAAATACTAATATTTCACTTTGAACTACGTAAAAAGCAATTAAAAGATGTTTTTACCTCTCATTTTACCATTTCATGTGCATTTGGTTTGTTGGAGCTTTGGAGGTGCCTCTTCCTCTTGATTTTTCACCAGCTGATTTCGGGAGATTCTGTGGACGATTTTCAGCACCGTTTCCACCAGGTAGGAGCTAAACCCTAGCTCTATCTTTTCATGGTCTTATTTCTCAGTTTTATGCTTGTTTTCCTGCCACCATGAGCCCCTGGGGTTTCCTTAGGGCGCTCTGCCATCAGCGCAGGTACCCTATATCGAAACCTGCATTGGGGGTGCTCATTTCCAAAGGCAGTTTGTCTCCCAACGCAGGTGAGACCCTTCCCTACCTGCGTTGGGCGCAGAAAACATCTTGGTTGCACAATTTTTTATGAGATTTTTGCCATTTTCTCTACTGAGTCAGGGATCTTACTCCTCCTCTTGTTTGTTTTGCAGAGTTTATTGGAGCAGAATGACTCTTACGTGGCGAGAACGAGAGCATGAAGAGGAGGACATGATCGCCCTCCATGATCCTGTTACCGTGAGCGCGTTGCGGAACTGTGGCTTGCTAAAATTCTTCCGCATATCTAGCATGAGGGCAGAGATACGTTTACTGCAGTACCTGCTTGATGCTTGGGATCCTGTTAACCAAGTGTTCCAGATTAGGGGCAAGTCCATCCCTTTGACCATAGTGGACATTTACTTCTTGACTGGGTTGTCAAGGCGGGGTGCCCCCATTTCCTTGTCCGGTTCGGCCCGAGGGAGTGATTCTGTGAAAGATTATATCCGTCAGTATTGCAGGGAGGGATCCTAGCCGAGCAGAGACGGCAAGATTTCCATCTGTGATGTTACTGACAGGTCTCTCAGGTCTATTCTGTACACGATTTGTCGGATGGCCGGTAGTGCATCCCCTCATGTTGCCAACAGGTCATATGTGCAGCACGCCCTGGAGTGTCTTCAGCCGAAAGTTTTTAACTGGTGTGATGCAGTACTGGTTCAGATGAAAAACCAGTTGACCAAAGTAAAGGACGGGAAACTGAAGAATTTTGGCTTCGGTTCAGTTTTGACTGCCTTCGCTTTGGAGAAGATACCCCTGATGCAACCTCAGTACATTGTTCTCAACTTGCCATCTCCTACTGAGCCACGCATGCAGAGGTGGGTTGACCACATGGCTAGACATGCGGGTCAATCTAAGATTACTTTTACTGATGCCTTCTTTAGGTGGTTCGAGCGGCAGGATATGGATTTTTCCGAGTATCCATATATTGGCATGGACTTCCGAGGCGATCCGGATTTGGTACTACCGGATGGCGAGCAGTGGGGTGATCTTGGTAAATATTTTGACCTTATCACTGTTTACTGTTTTTATTTATAATGTCCTTGTGCTTTACTCTATCAAGACTCTAATCAAACTCATGTGTGCATGCAGATGTGGGCCCTGTCCGTCCAGCAGTTCGTCCGAGAGTTCCGGCTGCTGCCCCAGTAGGGGAGGCTCCAGGGAGAGCTATTCTCCGTGACCTTGACTTGGCCGAGACTCTTGCAGCTGTGCAGGAACAGGTCGAGGGTCTTACCTTCGGGATTCCGGATGTACGGATTGACGAGTTGCCTCTGCGATTGCAGCGACATACTGCTGGTGTTCCTAGACGATGGTCTCGTCTCTTGCGCATGATCGCACAGGCCGTGGCATGTTATCATGAGCATCACTAGGTTAGGGTGCCCCCCAGCCATTTTGAGTTTTGGGGTCGTATGACCGATTTTGTCTTGGTTACAGAACATTATTTGTAAACCGTAAACAGTTATATGTATTTTTGATTTTCGGGGTTTATTCCGTTTTTATGTGATCCATGTATGAAACATCGATGATGCTTCTCTTTTTATCAAATTTGCAAATGTCTATCTAACACATAGTTTGCTAATGAGTCGGTTAATGTGTTTAATTTTCTGGAAATGTGTTGATATTGGATAAAATCAAACTGTCTTTCCAAGATTTTAACTCTTAGGAACTTGCGATAAATAGCTGGATTTCGGACAGAGTAGGTACCTTTGAGCTGTAGTACCACGAGCTATGAGTCTAGCCTGACGACTAGACGGCGTATGCCACGTGTGATGGCATCAGAGAGGAGTTCTATCAACGCGCTATACTCAGCGATATTATTCGTTGATTGACCAATACATACCCCCCTGAAACTCATTAACTCGCCGCTTGGGTTAAAAATGGCCCATGCTGCTGAGGATAGGTTCCTCGAACTACGACTCGCTCCGTCAGCATATCCAACCCATGGTTCCAATGGATTTGACATCTGCAATAAATGTAAAAAGCGGATTACTTAAACCAGAACAAACGCTTTAGCGAAAACAAAAATGTAACAAAAGCATATAGGTTACTATTAGGCATAGTAACGCTTAAGGTACAACCCGTTGCAGGGTTGCGCCAGTGGAATTCCGTCATAATCTACCAACTCGTAGGCACCTTTTGCTAACACACTTTTAACAATATAAGGGCCCATCCATAAGGACTTGAATTTCCCAGCTCCCAATTTATCGGATTCTTGGTCATAAAGCAAGACCAAATCACCTTCCGAGAAGACACGAGGTTTGACATTTTTGTCGAACTGCGCTTTGACTCGTTTCTTATGGGCTTCGTTGGCCAAGGCGGCATCACGACGGGTTTCATCCAACTGGATTAATTCCAAGAAACGAGCTTCTTCTTCTGAGGTTCCGGGGAGGAGATCAATTGCGAGTTTAAGGGACGAAATTTCGCACTGGATGGGTAGGATCGCTTCCAGGCCATACACCAGTTGAAACGGTGTGAACCCAGTGGCATTCCTTACCGATGTTCGGTAGGCCCACAAAGCCGAGTACAGGATCAAATGCCATCTTCTTTTGTGAACCCCCACCATCCTTTGCAGCATGCGCTTCAGGACTTTGTTGATCGCTTCAACTTGTCCGTTAGCTTGCGGATAGTACGGAGTAGAGCTGTCGTGAGACAATCCTAGTTTGGCAGTTAATTCAACCATCATGTGATTGCGAAAATGCGATCCATGATCTGTTACTATGGCCTGTGGCACGCCGAATCTGGCGACTACATGATTAAAAAAGAATAGGGCTGCTGTTTCACCAGTGTTATCCATTGTAGGCATCGCCTCGGCCCATTTGGTAAAATAGTCAACTGCGACTATAATATACCCATGCCCCCCAGTCGAGGTGGGGTTACATTGCATGAAATCGATGCCCCACTTGGCGAAAGGCCCCACAGCTATTATTGGCTGTAAAGGAGCCGGGGGTCTTCTGGTTTTACTATAAAAAATCTGACATGCATGGCAACTTCTAACTGCGGTTATGCAATCTTTGAACATGGTTGGCCAGAAGTATCCTGCTCGTAAGATTCTTTGTGCTGTAGCATATCCAGATTGATGCCCCCCACAGGTGCCTGAATGACATTCATTCAGGGCTTTTTCGGCTTCCTCATGGGTTAGACACCTTCTCAGGACCGTATCGACACCACGACGGTAAAGCGTATCACCGACGATCATGTAGTCTTTTGCTTGGTATCGAATGCGTTTTTGTTCTGAGTGAGAGGTGTCTGGCCGAAACTTTTGGGTTTGGAGATAAACTATTATATCCCCATACCACTCGTCACTTGCTGATATCAGAAACAAACTTTCGTCCACGATCGATTCTTTGGACGTTTCATCGTTATACGATGACGGGAGATCGCATAATAATTCTGCGAAAACTAAAGCTTTCTTTGATTTGGATTTCACAAATTCCAGATCAAACTCTTGAAGGATAGCTATCCACTTTGAATATTTGCCCCCAAGCAACTGTCGCGACAGTATATAAGTCATGGGGTTGCAATCTGACAATACAGTGGTCTTCCTAAAGAGGACATAATGCCGAAACCTTTGAATCGCTTGAACAGCTGCTAATGCCAGCTTTTCAACATGAGAATATCTACTTTCCGTATCATTTAAGTTTTTACTTAAATAATATATAGGGTGTTCAATTCCGTCGACTTCTTGAACTAAAACCATCGCAATGGTCGTATCTGCTGCAGCCAGATACAGGTTAAAATCCCTTAGATAGTCTGGGGCGTACATTAATGATGCTTTGACTAGCGCTTCTCTCAAAGCATCAAAGGAAGTTTGTGCAACCTGGTCCCAGACGAAAGGTACATCCTTTTTCAGGAGACGGGTATAACCTTTAGCAAGTTCTGCGTAATTCGGAATGAACCTCCTCAGAAAGTTTGCTTTCCCTTGGAGTTTCTGAATCTGAAGCAAGTTCGAAGGTGGAGGCAAATTAATGATTGCCTGCACCTTGTAAGGGTCGAGACGAATCCCATCCTTGGAGACTATAAAGCCAAGTAAACGACCAGAACCGACGCAAAACACACATTTGTGCGGATTGAGTCTTATCTTGTAGTGTCGACAACGTAGAAATATCGCTCTTAAATGATGCGGATGATCAGTCCGCTTTTGCGAATGAGCCGGAAGATCGTCGAGATAAGGTTGAACGATGTTCTTGATGTCATGGAAAGCAAAATTCATTGCTCTCTGAAACGTCGCCCCTGCGTTCTTTAAACCAAAGGGTAATTTTCGATAAGCGAAGGTGCCCCACGGACAAATAAATGCAGTCTTTGACTGGTCCTGTGGGCGGATATTAATTTGATTATACCCGGAAAATCCGTCCATAAACGAAAAGATTTCACATCCGGCGCATTCATCAATTATCTGGTCGATGAAGGGTGTAGGGTAGTTGTCTTTTGGACAAGCTTGATTTACATCCCTATAATCGACGCACACTCGTATTGTTCCTTGTTTCTTCATAACAGGGACAATATTCGATACCCAATCGGTTAGAGGAACCGGGTAGATGAAACCAGCATGGAGGAGCTTTTCAACTTCCGCCTTGATGGCAGCAGCTTTCTTGGGGTGCACCTGCCGAAGCCGTTGTCTCACTGGTTTGACATCAGGATACATCTTAATTTCATGTTCAACGATACTCGAGTCAATGCCTGGCATTTCATCATATGACCAAGCAAAGACATCTCTAAATTCGCGGAAAAGAGCTTTATATATTTCTTGTTCTGAAGGGGAACAACCTTTGCCAACATAAATATTCTCTACAATGTCTGTTTTTGTCGAGATATCTATGGCTATAGTTTCTTCTATATTGGATAGGTTTCTCTCGGAGTCCACCGTATTTACAGTATTTGTTAGGAATTCAAATACTGAAGGGTGATACAGGTCGCCTTGAGTATCTTCCTTTGGAAGGGAACGATGGTGGTTATCATCCCATGGTTCCCCCTCAATCATCATTGACTGCAGGATTTCTTCGTCACTTGCATGCACTCGTGACCAAGGATCCAAAGGGGTACCACATTCTCCTGACCTATCTACCCACATGCTTGACGAGCGTTGATTTGGGCTCGCCTCCCATGCCTGAAATATTGATTGCTACAATATTTCGATTGGGCTCGGGTGTAAAACCATTGCCCGATCCATGATGACTTTGTCTTTTGCGACCTTCGTGGAAGATATCATGTTGCAGGTAGCCACCAATGGTACATTTCCTATGTACATATGATTTGGTAGCGAGAAAGTTCCCATCATCGTGGGGTCTTTCAACAAGCCTACTCCTATATCTTGAATTGAATGGTCGCTTTCATGGATCATGGGAATGCTTCCCGTAACTTGTGAACCATTAAGGAGGAAGTTTTGTTGGTCGACGACCGTAATCCCTCCTCCAAACGGGAATGCGATCTTCCTAAAATAAGTCGACACTACAGCCGCCATGGCATAGATCCATGGTCTTCCCAGTAGGATGTTGTAATCCAGATTTCCATCTATGACTTCAACATCAATCTCTACTGTTTTCCCACCTAGTTCAACTTTCAAGTTACTTAGGATACCGTAAGGGGTATATGTCCTACCGTCGAAAGCCTTTAGTGTTGTCGAAGATCTCGACAAGGTTGGTGACCCTAGCGTTTTCCAGCAGCTCATCGACATAATACATGTCGATGCCCCCTCGTCAATAATTGTTCTGTGAACAGTTTTGTTGAGGGCCTTCACCTGAATAAGGAAAGCTAGCTGAGCTGGTAACTGAGGGTCATACCCTCTGTGATCAAAGGACACAAGATTAGAATCCTTAGGATCAACCCCCCCTATTGCCGATAACAATGCCTGCCTTTGGGATGGACAATTTTGTAGTACTTCTAGAGTCGACATAGCGGATGGCGATTGAGCCAAATCTTCCACTATGTTATAATGTTGCGCCGCTCTGGCACGAGGATTAAACGTCGACTTGTGTACTACACCCTTAGGTGGTTTTATCGTTAATTCTGGCGTTATGGGTGGGACAACTTCTGTCGAAGTCGTTGTCGAACTACTAGGTTGATCTTTACCTTTTTCGTTCGACAGTTGCGGATTCCCGTAATCTTTGCTCCTTGTCGAAATCAAAGCATCATTTTGCTGCTTAGAGATCGACAACATCAGCACTTGCGACGGGGAAGCATTTCCACTATCAACCATATTTTGACCTGGATTGGGAAATGGATCAGTCAGCACAGCTGGGTTCTTTGGACTTTTAAAGAATCTCTTGAGCTCAGCTTTGTATGGACAATCTGTTGTCTTGTGATCTTCGTCACATATCATACAGGACCATTTCTTTTTCCCTTTCTCAGGAGAGTTCAAAGAAGTTTTTTCAGGTGACGGATCATCTTGTTGCTTCTTCTTCCCTTTGTTTTGCTTCTTCTTGCTTCCTGGTTGATTGGTTTCTTTGCCTTTATCTGCTGATATGGCATTTACTTCCGAAGCAAGAATCTCTTCATGGGCATTTTGATCTGAAGTCTTACGGGCTTTCTGAGGTGAAGCCTTTTTCGACTTCGCGCTTGCAGTGCCAATCACGCCATCTCCGACATGAGAGTCAATATTCGATTTAGGAGGGGGAGGAATTGAAAATTCAGGTCTGGGGGCATCAGGTATTTTGTCATAGAGCGTGCCCGACTGAGTATATACCAAGTCTAAATATTGAGCACGAGCAATGACTTGCTCCTCTGTTACGACTCCCCCCTTGGCCACATCCTCCGTTATAGCTGGAAGTAGAGACTTTATAAACCATTCAGCTAATAGCTAATCAGGAACGTATGTTTTCACCATCCTTCGACGACGACGCCACTCATGTATATGATCAGATATGTGAGTAGCTGTCGTCTGTTTGAAGTTGGTCAGTATCTCGGTTCCTGTTTCATACCTGATAGGTAATTGAAAGTGGGTTAAGAAAGTCGTGGCTAAGGAGCTGAAATTGTCGAAAGAGGCTCTTGGCAATTCTATATACCATTTGGCCACCGGACCTGTCAATGTCCTCTGGAAGAGGCGAAGTCTTATCGAATCATCGTTCAGGGTGTTCGATGAACACCATAGATGAAAAGTCATGACGTGATTCGATGGGTCTTCGCCCGGGTTTCCATTGAATTTAGGAATGTCCGAGGGAAGTTTATGAGGAATCGCCGGCCACCAAGGGGCGTAGGAAATCGGATCGTTTGTCAACCGATGTAAATCTGGTAACTCCAAAGTTGCCACGAATGGCAGCTGTTGACTTAGGTTAGGTGAAGCGTACCCAGGATACGATGGAATCGCCTGAGCAGTTGGTCTTTGCATACCAGCATAATGTAATTGATGCTTATATGACTGATACGGTTGATGGACTACTCCACCGTAGAGTGGTTGGTTTTGACCGTATTGTAGGTACGGTTGTCCATTATTCGCAAAAATTTGCTGCTCGGTACCTTGGTACACTTGCTGGAACTGCGGTTGTTGATACTGCACCAACCATGGTTGTGATACCGTTGGTTGTTGTGTGATGCTTACCGCTGGGCCAAGATGAGGGGTAAGGGTACCCGTTTGTGTTTGTGACACCTCGCTAGCTGGCGATTGTGGTTGGGTTGCAGGGTCAAAGGGTTGTTGCATTACAACCTGAGAAAACTGAGGTTGACATGTAACAGGTATCGTTTGAACTTGCGACACGGTCACAATTGCTGGTGTCGTCGGGATGTTCGTCACAGGCATCTGTTGTTGCATAGAATACACAACTCTTGGTTGCTGGGGTAGCATAGGTATCCAACCACTTGTAGTTATTCCAGTATAACCTGAGTATGGTTGTGAGCTCCCGTATGGGTAACCTCCCGGAGGAGGTAATGAAAAAGCATATTGCCCCCCATACGGTGGTGGTCCGGAACCGAGAGGATTTATTACACTTCGAGGACCGAATTGCCCCAACTGATTTCCAAAAGGATCAATCTGTTGAGTTCCAACATAGGAGTTACCGGGCATTATCTCGGGAGAACAAACAGGAACAGACCATACTGTCGTCATGGCCCCCGAAGGGACCCCCTCCAGCTGTTGAGAGTTTGGGACAGATGGTATGCCGGCGAACATTGTCGGAGTGACTGTAGGGAGTTCTGCTATCGCTGTGTCATTCGGCACAGTCCTAGATGTCGACGGTTGTTCAGACATTTTGAGTCTATCCAATAGATTGCCTAGTGATTCTTCAAGAACTTCTCTGGGTGATAGGCTAGCTTCTGATGCAGTAGGAAGTAGAGTGATCCCTGCTCCAAAATGTGTTGGAGTAGTTGCTTGCGGATCTTCTACAATCTCTTCTATTGCGATCAGACCGGGTGGAAGAGGAAGACCGTCAGGTCCGTAGAATATTTCTGGTGCCGAAGAAGGGGTTGTTTCGACAGCGACAGTTGTTTGAGGAGCAAGACTCTCTAAACCGATCACTGATGGAACTGATTCAGTAACACAAGTATTTGTTCTCAGACTAGGATCAGTGTTACTGTCCTTCTGGGGCTGTTGAACTTCTTCAATAGGGGCAGGGTTTCCAGAAATGTTTGGAGTAACCGAAATCTCAGATGTCGTTGGAACACTTGTTCTAACTTTGACAGGTGATTTGGAACCAGTTGAACGAGGTCGCTTTGCCCGGGTTGTTTTCGATTCTGGGGACAAAGACGTTTGTCTCGTATTCCTCCGCGAACGACGGTTCATCGATTGAATTTCTTCCACGATTGCGGATTACTTGATCAACCAACAATGCACAGGGTAAAATGTGATTTCGAATTGAATTAATTTTAGACGCTTTTAAGACACAACTTGCTTTTTCATGTTTTAAGAGTCGAGAAAAAGCTAAAGATGACTCTAGTCTCCTTCGATGTATTAACGAGCCCGAAGTGACAAATGCTCGGATGGACTTTTTCAGTTATAGAGTTTGAAAAAGGCCAAAAGAAACTACTCCGGAGTTCTAGGCAAGGGTGTGCCAAACCTTTCGCGAAACCACAGAATACGTTTTACGGTACGAGTGGTCGATCTTCGTGAATGTTGTGTTCACTGCATCGCGATCAGTAGGGCGGCCGACACGGCTTCCTATGGATAAAGGCTTTGTTCCTATAGGGGTCCCCCAATATACGCGACGGTACGCGGGGGCACAAGTCCGTATTAGTGCTATCGTCCCTCAGGAGGAATCAACCACCTTCGTAGAGATCGACAGTCACTATGTTTAACGACGCCGGTTCACGTCTCTACCTAGACCTCTACTGTGTTTCGTTATGTTTCAAAGTGTTGTTAGATAAATTAAGTTCTTTTTAGGTTGATCTTGCTTAGCAGTTTGCCTTTATGGATCACCACGTGATGTATGATACAACTCCTAAATGCAGTCTAAGAATGATAAGCAAGCTTTTTCAATTCTTTCAACTTATGAAAACCTTAACTACTGAAGGAAAAGAAAGACATCATCTTTTCAAACAGATCATAGAGCACACACTGATGCACTTTTCCTAAATCGACATGCAAACTGTCAAAATGCTCATGCACAATGCAAGTATTTCTTTTCCTCTTTCTTAATGTTGGTGAATGACAAAAAGAAAGCTGTTGTATAACTTCGAATTCGATTTCAAGCGTAAGCAAACAAGTTTTGTCCAATAATCAAAAGAACACCTTAAGATTCACTCGTTTCAACACAAGAAATACTGAAATTCGAACCATATAACGAAAGCAAATGCTCAAGCAGCTATGAACAACAATAAACTAGCTCTTAGAATCACAACGACACTTTCTCACAGGTCTAGATCCAAGAGGTCATAGCAAGACTAGTTCACTTTCGCTACGGGAAACTGTGAATGACAGCAAGAAATACAATAAGAACAATCACGGTTTCTTCATACAACTGAGGCGGAATGAAGGCAAAGAGAAGTGGTTTCAACTGGGTATACAGGTTGACAACAGGCTGCAAAAACAATACTGAAAACTGGGCAACAGACAGTGGGAAATCCCAGCTGCACAAGGCAAGACTGGATCAGCGCAGGTGCTGCACTGTCAATCTGAGATGCAGCGCAGGTAGCCCCTTCGGGACCTGCGTTGCAGTGCAGGTAGCCTTTGTTGCAGCTGCACTGATGAGACAACTCTCGTCTCTCTCAGATTCCGGCTCACAGTTTGCTCAAAAATAAACGGTTTTTGGCCAAATCAGAGGCTATCAGTCAAGTATACACTAGAGGATGATTAAAGGAAGATGAACACTATCACAAAGAGCTAAAAAGAGTCCTTGTGGATCAGCTCTTCAGATCATAAACATGCCCAGCACTGGGCTAGAGTAGCTGCCCTCTACTTTACATTCGAAGGACTCGAATGCAGTTCGATTCGGTACTCCCTTTGTTTAAGAAATGAATAGCAATAAACACAAGCTACCAACAAGACACGATCCCCAGCGGAGTCGCCAGTCTGTTGTGGGGGAAAGTATCCAACTCGGAATGACCCTAACCCACTCTAAGGGTGACAGTTCCTTAGCAACAGCTGAAAGCAAAGCTATCTAAAGTTACTTCTTTATGACATGCAAGAGATAGAAGGAAGAGATCCACTTACCGATGTCTTGCGCAAATGGTCGATCCAATCTCCTCTATTCGCCGCTTGCTCCCAGCTCCAAGTCTTTTCACGGGCCCAGCTACACGAGATCCTGCAAACAAGACAAAGAAAGGAAACTACAAGAAGCATGCATTCATAACTGATTCAAGGATTAGCATAAATAAAAAACGCAAGTAAGACAATTCACCATTGAAACACATGCGAATAGAAGAACCTCAAATGCTTTATTAATATATGGAAGTAAGGTTCAGGCGGTGATACAACCATGAGAGGTCCAATCCAGCATCACCTTCCCGACGGAGAGAAATCTCTTCTTCACCTCCCTCAAGCAATCACCCAATGCTCACAACTGTAAACCAACAGCAATTCTTTGCACTGAATTCCCCCCTCTAGATCCCATGGGATGAGATCCTTATATAGAGTTTTGGAGTGAAGATAACTCAGCTTGATGTGTGACTTGTTGTCCTCTTCAACCCCAGTTGTTCTTCAGTCCTTCACTCAGAGTTTCTGCCTTCCACTTGGAGTTTTAGAAGCTCTTAACTCATCATTAGGCGAATCTTATGATCAAGTGTCTTTTTAGAAGCTTCCTGGGCACTGGCACTTTGAGAAAAAGATTCCTCCACATGTCCAAGTACGCCCAACGCAGGTAGCCTTTGTTCTACTTGCTATGCAACGCAGGTAGCCTTTGTTGTACCTGCTATGCAGCGCAGGTAGCCTTTGGAGCAGCTTCTTTGATCCAAAATTGGCCTGTTTTTGAGTGTTTTTCAGTGGAGAACTGAACTGTAGTGCTGTGGTTTGCTGACCTTGTTCTTCTAAGGGTAAGAACAACATGTTTAGGGACTTAGGATCCCTTAGATTATTGACATTTCATGCTCTATGCTGTAAGGCACAAAAATGTCTATAACACCCCACCCCCCCAAGTATGTTTCCCAACAGTGTTTCTTGGTCATCAATCTCGCATGTTAGTTGAGCCCTTGTCAATGTCTACACAATCAATCTTGTTGAAATTTAGTGCCACCTACTCATGCTCCTTTGTGCTCGTGTATCCAAATTGTTCCTCTTACTCACAATCTATATGTTTGTTCATTTCTTGGCTCGTACGGTACATTTTTTTCTACCACCCAAATGATCAAGTACCAAACTACCTCCCATGCATTTGATCATGTGACCCGCCTGGTTGACACAACATGGTCCATTTCTATGTATCATGATTTCTCTGTGTGGTTCATTCGACACATCATGTATCCCTTGTTAGGGTATTTTTTAAGGATTCAAATATATGCCCATTTACATTATTATCGGTGACTATTCTAGTTTGAAAATTAATACATGTAGAATGTAGGCAAGTATTCAATAAAAAACATGTAATATCCTATTAAAATTGGTAAAATTTTGGCAAATGTTATCTATTTAATCATATATATGTAAAAAAAAGGTGAATTTTTAACCAAATTGGTGATTTTTTTTTCAAAAAATGTTCGAAAAATGGCCAATTTGTGAAATTTTGTCCCAATTTCTTTTTCTTGTTGACCTCTTTGCAAATCCCATTGGCTTATGGTTAGAACATAATTATTTTCACAAACAATTATCGAGGTATGGATTGGTGATGTACTAATTGTGCCATCACGCGTACCTACATGTCATGTCCAAATTAGGGGTCTTACATCCTCCCCCACTCTATGTCATTGGCATCCCTAGAAACCTTCAACTAGAAAAATTAAACCTCATAGTCCGCTAGTTGGAAGATTGGTATGAAAACATGTCACCAAGTCTCCAGATTTGAGAAGAAACTCTATCCAAGGCTATAGGAAAATCTTGTACATATGTACTCCAACTGTCTCATATATGCCTTCACACATTGAGCTCCCACAAGTATTAAAAGTATTTGGTAGCCAATTCAACTGTCACACCAACTAATGAGAATGTACATCCTCATGCTAAATTTCAACATTTTCCATCCACATTTATATCTCTATGGACTATTAAGAACCTCATAGCTACTCCTCCGCCTAGCCTATTCAACACTACTATTATCCTTCTAATGGACATGAGAATAATACTAAGAGGGAAGTGAATAAGTATTATGCGGATTTCAAACAATTAGTTAGCTAGTAAAAATATTTTAATACTACACTAGTACATCATTCACATAAGAATTGGGCATGAGATGTTTACATGGAAGCTCATATGGGAGAAAACCACAAAAATTCTATTAATTTTGATGTAAATGCAAACACCAACTTCAATTTACATCAAATTATGTAGGCATCAACCTATAGGAGGCTCCAACCCATTTTATTTGCAAGAACCATCTCCCATCACTTTAAAATCATCAAGTTGTTGATCTTTTCAGGAACTAATCCCTTGATAAAGAATTTTAATATTTGTTCGATATAACTTCTTTGATATTCTCTTTGCATCACCCTCTTTGTCTTTGCTTCTCTACACCTTTTTTATACACACAAGTTTTATATTTCACCCAATCTCCACCTACAACCTCTACTTAGTGCTTTTATACATAATTTACCGCTTATATGCTTCAAATTTATGACATTTAGTAGCTTCAACATTTTCTGAATCCTTTCAGGCGCCCTATCTTTCTTTCTTTCTCCTTTTCAACAACTCTACCTAATTATAAACTTCAACTTATATAGATTTTATGCTGCTTCACTCCCTCTCACAAACTACCACAATACTACTTTTCTTCTTCCATATTTTTACCTTCACAATCATGAGAATTTGAGACTCTTCACTTCTCATGGCAGTTCATATTTGTTGGTCTCTTTGTTTCTCCAAATATACACAACACAATGTTTAAATAACTTTTAAGCTATATGCAATTTCACATGAACCCAAAATTTTAAAGGCCTTAGCCCCGGGGCTTAATTGTCATATTAAGTCATGTGACCATGGTTTGGAACCATGTACTTAACTCAAAAGGGATTAAGACTTTCTCCCCTTGATCTGGTTGCCAAAGGTATGTTATAACCAAAAGCGTTAAGTTCCAAGGCTTCATAATGTTGGTTCTCTTACCTAATATGGTCATTTGAGATTTGGATGGATTTGGATGTATCACAAATTTCTATGAAACATATGGTTTTTGTCTTAGATAAATTCACTAGTACAATCTTTCATCTCGATGCACTCATGTCTAGTTACCTTTTCCTCCTTGTGGACCCAAATAACTCCACGCATTGAATTAAAATTGAATCAGATAAATTGGTTGGCACACTTTTTGAATTCCACAAGGTCCACACTCTAGTGATATTCTATCCTATGTGGTCCACCTGGAATATATGATAATTATAATCAAATCTAGATGGTCCAGGATTTTGGTGGTCCAACTCCTCATTCTGCTTCACAAATCTTCAATCACCAGATGTTATGAAAATTAGATGTGGTTGTATTTGGATGACTTCCATCAGATGTATTTTCCTTACGGATCTAATTTTAGATACCACATTACATTTTATATTTTATTGTAAATCCAATATATAGCTATAAACTTATGATTGCACATGTGTTTGTTTCAAAGAATTGGACTACAGGATACACAAGATTCAGATGCAAAACCAATGGCTTGGCTGGAAACTTCCGTGGGTGGAGCCTTGACTCTGAAAACAATATTAACTTCAGTTGAAGGGAAATTTTATGATGGTTTTTCCTATTTAACTCTTTGTTGTGTTATTCTTATCTTTGTTCAAGATTGAACTCTGGCTTTCTCATAGTTGACAGAATTATGCCAGGATTGATGGAACCAAATAGATTTCAGGATAATCAACATCACTATGGTTCAATTTTGATTCCATGATATATGTAAAATATGTTTATTTATTAAGTTATGATGATCTCATCCTCAATAAAAACATGAAAACGAACCTAAAAAACATCGAAACGAAAGAACCTTGGGTTGTCATATGGTATTTTTCGTGATTGAGTACTGTGACCACCTCATTGTTTCTCATTTCTCACTTCTCGCAAAATAATGTGCACTATGCTATCCATGTAATGGGTGGTGACCGATGGCTCACTAGGAATCTCTACCAAAAAGTCTCTACAAAAACCTCCAAGGCCTTCTACATCATCTACCACATCATTGTTTGTTAATTGTTAAGTCACGTTACTAGGACATGTCTGTTAGAAAAGGGCCACAGGGTCACCAAATATGTAAAAATATACTTATCATGTGTTCTCACCTCATTGTACCATGTCATCACCTTTCCATGTCATGGACACCTGTCGCCACTTGGATGCCACTTCATGTTTTCACTTTGGGTCCTCCTGGATGCCACTTGTGCCACTTGTCACTTACCACCTATTCTTTTGTGTGCACATGATTTAGGCTAGGAAATTTGATAATCACCAAAGTTATTTTCGACAGCTCCCTCATGACTAGGGGTTAAGATGAGTAGCTCTATTTCTCCATCACCTGCCACATTGTTTTCGATCGGAATATTCGTCATGAGCTCTTCCACCTATTTCATCAATTTGATAACAAGGTTCCCTCAAATAACCTTGAGCCTTTGGAACCATGCTTTAACTTCAACACTTCAAACTCTAATTTATCTTCATTCCTTGGGAGTTACCATAAGTTCCATATACTATTATAATTATCTTAGAGAGGAATCTCTAGCAAATCACTTTTCATGTGCTTTTCATTAAGTCACCTACAGAAAAAATTCCTTCAAGGATAGGCTACTCGACAATAACCAAGGTATCATAGGCTTAACACATTGTTAATATAATAATCCAAGACATCATCAATAACATAAGCCTCATGCATGACAACCTTAACAGGCTCCCCCTGAACTTGACATTACTTGAAATCAATGACTTAGACTTGACATACATGAAAACAAATACCAACATGGTCAACATCTTTTCTTTTCAAGAAATCATGGATGCATTTTCCTTCATGGAAATGTAACTTATTAAAACCTACCTCAATAAACAAAGGCTTGGATATCTCCTTTAAATCTTTGATTGATCCCTATATCTGAGTGATGATTTATGTTTAAGTATCGTAGAAGTAATCAAATTTCCTTCAATGAAAAATCCAAATTCGCAATTCATTCCATTGTCACCTAAAATTCATATATGCCCATGGTCCTCCCATAATATGTCAAAAGTTCTATAGGATTACGGTCCTCCTTTATTGCCTCCTCATCCCTGTCCAAGTTGGGTTGCATGAAAATATCTACATACTCCCCAATTGCTACACTTGGAGAAAATCTCTTGTTAGAGTACTAGATGAATCCCCAAAACTGTACTATCTTGGTGGTGGCTCTAATCACATAGCTTATTCCACCATAGTGACAAGTATGGAATGAAACTCATTCCCTCTATATGATTTTCAATGAATCTGTGGTTTACAAAACCTTTTCATGAGAGATTTTTTCAAAGTCCCAACATCCTTTAACCTTTGTATTTCCTAGTGCATAGTAGTAATGACTTGAGCAGTTCCCTAATATGATGCTATAATTTGAGTACTATTTGTCACCACAATTAACTCCTCTAAATAACCCTATTATAGAAATTTGTGTTCCATGCTTGATCTTACTCTTCCTCACCAATGGTATTCTTGATGCCTTTCCTACATATAAGAAGAGAAAATTATCTACAAATATGAATGAAAATGCCTTGGTTTCCTTAAGGAAGAATTGATAGAACACTATTGAATGGTCATCTAATAGGAAAATCATCAATTCAAGACAACCCAACTAGTCACCTATTTGAATAGAAGTTGAGTGAAATACAACGATTGTCATATTCTATTTAAAGTTGAATACCTTGTATGAAATCTAATCCCTCTATGGAGCACAACAAAGAGACTTCACCACCTCTTCATTGATGAAACTATGGGTTTCTCTAGTGTCCACCAACACAAGCACCTTTATTCCCTTTTCTTTCACATGCATGAATCAAAGATCTACCTCATCCTGGTTTGGTGAAGAGACCCTACTTTTCTTCTTACCTTCTCAAATGAAAACTAATATTTCCCCCAATACTTCAAGAGTTTCTTTCTAAAGATACTTGGTAGAAATCCTCCTTTGATATAGATGGTGACTTGTACTTTAGAGTTTGATGTGCATCCTCCACATCCTAAACACTTTTCTCTATTAATGGTTGATTCTTCACATGATCAAGTGTTGATAATGTTGGATGTTGTCATCATTGATGTCAAGTTTAAGTCATTGATGTCAAGTAATATCAAGTTCAAGGAGAAATTGTTGAATGCATGGCATGTATGTTGTGATTTATGCCTTGGTTGTTTCTATTAACAATGTGCTAAGTCTATGATGCCTTAGTTATTATTGAGTAGAGTATATATGAAATATCTTCTTCTACACATGGATTGCTCAAAATCACATGAAAAATTATTGGTTGGATAATCCTCTCTAAGAGCTTTCTAATGATATATGGAACTTGACCTAACTCCAAAGGAATGAGGAGAAAACTCAATTTAAAGTGGTATAGTTCAAGCAAGTTTCCAACTGGTCATGGTTCTATCATGAGCCCCTCATCATATCAGTGCCACAATTGAAAGAAGCTCAGGAGGAAGCATGAGGTCTGGTGAGCAATAGAGTAGTAAGTTATTGGTCTTAGCCCCTGATCACACAGAACTAGGATAAAGTACCCAGTTGCTTATCATACTTATCGGTCCATTTGATTTGCAAAAATTAACAATGGGTGGCAAGTGGTGAAAAATTAGTAGTTGGGTGAAAAGACCCTGGTTCATAGCCCCTAGTCACATGGTGCTTGGCCTAAGCACCCAAGTTATTTTCAAACTACCAAGTCTAAATGATGTGCACACAAAAGAATGGGCAATGAGTGGTAGGTGGCAATCCTTGGCATGATTTTGAAGGTGCCAAGTGGTAGAGATAGTTGGTAGGATAATGCATTGTCCTAATGAGGTGATGACATATTAAAGTGATGTGTACAGGATTACATGTGGCACTTTATGGTCATGACACGTGACAAACAGATTTGGCATTTTTGGATGGCCACAGGGCCCTTTTCCGAGTGACACAAGGTATTGATGTGGAATGATAGGTGGTAAAGAGATAACATGGAAATTTGAGGACAAGACACATGGAAGCAACATGGCATGACACATGGAAGAAAATGTTGTGGCACAATATGTAGCAATGATGATGATGTGGAAGGGTGAGAGAGTGACACATGGTAGCTGGAATCAACTTTTTTGAAAGGCCAAATATACCATTGGAAAGTGACACATGGAAATACACGTGACAAGTAGGGCATGTGGAAGGATTTGATTGGTGCACATGGAAATGACATGGAAACTTTGGATGGCTTAGGATATGCACTAGGATGTTGTTTTGTAAATCTTTCTATTATTAATATATTTTGATATTTTCTATGCTTTTTCATGTGGGGACCATTGATCACCAACCATATCCCATTGACATGAGAAATTTTTATTGAGAATGTTGTCCAATGACGAAGGGGTGAGCAGTGAGGTGACTAATGGATATTTGTGCATTAAGTTTGGTACCATCAAGTGATAGTCTAGTCTATCAGACTGGTCAAATATTGGCGTTGTGCATCAGTATGCAATTGGTGAGTAGCAAGTAGTAGGGCCTCAGTTGTAGCCCTCGGTCACTTTAGGCTAGGATGTAATAACCCAGGGGGCTTATTGACCATCGAAAGTTGGAGAAACTAGAGGTCTAGAAAAAGGTCAATGGTGGTTCGATGGAAGACCAACCCTCAATCACAGGGGCTTCACTCAATTAACTTGTGACATAGCATGTACATTCATGGCATACTAAACAATACCCTTAGTTTGACAGCATATTAGACAATACATCCAAAAGTCACTTTATTTAGCCCCATACTAATATGAACTCAATACATCTTCCCAATTTAAAAAACCCCTATTTTCACTAGATATTGTAGGTATCTATATTTTCATTAACATTTTTTATACCCATTTAAATTTTTTCATTAAAATTAAACTCTGTTTATATACACAAAATATAAATACCCTTTACCCCATATTATATGCTCAATATATTATGTAATGCTTTCCTCATTATATATCCCCTAATAAGAACATATGTAGTATCATATTACTTCCCCAATGAAGCCACCATGCCCTAGGTAAAGGCACTTAGTCATGTTGGTCTAAGGAACAACCACCTAGGGGCGTATCCACCATCGACCATCGTGCTGTGGCATTGCATGGAGAGAAGTCAATCATTTCGATGGGTGAAAATAACCTTTGGGATTAAGCCCATGATTCCAACTAATGGTCATATGTTAAAGGGGGGATAAGCTACCAGGAGATACAAGATGAAAATTGGCATTCATACGCCAAATTCATGTTATATTTCACACTTAATAAAAGTCACTTATGAAGAGATTTGAAAGTGTGTGTCCAGATAAGGTTGAAATATGATGTGATATGCATGTGTTTTGATGTAGAATGATTGATTTCTATTGCAGGAAACATAAAGAAGCACAAGTGAATGATGAATTATAGTGAAATCTTAGCAGCTATAAAAAAGCTAAAGAGAGTCAAGAGGGCTTGAAGAGAGCCAAGAGGGCTTGAAGAGAGCCAAGAGGGCTTTAAGAGTATTGAGGGGGACGAGTGTCTGTGATTGGAGTTGTTTGAGGATCTAGGAATATTCGTAGATAATATTTTTTTTCTCGACATTCCAGAGCTACTATCTTGTTCCATTAACAATGGAGCAGGGTTGTAGCTCCGAAACACCAACAACAAAAATATTATCTGTGAGTATTTTTGGATCCTCAAACAAGAGCATGAGTAGTAAAGAGTTGTAGTGTTAGGTCCATATATTATTAGTGTAACCCCTTATTCTTATTAGTGCAACCACCTTATTATATTGTTGTGCTCATGTAGTCCCCATATTCTTATTATTATTCCCCATAGAAGCCCACTATTGTTATTGTTGTGCCCTTACATTATTATTGTTATGTCAGCTCTAACTATATTATGACCCCTTAAACTCCTATATATAGAAAGGAGGCCTTGTCATTTGTATCATCCAAGAATTGTTCATTTGTGTAATGTAAAGGAGGTTGCCCCCTCGAAGAGGCTGATTCTGAATTTGTTGATCTATTTTTTCTATCTTTTTGTGAGCTAGTTTCCTAACATTTGGTATGAGAGGTTTGGATTCTAGTGTTTCATTGTTCCAAACAGGTCATCATGTAATTTTCGCTATAAATTTTTCTCTGTGTTGCTTCAAAAGAAAAAAAAAATAAAACATTTGAGCCAAAATATCTATGGACCTTGAGCCTAAATTTCATGTCTTGTTTCAGAAGATTTTTTGAGATAAGAGCCAAGGAAGTTAGGGTTTTTGCAGGGTCCTAAATTATATCTCAAGCAGGTGACATGAGGAAAATATCCATAAGGTTTTTTCTGGGCATCAGATTTAAATTTAGTCAGAAGTTACAAAAATAGGATGGCTTGTAGTTTTCTTTGTATCATTTTTAGGTCCGAAGGTTGAAACAATGACACATGGAATTTCGTACAAGTTCACTCTACTGAAAAATTATATAATCAGGTCATCGCGGGATATTGGGGATAACTCTTTCTTGGAGAATCCAATTTCAATCAAATTGGTGGCATTTGAAAAAGGACACTGAGGGCTACTGCAGGTCACAATTTTAGACCTTGGAAATCAGAGATTTCAGATATACAATAGATTCAAGATCTAGCTCCTAAAATCAAGAAAAAGCGATATGAGGAAGTTTGATAGTAGGGATCTGGTAAATTGGATACTACAGATGGAGCAATATTTTTATCTACATGATGTACAATTGTTACAAAAGGTACATATCGCATCTTTATACTTAGAACCAAATCAATTGGTATGGTATAGAGGGCTTTGTTATGGTAAACCACTTGTCACTTGGTGAATTTTCATGGAGGAAATGATAGCACATTATGAGGATACAAAGAGCAACACCTTCTTTAGACAATTGATAAATATCAAACAAAAGGATTCAAGCATAGAGCACATTGAGGACTCCCAAAAATTGAATATAAGGGTAAATGATATTCCAGAGAAGCAAAGGATTGATATATTCATAGGGACTTTAAAGGATAACATTCAACATGAGGTTCATCTTTGGGAACCTGATTCATTGTAGAAGGCATTCAGGTTGGCAAGAAAAATTGAAAGCGAAATTATGGAAACAAGGAATCCTACCACTCACAACTATAAATATGGAAGTGTTTTTTCTCCTAGCCTTCCACAACCTACAAGGTTTACACCACAAAAATTGGAAGAAAAAGGAAAAAAAGGGTTTTGTTACAGCTGTGATAGAAAATACACTAAAGGTCATAAGTTTGTTGAGAAGAAATTATTTTACATAGATTGTGAAAAGGAGGAAGAAAATGATTAAGAAACATAAAAATAAGGTGATATACACTAGGAACCAACCCTAGAGAAGGAGGAAATGAATCCGACCATATATTGTAAAGCATTGGCAAAAATTACCACTCCTCAAACTCTCAAGATAGAAGGGCATATCAAGAAGAAAAAGGTTCAAGAAGTGAAATATCACATTGAGCATCAAGAAATGAATCCGACCATATCTTGTAATGCATTGGAAAGAATTACCACTCCTCAAACTCTGAAGATAGAAGGACATATCAAGAAGAAAAAGGTTCAAGCAGTCAAATATCACATTGAACATCAACAACAAGTTCTCTAAATTTGAAAGGATAGCCGCACTTTGGTGAAGAATCAAATGAAACAACATGCAAATCTACATGGTAGTGAAAGAAGTTTTGATGTAGGCGATTAGGTAATTTTACGAATACAACCATACAAACAAATGTCCATCAAGAAAGCTAAGAAGGATAATAAATTATCACCAAAGTACGGTGGTCCTTACAAGGTGCTGCAGAAGATTAGTACTATGGCATACAAATTGGAACTTCCTACATCTTCCCAAGTGCCCCCATTTTTCTATGTGTCATGCTTAAACAAGGTTATATGTGACAAGCTCCCAGTTCAAACAATATTGTTGGAACTTGATGAGGAAGGAAAAATCATATTGGAACCTGAAGGAGCCATGGAGAAAAGAAGAATATGGGTACTACATGAGAACACCAATATAATAAGGGGGTTGTTCTAATAACAGCAAGGGCTTACACTAGTAATACAGGGACCTAACATGTAGGAGCTAAATGTAAAATAGAGATATGAGGAAGAGTACATAGAGTGTAGTATTGTGAGGGAATGTTGGTGATGATAATGTATAGTGAAAGAATCATAGATCTAAATAAAAGATGTCAATAATAGACCTAAGAAAGAGAATATGTTAATGTTGATATCTAATGTGTGCCTTAGGAGGAGAGATGTTGAGAATATATGAAAAATAGTTGAGAGATCTAATGAAGGAATACTGACAGATTGATTGGTTCAAATAACTGGAGATATATATTATGTTGTTAAAGGATGAAAGGATTTTTCCAAGGAAAGTGCAGCAAATATGAGTGTAACAATTGGTTCTGCAATATTTTGTAATGAGCATGTGGATTTGAGTTTCGAAATGAGATGAAAAAGGGATTTGATTGGTAGAGAAAGTAGGTACTTTGAGATCCGGGGGTTGAATCTTTCTTTAGGATGGTGCCAGTAAGGATTAAGGGTTTGGAGCATCCTTCATGTTGGTTCTTGTAAAGATCATGGGGTTGTTGCCTCCAAATATTGGGAATCGGTGCTTCCAACAAGTTCGTTCATGCAAATAAAAGGAAGTTGGAGCCTTCAAAAGATTGGTGCCTACATAAGTTGATGTAATATGGAGTTGGTGCTTACATCATAATTAAATAAATGTGGTCTTCCCCTATATAGATTTCAACACAAACTTCTTGCATTCAAACATTATGGGATTAGTGCATTGGTATATTATTGAATGTGATTGATTAGGTAAAAAGTTGTAAAAAGTTATAAAATGGTTATAAAATGTTGTTTCTTAGTCTCCAACAATTAGTATCAAAGTGAGTTCCCTTAGGAACATTTTAACAACTAGAAGGTCGTGTTATGGTCCTATATTATTATAGGGTCACCTAATGCTGATTATTATACTTCAGAGGTTGTAAATAATATTAAATATTGTAAATTATTTCCAAAAAAGGTCAAAACCTTGAGAAAAATAAAAAAATATGCTTCCAAGATGAAATGCAGCATTGGAGGATAATTAAGTATGTTTATATTAAATTAATCACATCATTTAAATGTGATTAAATAAAACTGTAATAAAGGCCTTGGTACTATAGTTTGATTTTATTATAAGGTTGAAAATGACAAAAAGGAATTTTGTCACATGGGGTTAAATAGTTGCAGCTTTCCCACTCCTCGTTCCTCTCGCTCCATAGATCGATTGCTCACAAATATTTTTGGCCGCCCTTCTCTATCCTAGCTTTACCACTAGGGGGGCTCTCAAAAATGTGGTTTTACCCCATCGGTCCCATGCCATGTGCCTTCCCCTCTACATTTCGTACCCTCCCCTCACGATACTGCCTACCACTCTGACCCCCCTCTGAAAACTGCTTACCACCTTCCTTCTTACAACTCTCTTTTCCCACCATATTTCCCATGCACTCTTGGTTATGTTACCCTCTGTTCCCCAACAGCGATGTCACCTCCGACATCCATGTCATTCATTTGTCTCATGATCAGTTGAAACTATGCTTTTTCCTATATGCCACATTGATTTAAAACATGGCTTCCAAACAAATGAGGATGAATTTTTAGAAACTTAAAGTGGTTTTGGCTACGAACATCCTCATGTACAAAAATGCCTCTCAAGTTTCTAAAAAAATTATGGTATGGAATATACAGGTGAATCTTTGCAAACATATTTTCCTAAAATTTCTTGTCTAGTCACACTTTTGTAGAACATATTTTGGCCAATCAGTAATGGCTATTAAGAAACTGGAGGAGGTTTGTGTTCCTAAGATGCCAAAGTACAATAAAATAGTTCATATAACTCCCGTGGGAAGTACCATCACCAATCTAACTATAACCCCATGCATTCTTTCAAGTCATTTTCAATTCAAAACTTTTAAGTCAATAGGTAGAATTACAAATGAATGTGGTCTAGCTCTATTGAATGATCTCCACTCCATATATTTAAAATACCTATGGATAATAGTGGATAACTTCCACATCATTAAATTTGATGGAAGAAAAAAAGGTGGCTTGCAATAACTGGACTTTGATGCCTAGCTCTTCCTTGACCTCATGCAATACCTAAATGCTACATATGCAGATAATATACATGGGATATTTACTTGGAATAATAGAAAAGGTGGCTACCCTCAAATTACTTCCAGATTTGACATATTTTTGGTCTCAAAACATCCTTGGGACAATGATACCTTTGTGGAGGTTTTAATCCTTCCCTGTTGCATATCATATCATTGGCCTGTAAGCTTGGAAGCAAATATCAAAGAAAGCCCCAAAAATAGACCCTTTTTTGAAAGCTTTTTTTCTTAGGGATCCTTCCTTCTTGGAAAATTCCCAATAATGGTGGTAGGAAGCCACTCCTTGACTGGGCTCAATTATGCACCAATTGCAGTAGAAAATAAAGTCCTTAAAAGCTCAAATAAAATAATGGAATAGAGAATATTTTTGGAACATCCACCAAATCAAATAGGAATTAGAGGATCACATGGAAAAAGTCCATCAATGCATTATTCTTGAAGGTCGATTTGACAAATTATTTGAGGAAGAAAGTGAGCTTGTCACGCAATTAGAAGAAGGTTGCATTTAGGAATAATTTCTCTAGTGCCAAAAATCTCACATAAGATGGCTTAAGGAGGGGGGAAACACTATAGATTTTTACATAAATCCATGATCAAACACCACCATCACAACAAAATATTCTAACTTCGAAGCACTACATGATATAAGCTTACAAAACACGAAGAGTTGGAAGGATAATTAGTTGGTTGAATTACCTTTAAAAAATCAATTAAATTTAAAGTCACATTTATAATATAAATACTATTTGGTTGATTGGCAAAGGTTAGAAGTCATATTTACTATGACAAAATGAAGGACCAACAAGTATGGCCACCATGTACAACATAAAAAATGTGAAAATTGATCGGGGGTTGGGAAAGTGTATGTAAAGAACACTTTCATGTTTTAATAATCAATTCAGATGTCCCAAAAATACCTATAGTTACATCAATATAAACTAATATCCTTACAGTTGAACTTTATCTTTTATAAACAAAGACGTCATCCATGAGAATACTTTTTCCTAGCTTGTTTTCAATTGTGCATAAATCTTGAATAGTCTAGGGTTCCAAGGGGAGTCCATGAAGTTTTATCCATACTAGGGTGTCTGACATGGTCTCATCCCTAGCATAAAAAAGGAGTTGTGGGGTTTTATAGAAAAATAAGACCTATCGACAAACCAAACTTCGTTTGATATAGAAACTACGTCTTCTTCATTCCAAAAGACAAAAAGAATGCATCTCTCTTGCTACTATGTGAGTTTCTAGTATATAGCATAAACTTGAACTCTGACTCTAGTTTATCTATCTCAGAAAGTAGTCCATCCCTACCCTTTTTCCAATAAAATTTCATACCAAAGTGCATCTTGAAAGGTCAAGGATTTGGTTGACTGCAATATATTTCCCCCACAACTAGGAACACATTTTTCCTCAACTTCGAATGATTTTACATCATTACTATTTCCAATGAAGCAAAAACCTTCCTTAGAGGGCAAGAAAGCCACATGTTCCTTATACACTCCTTGAACATCACCTTCTATCAATAGGTGTAGAGGGTTCCAGAACATAGGAAGACGTTCATTTTTCTAAACATTAACTCTCAAATTGAAAGAATTGGTTAGAGACAATACACCCATAGTCATGTCCTACTTAGGAGGGCCCTTATAATTGTCCAAAACATGGCAATATTAACACTTGTATGACCAATCTTATCACTACTCATAATATTTGACCAAATCAAAAAACCCTTATCTTCACATTGTTTAAAGTATGTGAAAATATTCTTAATCATCTTAAAGATCATGTTATTACATTATCCATATACCTTTTTCCATAAATCTTCTATCATATTTTTACAAATTAATTAAAAATATTATGTAATCTTTAAACAACATATCATTATCATTCACTCACTTTGAAATTTGCTTTCCCACTTTAGCTTATGTTAGCTTTTATAAGATGAGAGGGGAAAATAAAAAAATGAATAATTTTTTAAATATGAGGGAAATTTAAGAAACTAATACTTTTAATAAAATAAAGGGCCAAAAATGAAAAGGAAGTTATAAAAATGGCAAATGACAATTCTCCTAGTTTTGGTCATTTGTATTTTCAAAATAATTTCCTTTCCCACTTTAGCTTATGTTAGGTTTTATAAAGTAAGAGGTAAAAATGAAAAAAATAACATTTTTTTAAATAGGAGGGAAATTGAAAAAAATAATAATTTTAATAAAAATAAAAAGCCAGAAATGAAAAGGAAATTGTAAAAAGGGCAAATGAACATTCTCCTGGTTTTGGTCATTTGTATTTTCGAAGAAGAAAACTCTCAGAGAGTTTAGAATCCTGTGAGGCTACAATGTCCAAAAAGCCCATTGGGAAAATTAGTTTTGGTGGTGAGAAACCAGCCCTAGGTAGATTGGAGCTAGATTTCACCATTTACTGCATTGCCATGGAAGCAAGATTTGACATTGGTGCCACCCTATCTAGATTGTAGCAAGATTTCTGCATTGCCATGGAAGCCAAATTTGACATTGGTGCTGCCCTAGCTAGATTGGAGCGAGATTGTTGCATCGCCATGGAAGTGAAATTTGACATTGGTACATATTAGGAAGGATTTGGAACTCATGAAGCTACTAATTTCATGAATTCTTCCACAAATATTTGTGCCATGAGATAAATTTGTAATTACATGTTTGATGAGCAAAGTTCTAGAGATTTTGCTGTGCAATTCTCTTTCTATTGGTGTCTGAAGTTACGTATATTAAAATAAAGGTTGAAATGATTAATCATGGGCGTTTAGTTCCCAACCATTGCTAAATGAAATCCTGAGAAAAATAATTAAGTGTTGGCTGGTTCTCAATGGCTTAGAGGGCATAATTCTCTGAGAAATATCCAAAATCCATTGCCAAGATTTTATAAAGGTAAAATCCCATCAAGAATGGCACCCAAGTTCATTAAATGAGGCACACTCTCTTAGGTGCACATATACTTTCAATATAAAACTCTCCTTTAATGAGGTTCCATATCCAAGAAACATAACTTTTAAAACAATAGCTGCATAGGAAAATTCATATTGAAGCTTGCGAAGGAACTTTGAAAAATAGTGAAACATTTTGTTGACTCAAACACATTCAATGAGTGTCTCCTCATTCAGGATAAAATTTCCCACGGGGTTCTATAGCCAAGAAACAGAACTTTTAAAACAATAGTTGCAGAGGAAAAGTTGTATTGAAGCTGCGGAGGAACTTTGAAAAATAGTGAAACTTTTTGTTGACTCAAACACATTCAATGAGTGTCTCCTTGTCCAAGGTCAACTTTCCCATGATTGTTATTATCCAGTAGAATTGAAGAGTCAACATTCTTATACAAATGAATATACAACAAGTTTAGACATAGCGTTTAGTCCCTTGCTTTTTGTGGCATTGAAAAATTTCCACGCTTTAGAAGTATGGCCCTAGATTACTTCTCCAACAATCATTACTATGATAATTAGAGCATAAAGTTCACAACGACATGCTTGCATTTACCAAAGGTACCTATTAAGTTATTAGGCTCTTTGTATTTTATTTCCCTGAAATGATGCTAAACCAAGGCAGTGTAGCTCGAAGCAATAAGAATTCAAATAGTTCTTTCATGATATGCATTGTATCAAATCCTCTCTTCACCTAGCTTGTTTTCAAGTAATCATCGATAAGGATGCCATAAACATTTTCATCAGGCATTTAATTTTTCATTTTCATGACATTGACTGCATAGCATAATCCATTTTTCCATTTTTTTCACAATATTTAACTAGCATATGGAAACTCTTGGGCTTAGGCAAAGGCTTCTCTCCTTGATCTCATGGATCAAGTCAAGAGCTTCCTCAATCCTTCTTGTTACATATTAACATTTCAAAAAACAAGCATAAATTTCTTGCTGGAAAGGATGGGAAAACTTCAACATCTCATCTACGAGAGCTTTGAAAAGTTTACCTTATTCAGACCAGCATATCATGAGTACCCTATATGTGGGAAAATTCACAATCATATTTTCTGAAAACATCACTGAAGATTTTGCAAGGCTAGCTAATGGTTAGCAACATCTTCACACCTTCTTGTCTCTGTTTTATTAACAAAAAATATCAGCAAGAGAACATGTTTCTTCAATCAAAATAAATTTTGATTGTGCATTGCAAAGCCTTAGGACTAGTCCAAAGTATTCAATTACTATATTTGTTTCACGTAAATAATTCCTGCAGTTAAATAAGGTAGCAATAACTATCGCAAATTTAGCTCAAGTATTGTCATTAGTAGAACAAAGGATTTTAGTCATTGTTTCAGTTCCATCATTTCAAGTACTATCTTCAGTACAGATGTTAAGGCCTCCAAAATATGAACTTTTGTTTTTGGTAAGTCACCAGTTAGAAAAGTAATGAGTTGGCTGATATTGCTGCTATTTGATTTATGGGTGAAATGATTCAATATCTTTGCAGTAATTTATTTCTGCTTGGACTACCACTTTTTCAACAACCCAATAAATGCATGTACATCATCCGCACTTTCAAAACATGAATGGATATTTTCACTATGATTACAGAGGTTCACAATGACATGTTTAGAGTGCTTTTTCACTTTTGAAGATCCAATCTCTGGTGTCTGGACTAGAGGAGGTATGCCACATGCAGTGGTAATTTCCCATTTGCTTTCATCATTTTCATTTGATAACATGCAAAGCAAGGCCACTGCACATTACTGCTACTATTTGAAGAAAGGGCAAAAAATCAAAATCAAGCACTCTACTCGTTCCCTGCCTTGAATGGCATGCCACATATTATTTGCACAGTTGTAGAGAATTTTAAGAGACCTTATGTGTTTCTCCTAAACAACATCTGCAACCATTATAATTAAACCAACTAGCAAACACTTGCCTTCTGCATTTTGGACCTTGCTACTTAAGTAGCTATTTCCATACAAGGTAGCAAGGGCTTCTAGTGTATGCTATCAAACTAGAAAAGGTGATCAAGCCTTGAATTGCTTAATCAATACTCATTCAATAAATACATTTTCTAGTGAATTATGCAAAATAGGCTGTGAATTTTTCCCAGAAGCATTTATTACCATACCAAGTGTTGTTCAGAGAACATACTTTGGATAGTGGGATACAGCCTTTAGTTCTGGCAAGAGTATACAAAATCACCCTTGGGCAATTGACTGCTAGCATCTTCACATCAGTTTTTTTCTCATTAACTTCATCTTTGCTTCAGGGAAGTTTTCCTTGTGGATATTTTGTGCAACTCCTTGCCTCAAGTTTTAATTTATTCTATTAGATAAAAACGAAAAAAGTACACATAATAACATTCAAAGGTGTTTGTACTTTGCATTAACAACCTCCTAGATTTCTGAAAGTGCTTCTTTTAAACTCAAGAAATGTTAAAATGGGCCCAAAGAGCATGCTGTAATCTGATTTTCCTGAGAACTTTCATTTCCACCTTGCATGAAATGAAATTTCACAAGATTGAGAACATTAAACGTTATATTAGCCTCCATGTAAACTTGAACCACATTGATTTCTACATACGAAACTGATAAATGGAGCATGGGATATCTGGGACTAAAGGTACCTTGCTTTTTTGAAAATTTTAACTTTATAACTAGTTGAAATTATCCTAAATCTCTAAGTTCCACTTCTGTAAGGGTGTTTTCTCCATGAAACTAGGCCCCAGAAATGGGGTAACCTAAGTTCCCCATATCAGACACTGAGATGTGGATTGCGTGGACTTATGCTGATATTCTTTGCAAGCCCAAATTTATGTATCTCATTTTTGAAGAAGCCTTTGAGTGCAACGTTAATTATAATTCTCTTCTGTAATCATTGAACCATTTATTTTTCTTTTCAACAATATTCAAGTACTCTCTTTTTGTGTTGGCAACACCATCCAAAAAATTCTAGAGAGGCATCCCAAGCTATTGGAAAACAAATATTTTACTCAAAGAGATCATAAAGTCTTAATGTTACAACTTACATAGCAAAATAGCATACTAGAAATGGAAGTTTGTGCAATAGTTCTCACAATCTGATAGCACATTTGACAACCTAGCCTCTCTCTATCATGCCATTCCAGAAAACCTTAGGTTTTCCATCTATATCTAAAGAAAACATCAAAAACATTCTTTTTTTTTAAGATTGACCAGAATCCTTTTTTAGGCCATTTCTTCACAAGTTCTGAAACTTCATTTCTCTCACTTTATCCCAAGTATGCATAAATAAGGGCATCACCAACAAGACCCCTCCAAACATTTTATTGATTGTGTTTTTGTCCCTGCTTAGTTTTCCTAACCTCAAATAGTGTCACTATATAAAAAACATGTTCAGATAAACCTCTTTCGAAAAAATCATCAAGAAGCTTCAGAGCTTCCTCTTCATTGTGTTGGAAACAATAGCCATCAATTAGCCATGAGAAAACACTAAAATTAGGCATAAACCTGTAATCATAATTTTAAATAGGACCTCAATTGCTTCATTTATTTCCCAAACTTTCAAAAGCCGTGAATAAAATCCTTGTATGCATACACAAAAAAATATCCCACTTTGTAACATCTTGTTGTGAAGTTTCCAGGCATTAGCCATGTTACCTCTCTTGCACTATAAATTGATCAACATATCGCATGTGAAATGCTCAAGTGTTAGGATATTCCGACACATAGGAAATAGTTAAGTACAACTTGGTCTAGTATAGAGTTAGGTATAGAGTTAGGTAAAGTGTGTTTCTTTACCTTGTACATTTTGTAACTTACAATCCGATGGTCATGATATGTAGTGATCCGACGGTTCATTCTCTCCTTGGTATTACCGACACTTGATCCGTGGCTTGACACCCGATTGGTCCATGATTTCTATTTAAAGCGCATGGAGGGTCATTTGTAGGGTAATCCATCTATGAGAGAAGCTTATGTAAATTTTCATTCTTTTATTAATAAATTGCCTGAAGTGGCCGCGTTGGCTCAGGCCGTGGACTGTTTCCCTCTTTGAGGGTTTTAACCACGTCAAAAATACTAGTGTATTAATTTGTGATCTGGTTGTGAGCGGTGTCCTTTGGTGTTCTGTCTGAGGAACTTACCCTGTAAATTCCTACATGGTATCATAGCTATTTGAGGGCCGCATCCGTTGGTGATCCAAATCTGAAGCCGGTAGAACTGCATCCGACTACTGTTTCCTAGATCTACTATTTCTGACTGCTTTCGGGCCGAGAGGACTGCTCTGTTGTGTTGGGAGCATCTGTTCCAGTGAGGAACCCCTTTCGTTTTACGCGAAAAGGTTTCCGGTAGCCCTAGTTGCGTCATTTTTAAGATCTGGAGGTATACAGTGTTTATTTGCAGTTTACAGTTATTTTCTCTCTGTTTATTTCGGTTTCGGTTTATTGAGCTTTTTTTATTACCGGATCTATACCTTTCATTTCTTTGTATGCTCTTTGCCCTGCGACTCTGTGTGATCTGGGCAAATCAGAAACAAAAAGGAAGGATTTTTCTCATGCGTATGCTCTTTTCCCTGCACCTTACTGTGATCTCGGAAAATCAGAAACATTGAGGAAAATATTTAGTTTCCAACTAAAGCTAACTTTGAGCCGTAAGGTTCATTTTTGAAAATATTTAGTTTTTTGGCTAAAGCTAACTTCGAGCCGAAAGGTTCATTTTTTTTTGTATGTCCGTGTTGGGTTTTGTGTTTTTTGTTTTGTAGGGAAAAAGAGCCTTCTCAAAGCAAGCACGCAACCCAAAGCATCAACCACCCTCTCTCTCTCTCTCTCTCAATTTTTTTGTATAGCTCAATTGGTTCAAAGCTATTCTAAGAGAGTAGAAGTCTTAGGTTCAAATCTCCTTTTTGTGAGGGCGGATTTTTCATTTCCGCACATTCCCGCACTTAGTCGGCATCTTCAACAACGTTTTTTCCAAAAGCCATAACTTCTTCATCCGGAAGCCGTTTTTTTTAAACAAGCCTAATTTTTCGAGATCTATCCATTGGAACACTTAGTTTCATCATCTTTAGCTTCAGTTTCTGTTGAAAAGGAAATTCAATACCAAGTTACCCTTGACAGCACCAACTACTTCCAATGGTTGTCCTACATTGAGGATTTACTTAGAAGTAAAGGTCTCTACAGAATAGCCTCAGGCCAAGAAAAGAAACCGAAGGATGAAGATAAGGCTGCTAAATGGGAAAATAGGCAAGATCAAGCACGTGGATTGATAGGGATGTCTATTTCTCCAGATCTTAGATTCCATATTGTAGAACTTGATACTCCTGATGAAGCAATGAAACAAATCAATAAAGTTTTTGGGATTAAAAATGAACTTAGAGCCCATCAACTTGAAAATGAGTTTCTTACATTGGACCCTAATAATTTCTCTTGCATTGAAGATCTCTTGTCCAAGTTCAAGACCCTTAGATATCTCTTGGAAGGTGTTAAAGTTAAGAAAGAAGATAATAACCTTATCTATTCCATTCTTACTAAGTTGGGACCAACCTACTCTGTGTTTGTTTCCACCTTCCATTCTACAAGAGAAGCCTTCATTTCTCAAGGAACAGACTACAAGTCCCCTTCCTTTGACTCTTTTTGTGATTCTTTAATAAGAGAACAAGAAAAACTCTTACACCTTGGTCTTCTTAATCTTGGAAACTCTTCCAAGAAAGCGTTAGTCGCCCAATAGCAACCAAATTCAAAGAATCCTAAGAAGTCATATCCTAAAAAAAATGGTCCTAAACCAAACAAGGGTCCTAAGCAATCTCAGCCTCAAAATGAAAAATCATTTCAACAAAATGATAAGACAAATAAAAACAAATGGAAGAAGACTGATAGACATTGCAACTTTTGTAATCCAGATGGCCACTTAGAATCCAAATGCTTTAAGAAGATGGAAGCCTTGGAAGCAGCGATGAAGAAACATAAAATCCATTTGGAGCAATCTTCAACTTCAACTTCATCTTCAGGAATGACACTTTCTGCATGTGGTTGTCAAGCATCTCGGTCTGGCTATGCACTAAATGTATCTTCTTCTTCTCATTCTCATGAGTGTCTCATTGATTTCGGAGCTTCTTATCACATGGCCAAAAACAAAGCCATGTTTTCTTCTTTAAATGATTGTAACACCAAAAATATATATGTTGGTGATGATAGATCTCTTAGTGTTGTAGGGACTGGAACTGTTCATCTAGACAATGGTCAGTTTAATGATGTATTATGTGTTCCAACCTTATCCTGCAGCCTTCTATCTATATATCAGATAACTCATTCAGGTGAAGGTAAAATCGTTGAATTTTCCCCTCATGATGTTGTAATCAAGGACCTAAGAGATCCTAAACAGATTTTAGCTACTGGCATTGTTGATGATTCTACAAGGTTGTATAAGTTTCACAACTTTGGGTCATCAAATATTCCCTCAGTATTTTTTGCTCATAACGATGAAGTGAGCAAACTTTGGCATGAGCGATTTGGTCACTTAAACTATCGCTCCCTTCAGCATCTATGTAAAGAAAATATGGTGACAGGTCTTCCTATGGTATCTTGCAGAGATGCTGTTTGTTCCGGATGTGTACTCGGAAAACATCATCGAGACAGTTTTGAAAAACGTGCCTCTTGGCATGCCTCAGCCCCTTTACAGCTTGTGCATAGTGATTTATGTGGTCCACTTCCAGTTGTTTAATTCTCTGGCTGCAAGTATTTCTTAACTTTCATTGATGATTTCTCCAGACGCACTTGGGTATACTTCTTAAAACTCAAGAGTGAAGTATTTAACACATTTTTGGCCTTCAAGGCCTTTGTTGAAAAACAATCTGGACATCAAATTCTTAAGCTAAGATCTGATAATGGCGGAGAATATGTTAAAAACACATTCATCAACTTTTGCACTGAGAATGGAATTCAAATTCAACATACTGTTCCATATACTCCACAACAAAATGGTGTAGCTGAAAGGAAGAATCGCACCTTAAAGGAAATGGATAATTGTATGCTACAATCTAAAGGACTTGGTCTTAGTTTTTGGGCAGAAGCAATTAACTGTGCAAATTACATAATAAATTGCACTCCTACTAAGGCTTTAAAGAATATCACTCCAGAAGAAGCATGGAGCTCAATCAAACCAGATGTAAGTCATTTTCGTGTTTTTGGAAGTGAAACGTGGGCCCATATTCCAGATGAAAAGCATAAAGCTTTAGAACCTAAGAGTGAAAAAAGTACTTTTGTTGGATATTCTGAAGATGTTAAAGGCTATAGACTTATTCCATTTAAGTCCAAAAATGTTATCATTAGAAGAGATGTAAAATTTGATGAAAATATATCGGCCTGCGAGCCTAGTCCGGCGGATGTGCCACCTCTCCCTATCTCTTCTACTTTTGAAAACATTTCTTCTTCAGATGATGAAAGTGAGGATGAAAATCCTCCCCCACCATCTCATGATCCTCCTTCATCTCCTCAGCTTCCAAAATGGGTGCGTGCTACTCGAGATGCAGCAGGTGATCTTGCCGGTGATCCTACAGATCAGTGATGCACACGTTCTTAGTTTGATAGAGCCTCTTCTTTACTGGCTCAAGCTCCAGTAAATTATGATCCTGACACCTTTGCAGAAGCTTCAGGCCATCCAGATTGGGAAGCAGCTATGAATGAAGAATATCATTCATTATTGGCAAATGATACATGGGATCTTGTTCCTCTACCAAAGGGACGAAAACTTGTTAGATGCAAATGGGTTTACAGAACCAAGTATGGACCAGATGGGAAAGTTGATAAACATAAAGCTCGTCTTGTTGCTAAAGGTTTTTCATAGGTTGAAGGCATTGACTACACTGAAACCTTCTCCCCTGTTGCCAAAATGAACTCTATCCGCCTTGTTCTTTCCCTTGCTGCCTCGTTCAAATGGGAAGTCCATCAGATGGATGTTAAATCTTCCTTCTTTCATGGGGATTTGCATGAAGAAATCTACATGGAACAACCCATTGGCTTCATAAAAACAGACTCTAGCCTTGTATGTCGGCTTAAGAAATCCCTTTATGGTCTCAAGCAAGCTCCTCGAGCTTGGTATGCCAAAATGGATAGCTTTCTTTTAGAATCTGGCTTTTCTAGGTGTCATTCTGACAATACTGTCTACACCAAGAAAGTGGGCAAGTCTCTTATCATTCTTGTTCTTTATGTTGATGATCTTATCCTGACTGGTAGTGATCCCAACCTTATAAACCATGTGAAGTCTAGCCTTAAAAGGAAGTTTGAAATGACAGACTTAGGACACTTACATTATTTTCTCGGTCTTCAAGTCTTGCAATCCAAGGAAGGTATTTCCCTTTCTCAGTCCAAGTATGCCTGTGATATTCTATGCCACTTTCACATGGAAGACTGTAAGCCAGCCCCTTCTCCCTTTCAGTCTGGAGTCAAACTTTCAGTCGCTTGTACTTCTCCTGAAGTTGATGCTACCTTATACCGTCAACTTGTAGGAAAACTTTTGTATCTAACCCATACTCGTCCTGACCATTCCTTTGTTGTTGGCCTTGTTGCTCGGTTTATGCAAAACCCACGTGAAAGTCATTGGAAAGCAGCTAAAAGAATACTTCGTTATGTTCAAGGTACAGTTCAGTTTGGGATTCATTACAGTGCCGAAGCAGCTCCTCTATTGGTTGGTTTCACTGATTCTGATTGGGCTGGTGACCCTAATGATCGAAAGTCTACTGCTGGTTATGTGTTCACTCTTGTTTCAAGACCTATTACATGGGCTTGCAAGAAACAAGGTGCCATTTCTCTTTCATCAGCAGAAGCAGAGTATCGTGGTGCCATAGAAGATAGTAAGGAAGCCTTGTGGCTTCATCAGATCCTGTCAGAGTTTGGCTTTCAGCAACAGCATCCGACTACACTTTGGTGTGATAATCAAAGTGCCATTCAACTATGAAAAGATCTAGTCCAACATCAGCGCAACAAACACATTGAACTGCACATTCACTTCATCAGAAATCTCATTCACGACCATGTTCTTCAAGTGCAATATTGTTCAACAGATGATCAAGTTGTAGACATCTTCACAAAGGCTCTCACAGTGGCGAAGTTCACTAAACTTCGATTTATGGTTGGATTTCAGGAAGTTGTCACTAAGGGGGGATAGGCTCTAGTGCCTCCTTCCTTCTCCTATTGTGTCATATTTTTAAATCCTTCAATCCTATCCCAAGTTGTTCTTAAGGGGGGATGTTAGGATATTCCGACACATAGGAAATAGTTAAGTACAACTTGGTCTAGTATAGAGTTAGGTAAAGTGTGTTTCTTTACCTTGTACATTTTGTAACTTATAATCCGACGGTCACGATATGTAGTGATCCGACGGTTCATTCTCTCCTCGGTATTACCGACACTTGATCCGTGGCTTGACACCCGATTGGTCCATGATTTCTATTTAAAGTGCATGGAGGGTCATTTGTAGGGTAATCCGTCTATGAGAGAAGCTTATGTAAATTTTCATTCTTTTATTAATAAATTGCTTGAAGTGGCCGCGTTGGCTCAGGCCGTGGACTGTTTCCCTCTTTGAGGGTTTTAACCACTCCAAAAATACTGGTGTATTGACCTACGATCTGGTTGTGAGCAGTGTCCTTTGGTGTTCTGTCTGAGGAACTTACCCTGTAAATTCCTACATCAAGTTCAGGACCTTTCTTCTCCATTTCACGCAAAAGGTTATTGGCTTCTTCCAATTTCCCTTCCTCATAGAGGTTATGGAGGAGGACACCATATGTCACCGTTCATGACACTAGCCCTTTCATTCCGCACTCCGAAATCCCCAATCATATTATCTTCTTTATAATAACCATCAATCATGGTAGTATATGTTACATTATTTGGAAATAGATCACTGATTTCGTTCAAAATATTCATTGCATACCTCAATATTCCTTCTTTACAAAATCCATGTATCGGAGTGTTGTATGTTACAATACCAAGGGAAGAACCTTTTCTTGCAATCTTGGAAAGGAAATTGAATGCATTTTCAGTGTCCCCTTCCTTGTAGTATCCTTGAATGAACAACATTGTAAGTAACAATATTTGGCAACATGCATTTAGGCAGCATTTCCTCTATAAGGGCATTTTATTTCATCATCTTGCCTCCTTTGGAGAGACCACTAATGAGTTCAATATAAATGAAACTGTGAGTTTGATATAACGGTCCACCATTCCATCAAACAATTTGAAAGCATCATCCATTTTGGCTTGCTTGAAATATCCATTTATCATAATAGAATATATGATGGTATTGGAAGGTATGTTTATGGTCCTCATCTATTTGAAAATAGCCTCTGACTCATGTTAGCCCATCAATGCACATCGACACACATCAAATGGCTTATCATGAATATATTCTAGCACATTGCCATTAATTGGTAAATGAAGAAGTGTTTCATTTTAAATTTTCCAAGCTCATCGTTCCTTCAGTTTTTGATATTTGTGGTGCTCAAAGCAAATCGAAGTAGAGGAGACAACATAAAACCATGCCCTTGGGATTGCAAATTGTCATGAATTAATACTTATTGTTCCACACAGCTGATGCTATGACTCCCTTCAACTTGACTATGGAGAATGATCATTCTCACCTCCTTACACCTGTTCCAAAATAAGATAAAACAAAAATTCAAAAACAATTGTGTATAATAATGGTGCTATAGATAATTGACCTTTACGTAATGCACACTTTAATTATCAGATCTGAAGATAAACTAGTTCCAAGGAAAATACATAGATTTGTTTGATGCAAGATTATTCCACCAAGACACACTCCACTCCCTGATCTCACTTCTTTGATACCATGTTCAAAAACATTTTCTGATCTACAGATAATTACTTGTGATATTATTTACCATGAGTTTAGCTTATTCAATTTTCATCAAGTAATTATACATTAGAAATTTGACCAATACTATTATATTTATAGTATACGATATTTTACTTAAAACATAGTAACAAGTATATGGGAACAAAGGCAAATTTGGCTGTAGCTACTACAACTAGAGCTTGCACAGCTGTGATAACATGGGTACAACTCCTTTTCTTCCTGCTTTGTCCTAGTGATTTGGATTTTCTAGCCAAATTTTTGTATTTTGACTTGTATATTTCTTGCTCAAATTTATACATAAACACTATGTTATGTGGTGGTTTATTTTTTTTGGAAAGCCACTGGACATAGCATCTGCTTGGATGTAAACTAGCACATTTGGGAAATCAAAGGGACTTTGGCAAACTCTTACTAAGGGTTCTTGGAAAGAGGCATTCGATGGACTTGGTGTGTATTTACTCCTGATATCAAATCCTGCTATATAGGTACTATTAACACCACATTATCTATTCAGTTTCTGAGTTAAAACTATCCATTCTACATTTGTATATCCTTTATCCGTTTTATTTTACATGTTTAGCTCTCATTGATATGTTATTTGTTTGCTAATGGTTTGTTTTATTTCTTACTTGGTATGGAAAAATGCATAATTGAAACTAAACTGTGAAAAATATATAAATCCAGAAAAAACCCTTTAACTACATTTCATCATGATCAAATCCTATGACTTTACTAAAATAGGACTGCAACTTTAACAACAGAAAAGCTAGAGACTCGTTGTAGGTTGAACATGGCTTTAAGAATTATATAGAATCAAATCAACACCCTTGATTAAATGCAGATGTAGCTTAACAAAATACTAACATTTTTTTGTACATTAAGTCAATTTCCTTTCAATCTTGGGGTTTGAAACAATTTATTATCCCATTGAGATGAATTTTCTTAAAACCATGCAGTAAATTTTGCCTTATCTATGGAAAATATTTATACTTTGTTTGACTTAACCTTGTTCCTTCCCACGCTTGTCACTCTTTTAAGGATTCAATTTATCACCGTGGCAATATTTTTTTGATCAGTTGGTTCATATCCTTTGTTAGATTTTCTACCTTATTTATCTTTGACAATCCTCTCCATAGTACCAGGCTGCAGTTAGTTGGAAGGTACAATAGTAGTGAGGGTGTACCTTTTGCAGGTCCATACAATAGTAATAATGGCAACAATTTGTCATGGTTCCTATGCACCTTATAGTATAAGGGAGGTGTTGTTATGTAAGAGACTAGAGGGTATATTTCCAGTTTTTCTATCCTCAATTAATTATAGTTTGCATGTTGTTTAAGATTAAAAAATTCCTTTTTTTCTTTAGTTTAGTTTAGTTTGTAGTTCAGACTCAATTCAGTTCAGTTTTGCATGCATGATCTAATATTTGGAGGCCACAAAACTATAGATAATTAGAGTTTTTTTCCATGATAACATTCCAGTATTGGTAGGGGGCACAATTATTAAGGAAGGGAATGTATGCTTCCATTTGTCTTCTAGTGGAGATGTACTTAGCTGGCACACTTATCCATGCATCAAGGGTACACTAGATGATTAAACTTGGGCTAGCGTTTGACTGAGGCACCTTGAGTGCTTCATGCATGTGACCAGATACTTTGTATCCTTTCTCATCTTCCTATTCTATAAAGGAGATGTAGTGAACACTTCCGTGTTGGTTAGCAAGCTTTTGGTTTTGAGGTATTGTGTTGTATTTTCTTTTCTCTTCATTCAATAGAAGATAGATGTGGTTTAGAGTTCAGATTTGTGTACATGCTCTTATTATTTTTCAAAAGTGTGTTTTTGTAGATTCTAGTATACCAATCAGGAGATTTAAATTACCTGGGATCTTAGGAATATTCTTTTAGTGAAAAAATTACTTACTATTGTCTGGATTATATGGTATTGAAGAACTTTCATTGAAGCTAATAGGAAGTTGTGGATGGATAGGATTGCAACTTGTTAGAGGGAGTTGTTGAAGGGTTTCAATGGTGAGATACTCGAGTTTCAGCAAGTGAAGAAGATTTGAACTGGTTAAAGGTTGTGGCCCATGGTGTGTAATGGACTATTTGTTCCACGAATTGGAGTGTTATTTTGTGTGTTTATGAAAGGTGGCCGCCACCTATAAGAGGTTGCAGGTTCGATTCTTAGTTCTCGATATGATTTCATGTTTGTTTAAAAAGTTGTAATCACAAGTAGTTAGGGTCTTTAGGATTGTCACATGTTGGAGGGCACTTCCAACTCCATTATAGTTCATGCTGTAGCATCTCTTGGAAGAGGTTGAATTGTGGTACGTACTGGAGAAGGAGATTTTACTTTCAACATATACTAAGGAATTGGTTGAGCATGATTAGAAATTGGTCAAACTGGAATGAATAGTTTTGGACTTGGTGAAGAATCATCTAGCCCCTTTCACTGTAGAGAAAAATATTGATAGGGAAATGCATATTACCTTGATTACATTGTGGAGCGAGAACATGTCTAGGAGAATGCTCTTAGTGAAGAAATGGTCCATTACTTGCATGAGCAACACTATTACAGTAGTTACCTATCTGATAAAGATCAAGAGTTGAGATATTAATGAGATACACTTGATGACAAGGTAGAAGAGAAAGTACTAATTTGGATCAGTTTGAATGGCTTTGGTCCATCTTGGCACCATTTTGTACAATTTGTATGTGCTTGTGAGAAGCTACCTTCAATCGAAAGTTTTTGAGATGCATTTATCGAGGAGGAAATGAGATTGGAGATGGGTTTAGCTAGTGATGAGGATGTATCAGAGCTAGCCCTCATTGGGAGGGTGATGAAAGGAGGGAATAAAATAGGATTTGTGAATGGTTAGAAGAATAATGAAGATTCAAGCTCTTCAAACCAACAAAATAATAATTTGAGCCACATCATGTGCAAGAAGCATGGCCAATATGCTTCACAGTATCTTGAGAAGTAGGGGAAGGGTAAGCAACAATAACAGTTAAATAGTTTGCAAGAATTGTAGAACCTTTGAGTATGGACAGCCACTATACTTCTTAGTGTTCTAAGAAGGAAGGGAAGGGTAAGAAACAACATCAATGAAAATAGTTTCCAAGAATTCCAAAAGCTTCAGTTTCATGCAAGCTCATTGACAGGTGTGGTACAACCTTTTCCATGGTGTCATGTCTTTCCACCCACACTATTTCAAGTGTTTGTGGTATGTTGAGAAGTGGAGCCTCAAGACATCACAATAAACAAAATAGATATTTTCAATTGTCCAAATGAGTATACCTCACCACTTCTATTCAATGTTATATTCCTTTAGGACAAAGTAGACATAGTGCTCCACATGAGGTACATGATGTTATCTTCCTTTAGCAAAATGTAAATAGAGAACTGCACACTAGAGTGAGGTATATTTAAATTTTACAACACTTGCACACACAATTAACCTACATGATTTCGACATTACCTCTTAAATGATCCTTAATAACATGAAAGCTATTTCTTAGAAGCATTTATTTGGATGTGAGTGAATTCATCTTACATATACATTTAGTGAAGGAAAAAATATTACTAGGAGTCATCAAGGCCACCTATATAGTTGAAGATATATTTGTTGGCCTTGATGACTCCTAGTAATATTGATTTTGTATTGGAGTTTCTAAAATACATAAGAATTATATATGGTGTATTGGCATTTGAAAATAACATAGGATGTCACAAGTAATCCTAACAATTAACTTCCCTAATGACTAGGAGGCCTTACAACTCAACTAGTGGTTTTTGCACTAAATGTGGGTATCATTTATTGATAAAAGTGTGATATCAGGGAGACTTTTGTAGAAGTTGTCTGTAAAGAGAAACCAAATTTAGAATTAAAAATTTGGCACAAGTGCACTCTAACAAAACTAAAGAAGTTTCTCTTTATGCTTTCAGGGTAGCCCAGGACACCCCTACAAATTGGTAATTATTGATTGTACATTCTAGTCTCATTGGCATTTTTTTGTCATTTGTTGGACATTAAAATTACCTTTCTCTGCTTACTACAAATTAAAAATGTTAAAAAACTGTAGTTTGATATGAATTCTCTAAAGGAAGGTATCCATTTGGTGGAACCTATTATGCTTTTCTCTTAAATAAGATAAATGACCACCAATGAATTCCTTCTCCAGAACTTAGTTCTCCTAAAACTGTAGTCCTTCCTTCTAGAGAGTATATGTTGTCCTATTAATTTCTTTGAACACATGAGAGGTTCTGATCATCTGGAACTTCCTAGAGAGATCTTGCATCTGAGTAGCTAAGGGAGATAAGGAAGTATCCTGAATCTAACCTTGTGCATTCATCCAATTAACATCCAGTGTTGAGTGCCCAAAGACCTATAGATGACCAATATCCTTGTCAAAGGAATATGTTAATAAGGAAAATAGAGCCTTCAACTTCGCCAAGTTACTTTTATCTTTTTCCATGTTTTCCTTAGTTTGAAAATAGTGAGTCTCACAACAATAAAGCACAAGCGCATGAATACAAATCTAGTGAGAGTCTTGGCAAGCAATTCTACATGTAGTAAATTTTTTGTTTGTGTTTCACCTGTATTACTTTTAAGTTATCAAACTGTAGTGTTATCAAAGGAAAATAGATACATGTGTTGATGATAATTATCGCAATTGTAATATATTCAACAATAAAAGTTTAAAACCATTTTTATGTGGATTGTGTTCATTTAGTCTCATTTGTGTTATTGTTTTCCATCAGATAGAGCCATCTTGTTCTTGTTGCTACAGTTTACCTCTTTCAAAATCTTGACAAACATGGCTTATTTAAAATATCATGCTCACATATATCTAAAGTTAATATCCAATCAACTTATGAGTTGTAGGATGGATAATGAATCATTTCTCTCTCAAGGAGGCCACATAGTTATGTTGATAACAAGGTTATCATGCTTCAGTCAACGAGCAAGATCAATATGCCACAGGGTTCAGATATGAGCCTTCCAGATAATAATAACCAAGCCTACATAATTACTGCAACTTTCACCAAAAGGAAAATACTATAATTTTACTACAGCAATGACCTTGAAGATGGCCAAGAGATTGTGTAAAATGACCATCAAGTGCCAAGTGTTGACTAATCAAACCTTCCTGTGCTCAAATTATCAATAACCTTGTTTTAGGGATACCTCAAACATAACCATAGTATGTATCTTGGGATCAATATGATCCTTCATTAACTTTTCTCTTATGCCATCCCTCGACCTTATTCCTGTAGCAAGTTAGATGATTCAATCCTTCAAGAAAGGCATCATAGTGTCTTGACCCTATCACAAAAAATTTCTATCTTCAAAGTGAAATATCCTTCGAAAACCAGAGGCACTGATAGAAAGAATAGGGGCTAAACAGTTGATACTAATCAATGGTCATGGTGATCATGCTTAGAATTTGATGGAGGAAGTTTGGGTTTCGGGACCCTTCTGAAATATGTTTTGGTCTAGGATTTGGTGCTCTTGAACAATGTCGAGGACTGTAACTTCTTAGGAAATAATCTCAACTTCAAAAGTAATGATAGAATGAATGCAAGCCTATAAATGTTATGTGAAGTATTCAATATATCTTAGATATATATATCATGCACTTGATCAGTACTCTAGAGATGAGAATAGTATTTCAAATAGAGATCTGTAGAGGATTCACCTTACCTCTAGGGATCATAGAAAATATCTTTCTATAAGCTTACGATGATGATACAGTCTTAAGCTTGATGAGTAGGACTACTATAAAGTACAAGAACATACCTTGTTGTCTTCCAACTTTTTCCCGTGATAGTTGAATATCTTTAGGATTGGTGCACATGTTTACTGATTAAGGCTTGAAGAAGGCCTTGAGAAATAAGCCATCTTTGAACTCTCACTTGGTTCACCACAGAGATATGGAGGTATCAATGAAATTATTTAGTGATTGCAATCTCTTTAAGATTGGGCTTGTCCTCACCTAAGCTCCAATACCATGTTAACTTTCCGTTAACATGTTCTTTGTTTAGATTAGATACTTCATTCAACCATATCCCATTAATCCATTTACCAATCACATTAGACATTATATAACATTAACTGATGAAATAACATAAATGATAGATGCAGAAGACAAGCCAAGACAGAAAGACATGAGAATATGGCTCAAGCCAGGGAAAAATCCCAAGATGTGGAAAACCCTTCATCAAATCTTCTTATTATTATAATCAAATGTTCAATATAGAAAGGGAGAGGGTAAAATGATATAAAATAACTTGCCAATATGAATATTAGGCATCACTTCTCTTAGATCCATTCAATCCTATAATCTGGGAAGTTTTTTCATAGAGAAAAAATCATGTTGTACAAGATCAGTCTGGTTAGGGAAACAATAGTCCATTGCTTTCTAAGTTGACTAATCCAAAAATCTTCCTTTCTACTGTGACCTCCTTATTTCACATGATGCTCCCTTTGGTTGGATTAAGGAGTTTGTTTATGACCACATTAAGGTCACCATTGATATTATCTCTATGGTTCTGGATTAGGGCTTCTGTAGCATGCTGCTCCAGCCCTTGAATTCTATAAACAATGTGACCTTTTTCTTCTTACAAGGGCTCTATTATTTGTAGTAGTCCTAGCCTATTTTTAAGTTTCCATGTCATCCCCAATAAGGACCTAAATACTATCATATAAGGTCAATGACATTCTGTTGTGTTTCAACTTCTTGGCCAAGTGATTCAAGGTCTACAGGTCACAACCCATATATAAAATTTTCCTTAACCATAGAAAAGAACTGCTTCCAAACTTGAACCTGTTATGAAAAACCCCTAACCAAAATAGTCCCAATGATAACCATAATTTATCCTCCTTAATCTTTGCTGCCACAGAGATATCTTTTTCTTTTGATTGATGTCTCCCAAATGAGAGAGAATGATCCTCTACATATACAATTTAGTGGAGTTGATGGGACGTGACTTTTGATCTTCTTAAGTCAACATATATTTGAGGTGACCTCAATAATTTACATGAGAGAAACATAAATTCAAAATTCCACTTCTACTTATCCAAATTTGATGATCTTTAGATCTATTTTGATCCTCTATAAAAGAGGAACTCAATGCCACAATTATATTGTGCAAAGGAGTTGTTCAAACTGGAATTTGGCCCTAGTTTCCATTTAAAAAAAAAAATAACCATCAATATTTTTTTCTAGCATTTTTCACTAAATTCACAATAGTATGCTAAAAAGTGTCATTTCAATGTCTGGAAAGTAGGATATTTAAATGTGAGATATATACTCCACATCGTTGGGTTATCTTGTTTTCAAATCTGAGTTTTTTTGGGCTACATGTTAATTTTTTGAACTTTGAACTTTGAAGAAATTCCTGAATGGATTTCGTAAATACTCGAATGAATGGACTTTGTAAGGCAGTGGTACCATAAATTGTGTTATTTCAAATATTTGACTTTCATATTTTCACAAAATACAATGTCCTCAATAAATACTTATATGTATAGATACTTATGTTTAGGATTATATGTGTTGGAGCGGTTCCTTTATGTTTTACTATAATCTTGATGTTGACAAGATTTAGCTGACTCTTTTCATCAATTTCTCATATAATATGCAAAAGGAAATTATTGTCAAAATGTGAAAAAAATTACATTTCTCCTTATTTATTTTTTTATTGTTCATGATAGGATAATCATGTTGTAGGAATGAGATATCCTACAACCTTTTTCAATTTGTGGATTATTTTTTTCCTCCCATTTTTTTACAAGGATGTAGATTTCATTTTCATGTATCTTATCTAGCCCCAAATGCTGGTAATGGAGCGGACCTTGAGAAGTAGTCGTGGACACAAACTCTCTCAGAGGTTAATGTTACCACTTCCACCTGGTATCAGAAAACGTTTAATGGTCTGTGACATAAAGAAGATTTATTTAACGATAGTGTCGAAAGGGAAACCTCATGTCTTAGTTGTAAGTCATTTATTCACGTTTCTTAGCTATAAGTCATCTGTTTGATTTTGAGCTTTATCACATGAATTATTTCGCTAATCCAATATGCATGGCTTGTATTTCTTACCCGATGTTAGTTACTTGACATGATCGATATAACATTCAATTTTATGCCACTTTTATTTTAAGTAAGAGATTTTATTGATTAAAAGGATGTTCATATTTTCATTGGTTTACTTGGAGCTTGATTTAAAAAAGTTTTTTAAATTCCACGTGGCTGCTATTTTTCAGGGTGGGCTCTTTACACCAGTAAGGTCAGATGATTCCTAGAACATAGGTACACAACAAGTGCATCTTTGGCCTTTTTTGTGTATCTGTTATTCTTTATATCATTGCTAGATGGTTATTGATTGATGTAAAACAAAGTATGATAAGGTCCTACCAATTCTCTTGACAAAACAAAATCAAATGGAGTGGTCGAATTGTGTTTTGAAAGGTGAGACAAAAATCAACACTTGAATGGTAGAACTTGATAATAAAAAGCTATCTTATCTCGATCTAGAGACACAACAGACTGTGGAAAAAAAATGATGGTATTGACGAGTCTTCCCTGCAAATAAGCTCTATCTATTAGACCACTGCCCAAATTTCAGTTATCTACAATGACATTAGTGACTCTAGCTTTATTTGTATGAAAGCAACATTGGGCATTGTCTTGTTCGTTTCCTATGAATGGTTTTGATTTTCAAATCCCAACTACTTTGTTGTTAAACTAATTAAATCTTTGATGACAAACATATAGTTTTCAAATCTCTTTTATAAATCTCTTTTCTTGAGAAAATTTGTCTTTATACTTTAGGTACTATACATTGCTACCGTGTGACATATGCTATGATACAATTTCCTCGATAAATAGATAGAAGTGTCGTACACCATAATATTTTTTGAATCTAAAGAAACAAAATTTCCAAATAAAAATTTTATTAATGAAGAACATCTTTTAGACTTCTTAGCTAACTTATGACTATATTTCAATAGGAGATTTTGTGTACATTGATACTTTGTTGCCTCTTTGGGTTCTGTCAAGTAAAAAAGGTCAATAAGGAATGTGTTCTTGAGCAGCAGACACATATTATTCTACTATCGACATGGATATCCATGGTTTTCAGCGATGGAAACAAAAACGCAGATGTCAGTGGGGTCTCCAAAGTCCATGTTGGATGAATTTAATACTAGTGATGATTTTGATTCCTTGTCAAATAAAGAATGTCACAAGTCAAATTCAAATAAACAGAATCAGCTTAAGAATGAAGGTGAAGCAATTGGTTTCTATCCAAGTCAATTTCTTTTATTTGTTGGTTGCTGTCATGTTTTGAGTGCGGACTTGTGAAATTCCAATTTGCATGTATATATGGTTTATGTAATATATATATATATATATATATATATATATATATATATATATATATATATAGATAGAGAGAGAGAGAGAGAGAGAGAGAGAGAGAGAGATAGATATATATTTTATCATATGTCGTTCATGGTTTCCGGAGATCCGTGTTACATTTGCACACAAGTTTAGATATCATTCATATATCTAAACACAAAAAAACAACAACATTGAGATTTTTCTTTCACTCAACCTATAATATGTTGCATCTATCTTCATCAATGTTCTTCTTCCATATGCTATCCGCTTATGACATTTCCTTTGCAATATCTGGTGCATTTGCTAGTTATAGGTCATTTATAGATTATAAATGTCTTTAGAGTTTCACTTCTAATTGAGTATTCAAATTAACATATTGATTCTCTTATACATAATTATTTTTCCCTCCACCCACTTTTCATAGCTTCCATAAGCATTAGGTAGGAACATGTAGCTTCGATGTTTCTTTTCCTGTTTAGTAAAATATTATCAAGACTTTAATTTATTGAAAGTTGTAGTATTTATAATTTATGAAGTTTCAAGGTCTAATTTTTAAAAGTCTAATTCTTTAAAGGATGCTAGCTCAATGGAAGAGCACCTGCTTTATAAGAAGGAGGTTGGTGGTTCAATTCCATCATGCACTAACATCCATATGGAATGACGACGATCAATTTTTGGTGACAGAGGCTCTTTTGACCATCACCAATGAGCTTTGATGACATTTTTTAACCCTCACCAAAATATGAAATGGTGATGGTCAACGAACACCATCATATATACGGATCAATAGTGACGACCCTCAAAGGTTCGTAACCATAAATCGTTGTTGTTGATATGAAATGGTGATGGTCACTATCCGTCATTATATTCATTATTCGTGACAGACCTTGAATGTCATTACAACACTGATACTTCTAGAAATGCGGCTTTTCGTGATGGTCAATGAATATCACCATATATATGCGCCAACAGTGACAACCACGAAAGATCCATCACAATAAATCATTGTTGCTCATATGAAATAGTGATGGTCATTATCCATCACTATAACAAATATTTGTGACGGACCTTGAATCTCACCATAACACCTATACTTTTGGCGACGCCACCTTTGGTGACATTCAATTTTTGGTGACGGAGGCTATGGTATGTAACCATTTCTCATATGAGATGGTGACAGTCTCTATCCATCATTATAAATCATTATTGGTGACAGACTTTGAATGTCGCTACAACACCTATACTTTTGGCGACATTGCCTTTGGTGACGTTCAATTTTTTGTGACGGAGGCTATGGTCCATCACCATTGCTCATATGAAATGGCGACGGTAGATATTCATCATTATAAATCATTACTGGTGACAGACTTTGAATGTCACTACAACACCTATACTTTTGGCGACACCATCTTTGGTGACGTTCAATTTTTGGTGACGAAGGCTCTTTTGACTGTCACCAATGACCTTATGGTGACATTTTTCACCCCTCACTGATGTCTTTTTTTCTTGTAGTGTGATGTTTTCCCCTGTTATGTTGTTTATCATTGTTTATCTTTGATTGTATTTCTGAAGCTTAATTATTAAACAGAAGTTGTGATAAATAGGATTTGTTGAAAAGAGCACCCTATTTTGGCTATTAATAATTTTCATGTTTTATTTTGATATAAAATTGAAGAATTTCTTAATTTATCCTTAATTTTATTGATCTATTTCTCTTTTCTTCCGAAATCCACCTACAATTCAAAAGATCCAATTAGAATACCTAGCTTGCCCTGTGAAACTCCTTTAAATTCTGATACAAATCCAGTTATTTTTATTGACTCCATTTTCCAATGGATTCCTCTTGATCTTCGAACCAAACCATTATCTAAAGCAAACTCTAATCCAAATAACTAGCCTGAAATTTCTAGTAAACAAAGCCAAATATCCCAGAGAGATCCCTCTCTGAGTTGAGGAGGGCTAGATCCTAAACTCGAAAGTGGTTTCGATGTTGCCTCCGTGGTTTTTTCTTCAGCCTTGAAATTATGAAATGATAACATACTAGTGACCATACTCAGGAATGACATTTTATCTTCCTCATAAAGTGTATCAAGTTCTAGATCTAATTGTTGATGGTGAATAGTGATCAGACATAAAAAGGTTGAATTATTCACCTGGCGACTCCATTTTCAAAGTATCCAGAGCTTCAAAGTTTTCAAGGTGAGTTTGTTGTTAAAGAATCTAGATTTTAGATCATTCATGGCGACTCCACTACATGTTGATAAGATTTTTTGCTAAACAAGATGACAGGGTATGTGGCAAATATTCTATCTTATGAAGTTTTAAAAGGAATCGGGAATTAGTTAGCAGAATCTCCAATTGATAAATCTTTTTTAATGCCCATGTTTCATCATTTTAAATCAAGCAAATATGCTTCTAAAGGAAAAATTTGTTTTCTTGAGTTAGTTACTGAAATATTTGACAAGGATATTGAACTTTTGGATCTTCAGATTCAGTCCTATAGTTTCGAAGGTCCTCAAAATTTCTTGGAAAATATTCCTTCTCGAAAATAAGAGGATATTCTATTGCCTTTTGATTTGTAGATCGATCAAAATTTTGTTTTAGAATATGAGACTGAAACTAAAGAGTTTGAATCAGGGTTTAACCTTAAGGATACAATGGATGAGATCATCTATGATCTACTGGTCATTATAGGCTTGCAAAGTAAACTATCTAATCATGCCTTTATTGATATTTTAGAAGATTACATGGAGGTTCTTTTTATCTTAAGTGTTCAACCATGTTCTCATTATAAGGACAAGATCCATTTGTAGTTGCCATTACATATTACAACCTTGAGTTTGGGGAAAAAAATTCAAGCTATCCATTTGTTTTTGCTAACAGGCAGTCAAGCAGTCCACTTGTTTCAACAACTACTTGACTGGCTTCATTGGAATTTTTGTATTATTTGAGTCAGCATGAATTTCAGCAGCGTAGGTTAGGTAACAATATTCAAATAAGCTTAGTACTTTGATCATTTTTTCAATCATTCTTTCCAATTTCAGTTTTAGTCCACTGTGTTTTAGATTTCAGTTTGTAGAAAAGGTTTGATTTCAGTTTGAGATTTTCGGTCACAGATATTTTATGGTAGAGGATCTTTCAGACTTGGGAGAAACCCAATGGATAAGACATTGATCTGTGAATCTAGAGATCTGCGGTTCTTGACACCTCCAAAAGGAGGTGCCATCCCCAGCTGGAGCCACTGGTAGGGTCCTACAATTATTATAGGGTCACTTGATGGTGATTATTATATTTTAGTTGTTGTAAATAATATTCCATATTCTAAATTATTTCCAGAAAAGGTCAAAACCTTAAGAAAAATAAAAAAATATGCCCGCAAGACGAAATGAAACATTAGAGGATAACTAAGTATGTTTATATTAAATTAATCAAATCATTTAAATGTGATTAAATAAAACTGTAATAAAGGCCTTGGTACTATAGCTTGATCTTATTGTAAGGTTGAAAATGACAAAAAGGGATTTTGTCACATGGGGTTCAACAGTTGCAACTTTCGCCGCTCCTCAATCCTCTCACTCCATAGATTGACGGGTCACAATCCTTTTCAGACAACCTTCTCCATCCTAGATTTACCCCTAGAGGGTGGTGCAAAAAGGTGGTTTTACCCAACTATCCCATGCTATGTGTCTTCCTCTCTATGTTTTGCACTGCCCCTCACGATATCACCTATTACTCCAACCCCCCTCCGAAAACTACTCACCCTCTTCCTACTTACCACTTTCATTTCCCACCATAATTCCCACACACTCCTGGTTATGTTACCCTCCAATCCTCAACTGCCATGTCACCTCCCACATCCACGTCATTCATCTGTCTCATGATCAGTTGCAACTATTATTATTCCTATATGCCACATTGATTTAAAACATGGTTTACAAACCAATGAAGACGAATTTTCAGAACCTGAAAGACGTTTTTGCTGCCAACATCCTCATGTATTAAAACCACTCTGAGTTTTCTAACAACTATTATGGTTTGGGATATACAGATGAATCTTTGCAGACAGATTTTCCCAAATTTTCATGTTTAGCCATACTTTTGCAGAACATAGTGTGGCCCATAAGATATGACTCTTGAGAAACTGGACGAGGTTTGTGTTCTTAAGTGGCCAAAGTATAATAACCTACTTCATATTTTACATGGCTATTACAGAATGAGATATACATTTACATATTTATAACCTATTTTTCAGACTGTGCAAAATCCTGTTTCAGGAATCGTTTTACAGAGAGTATGAGAAATAGCTAGAGATGAATTTTGGGAACGTTGGAGAGGTTTATCTCAAGGACATATTTATCTAAAATAATCTCTCGCTTTTTATAGAGCTATTTCGGATTGAGATATAAAAAGGGCTTACAGGGTCTTGTTTTGAAGAATTTCAGGAGGAAAATGCGCAAAGATAGTTAGCCACCTCATCAACTAAGAGTTGCAATCAAATTCGAATTTCTCTTCTTTGTAAACATAAATACATAATGGTAGTGCCAAGTAGATACATTATTTTTGAGTTTCCTACATTTCATTTCTATTTGTGTAAAAAAATTTAGGATATTTGTAAAATGATATTGAGATTTTTATCAAGATATTTTAGTTTAGAATTTGTATAAATACTTCATCATTTGAAGTAAGAATGGTTTGGGGTTTGTAGAAAGAAATATATTGTCAAATGTAAATTTGTTCATTGAGATCAAGTGGACTAATCAATAATACTAGGAACTTTCATAGGATTCATGTGGCATAGTACTTGGTGATGTTTTCCCTTGTTATGTTTTTTATCATTTTTTATCTTTCATTGTATTTCTGAAGCTTAATTATTAAACAAAAGATGTGATAAACAGGAATTGTTGAAAAGAGCACCCTGTTTTGGCTATTAATAATTTTCATGTTTTATTCTGATATAAAATTGAGGAATTCTTAATTGATCCTTAATTTTGTAGATCTATTTCTCTTTTCTTATGAAATCCATCTACAATTCAAAAGATCCAATTAGTATACCTAGATTTGCCTATGAAACTCCTCTAAATTATGATACAAATCTAGTTAGTTTTATTGATTCCATTATCCAATGGATTCCTCTTGATATTCCAACCAAACCATTATCAAAATCAAACTCTGAGCCCAATAACTAGCCTGAAATTTCCAGTAAACAAATCTAAATATCACAAAGAGATCCCTCCCTAAGTTTAGGAGGGCTAGATCCTAAACTCAAAACTGGTTTTGATTTTTCCTCCGTGGTTTTTTCTTCATCCTTGAAATTATAGAATGATAACATACTGGCAACCATACTAGGGAAGGACATTTTATCTTTCTCAGAAAGTGTATTAAGTTACATATATGCTTGCTGATGGTGAACTATGATCAGGCACATGATGGTTGAATTCTTCACTTGGCGACTCCATGTTCAAAGTATCAAGAGCTTCAAAGTTTGTAGGGCAACTTTTCTATCAAAGAATCCATATTTTAGAGAATTCATGGTGACTCCACTACAGATTGATCAGATTTCTTGCTAAACAAGATGACAAAATATGTGGCAAATATTCTATCTTGGGAAGCTTTAAAAGGAATTAGGAATGAGTTAGCATAATTTCGAATTGATAAAGCTTTTTTAATGATCGTGTTTCATTGCTTGAAATGGAGCAAATATCCTTTTGAAGGTAAAATTTGTTTTCTTGAGTTAGTTGTTGAAAGGTTTGAGAATGACATTGAAATTTTGGATCTTCAGATTCAATCCTATAGTTTCCAAGATCCTAAAAAATTCTTGGAAAATCTTCCTTCTCCAAAACAAGAGGAGATTCTATTGGCTTTTGATTTGCAGATTGATCAAAATTTTGTTTTAGAATATGAGACTGAAACTAAAGAGTTGGAATTAGGGTTTAACCTTAAGGATACACCGGATAAGATCATCCACGATCTACTGGTCATTGAAGGCCTGTAAGGTAAACTAGTTAATCATGCCTTTATTGATCCTGTAGCGGACTACATGGAGGTTCTTTTCAGCTTAAATTTTCAACCATGTTTTCATTATAAGGACAAGATCCATCTGCAGTTGCCATTACATATTACAACCTTGATTTTGGGGATAAAAATTCAAGCTATCCCTTTGTTTTTGCTAACAGGCAGTCAAGTAGTCCACTTGTTTCAACAACTACTTGACTCGCTTCGTTCACATTTTTGTATTATTTGAGTCAGCATGATTTTCAGCAGTTTAGGGTAGGTAGCCGTGTGAAAATAAGCACAGTACTTTGAGCATTTTTCCAAGCATTCTTTCAAGTTTCAGTTTCAGTTCAATGTGTTTCAGATTTCAGTTTGTGGAAAAGGTTTGATGTCATTTTGAGATTTTCAGTCACATATATTTTATGGCAGAGCATCCTACAGACTTGGGAGCATCCAATGGATAAGACATTGATCTTCAAATCTAGAGATCTACGGTTCTTGTCACCTCCAAAAGGAGGTACCATCCCCAGCTGGAGCCACTGTTAGCATCCTATAATTATTATAGGGTCACTTGACAGTGATTATTATATTTAAAATGTTGTAAATAATATTCCATATTGTTAATTATTTCCAAAAAAGGTCAAAACCTTGAGAAAATTAAAAAAATATGCTTGCAAGACGAAATGCAACATTAGAGGATAATTAAGTATGTTTAGATTAAATTAATCACATCATTTAAATGTGATTAAATAAAATTGTAATAAAGGCCTTAGTACTATAGTTTGATTTTATTGTAAGGTTGAAAGCGACAAAATGGGATTTTGTCACATGGGGTTAAATAATTGCAGCTTTCCTGCTCCTCGATCCTCTCGCTCCATAGATCAAAAACCCACAATCCTTTCTAGCCCCCCTTATCCATTGTAGATTTACCACAAGGGGGGGGGGGGGGGTCCAAAAAGGTGGTTTTAACTCACCGGTGCCATGCTACATGTCTTCCCCTCTATGTTTCACACCCCCCCAAAATACCGCTTACCGCTCTGACCCCCCATCGAAAACCGCTTACCACCTTCCTACTTAATACTCTCCTTTCACACCATATTTCCCATGCACTTCTAGTTATGTTACCCTCCATTCTGTGACTGTCATGTCACTTTCTGCATCCACGTCATTCATTTGTGTCATGATCAATTGAAACTATGATTTTTCCTATATGCCACATTGATTTAAAACATGGTTTCCAAACAAATGAGGACGAATTTTTAGAAACTGAAATATTTTTTTTGTTGCCAACATCCTTGCGTACAAAAATCTATCTCAGTTCTCTAATAGCTATTATGGTTTGGTAAATACAGATGAAGCTTTGCAAACATATTTTCCCATATTTTCCTATTTAGTCATACCTTTGCAGAACATATTGTGGCCAATCAAAAGCGAATCTTTAGAAATTGGAGGAGGTTTATGTTACTAAGAGGCCCCAGTACAATAAAAGTACTACTTCATATTTTACACGTCTTTTAGATAATGAGATATACATTTACATACTTACAACCTATTTTTCTGGCTGTGCAAAATCCTGTTTCAGTCACCTTTTTGCAAAGAATATTGGGAACAACTGGAGATGTATTATTGGAACTTGAGAGAGGTTTATCTCAAGACGCTATTTATCTACAATAACCTCTCTCAGTGTTTACAAAGATATATTGGATTGGGATAGACAAAGGGATGATTGGACCCTCATTTGCAGAATTTCAGAAGGAAAACATTCAAAGACAATTAGCCACCTCATCAACTAAGTGTTGCAATCGAATTCGAATTTCTCTTATTTGTCAACATAAATCCATAACGATAGTGCCATCTAGATACATTAATTTTTGATGTCCTACATTTCATTTATATTTGTGTAAAATAGTTTAGGATATTTGTAAAAAGATCTTGAGATTTTTATCAAGATATGTTAGTTTAGAAATTGTATAAATACTTCATCATTTGAAGTAAGAAAGGGTTGGGGTTTGTACGAAGAAATCTATTGTCCAGTGTAAATTTGTTCATTGAGCTCAAAGGGACTGATCAATAATACCAGGAACTTTCACAAGATTCATGTGGCATACTAACTAGTGATGTTTTCCCCTGTTATATTGTTTATCATTGTTTATCTTTCATTGTATTTCTGAAGCTCAATTATTAAACAGAAGCTATGATAAACAGGATTTGGTGAAAAGAGCACCCTATTTTGGTTGTTAATAATTTTCATGTTTTCTTCTGATCTAAAATTGAGGAATTTTTAATTTCTCATTAATGTTATTGATCTATTTCTATTTTCTTCCAAAATCCACCTACAATTCAAGATCCAATTAGTATACCTAGCTTGCCCTGTGAAACTCCTTTAAAGTTTCATACAGATCTAGTTAGTTTTATTGACTCCATTTCCCAATGGATTCCTCTTGATCATCCAACCAAACCATTTTCAAAATCAAACTCTGAGCCCAATAACTAGCCTGAAATTTTGAGGAAACAAAGCTAAATCTCATAGAGAGATCCCTCTCTGAGTTCAAGAGGGCTAGATCCTAAACTTGAAAGTAGTTTTGATGTTGCCTTAATGGTTTTTTCTTTAGCCTTGAAATTACGGAATGATAACCTACTGGTGACCATACTGGGGAAGGGAATTTTATCTTCCTCAGAAAGTGTATCAAGTTCGTGATCTGATTGTTGATGGTGAACAGTGATCAGACACAAGAATGTTGAATTATTCACATGGCGATCCCATGTTCAAAGTATCCAGAGCTTTAAAGTTTTAAGGGTGACTCCGCTATCAAAGGATCCATATTTTAGAGCATTCATGATGACTCCACTACACATTTATAGGATTTCTTTCTAAACAAGATGACACGATATGTGACAAATATTCTATCTTGTGAAGTTTTAAAAGGAATCAGGAGTGAGTTAGCAGAATTTCAAATTGGTGAAGATATTTTAATGGTCGTGTTTTGTCATTTGAAATCAAGAAAATATCCTTCTGAAGGTAAAATTTGTTTTCTTGAGCTAGTTTCTGAAACATTTGAGAAGGATATTGAACTTTTGAATCTTCAGATTTAGTCCTATAGTTGCTAAGATACTAAAAAATTCTTGGAAAATATTCCTTCTCCAAAACAAGAGGAGGTTCTATTGCCTTTTGATTTGTAGATTGATCAAAATTTTGTTTTAATACGAAACTAAAACTAAAGATTTGGAATCAGGGCTTAACCTTGAGGATACAATGGATAAGATCATCCATGATCCACTGGTCATTGAAGGTCTGCAAGGTAAAATAGCTAATCATGCCTTTATTTATCCTATAGCAGACTACATGGAGGTTCTTTTCAGCTTAAGTGTTCAACCATGTTTTCATTATAAGGACAAGATCCATCTGTAGTTTCCATTACATATTACAGCCTTGATTTTGGGGACAAAAAATCAAGCTTTCCATTTGTTTTTACTAATAGGCAGTTAAGGAGTCCACTTGTTTCAACAACTATTTGACAGACTTCATTTGATATTTTTGTATTATTTGAGTCAGCATGATTTTAAGGAGTGTATGGTAGGTAGCAATGTGAAAATAAGCTCAGTACTTTCATCATTTTTCTGAGCATTCTTTTAAGTTTCAGTTTCAGTTCAATGTGTTTCATATTTCAATTTGCACAAAAGGTTTGATTTTAGTTTGAAATTTTTCATCACAGATATTTTATGGTAGAGAATCTCGTAGACTTGGGTGCATCCCAATGGATAAGACACTGATATATGAATCTAGAGATCTATGGTGCTTGACACCTCCAAGAGGATGTGCCATCCCTAGCTAGAGCCACTGTTAGGGTCTTATAATTATTATGGGGTCACCTTATGGTGATTATTATATTTTAGATGTTCTAAATAATATTTCATATTGTAAATTATTTCCAAAAAATGTCAAAATCTTGAAAAATAAAAAAAATATGCTTGCAAGACGAAATGCAGCATTAGAGGATAATTAAGTATGTTTAGATTAAATTAATCACATCATTTAAATGTGATTAAATAAAACTGTAGTAAATGCCTTGGTTCTATAGTTTGATTTTATTGTAAGGTTGAAAACGACAAAAAGGGATTTTGGCACATGGGGTTAAACTGTTGTAACTTTCCCGCTCTTCGATCCTCTCGCTCCATAGATTGATGGGTCACAATCCTTTTTGGCCCACCTTCTCCATCCTAGCTTTACTACCATTGTGGGGTGCGAAAAGGTGGTTTTACCCCACCGGTCCCATGCTATGTGTCTTCCCCTTTGTGTTTTGCACCTGCCCTCACAATACCACGTACCACTCCCACCCCCTCCAAAAAATTCTTACCACCTTCCTGCTTACCACTCTCATTTCCCACCATCTTTCCCACACACTCTTGGTTATGTTACCCTCCATTCCCTAAGTACCATGTTAGCTCCTGCATCCATGTCATTCATCTGTCTCATGATCAGTTGAAACTATGCTTTTTCGTATACGCCATATTGGTTTAAAACATGGTTTACAAACCAATGAAGATGAAGTTTCTGAAAGTGAAAGACATTTTTTCTGCCAACATCCTCATGTACGAAAACCACTCTTAGTTTTCTAACATCTATTATGGTTTGGGATATATGGATGAAGCTTTGCAGACATATTTTCCAAAACTTTCCTATTTAGTCATTATTTTGGAGAACATGGTGTAGTCAATAAGAGATGACTCTTGAGAAACTAGAGGAGGTTTGTGTTCCTACGAGGCCAAAGTACAATAACCTACTTCATATTTTATCCAGCTATTACAGAATGAGATATACATTTGCATACTTACAACCTATTTTTTGGACTATACAAAATCTTGTTTCAGTCACCATTTTGCAGAGAATATTGGGAAGACCTGGAGCATAATTTTGGGAACGAGAGAGAGGTTTACCTCAAGAAAATATTTATCTACAATAAATTCTCTCCCTTTTTATAGCACTATCTCGGATTGAGGTATACAAAGGGATGAACAGACCCTATTTGGCAGAATTTCAGGAGGAAAATGCTGAAAGATAGTTAGCCACCTCATCAACTAAGAGTTGCAAGCAAATTCAAATTTCTCTTCTTTGTCAACTAAAATCGATAATGGTAGTCCCAAGTAGACATATTAGTTTTGAATGTCCTACATTTCATTTCTATTTGTGTAAAACAATTTAGGATATTTGTAGAAAGATCTTGAGATTTTCATCAAGATATTTTAGTTTAGAAATTGTATAAATACTTCATCATTTGAGGTAAGAAAGTGTTGGGGTTTGTACGAATAAATCTACTGACAAATGTAAAGTTGTTCATTGAGCTCAAATGGACTGATCAATAATGCCGGGAACTTTCACAGGATTCATGTGGCATACTACCTGGTGATGTTTACCCATGTTATGTTGTTTATCATTGTTTATCTTTCATTCTATTTCTGAAGCTTAGTTATTAAACAAAAGTTGTGATAAACAGAATTTGCTGAAAAGAACACCCTATTTTGGATGTTAATAATTTTCATGTTTTCTTCTAATATAAAATTGAGGAATTCTTAATTTCTCCTTAATTTTATTGATGTATTTTTCTTTTCTTCCGAAATCCACCTACAATTCAAAACATCCAATTAGTATACTTAGCTTTCCCTATGAAACTCCTTTGAAGTGCGATACAGATCTAGTTTGTTTTATTGACTCCATTGCTCAATGGATTCCTCTTGATCTTCCAACCAAAAAATTTTCAAAATCAAACTCTAAGCCCAATAGCTAGCTTGAAATTTCCAATAAACAAAGCTAAATATCACAAAGAGATCCCTCTTTGAGTTTAGGAGGGCTAGATCCTAAACTCGAAAGTGGTTTTGATGTTGCCTCCATGGTTTTTTCTTCAGCCTTGAAATTATAGAACGATAACGTACTAGCGACCATACTGGGGAAGGACATTTTATCTTCCTTAGAAATTCTATCAAGTTCGATATCTGATTGTTGATGGTGAACAATCATCAGACACACGAAGGCTAAAATATTCACCTGGTGACTCCTTGTTCAAAGTATCAAGAGCTTCAAAAATTCTAGGATGACTCTACTATCAAAGAATCCAGATTTTAGAGAATTCATGGTGACTCCACTACGCGTTGATAAGATTTCTTGCTAAACAATATGACAGGGTATATTCCAAATATTCTATCTTGTGAAGTTTTAAAAGGAATCAGGAATGATTTAGAAAAATTTCAAATTGATGAAGCTTTCTTAATAGTCATGTTTCATCGTTGGAGATCAAGCAAATATCCTTTTGAAGGTAAAATTTGTTTTCTTGAGTTAGTTGCTAAAACATTTGAGAAGGATATTGAACTTTTGGATCTTCAGATTCAATCCTATAGTTTCCAAGATCCTAAAAAATTCTTGGAAAATCTTCCTTCTCAAAAGAAAGAGGAGATTCTATTAGCTTTTGATTTGCATATTGATCAAAATTTTGTTTTAGAATATGAGACTGAAACTAAAGAGTTGGAATTGGGGTTTAACCTGGAGGATACAACAGATGAGATCATCCATGATCTACTGGTCATTGAAGGCCTGCAAGGTAAACTAGTTGATCATGCCTTTATTGATCCTGTACTAGAGTACATGGAGGTTCATTTTAGCTTAACTTTTCAACCATGTTTTCATTATAAGGAAAACGTCCATCCGTAGTTGCCATTACATATTAAAGCCATGATTTTTGGGACAAAAAGTGAAGCTATCCATTTGTTTTTGCTAATAGGAAATGAGCAGTCCACTTGTTTGAGCAACTACTTGAATGGCTTCATCGCCATTTTTGTATTATTTGATGTAGCGTGATTTTCAACATTGTAGGGTAGGTAGCAATGTGCAAATAAGCTCAGTACTTCGAGCATTTTTCCAAGCATTGTTTCAAGTTTCAGTTTTAGTTCAATGTGTTTCAGATTTTAGTTTGTAGAAAAGGTTTGATTTCAATTTGAGATTTTTTGTCACAGAGATTTTATGGCAGATAATCTTGTAGACTTCGGAGAAACCCAATGCATAAGACACTGATCTGAGAATCCTGAGGTCTACAGTTCTTAACACCTCCAAAAGGAGGTGCCATCCTCAACTAGAGATACTGTTAGGGTCTTATGATTATTATAGGTTCGCTTGATGGTGATTATTATATCTCAGATGTTGTAAATAATATTCCATATTGTAAATTATTTCTAAAAATGGTCAAAACATTAAGAGAAATAAAAAAATATGCTTGCAAGATGAAATGAAGCATTAGAGGATAATTATGTATGTTTAGATTAAATTAATCAAATCATTTAAATGTGATTAAGTAAAACTACAATAAAGGCCTTGGTACTATAGTTTGATTTTATTGTAAGGTTGAAAATGACAAAAGGGGATTTTGTCACATGGGGTTAAACAGTTGCAACTTTCCTACTCCTTGATTCTCTCGCTCCATAGATCAACGAATCACAATCCTTTTCATCCCCCATTCTCCATCCTAGATTTATCGCTAGGGGGGTCTAAAAAGGAGGTTTTGCCTTGTCGACCCCACGCTGTGTCTTCCCCTCTACGTTTCGCACCCCCTCCCTACGATACCGCCTACCACTCCGCCCCCCCTCCAAAAACTGGTTATGACCTTCTTGGTTACCACTCTCCTTTCCCACCATATTTCCCACATACTCCTATTTATGTTACCCTCCATTCCCTGACTGCTATGTCACCTTCCGCATCCATGTCATTCATCTGTCTCATGATTTGTTGAAACTATAATTTTTCCTATATGCCACATTAATTTAAAACATGGTTTCCAAACCAATGAGGATGAAGTTTCAGAAACAGAAAGAGGTTTTTTGTTCCAACATCCTCATGTAGAAAAACCTCTCTCATTTTTATAATAGCTATTATGTTCAGGGATATACAGATGAAGCTTTGCAGACATATTTTCCTGTTTAGTCATACTTTTGCAGAACGTATTGTGGCAAATAAGGGATGAACCCTGAGAAAAGGGAGGAGCTTTCTATTCCTAAGATTCCAAAGTACAATAACCTACTTCATATTTTACACAGCTATTACATAATGAGATATACATTTACATATTTATAGCCTATTTCTCAGACTGTGAAAAATCTTGTTTCAGTCAACTTTTTACAGAGAATATTGGAAACAATTGGAGCTATATTTTTGGAACTGTAGAGATTTTTATCTAAAGAACATATTTATCTATAATAACCTCTCTCGGTGTTTACAGAGATATCTCAGATTGAGATATACAAAGGGATGACTGAACACTATTTTTTAGAATTTTGGGAGGAAATTCTCAAAGACAGTTAGCCACCTCATCAACTAAGAGTTGCAATAAAATTCAAATTTCTCTTCTTTGTCAACAGAAATCCATATTGATAGTGCCAAGTAGACATTAGTTTTGAATGTCCTACATTTCATTTCTATTTGTGTAAAATAGTTTAGGTTATTTGTATAAACATCAAGATATTTTAGTTTAGAAATTGTATAAATACTTCATCATTTGAGGTAAGAAAGTGTTGGGGTTTGTATGAAGAAACCTATTGTCCAATGTAAAGTTGTTCATTGGGCTCAAATGGACTGATCAATAATACCAGGAACTTTCACAGGATTCATGTGGAATACTACCTGGTGATGTTTTCCCCTGTATGTTGTTTATCATTATTTGTCTTTCATTGTATTTCTGAAGCTTAATTATTAAACAGAAGCTGTGATAAATAGGATTTGCTAAAAAGAGAACCCTATTTTGGCTGTTAATAATTTTCATGTTTTCTTCTAATATAAAATTGAGGAATTCTTAATTTCTCCTTAATTTTATTGATCTATTTCTCTTTTCTTCTGAAATCCACCTACAATTCAAAACATCCAATTAGTATACCTAGCTTTCCCTGTGAAACTCCTTTAAAGTCTGATACAGATCCAATTAGTTTTATTGACTCCATTGCCCAATGGATTCCTCTTGATCTTCCAACCAAACAATTTTCAAAATCAAACTCTGAGCCCAATAACTAGCCTGAAATTTCTAGTAAACAAAGATAAATATCATAGAGAGATCCCTCTCTGAGTTTTGGAGGGCTAGATCATAAACTCAAAAGTGTTTTTTATGTTGCTCTGTGGTTTTTCCTTCAGCCTTAAAATTACAGAACGATAACAGGTGGATCATAAGTTACCATGGATAACTAGGATTGGCTTACCCAAATGGAGTAGCATTCTTGAATGAATCAAGCTATGTACTCTAGAAGGTAAGGATGGAATAATATTTAATGGTTCTTGGATGGGATGTATGGAAATCTATAGTAAATGAAAAGAAGAACAACAATTATAATACAAAATCCTTGAAGGAAATCTCAAGTGGGTTGTCTAAATCAAATTCAAAATGGATAAATTCACTATGAGACTACAAAGGAAATGTTGGATATGCTACAGTGTATCTATGAGGAAGCATAACATAAAGAATCAAAGAGTATTGCATTATCACTCTATAATTTCCCTAGGCTGAGGAGAGAAACACATAGGTAACCATAAAACTACTTTGGAAGGTGGGATATATCCCTTCGAGCTTCAGAGAGGGATCCCTCTATCTAATTTAAATTTTCGTTCAAGATATTAGGCAAGTTATGAAACTTGAGATGGGATTTTCGAAGCTTTGGTTGAAATTTGGAGGGAAATTCCATTGGGCATGGATTCATGAGTCTTTGGGTGGTAAAGCACAAAAATGACATATTATTCGTAACAAGGAAGGATAGGAATGCTTTTGGATCCTATAGGGCGTCTGTGGAGTGAAGAGGATGAATGTGATTCAGATTCAATTAAATATAGAGCACACTGAGATGCATTCTATATCTAACATCAGAAAAAATAAAAAAATAAAATAAAATAAATAAATAAAATAAAATAAAATAAAAAATAAATAAATAAAAAATAAAAATAAATAAATAAAATAAATAAATAAAAATAAAAACAAATAAATAAATAAATAAAAATAAAAATAAAAATAATCATTTATATTGTTTACAACCCAGAGTATATTACAATTAAGCAAATTCATTCCTTAATATTCTTGAAACAATAAAGATAGCAAACATATGGAAAACTAAGAGAATAAAAAATTTCATAAGGGAAAGTACATCACCAATTTCCTGACACGGAAATCCTAGAACAAATCTCTTTGTATTACTATAAATTGATCCCTTTGAGTATAATGCACAACTTACATCAATGTACAACCTTTCTTTAGAGAAGTTCCAACTTAACCCCTCAAATTCCAACCCTTTCTAAGTCTTATTACACATTATTTATAGAATGTCTCAAATAAATTCAGACTTCAAATAAACACTCATTACAAAATAATATCTAACAATTTATGGAAAAATACTAAACAATATACTAAAAAAAAAATAATTACTAGAACGATTCACGCATTCTAGAAATTGGTTCATTTATGCATATCCTTTGGTTTTAGATCTAGAGTGGTTGTACTTGTTTTTGCATGAGCTCATGAGCTACCCTTTCCAAACTCTAACCCCTCTTTTCCTACATTTCAAAAGCTACCAACGCATCATTATGTCAACACTTATGCATGTTACACTATCATAGCCTTTATGCCCTGTGATATCACCATAATGACAGTTCATATTACATGGGGAGTGAAAAACTCTGATGCGCCTAGCCTTCAGGGCTTGGGTAGAATCTGAATGACTAGGGATTGGAGACTGAGGACCAAAACCCTTTTGGCTAGAAGGGGGCCAATTCTTTGAAATGTTGCATTATTATAAATGTTTCCCGCATAATACATGGGACCACACCTATATGTGCATGTACCCTTTACTTTATTAATCTTTCGTAATCAGTGATTTTCATAATATAGTACTTAGTTGCATTCTTCAAAACTTGCGATTGTCGATATGCGTGATCTCCTTTACTTCTAAGCCTTGCACTTTTCCTTCTATATGACCGTGAATTAGCCCTTACATCTAACCTCATCTCTCAACATTTTCTAATGAATGGTTTTAGATTGGTGCACAACACAACTCCTCTGATCATCGAATGTCGATCACCCTTTACATTTGGCCCTCGATCCTTTGGTTTTTTATGTGACCATGATCTAGTTGTCCTAGTCAAAGATCCTCTCCTGGTGATTTCCAATCAATGTTTTTATGTACAATACACCTCTGTTGATTGCAGAACGTCGATCACCTTTCTTCTAACCCCCTAGTCCTATGACTCTTCATGTGCCCACGTTCATCCCTCTTATCGGAGCTCCTGAATCAGAGAATTCCAATCAGCAATTCCATTATAATGCACAACACGCCTTAACCTTCGATCCATGACATTATCCTCTACCACATCACTACCACATGTCAGCCTGTGAGTGGTCACATGTGTCACCCATTTTCGGCATCCTCTGACCCTTGAAAATGTTGAATCTGCTTTCCACGTGTCCACCGTATAGTCACGTCATGGTGACTTCAGCCACCACATGGGCCATATTGGAACTAATCGATGAATGTCATGTGTTTCTTATCAGATCCAATCTCTTGCTGGAACACATCCCTTTGGGAGGAGAGAGAAAAATGCCTCAACCTTCTATGTTTTTGCAAGAAAATCCTTTATAAATTTGTTTTGGCCTTCCCCGACATTTTAACACTGGAGGATTTTTCCTACAATCTTGGTGATTTCGAAATGCGATCACCCTACCATGCCTTGTAAAACACCAATTGCTTATTTTATAATTGGCCCAACTGCCGATATGGCCATATAACCTTCGAGATGTGGGATTCGGGGTACTTGGAACCTCTCATCACCGATTGCAATCCCGATCATCACTAATCATTGATTTTTATCTATTGTCCAATGCTTTCTCTCTCCTTTGTTTTGTGGGTTTTGAACAAGGATCTTCTTCCTGTTGATCTAAAGATGATCTGAGGTTGTCATTGGTGTCAACCCAATCAGCACCAGGGGATACCTTGCTCTTGCAAGGGAATTTTGACTTGACAAATTACTCTATTTTGAGTCAAGGATCTTCCATATTCATCGAGATGTTTTCGTTGATATATGGCATGCCAAGTAATTCTTCACGGTTTGAGAAATATTCATGTTTGAATATAGTAACCCCCATTAGTGGGCTAAAACCCTATGGGGTTGTGGCATGGCACTCATAATTGGTTTTGGTAATTTAATAGTCATTAATTAATAATTTTTTAAGCTCCTAAAATCCCTTCAACATTCTCTATAGAAGCCCCAAACAACTCTATAAAATAAATCTCATATATCGTGCGAATAGAGTGATCGTCGCATTTTCGCTATAAATTTATTTCTATGAAGTCTTAGATTATGAAATTAAAACTCAAATGTTCACAATATTGATGAACGTCATGATTGAATTTCAGATCTTGGTTCGCTATATTTTCATATATATGATCTGTGGAAGTTATGGTTTTTGCAGGCTGCCGAATTTCATCTCAAAGATGTGACCTTTGGAAAATCGTCATACTCTCTCTCAGAGAAGAGGATTGGAATTCTATAAAATGTGGCAGATAGTGTAGAGACTTTACTTTTATGTGTATCAATTTTAGAGCCAAAGGAGGAAAAAGTGACACGTGGTATGTCGTACAATTTTGTTCTATTGAACTAGTAAATAATTAGGTCATTGTGAGAGATTGGACATAACTTTGCCTTGAAGAGTCCAAATTGGGTCAGACCTATGGCATTGGGAAAAAGACTTAGAGGGCTTCTACGAGACCAAAGAGAACATGTTGGGGATTTGAAATCGCAGAGATACATTAGATTAAATATCATGCTCCTAGAAGGCAAGAAAAACTAGATCAAGTGTTGTCAAGGGATGCAAATGACCAAACTTTCTAGGGAAGCAAAGAGCATGGTGTAGAAAAATGATGCAATAGAGGTAAGATACAGGTAATTATCTTTTGTATATGCATGTTCATCTCTTAAATTCATTAGTCTATTTGTATTCTAATTTATTTATTTTTTTGTTTAACACTGACCTATGTTCTACAGGATGAGGTAAGTTTTGCTATTATCATGTCATGGGTATTTTTTTGAAGAATTTTTTAAGGTATTATATATTCATCAAGAGAAGACTCAATGCACAATCTTATATTCTGAAGATTGATAAAGGCTAGCATGACAAGAGAATCAATCAAGGTGCAGAACAACAGCAATAAGTTTACCACATGAAGTCTTCAAGTGGGAAGCACTGCATACAATCATTGTAAATTTAGTATCATTATACAGAGTCATTGTAAAAGCATCATTGTAAAAGTTGTACAAGTGTCTATCTGCCAAGAGTTGAAGAGGCAGTGTCGGGAGGTCTAGGATCATCATTAGGTGGTTGTGTCATAGTTGGGGTTATGATCTAGTGTGTCTTCTTCTTCTACATCATTCTATATCATTGTAAAGTGGAAAATTTTCCCTTGTATGAGAGTCCATTCTTCTTTTATTCTTCTATATGGTGGTAGGCTGGTGCATGCAGTCACCAACAGGTTCAAGCCTGTGAAAACTTCAGGGTGGTAGGGTGGTGCTGGGGTGAGTTGTAGCTAATTGGGTGTTAGGGGATCTGTTCAATTGACTACTGAAGAATCTCGGGCATTAGAGTGTCCATCTAGTGGGAGCTAGAGAAGAATGCTTTTATAGATTCTAGGAAGTTGGAGTTTTCTTTTTAATTAGAGTTGAAGATTAAAGAATTATTAGAAAAGAGTTCAGTGGTTCTTTAATTGAAGGGGGTTTTCCACCTAAAATATTTGTGCCTCCTGTGTTCTTTTATTCACTATTGTTACTGCATAAACATTAATGATAATTGAAGATTAACTAATGCTCTGAAAATATTTAAAAGTGCTAATTGTTGCTAATGAATAATGATTCACCCCACCCCCCCCCCCAGCATTTTCCATGAATTGGTATCAGAGCTTGGTTCCTTCAGTAGAAATTTAACAACTGGAAGGAGATAATGGATCATACCAAGAATGGTGTACCTCCATTTAATGAAAATAATTATGCACTCTGGAAAGGAAGAATGGAGGTCTATCTCTTGGCACAAGGTTACGAAGTATGGGACACTATTCAAAATGGCTTTACACCAACTGCAGATGAACAAGGTAAGAATAATTTCATAAATGATGCAAAAGCTATTATTATGAGTGGACTTATTGAATTTTCTTATCATAAGGTGTTGGGTTGTAAAACTGCTAAAAATGTATGGGACAAGCTTGAGAATATATATGCAGGTGACATAAATGTCAAAGAAGCAAAGCTTCAAATCTACAGAGAAAAATTTGAGCAACTCAAAAATGAAAGAAGATGACAACATTGTTGCATAATTCCAACACGTTGATGAAATAACTGACACTCTGGAAGGATTGGGAGAGCCGGTTGAGGAGAAGACTATTATACGAAAGGTTCTTAGAACGTTACTAGGAAGGTTCAACCCAAAGCTATCAGTCTTAGTATACAGTGAAAATCTAGACAAACTCAGCAAAGAGGAATTACATGGAGTTTTCATAGGATATGAAATGAGACTTGATGAAGAAGAGGGTACTTTGCATCTAGAAACTATGTTCGCTGCATCTAAGAAAACCAATAAGGACAAGCAACCTTCAAAGGAAAAGACCTGCACTTGCACCTGCAAGTGTGAAGAAAAGGAAGATGATGAAGAAGGTTTTCCAGTTGGAGAATATGCATTCTTTATGAGAAAACTAAAAATTGGTAAGGGAAAATTCAAAGGTAAACTTCCATTGATATGTTTCGATTGTGGTGAGGTTGGGAATTTCACAGCAAAATGTTCAAACAGAAGTGATGTAAACTCAAAAGGAAAGAAAGGCTTTAAGAAATTAAACAAGTAAGGCAAGAAGAAAGGATTCAAAAGGAACTTTCTCTCTAAATAAGATAGCTCATCATCCGATGAAGACAGTGACAATGAAGAAGAAGCCAATGAGAGAGTATTGCTTATGGCCAAGAACAATAAAAAAGAGGCATCAAACAATGAAGAAGAAGGGTTGACCATAGAAGAATTTTCTAAGGAGGCAATCAAGCTTATAAAAGAGCTCAAGGCTAAGAAGATCCATTCCAACACTTTTGAAGAGCATGTTCAAGGTCTCAAAATTGAAGTTGAAGAACATAAATGTATTGAAGAGTCACTTTCAAAGAAGTTGGAAGAAAGCAACCGAGAAAGGGAAGCATTAGAAGCTGAAGTAGTCTCGTTGCATAAGGAAGTGAAGAAGGGAAAAATTGTCCAAAACTATGCCAACAGCTCAAGGGCGCTGTAAGGACTCATTAACAATCAACGATCTTACAACGCCGGAACTGGAATTGGTTACAAAGAAGAATAGGTAAGACCTTCTACAAAAACATACAATGAACCTATGAGGTTTGATAGGCACATAGACTTCATTGGACAAGATTTGCAAGAATAGCCTTGGAAGACAATTCCCCGATGAAGATTTCCATCTAGGTACCAACATATTTTTCATGGCTATTGTTATTCATGTGGAAAATTTGGTCTTAAAGTTGTAGAATGTCACACATACCCTAGGAACCAATACAATTCCAGGAGATCTGTCAAAAATGAGCCTCCGAGGGCTCAATGAAACATCAATTGATTTGAACATTTAACAAGTAATATTGAATGTTACAAATGTTGAAACTTTGGACACATAGCCAGAGACTACAGACTTGAAAATCCTCTAGAAGAATCTTCGAAGCCACAAAACAAATGAACATGGAAGAAGAAGAACAATAATAATTGTGCTCTCACTCTCAAGGCTTAAAACCAAAAAGATGTGTGGTATGTTGATAGCAGTTGCTCAACGCATATGACTGGAGATAGAAAGAAATGTGTATCTCTGAAAGAGAAGAAGGATGCAACTGTGTCCTTTGGAAATGATGGATCTTCAAATGTTTTAGAATCAGGTACCATCAGTCTCGGAAGCAAATATTCTCTAGCCAAGAATGTTCTATTGGTTGAGAAAATGAATCACAACCTACCCAGTGTTGGACAAATGTGTGATCAAGGACAGAGTGTGCAATTCAACTCCACAAAATATGAAATCAACAAAGGCAAGTATGGTAAAATTTCGGCTACAGCAAGTCGAGCTCCAAACAACATATATATTCTGGATGAAGCAACTAAAGCATGTCTATTAGCTAAAGAAGATGAAAGCTTGTTATGGCACAAATGAATGTCACATAAACTTTGAAAATCTTGTCAGGATAAGAAAAGAGGAAGGAGTATGAGAAATGCTGAAAATCTCAAAACCTTCCAACAAAATATGTGAGGCCTGTCAGCACGGCAAATATAGAAAATGCAAATTTGAAACAAAAGAACACTTTGCATCACATCCATTGGAATTGATACATACCAATCTATGTGGTCCTATGGGAACAAAAGGCTTAGATGGAGAATTATATTTCATGTTAATGATAGATGACTATACCAGGATGACAGCAGTCAGTTTCCTAAAGAAAAAATCTGAAGCATTTGAGTGCTTTAAGATCTACAAGGAGTTGGTCGAAAATGAAACTTATTTAAAAATAGTGTCTAAGATCAGATAATGGCGGAGAATTCACTTCCAAATTATTTCAGTAATACTGTGACAAAAATGGAATAAAAATACATTTTTTAGCAGCGCAAACACCTTAGAAAAATGGAATTGCTAAAAGAAAGAACATAATCATACAAGAAATGGGTAGAACAATGCTGAAGGACTCAAAATTGGATGAAAAAATATGGGTTCAAGAAATTGATACAACAGTCTTTATTATCAACAAAAGTCTTCTCATAAATAATTGCAATAAGACCCCATATGAATTATGGAAATGAAAACCGGTTAATATAAAACATTTCAGAATCCTTGGAAGAAAATTTTATATCAAAATAGAAGATCAAAAGTTGGGTAAGTTTGAATTGCATGTTGATGAAGGTATCTTTGTTGGTTACTCACACAAAAGAAAGGCCTATAAATTCTATAATCTAAGTCAAAAACAGATAGTGGAGAGCATAAATGCTAAATTTGATGAAGATAATGTTCTAACGAATAATGATGAGGATCTAGAATCTTTGAAGATTGAGACAGAGGTTGAAAAAGATACAAAGAAATTTCTAGAACAAGAAGCAACTGTCAACTAGGAAGAAGTAAATAATAATCAACAAGATATACAGGAACAACAAAAAGAAGCTCCTCCAAAGAGAAAAAAATAATGGATTCAAAAGAACCATCCATCAAATCAAATCATTGGTGACATAAATGAAGGAATTGGAACAAGAAAAGGTCAATAGCTTCGTTCATCACAACAAGCTCACATGGCATTTCTAGCAAACTTTGAGACTAGTAGTTTTGAGGAAGCCAGCCAAAATGAACATTGGGTAGTAGCTATGAATGAAGAATTCGATCAAATTGAGAAGAATAACACCTAGGAATTAGTTCCAAGACCAAAAGGTAAAAATTTCACCGGGACTAAACGGGTGTTTAGGAACAAATTGAATGAATATGGATAGGTTACCAGAAACAAAGCAAGATTGGTTTGCAAAGGCTATGCACAAGTGGAAGGAGTTGATTTCGACGAAACATTTGCACTAGTTGTCAGAATGGAAGCCATCCAGATGTTTCTTGCATATGCATGCCCAAGAAAAATAAAAGTCTACCAAATGGATGTTAAGTCAATATTTTTGAATGGAGAATTAGAAGAAGAAGTTTACATCGAACAACCTGAAGATTTTCTACTCTCAAAAAAAGAAGACTATGTTTGTAGGTTAAAGAAAGCTCTGTATGGTCTCAAGTAGGCTCCCAGAGTATCGTATGCTCGTCTTGACGAATATCTACATCAACAAGGGTTCAAGAAAGGTACTGTTGATAGAAATCTTTATGTACAAATAGATCAGGATAATCTAACAATCGTTGAGGTATATGTGGATGATATAATATTTAGTAGCAATGATCATCGACTAAGTTAGAACTTTGCTACAAAGATGCAAAGTGAGTTTGAGATGTCTTTACTTGGTGAGTTGACATACTTCTTAGGGCTTCAAATGGAAAGAATATTTATATGTCAAGCCAAATACATCAAGGAAATGCTTAGGAAATTCAAAATGGAAGATTGCAAACCTGTCTTTACTCCGATGTTGATCAGAGGAAGCATAGACAACTCATCTAAGGATGTTGATCAGAGGTTGTACAAATCTATTATTGGTAATGTTCTATATGTAACAACCTCCCAACCAGATGTTATGTAAGCAGTTGGACAAATAACAAGATTCCAAGCAGCACCAAAAGAATCACATATTATTTCCATCAAAATAATTCTTTGATATCTAAAAGGCACAACAGAATATGCAGATTGGGTGGGAAGCATTGATGATCGTAAGAGTACTAGTGGAGCAACATTCTATCTAGGTGGCTATCTCGCATCATGGTTGAGCAAAAAGAAAACCTCAATCTCGTTATCTACAATGGAAGCATAATACACTGTAGTGGCAGCCTTTTGTACTCAAGTTATTTTGATGAAACAAACTTTGCAAGATCTTCAAGTACAATTCAGTGAGGATATTCCCATCTTCTGTGATAACACCAGCGCCATCAACATCTCCAAGAGTCCTGTCATCCATTCAAAAACAAAACACATTCCAATAAAATATGATTTTGTTAGAGAACAAGTAACTAAAAAGAATATCAAACTTGAATATGTTGGTACAAAAGAACAAATCGCTGATATCTTCACTAAACCTTTACCTCATGAACCATTTAAATATCTTCACCAGAAGCTTGGGATTCTCCCAAGCTCTCATTAGATATTCCTTATTCAAAAAATAAAAGGGGAGTGGAATTGCATACAGATTTGCAGGATGGTTGTGTGTCAGGGGGAGTTACCCTTTGCCATTGATGTCAAAGGGGGAGAGAAGGCAGTAGGAAGAGGTTCCCTGATCATAGGGGGAGTACCAGTGTTGCCATCACTACCAAAGGGGGAGGTTTTTGATCTAAACATGATCTGAGGTTGTCATTGATGTCAACTCAAGCAGCACCAGAGGCTACCTTGATCTTACAAGGGAATTTTTACTTGAAAACTTACACTATTTTGAGTCAAGGATATTTTAGATAGATTCTACTCATTGAGATGTTTCCATTGGTATATGGCACCCTAAGTAATTCTTCACAGTTTGATAGATATTCATGTTTGAAGTTAGTAACCCTAGTTAGCAGGCTAAAACCCTATGGGGTTGTGGCATGGAACTCATAATTGGTTTTGGTCATTGAATAGTCATTAATTAATAATTTTTTAAGCTCCTAAAATCCCTCCAACATTGTCTATAGAAGCCCCTCTCAACTCTATAAAAAGAAATCTCATATATCGTCCAAACGGAGAAATCGTCGAATTTTCGCTATAACTTCATTTCTGCGAAGTCTTAAATTCTGAAATTAAAACCCATTTCATTCAAAATCCTGATGAACATCGTGACCGAATTTCAGATATTGGTTCACTATATATTCGGAGATATGATATGTGGAAGTTAGGGATTTTGCAGGTTGCCGAATTTCATCTCAAAGAAGTGAGCTTGGGAAAATCATCATAACTCTCTCTCAGAGAAGAGGATTGGAATTCTGTAAAAAGTGGCAGACAGTCCATGGATTTTATTTTTCTGTTTATCAATTTCAGATCCAAAGGAGGAAAAAGTGACACATGGTACGTCGTAAAAGTTTTCTCTACAGAACTAGTCCATAATTAGGTCATTGTGAGAGATTGGGCATAGCTTTGTCTTGAAGAGTCCAAATCGGGTCACACCTGTGGAATTTGGAAGAAGACTAAGAGGGATTCTATAGGACTGAATATCACATGTTGGGGATCTGAAATCGCATAGATTCATCAAATTAAATATTGTGCTCCTAGAAGGCAAGAAAAACTAGATCAAGTGTTGTCAATGGATGCAAAGGACCAGACTTTCTAGGGAAACAAAAAGCAAGGTGCAGCAAAATGATGCAGTAGAGGTAAGCTACAGGCAAGTATATTTTGTATATGCATGTTCCTCTCTTAATTTCATTAGTTTCTTTGTATTCTAATTTGTTGTTTTTGTTTAGCACTAACATATGTTCTGCAGGATGAGGTAAGTTTTGCTATTATCATGTCATGGGTTTTTCTTTGAAGACTTTTTGTAGGTATTATATATTCATCAAGAGAAGACTCAATGCATAATGTAATTTTCTGAAGAGTGAGAAAGTGTAGCATGAAAAGAGCAGCAATCAATGTGTAGAACAACAACAAGAAGTTCACCACATGAAGTCTTCAAGTGGGAAGCACTGCATACAATCATTGTAAAAGCATCATTGTAAAAGTTGTACAAGTGTCTATTTGCCAAGAGTTGAAGAGGCAATGTCAGGAGGTCTAGGATAATCATTAGGTGGTCGTGTCATAGTTGGGGTTATGATCTAGTGTGTCTTCTTCTTCTACATCATTCTATATCATTGTAAAGTGGACCATTTTCCCTCGTACGGGAGTCCATTCTTCTTTTAATCTTCTATAGAGTGGTAGGGTGGTGCTAGGCTGGTGCATGAAGTCACCAACAGGTTCAAGCATGTGAAAAATTGAGGGTGCTAGGGTGGTGCTAGGGTGAGTTGTATCTCATTGGGTGTTGGGGCATCTGTTCAGTTGACTACTAAAGAATCTCAGGCATTGGAGCATCCATCCAGTGGGAGCTAGAGAAGAATGATTTTCTAGATTCTAGGAAGTTGGAGCTTTCTTTTCAATTAGAGTTGAAGATTAAAGAATTATTAGAAAAGCGTTCGGTGGTTTTTTACTTGGAGGGGGTTTTCCACCTAAAATATTTGTGCCTCCTGTGTTCTATTATTCACTGTTGTTACTGCATAAACATTAATGATAATTGAAGATTAAATAATGCTCTGAAAATATTTAAAAGTGCTAATTGTTGCTAATGAATACTGATTCACCCCCCCCCCCCCCCCCCTCTCAGTATTTTCCAACACTTCCTGTCATAACTTTTGATTCTAAGGTATTTTTGAGGAGATTTATAGCTCGTTGGAAATCTTGTTCTAAGTAATTTATTATGAAAATACCTACTAAATCATTTATAGAAGCTTAGAAAAAATCCTCCCCAACCTAAGATTGATTTGATCACTGGACTTTAAGGACTAGATAGATTCTTTGACAAATATTTTTTTGGCTATGAGATCCAGTGCCTCATAGGCTAAACTTAACAAGCAAATTCCCAAAATAAATAACTGGACATAGATTATAATTACCTATATTTATACGAACCTAACATTGGATACAATATGGATGGAATCCTCCTTCTGAGGTGTCAAGAACATCGTAGATCAGTAACCTTCTCTCTTGGGGAATGTTGTCAAGACTAAAAGACAACTAACTAGAAGCTCATTTACATAACTCAAAACTTTAAAGGAAATAAGTAAATTTTGACATCACATCACAAAAATCTTAGGGCCTTTTCCTTGGGCTTCAAACCATGATGATAATTGTCCACACCTGCTGAAAATATATACATTAGGTGATGTCTTCTTTAAAATATAGTCAGTCAAGGAAACGGCTACTTGACCGAGTTCTACTCATACTTATCTTGAGCATGCATAAGAAGAAAAATAATGGAAACTCATGATTCAACTAATTCTAAAAACCAACATTGTAAAGAGTACAAGCTTCCACAAACCCTAGAACAGACTCACCATGGGATGACAATAAGATTATTTTGATGTTTTGAAAAGGGCAGCCAAAGAATATTCAAAAACATAATTGGTTACATCCACATGAGAAATAAGAGGAATATGTTCTAGAGAAAAGGGAACACTCACTTCATTAATCTTTCCCTCTTCGATTGGGGCAACCACCCTTTTCTGAGCAATAATGTGTACAACCATAACATCCGAGACAACCTATTCTTCTCCAAAAAAATATTCATTATCTAAATTTGAAGGGAGATCTTTAATTGAGGCAGCCATATATTGAATAACAAGAAAGTATATATCCATAGCCTCTAGAAGAACCTGCTCTTATTCATAATTATCCTGAATAATTTCATTGATAAGAATCTTTGTGCATGTGGCTTCATGAATCCTCTCTCCAACAATTTCTGAATTAAGATTAAAGGAACAAACTTGATACATATTATTACTAAATATAATTGATGAATTGTTACTTTCTTGAGTTTCTATGCTAATTCTGAGTTTTAGAATTTTTTTCTTGAATCAGAAAATCAGGAGAAAATTGGAATGCAAGGCAACTAAAATGTTCATTTTCATTTTTGCAAATCTTAGAAGACTTTTGCAAACTATCATCTGTAAGCTTTGTTTCTTCAATACAAATAGGCTTCTCTTTCTCTTGTTCTTCTAAAGTGTATAAAGGCTATGAAATCCCACCAACAAGTTCAGGAGAAAACAATTCATTCAAATGCAAATTTGTTTCATTTTCAACCATGGGTGAAATAACTACTTGAATTTTTTTTCTTAAGTGTCATAGTAGGCAACTTCTTCATCTTCTTCATGGTTGAAATTTCTTTCATAAATAGCCTCTATAATCTCCTCATCCGTAAATTGATCATCTTCATAAAAAAATTCTAAACCCTCAATAAAATTTTCAAAATGTGTACAACATCTTTGACAAGTAACAAAGAAGGATGATGCTCTTTATATCTCTCATTAAATACTATATGAAAATCTTTAAGAGAGTATAAGAAATTACCTAGAAATATTTCATACCATGATTATGCATTCCCCCCAAGGACACCATGAACACCTTCATAAGACAATCTTCATGAAATTTAACTTTAAACTTACGGATATGCATATGAAATTTAATCAGATGCAAAGTAGAATCAACCCATCTTTTTATCTTTGAATGTAGGTAAATAAGTTTTCTAACTTAGACCAGGCATGCAATTTGGAAAATCTTGAATACGAATGAAATGCATGGGAGCATACCATCTAGATTGACAAATCATTTTGATTTCTAGATCTTGATGCTAGTGGAGTCTTTAGATCATTTTGAAACTATTTGGAGTCACGAGGTGAATGTTTTCAACTTTCTTGTGTCTAATCATTGTCCACCATCCACCATCAAATCTGAAACTTGATACTCTTTCAGAGGATTATGAAACCATTCTCCCCTATATAGTCGCCAGAATGTTATCACTCCATCATTTCCCTAGACTAAGGAGAGAAACCTAGAGGTAACCACAAAACGAATTTCGAAGATGGGATCTAGCCATTCGATATTTGGAGAGGGATCTATCTATCTGATTTAAATTTCTGTTCAAGATATTAGGCTAGTTATGAAAGCTTGAGATAGGATTTTTCAAAGACTTGTTTGAAATCTGTAGGGAAATTCCATTGGGCATGGAGTCATGAGTCTTTGGGTGATCAAACACAAAAATGACAAAGCAACTGTAACAGGGTAGGATAGAAAAGCTTTTAGATCTTATAGAGTGTCTGTGGAGTGAAGAGGATGAATATGATTCATATTCAATTAAATATAGAGAATAATGAGATGAATTCTATAGCTAACGTAAGGGAGAAAACATTAATATTGTTTACAAGAGAGAGTAGAGTACAATTAAGAAAACTCATCCCATAATCTTCTTGAAACAATGGAAATAGAAAACATATGGAAAACTGAGAGAATAAACAATTTCAAAACAAAATGTACATAACCAATTGCTTGACACAGGAATCCTAGAACAAAGCTCTCTGTACTAAGGTAAATTGATCCCTTTCAATACAATGCATAACTTACATCAATATGCAACATTTCTTCATACAATTTCCAACTTAACCCCTCAAATTCCAATATTTTCCAAGTCTTATTACAAAGTATTTTTAGATTGTCTCGAATAAATTTGAAATTCAAATCAAAACTCATTACAAAATAATATCTAACAATTTCTAGAAAAAATCCTAAACAATATACTGAAAATAAAAATAATTACTGGAAAGATGAAAGAAATCTAGAAATTGGTTCGCTTATGCTAATCCTTTGTCTTTGGATGTGGAGTGGCTATAGTTATTTTTGCACCAGCTCATGAGCTTCCCTTTCCAAACTATAATACCTCTTTTCCTGCATTTCCAATGCTACCAACTCATCATTCTGTCAACACTTCTACATGTTACATTATCAAATTCTTTAAGCGCCATGATGCCACTTCATATTATGCAGTGAGTGAAAAAATGTGATGTGCCTAGCCTTCGGGGCTTGGGTAGAATCCGGATGACCGGGGACTGGAGACACACAACCAAAAACCATTTTGGTTAGGAAGCGGTTGATTCTTTGAAATGTTGCATTATTTCATGGGACCACACCTATATGTGCCTAGGCCCTTTACTTTATTAATCTTTCACAATCAACTATTTTCATAATGTTTCACTTAGCTACATTCTTAGAAATTTGTGATCGACGATATACGAGACCACCTTTGTTTCTAAGCCCCAACCTTTCCTTATTTACAACCGTGAATTATCCCTTATTTCAGAGCTTCTCTCTCAACATTTTCTAATTGTTAGGTCCTTATAATACTAGTGATTCCCCCATTACTATTGTCATTGTAGCCCTTATTGTTATTATTGTTCCCCTATTGTCACCATATTGTTATTAGTGTGCCCCATAGAAGCCAACTATTGTTATTATTGAGCCCTTATATTATTATTGTTATGTTGGCTTTGACTATTTTGTGACCCCTTAGACTCCTATATATAGTAAAGGAGGTTTAGTCATTTTTATAATCCAAGAATTGTTCATTTATGTAATGTAAAGGAGGTTTCCCCCTCGAAGAGGCTAATTTCGAAGTTGTTGATCTATCTTTTCTATCTCTTTGTGAGCTAGTTCATAACATTTGGTATCAGAGCTTTGGATTCTATATTTTCGCTACTCCAAACAGGTCATCACGGAATTTTCACTATAATTTTTTGTCTACAACATTTCAAAAGCTAAGAAAAACCCACATTTGAACAGAAATATCAATTATCCTTGAGTCTGAATTTCATATCTTTTGTCACTATATTTTCGGACACATTATCTAAGGAAGTTAGGGTTTTTGTTAGCTCCCAAATTACATTCCAAACATGTGACCTTGGGAAAATCATCATAAATTTCTATCTGAGTATGAGATTGAAATTCTATAAGAAGCTGTAGAAAGAGGACTGAATGTAGTTTTTTGTACATCATTTTTAGGTCCAAAGGTTGAAACAATGACATGCAGGAATTTGTACAATTTCATTCTATTAAAAAAGAGTATAATCAAGTCATATTGGGAGATTGGGCATAACTCTTTCTTAGAGAATACAATTTCGTTCATACTAGTGGCATTGAAAAGAGGACTCAGAGGACTACCACAATACAAAAATTGAGACCTTAGATATCAGAAATTTCAGAGATACGTCAAATTCGATATCAAGCTCCTACAAAGTGAAAAAAGGTGTGATGTTTTTTTAAATTTTTGCATAAGTTTGGTTTGAAAAATTTGTTTGAAGGAATTCTAAGGGTATAGTGAAGCATAATTATCACTGAATGATGCACCGAAGAAAGAAAATGGAAACACCTAGTAAGAAACCTAAAATATCTAGCATGGCTAATGAAGAAGAGGAAGAAATGCAACATGACATATGAAAATTACGATACCAAATGCAGCAAAATTCACTCTAACAAAATATAAAAAAGCTAAGACGGATGGTTTGAAGAAAGGCATGGAAGCTAAGATGGATGATGTGGAAGATAAGATGGATGGTTTAAAGAAAGGCATGGAATCTAAGATGACTGACGTGGAAGCTAAGATGGATGGTTTAAAGAAAGGCATGGAAGCTAAGATGAATGACGTAGAAGCTAATTTGAAAGGAAAAATGGAAGATTTGAAGACAAATTTGACAAAGTTTCTACAAGAAATGTTTACTAATGGTGAAAGGGTAGTAAAGGAAACTCATGATGAGAACAAAACAAATGTTAATCATGATTTCATAGACTCTAACATTGGATTGAAGACACACCATGTTCCAAAGATTGATATGAGGATGTTTGATGGCAAGGATCCCGTAACATGGATACTACAAATGGAGAAATATTTGGATCTCCATAATGTGAAAAAAACACAAAAGGTATGCATTGCAACTTTATATTTGGAACCAAATCATTTTGTATGGTATCGATGACTTTTCTATCGTAAACAAATTGTCTCTTGGGAAATTTTTATGGAAGAAATGATAGCACATTATGAGGATACAAAAAGCAACACTTTTTTTGAGCCAATTGATAAATCTCAAACAAAAGGGTTCAATGATAGAGAACATTGAGGACTTACAAAAATCTAATATAAGGGTAAAAGATATTCCAGAGGAGCATAGGATTGATGTGTTAATAGGGACTTTAAAGGATAATGTCCAACATGAGGTTTGCCTTTACGAACCTGATTCATTAGAGAAAGCATTCAGTTTGGCAAGAAAAATGGAAAGAAAAATTATGGAAACCAAGAAGCCTACCACTCACAACTATAATGATGGAAGTGTTGTTGCCCCTAGCCTTCTGCAACCTATAAGGTTGAAACCACAACAATTGGAAGGAAAAAGAGCAAAAGGGCTTTGTTATAGTTGTGATAGCAAATACACTAAAGCTCTTAGTGCGATGAGAAGAAAATATTTTACATAGATTGTGAAGAGGAGGAATAAAAGGAATAAGGAACATCAAAAGAAGATGATATACACCATAAACAAAACCTAGAGAAAGAAGAAATGAATCTGACCATATCTTGTAATGCATTGGTTGGAATTACGACTCCTCAAACTATTAAGATAGAAGGACACATCAAGGAGAAAAGGGTAATAGGGTTAATTAACTCAGGTAGTACCCATAATTTTATTCATTGTAATATAGCCAAGGAATTGAATTGCTTTTAATATCTAGAACCAAAGTGTCAAGTGATGGTTGCAAGTGGAGGAACCATAAATTTCTATGGAAAATTCCATAATATCAATCTATACATGGGAGAATATGTACTGAATATCCTAATGCTTTTCATTCCAATAGGTGGTGTTGATGTTATGCTAGGAGTCCAATGGCTACAATCCTTGGGTACAATACCTTTTAATTTTCAAGAACGTTTCATGAAATTTTGTTTGGAAGGAAAGGAAGTTGAATTAAGGGGCATCATAGGGAAACTAAAAAAGATAATTAGCTCTAATGGAATAAAAAATCTTCTAAAGAAAGAACAAGGTGTAATTGCACAATTATGTTCGCTAGACGTTCCCACATTGAAATAATCTATTTCTCTAGATATCCAAAAAGTCTTGGAAAATAATTCCAAGGTATTTAATACTCCCAAAGGCCTCCCACCTATTCGTGATCATGATTATGCTATTCATTTGATTCCAGGAAGTGTTCCTCCAAACATCAAGCATTATAGATATCCTTATACCGAGAAGACTGAAATTGAATGTATGATTGTAGAAATGCTAGAGGCTGGTATAATTCAACCTAGTCAAAATTATTTCTCTGCTCCAATGGTATTGGTGCACAAGAAGGATGGATCATGGTGTTGGGAATAATACTGGGAGGGGGAGTGAATCAGTATTTACAAATCAATAACTTTTCATTTCATAATCAGATTTATATACGCTACTTTAGTGAAGGGAACTCGCGTGTGCACACAACTGTTATTAAGGAAACCAACATATATCCAGTGAACTTATTATTTAGTTAATTCATCATATTTTGATCTTTAATCAATGCATCAATACTTTATTAAACAGTAACCATGTGCAGTAATAACGGAATAAACCATCACACATAAGAAACACACATGAACACCAAGATTTAAGGTGGAAACCCAACATGAGAGAAACACCACCTATTGTTGTCATCTCTGTCTTCTTTTAATATAAACAAAATCTGTTTACAATCTTGTACTGGTGTAGACTCATACCAGTACATAGGAACCCACCTATAAAAGGCTACATCCTTCTCTCGTTCTCCAGCTTCTACTGGAAGGAAGCTACAACCCCCTATCTCTTGTATTAGTCGATATGTTTACCAGTATGTAGGCATCAACCTAGAGAAGGCCATGACCTTCTCTCTTCCTCTAGGGACCAGGTTTCATAAGTTTTCAAACTAGATAATCCTGGTACACAAAAACACAATATAAAGGCCATGTTTCATCAAATTTTCACATTGGACCCATCAGTAACATTGAAGCTCAAACTCAATAATAACTACATCAACCAACAATCAGTCTATCTGAACAGTCAGTTCACTGTCACTAGAAATCTGTTCTAAACCCAAAAAACTACATCAACAACCAAAACCAACTACAACCTCAAAAATCATATGTCAAATGTATACACTACTTCAATGAAGCCAACCTTCATGTATACACTACTTCCTTTAAGCCAACCTGTGTATACCTCTAAATTATTGAATCATAAAACTTTTGAACCAAGAATTGTACTAGCCATTAGCATTATAAAGATCTATTGTAAATTTACAAAATTCTAAACAAAAAACAACAAAGATCGCCCTTCTCACTTAATCAATCAATCAATCAGACATAGTCTCCTTATACTATCAATTTTGTATTTAGATCTAATGAAGAAATCAATGACAGAAAATAGTAAAAAAACATCACTGACAAGATAGGTCATTCATCTCTGAACATCAAGCTTTTTGTTTGCATACACTACTCGTAAGAGCCGAGCCAATGTGTATATGCACCTTCACTAGTGAACCAATGTATAGATCTGCAAATACTTACTTATAACTTCGTAGTTATTCTAGACTTCAGACATACCCATATCATAAAATATAAAGGATAAAATGTGCATTAGCAATCAAATATAGCCCATCCATTATCAGATCATACAATGATAAGTCATTTCAAGTCTCATGATCCTAATCCAACATTGTACGCAAAGGTGCACATGATATTTCACATCATATCATTACCATAGCCCTTACAACATAAAATATACTTCAGATAAAAGTATTCATGAAAAAACCTTTCACTTTCACACCTAGCCCTTTGATATTCTCCTCCTTATATAGTTTTAGCCTTTCTCAATACCTTAGACCAAAATAACACTTAGAACTTGTTGTATCATTGGATGGGATCAAATATCATTACTCTACTCAATATTGTGGGCTAATACCATGGTATTGACCTTTGGTATTATTTTAACCTTAATTTTCCATCCCGTACGGGCTTTTCATTATGTGAAAGTGTGTGCATACGTATATGCTCGTTTTGTCCTGTGAACCCACTTGTATATGCTACTTAAACAAAGTGAACCTGCATATACAACTTAAAATAACTTAAAAATCCTTTTTCTACAACTTCTTGATTATGATCTGTAGTCCTTTGTTCCAACATCCTATTCTTCTGTACCATTTCCCTGTTACCTCTGAATTGACCTATTGCAATGTGAGTTTCCCTTTCTAAAATTTGAACTGACTTATGAGTGAGTTACCATCAAGGACAACAACTTTATCATAATGCCAACAATCTCCCCCTTTGTACTTGAAGGCAACCATATTGGTGTTTATTACGTCAAGCTATAGAGCCTATTAGTTATATCAATCAAGAAACCATATTGGTGTTTATTACTCAAGGTGTAGTACCTATTAGATATATCAAACAACAAAAATATACTCTTCCCCTTTGACATCATAGGTAAAAGGCAAACTAAGTTATTCTCCCAATTTGAGATACGTTATCTTGTCCATGCTCCCCTTAAGTACATGTAGAGTCTACAAAGATATTTTTCAAAAGAATAACATGATTCTATAACTCAACTATGTGAGTATGACCTTCCTATCACCAATGACTCATACATACATCAATCACCGAACCAAGTGGGGATATACCAAATGTTCAGACATGACAGAAAAATTACAATTATTACATCATCCTTCCCATGCATAGTAGGGGTACAAATTACATCATATGTCCAAAGGACTCATTAATAGACACTAACCATAGGTATTTACATCAATTTTACAACAAATTATATGAATGATTGAAGCCATAGTTGAATTCAACAACTATGATGCCAACAATGAATAATGTTTCTGAAGGCTAATGCTTCCCCTGAACCAGTGCTACATATGCATTAGCAACAAACCATTCATCAAGGCATCTTCATCAGTAAAAAAAAATAGTAATGAACAAAGAATATCAACAGACTATAACCATCAGGCTGAATACCCATGAAAAAAACTAATTTTGAGTCTGACCCACTGCTTTTCTGTTAGAAAAAATATCTGCTCCTATAGCCACAAAAACTCACTTATATATGCGACTCTTCTCAATGAAACCCACGTATAGGAACCATTTCTCTAAAAACTAGATTTAACAGTAGTATGACGTAGAAATTACTCCCAGCTTTTGTCTCAGGTATTCAAATGCTTCTCTGGGAAGTGGTTTGGTAAATATATCATCAACCTATTCTTCAGAGGGAACATACTCTAATCTAACCTTTTATTCAAGCACTTGTTCTTGTAGAAAGTGGTACTTAATGGGTATGTGCTTGGTCTTGGAGTGCATGAATGTATTTTTCGAAATACTAATGGTACTTGTATTATCACATAGAATGGAGATGGGTGGAGAACATGTGATTTGAATGTCTTGCAATGTTTGCATATCCAAAGTAGTTTTGTGCAACAAGGTGCATCAACCACATATTTTGCTTCAATTATAGATAGGGCAATTGAACTTTGTTTCTTGTTGAACCAAGACACTAATCGTGATCCCATATAGAATGGTCCTCCATTAGTGCTTTTTCGATTATCGATATTTCCTCGCCAATCTACATCTATATATGCATGAAGAGTGAGATCTATATCTCTAGGATACCATAGACCAAAGCCTTGAGTTCCTTGGAGATATTTGAATATTCCTTTTACAGCCCAAAGATGTGATTCCTTAGGATTGGCTTCAAATCTTCCAGCAATTCCTACTGCATGCATGATATCTGGTCTGGTACCTATTAGATAAAGTAGAATTCGAATCATAGATCTGTATGTTGGTTGATTCACTATAGGTGATTCATCGTTAGCACTGAGACTACATCTTATTACCATTGGAGTACATAATGGTTTAGAATCTTCCATTTTGTACTTCTTCAGAATCTGCTTGAGATATTTAGTTTCTGAAATAAAAATGCCATCTTTTCTTTGTTGTACTTGTAAACCAAGAAAATGAGTTAGTTCACCAAGGACATTTCAAATTCTTGTTGCATAACAGAAGAAAAGTTCTCACTCATAGGTTCTTCATTGCTACCAAAGATGATATCATCAACATAATCAACAATAATTAGCAGTTTATCATTCTCAATATTTGTGTATAAGTTGTTGTCTATAGGTCCTTTTGTGAACCCTTGTTGTTGTAGATATTTGTCAAGATGATTATACCATGCCCTTGGAGCTTGTTTCAGTCCATATAAATTCTTTTTCAGCTTGCGTACAAGCTTTGCATAATTTCCTAGAATGAAACCTTCTGGTTGTTCAATATAAAATTCTTCTTCTAAATCTCCATTAAGGAATGCAGATTTTACATCCATTTGATACACTTTGAATTTCCAAAAACTTGAAAGAGTAAGAAACATTCTTATGGCTTCAATTCTGGAAACAAGTGTGCTGGGGAAAATTAATTTCTTAATAAATAAATAAATATAACTAATCACCTAGACTTTAATTATCAACCTGAGGAGCGTCTTTTGATTTCAAAGCAATTAGGAAAATATATGCATAATAAATACCAACAGCTAACAATGGTTCTATATGATTGTGTTCTATACTATCAAGCTCGTTCAACAAGAAATAAAATGTAAGACTTGAATAAAACTAAAATTAAAAACAAGAAAGTAAATGATAGGAAAAATAATTATGCTAATCGCACAACTTGAATCATTGCTAAATTAAACCACACATTGTTGAATTGGAAATTTAATCTATTGCACCCAACATAATTCAAATGCTAATCTAGAATAGTAAATTAAATTAAATCTAGAAATTGCAAGAAACAACAAATCTGGAAAATACAGTAGCCAACAAATTACTTTGAATAAAATGAAATTTACTTTAAAGAACAGTGATTGAAATTCAAGAAACAAGCACATAATTAAAATACTTTAGATGCTCAAGGAAGCACCTCATCAATGGGCTGAACTGACCAAGAATTAGTTCCACCTTGGGAAATAAATCAAATCAGATTACAGATGATAGATGTAGAACTCAATGGATAAATTCCTTGATTAAAACAGATGACAGAAATAATTACATAAAATTGAAGTTCTTATCTTTGCCTCCAATTCAACAGTTGTTCATCTCCCATGTCTCATATCTTATCTCATTTCCTACATCCTATCTAATAATTGTCCATCTCCTATCTCCTAATTATCCCCCTCTCTTTGATCTTGGTTTTCATTTAAATATGTAGAGAGCAAAGGTACGTTACAACAAAGTTTATTACAAAATGATTTCCATTAGAATTTTTAATTCATTACATAATCTCAATAAACAAGATTAGACCTGAAATATCTTCCCATCATCATTCAACATGAACAAGTCGAATCCAGTATTGCAATTGGAAGAATTTGGAAAATGGTCACAACAACAAATATGAGAAAATAACCTTCAGAGAACCTTGTGTTTCTCTTAATCCAAGCTGAATTTTGGAAAACCACTCATCAAAAAGCTGACTTGGTCTATTTTGCACAAAATCCATGTCTCAGATTTTCCAGGTTCATCTTCATTTTCGCAAAACATCCAACGCGAAATTGTCACTTCTTATCCGAACGAATTTTTGAGTTGGAATATTTGATTATGAGCTGGAAATCAGATTTGCAATCTGAAAACGATCTTGGAGGCTAATATTGTGAGTGATATTAATAAACCATCATTAGAAAAATAATGCATGATAATCTTCAATATATTAAAAGTAAAGGAGAAAAAATAGTCTTTATCCATAAGAGCATAAATAATTATAAAATGGAATTATATGATAAATTATGATAAATGATGTGATAAAGAATAGTAGAAATAGATGAAATAGACGTTAAGAAGTGATAATAATAATGACACATTAGTGGCCCAACATACACCCAAACTGAATATGTTGCATGCCCTCATGCAACCCAAAGCCTCTGTATTAACCAATCTATAATACAAAATGTTCATCCCAACTCATGAAATTGACGGAACAAATGACTTCGTCCTCAAATAATGAATATTCAATTTTAGCAATGTTGATAAATTTGTAACAATTTTTACATTGACTTTCAACTATATGTATATGAAGTTGCAGCAAAATATGATATAAGTAACGGGAAACTTCATTAACCGTTTTCTCAAAAGCTACAAAACAAATTTTGTTGAAATTTTGCAAGCCGATTTCTACTATATTAATGCTTCTATAATCCAAAAATCAGATCATTTTGATGCACAGATCATGAGATATAAAAAACATGGTTGTAGGTGACAATGCATGATTTCTGAAATTTTGCAATCTAATTTAACTTGAAATTTTTGGATTTGTGTATTTTAAAGATACCTCTTAGCTGTCCAAAAATCCTAAGAATTGAGTTCATAGTCTTAAAGATATATACAAATTTATTTATGGACTGTATAAAAATGAAATTGTATGCCCTAAATGAGAAATAAAGTAGAAAACATCCATCATGTATAGCAATTCCTCCCCGAAACTAGAGAATTGGAATGCTCTCATGAAATACTAGAAAACAATTTGAAGTGGTTGCTACAATCATTGTTGAAATCTATGCTTGGTGTAAAACAATATCGAATAAGGGAGGTTTTGAGAATGAATAAGGAGATCAATGGATGATCACATGGTCATAATAAATAAATGAATGAAAGTAACACTTCCTAAAGTGAAAGCTTCTACGTCTCTGAAAAATGGGAAGTGGTAAAGATGTGGAATGAATGATGATAAATAATGATCAATGGATTTTCATGATATTCTCCTAAACTTTTAATAAATCAAAAACTTATGATATTTTACCTTAAGTTTCACCTCTAAAAAAATGTGGAATGACATGTATGGACTGACATTTGTTGAAGCAGATGTAGGTTGAGTTGATGCTGAAAGTGATGCAAAAGGTGGAAGTCATGCAAGCACATCATGTCTGAACAATGGTTCATGTTCGCAAGTTGCTCGAGCCTCTTATGTTAGTTGTAATAGTGTGGGCTTGTTGTGAATAGAGTTACCCCCCACACTTCTTGTTCTACTGTAAACAATTCACTACTTTGCATGCAATTTTCTCAAATCTATAATTTTAGTTTTGAACAGCAATAGATAAGCCGCATGCAAAGATTTCAATCAGAAAATGCAATAATAGTATTTTGTCAAATCAACAAGTTATGGCAGAGTTCGGTAATTATATCTTGGCATATCATCAAAGTGCATGAGCTTCCCCCTCCATTGAGAAAAGGTCGTCCACAACCATAAAGCATAGGAAAAAGGGAAAGGACATTATGGATTCATAAATGTGACAGCAAAATAGTCAGAGTGACGTAAATTGACAAAAAAAAAGAGTCAAAGAAGTACAAATCACGAAGATGGTTTTGATAAGAAAGCATGGGAGAGAGAAATGTTTGTTTGATTGAAACTGAATGACAATGGAACAACAATTATTTATCATAAGAAAAAGAAATCACAGTTGTTCGTTACATCGAACAGTAGCTATTCAATTAACTGAACAATAGTTGTTTAACAGATTAAACAACAAACACACAAAAAATGAAATCTGAGTTGTTCAATTGACTAAACAACAAATTTTCAGTTGATTGAACAGTAAACACACACAAAAGGAAATCAGAGTTGTTCAGTTAACTAAACAACAGTTGTTCAATTGACTGAACAGCAATTGTTCAACTGATTGAACAGAAAACACACAAAAAAGAAATTGGAGTTGTCAATTGACTGAACAATAGTTGTTCAATTGACTGAACAACAATTGTTCAATTGATTGAACAACAAAACACACAAAAAAGAAATCAGAGTTGTTCAATTGATTGAACAACAAACATACAAAAAAAGGAACCAGAGATGTTCAATTAATTGAACAACAACTGTTCAATTGACTGAATAACAATTGTTCAATTGATTGAACAATAAAACACACAAGAAAAGAAATCGGAGTTGTTCAATTGACTAAACAATAGTTGTTCAATTGATTGAACAACGAACACAAAAAAAGTAATCAAATCTCTTCAATTGACTGAACAACAGTTGTTCAATTGAATGAACAACAAAACGCACAAAAAACAAATCCGAGTTGTTCAATTGACTGAACATCAAAACACAAAAAAATAAATCAGAGCTATTCAATTGACTGAACAACAACTATTCAATTGAATGAACAAAAAAACACACAAAAAAGAAATTAGAGTTGTTCAATTGATTGAACAACATCTATTCAGCTGATTTAACAACAAACGCACACAAAAAAGAATCGGAGTTGTTCAATTGACTGAACAATGGCTATTCAATTGACTGAACAGTGGTTGTTCAATTGATTGGACAACAAACAGACCCAAAATAGAATCAGAGTTGTTCAATTGACTGAAGAACAACTGTTCAATTGATTGAACAACAAAACAAAACAACAAAAAAATTGGAGCTATTTAATTGACTGAACAACAATTTGTTCAATTGCTTGAACAAAAAACACACAAAAAGGAAATTGGAGTTTTTAAATTGACTGAACATCAGCTTTTCAATTGACTAAACAACAAACACACAAAAAAATAAATCTGAGTTGTTTAATTGATTGAACTAATTGATTGAAAAATAAACACAAAAAAAGAATCAGAGTTGTTCAATTGACTGAACAATAGTTGTTCAATTGATTGAACGACAAAACAGAAAAAAAAAATGGAGTTGTTCCATTCACTGAGCAACAACTATTCAATTGATTGAACCACAAACGCACAAAAAATAAATCGAGTTGTTTAATTGATTGAACAACAAACACATCAAAAAGAAATCGGAGTTGTTCAATCGACTAAACATCATCTGTTCAATTGATTGAACAGAAAACACACCAAAAAGAAATCAGAGTTGTTCGTTCTACCGAACAACAACTGTTCATTTGACAGAACACCAAGTGCACATTCGCCAAAGAAACATAAACTAAAACGTTGAAGGAAGAGACACTTGAAACACAAAAAAAATAAGAGAAATTAGAAGAGAAACAACACTTTATTTAAAAATAGTAAATAAATAAATAAATTAAGTTACAACAACTATGATTTCATTTCCTAAGGGAACATCAGTCTGTCAATGGAAAAAAAATGATCTCTTAAAAAAATGTTTTAGCAGTAGTGACATGAATCTTCAAATGGAAATCAATTCTCCATTTCTTCTATTATGAATTTTTTAGGTAATGAATTGGATGAAATTCCCTTGTTTCATTAACATTTCTTTCCAGAAACGCTTGTTCATAAATTGACCTCCTTATTCTCCTAGGACCTGCAAAAAACAAGTGTCTACCTGAAATAAAACATTAAATCATGGAGAAAGACAGGTGATAAAGCTCTCATAATCCAATAATTATGCAACAAAAATAACAAGTAGTTACTCTGTAAAACAAATCCATAGAAAAAATAACAAAGTAAAATTAATTTATTACCTACAGGAGAGCAGTGGCCAATCATGCTAACTTGCAGTGTTTTAATCATAACTTCTTTGTTTTTCATCCAATTTGAGTGATTCCAAAGCCAAATGAAAGTGAATTCATAGGGATATCTATAATAGAAACATATTTTAAAAACTTCATAAGATGATCTGTAAAATTTACTTAGAATGACCTACATAACAGAGTCATTTTCGATTTCCCATATTAGACCAACAGTTGATATTTTAAGCATACATTTTTTCATTTGATGACAGATTCAAATGATTAAAATTGGAGATTAAATTATATTCATTTATTTATCTCCAATAAAAATAGGTTTTGAAGACAAGAAAAATTGATGGGTTAAATACTGAAGTGAACAACTGGAAAAACAGAGTTTTAATAGTGAATATTTATGATAGATAGTCAGTATTGTGGTCATAACTTTCTCATATGATATATAAATTGAGTGATTCAAATTTCCTTGTAAACTATATTTATAGGGGAATATACCATAGAAACATGTTTTAAAAATATAGCCATTTAGGCCTCCAAAAACTGACTGTCCCAACTCCCTTCCTGTGCTGCCTATTAGAAACCATGTTAATGTTTTGGTTATAACTTATTCGTTTCAAATCCAAATGGAGTGATTCAAATTGGGTTGGAAATTATACATCAAGGTATACTTAGGCTAGAAATAGGTTTTAAAAATATTCCCTTTTGGTCCCTCAAAACATGACTGTCCCAGCTGTGTTTTCATAAATTTGATCAAGCCCACAAGCCAAAAAAATGTGATATTCAAGAAAATTTTCCAAATTGTTGATAAAAATGAATATGAGTGCTTCTAGAACTAATATTTTCAATATAATACATCTACATACACAAATAAATTAAAAGATTTATCACCGATGTTGATTTCCACTGCGTGTTGCAACAAAAACAATTATTTTTACATAAAGCAAATGTATTTATTTATGTCCTTATTTATTTTATTTTCTACACTAACCTACTCTACTTTGAAAAATAAATATTATTACATATAAGAGTACTTCCATTGGATCCATTTTTGAAGTAAGGCCTCAAGTATGTACATACCCAAATTTAAAAAATACATGTTAATAAATAATAGGGTATGAGAAGCCAACTTCCCTCCAAAAGATGGTGTTGAAAATTGTTGAAGTATGGAGTGATGCCGCAAACAAATGATGGAATAAAGCCAATCTTCAATATATTCTTTACTTTTTTGATTTCCCATAGCCATTATATCATGAACTTCTTGAGTTTTTAAAACAACTAGTTGATGCAGACTAGAAGAAACATCATTTTCTTCCATAATTTCTATAATTTTTGGGTTTGAAACATTCCCAATCTCAATATATGTTTTCTGCAATGGCGCATGTGATATAGAATGGGTGGGAAGGATAGGTAAATTTTGTAGTTCAACACTATAAGCATGTTGTACTGGTTTATTATGGTGAGGGTGTGGAGTGAGTTGAGCAGGAAATTTTGTAGGGCATGGAGCATTTTGATGATGTAGTTGATTGGATTGTGTGGATGGTTTTGGAAAACAAGCAAGATGTTGTTGAAAAGATGGAAAATAATATGGATGATGTGTTTGTGTTATGTGGGAGAGTATCCATGTAATTTTAATATGAACCATGCAAAACTTGTAGACAAGATTGGTGAGGGTTATATTGAGATTGGCATGGTTTTCCTAACACGAGTATTCCATAACGTACTATGCAAGTAAGAAAATGCAGAGGAAATGCTTTGATCCATACATGTAGGCCATGGTTTCCATGGTTTTGACCTTGTTGTAGCTTCCCCCTCTCTTTGATATGCTACTTCCATCCTACATAAGGAAGAGTAACTATCTATGGGGTGCTCCTTTCGGTAACGAGGGCAAAACACTTCTTCAATTTCTTGATTTTTCTGAACCTACAAAACATCCAATTGTGAATTTAGAGAGTTAATAAAATCAATTTTCAAATTTTCAAATAAATTATCGATTCCAACTCCTATATCTACTGTTCTTGTAGTAGATCTGGAAAAGAAAGAAGAAACTTTTCTAGAATTCTTACCAGCCTTGGATATTCCCCTTGAATACCTTATGCATAATTCACAAACATCATCATATGATAACTGAAAAACATCACCTTTTCCCATTATATTTAAGAGTTCTAAATATTCATCTTTGATTCCTTTAAGAATGAGTGTTTTTAAGATATTTTTTTTTTGAAATGCCTATGCTTTGATTTTTTAAAGTTGTATTTAAATCTCTCTACATAGTCCTCCAAGCTTTCATCTCTCCCCCATATCATAATGAAAATATATTCACTTGCCTTGCAATAGTCTTGGTACTTCTTCAAGAATACATTCTTCATGTCCTCCCATGTTTGGATGTAGTTCCCACCAGGGCTCATGAACGATCACAAAGTTGCTCCTTTTAGAGTAAGAGGAAACATTTTCAACCTTTCATCATTAGTACAATAATCATATAATCTACAAAGTACTTCAAACTCAAATAAAAATGTATCTGGGTCTTCGGTTGCCAAGCCATGAAAATTTGGTAGAGAATATGGGGGAATTATGTGCATTTGGGTCACTCCTTCTAGATCTTTGATGGGGAATTCAAAAGTAGCAATGTGAATAATTTCTTACCATAATAGAATATATTCTACATGTGCTACTTTAGGGATCCTACTTCAAATGTTCCTATCAATTGATTAGTGAAATGGGTTGTTCTTACATGACCACTTGAGTGGAATCATGAGATTTTTTTAAAGAATATACCTATAAAATTCCTACTTCTATTAGTGCATGCTATATTCCCTAATCCTGACTACTGAGGGTAGACCTATCACTGGTTCCCTAGGATGTCTGCATAGGTTCTTACCTCTTGTCTTCAATATCCAGCTCTCACGAAGTCAGGTATGCATCTACAACCATATTTTAGTGTAGTAGTGCTATTTGATTGTCTCCCTGACAATGACACCAAAATGTTGGTGAAAATTAATTACTTAATATATAAATAAAACAACTAATCATCTAGACATTAATTATCAACCCAAGGATCATATTTTTATTTCAAGGCAATTGGAAAAATATATGCATAACAAATACCAACAGCTAACACTGCTTCTATATGATTGTGTTCTATACTATCAAGCTCATTCAACAAAAGATAAAATGTAAGACTTGAATAATAAAACTAAAATTAAAAAGAAGAAAGTAAATGACTAGAAAAACAATTATGCTAATCACACAACTTGAATCATTGCTAAATTAAACCACACATTGCTGAATTGGAAATTTAATCTACTGCACCCAACATAATTCAAATGCTTATATAGAGAAGTAAATTAAATTAAATCTAGAAATTTCATGAAACAACAAATCTCGAAAATACAGCAGCCAACAAATTACTTTGAATAAAAGAAAAATTACTTTAAAGAATAGTGATTGAAATTCAAAGAAACAAGCACATAATTAAACTACTTTAGATGCTCAAGGAAGCACCTCGTCCAAGGTAGTGGGCCCAACTACCCAAGACTTAGTTCCACCTTACGAAATAACTGAGATTAGATTATAGATGACAGATGTGGAACTCAATGGATAGCTTCCTTGATTAAAACATATGAGAGAAATAATTACATCAAATTGAGGTTCCTACCTTTTCCTCCAATTCAAAAATTTTGCATATCCCATCTCTCATCTCTTATCTCGTCTCCTACATCCTATCTAATAATTGTCCATTTCCTATCTCCTAATTACCCCCCTCTCTTTTATCTTTGTTTTCATTTAAATACACAGAGAGGAAAGGGAAGTCACAATAAAGTTGATTACAAAATGATTTTCATTACAATTTTTTATTGATTACATAATCTCAATAAACAATATTAGACATAAAATATCTTCCCATCCTCATTCAGTAGGAACAAGTCGAATCGTGTATTGCAATTGGAAGAATTTGGAAAATGGTCACAACAACAAATCTGAGAAATTTACTTTCCGAGAACCTCACATTTCTCTCAATCCAAGATGAATTTTGGAACACTGATCATTACAAGTCTGATTTGGTCCATTTTGCATAAAACCCATGCCTCAAATCTTCCAAACTCATCTTCATTTTCCCAGAACAACCAATGCAAAACTGTCACTTCTTATCCCAGTGAATTTCTGAGTTGGAATATTTGATTATGAGCTGGAAACTAGATTTGCAATCTAGAAAAGATCTTGGAGGCTTAAATCGTGAGTGTTATTAATAAACCATCATTGGAAAAATAATGCATAATAATCTCCAATATATTAAAAGTAAAGGGAAAAAATAGTATTTATCCATAAGAGCATAAATAATTATAAAATGGAATCATATGATAAATTTTGATAAATGATGTGATAAAGAATGGTATAAATGGATGAAATACACATTAGAAAGTGATAGTAATAATGATACATTAGTGGCCCAACAAGGTCCAAATGTTTCCTCAAATTCTATACCTTCTTGTTGAGCATACCATTTACAAACAAGTCTTTCTTTCTTTCTAATAACCTCTCCATTTTGATTCAACTTATTCTTGAATATCCATTTTGTTCCTATACCATATATATCATGAGGTCTAGGAACTAATTCCCAAGTATCATTATTTTCAATTTGGTCAACTTCTTAATCCATGGCCTTAACCCAACATTCATCTTTGCTAGCTTCATTAACACTCTATGGTTCTATCGAGGATAGTATTGCTAGATAACTAGAAGTTTCTGCAAGAGTTATTCTTGTCTATACTCGAGACCTTTTTCCTCCTAGATTTTGAGATTTTGGATGATTCTTTTGAACATACATGGATTGAGCCTCTTCCCTTTCAGTTGTATCTTCTTCTATTGTTTCAATGGTTTCTTCCTCTCTATCATTTTGATTTGATACTGGAAATCATTCACCATCTTCATCATTGTCATTTTCCTTTGTTGATTTCACCTGTTCTGGATTTCTGCATGCTTCATCAATTACTACATCAATGCATTCAACAATTTTTTGAAGTCTCTTATTATAACATTCATATCCTTTACTTCTATATGAATAACCAAGAAGTATTCCTTTGTCTACTCTGGGTTCAAAATTATCAAGTTTCTCATCACTCTTTTTGATGAGACATTTTCTTCCAAAAACTTTGAAGTGTTTTACAATAGGAGGCTTACCATACTAAAGTTCATATGGAGTTTGATCACTATTTACCTAAACATTAGCTTTGTTGAGAATATTTACATCATTATGTGTAGCTTCACCTCGAAAGGTGGCAGGAGTTCCAGATTCATCAAGCATAGCTCGAGCCATTTGTTGAACTGCTCTATTCATTCTTTCCACCATGCCATTTTGTTGAAGATTTTTGGAAACAAAGAACTGTCCTTTTATTCCATGTTGTTCACAAAATAAAAAAAAAAAATCATCTGATAAGAATTCTCCTCCTTGATCAGATTTGAGAAATTTTATTTTTAGATCTAATTCATTTTCAAATAAATCTTTCAAGGCTTTAAACTTTTCAAATGCTTCATCTTTATGCTTTAGTAAATCAATCCAACACATTCTAGAAAAATCATCAATGAATAAAATGAAGTATTCTTCTCCACGAGGTGAATTTTTCCTTGTTTGTCCACACAAATTAGTATGAACGAGTTCAAGAGGCTTACTTGTTGATCCTTATTTGTCATTGAAATGAACTCTGCTTTTCTTACCAAATTGACATGGTTTGTACATAGTATTTTCATGGATGCTAATATCTAGAAGATCACAAACCGCCTTGAGCCTACATGCTTTTCTTATTTGAGAAAACCTTAGATGCCCCAATCTTCTATGCCATAACTAGCTCTCTTCTATTTTACTTAGATAACATTGTTCTTGACCTCCTTTTAGTATATGTAGATTGCTTAGAGTTCTTGTACCTTTGATTATGGTCTTTCCTGTGTCAAGCTCACGAACCACACATCTGTTTGATCGAAACACAACTTCATTTCCTTGATCACACATTTGACTGAAACTCAACAAGTTATGCTTTAAACCATCAACATACATAACATTTCCAACTTTAACATTTTCTTTCAAATAAACAAAACCTTTACCCTTAATGACAACTGGTGTGTCATTTCCAAAAGAGACATTCTTTTCTTTTTCTAGAGCATTATATGAAAGGAGTTTATCTTTATCACCTGTCATGTGTTTAAATCATCCACTATCAATGTACCACTGATTTTCTTGTCCTTTTGCAAACAGATCTATCCCATGTCTTTCTCAATGAAATTCCTTATTTTTCCATACCTTGGAATTTGATGATGTTTGCTACTTTTTAATTGTTAGCTGAAGTTTGCTCCTACATTAAAATTCTTCATAACCAAAGCTATTACAAAATGAACATTCAATTTCATCTTCAAGAGGAGAAAAGTTATTATAAGATCTTTTCTTTATTCCCGTCACACTCCTTTGTTTTCGTGCTTCTCTAGTCATGATAGTCTTATAAGCCACACATTGAGTGGCTTTATGACCAAAGTTATGGCATGAAAAACAATGTCCATTAAAGAAGAAGTTTTTGTGATCATAAAATATTTTGGTGTTATTTACCTTTTGATTGGTGCTTCTATTGATGTCCACCCATGGAGTAAAATGAGCATGATTTACCTACGAAGTACCTTTAGGCTTTTGTTGAGGATTGATGCATTGTTTACTAGTTTTTTTTGCATCAAGATAGCTTTTGGTGCTAACTTACGGCTTTTCTGGTTGGGATGCTTCTCTGGTGTATCCAAGACCAGTCTTTATAAGTAGAGAACATTGAACCTTGATGATTTCATCTAAGGTTACTGATCCGCTAGAAAATCTAAGATTGAGATATTTTTTCTTCTCAAGATCTTTTCTTAGACCCACTACTTCACATTCTAATTTTTCATTGTGCTTTTCTCTTTCAGTGAGTTGATGTGTCAAAGTGTCTATGACCATTTTCTTTTCTTCCAAACAGATTTTAAGTTGAATGATTTCTTCAAGAAAGTCTTCCTCTTCTAATGCATCCATAAAGTCATGTTTGTCATAAGCCATGAGTTGCTTAAAATCTTGCTCAGATTCATCTTCATCACTATTAGATAGGCCATCACTATCTTCATGAGTATAATAACTTCTTCTATTAACAAATTGTTTTCTATTGTCTTTTGTAGACTCCCTTCCTTTTTCACGATTATGTTTATGAGGACATTTAATAGCATAATGGCCAACTCTACCACAAGAAAAACATTTGAATGGAAGCTTAACTATGAATCTTCTGAAACCCCATTGAAGATTATTTATAAATTTTACCTCATCTTATTCTGAAATATATCCTAATTCCTTGAGATATGCCATTTCGTTTCCCTTTGCTAAAGCTTTGAAAGCGGCTTCTCTAATATCTTATCGACCTCCTTTCCTCATTTGAAAGGAAGTTAAAATTCCATAAAGTTGAACAACAGTAATAGATTGTAGATCTTGCTTCTCTTCAATGGTAGATACTTTTGACTCAAATTTAGAACATAGGGATCTCAAAATTTTCTCTACTAAAGTATCCTCCTTTATTTCTTCACCCTGATTCTTCATACAGTTTACAATCTCATCTACCGTAAAAAGTAACTAGCAATACTTTCATCACTATGCATCTTGAGAGTTTCATATTCAATTCTGAGAGTTTGGAGCTTAGCACATTTTACCTGGGAGTCTCCTTCGTAGCTTAGAATTATTTTGTCCCATATTTCTTTGGCTCTCTTCAGTTGCATGACTTTGACGAATTCTGATTATGACAAACTTCCCAATAAAGTATTGACGACTTTGACATTGGTTTCATATAACTTCTTCCTTGTTGTATCTACGGGTATTGCTGCTGGAAATTGGTATCGTCCTTCCAAAATTTCCCAAACATTAGCTCCAAGTGACTAAAGATAGGCTCTAGTCCTTATCTTCCAATATACTAAGTTGTTTCCATAGAATATTGGTGGTCTGGTAGATCCCATGTGTTCATGATTGTTCATCTTGAGAGAGCTTCCCTCAAGTGATCAAGCTTCTTGTGAAGGAGCTACTCTGATACCAATTGTTGGGAATAATAATAAGAGGGGGGTGAATTAGTGTTTACAAATCAATATCTTTTCATTTCATAATTAGATTTATATACACCACTTTAGCGAAGGGAACTTGCATGTGCACACAATTTTTATTAAGGCAACTAGCATATATCCAGTGAACATATGATTCTGTTAATTCATCATATGTTGATTTTTAATTAGTGCATCGATACTTTATTAAACAGTAACTATGTGTAGCAATAATAGAATAAGCCATCACATATAAGCAACGCACATGAACACTAAGATTTAAGGTGGAAACCCAATGCGGGAGAAAAACAACCTGTTGCTATCATCTTTGTCTTCTTTTAATATAAAGAAAATCTAATTTACAATCTTGTACTAGTGCAGACTCATACTAGTACGCAGGCACCCACATGTAGAAGGCTACAACCTTCTCTCATTCTCTAGCCTCTACTGGAAGGGAGCTACAACCCCCTTGCTCTTGTACTAGCTAATATATTTACCAGTACGTAGGCACCATCCTATAGAAAGCTACGACCTTCTCTCTTCCTCGAGGGACCACGTTTCATAAATTTTTAAACTATATATTCCTAGTACACAACAACAAAATATGAAGGCCACATTTCATCGAATTTTCACACTGGATCCATCAACAACATTGAAGCTCAAACTCAATAATAATTGTATCAACCAATAATTAGTCAATCTAAATAGTCAAATCACTGTCACGAGAACTTTATGCTGAACCATAAAACTGCACCAACAACTAGAACCAACTACAACCTCAAAATTGATATGTCATAATGTATATGATACTTCAAAGAATCCAACCTACGTGTATACGCTACTTCCTTTAGGCCAACTTGGAATACCTCTAAAATATTGAATCATAAAATTTTTGAACCAAGACTGTACCAACCAATAACATTATGAAGATCTACTATCAATTTACAAAATTCTAAATAGACAATAGCAAATACCACCCTTCTCACTTAATCAATTAATCAATCATACTCAATATCCTTATACAGTCAATTCTATATTTAAATGTAATGAAGACATATTTGACAGACTGAAGTAAAACAACAGCACTGATCAAATAGATCAATCATCTCTAAACATCAAGCTTTTCTTTTGCATACCGTACTTAGAAGATCCAAACCAATGTGTATACTCACCTTAACCAAAGCGAATCAATTATAGATATGTGAATACTTACTTATAAATTCGCAGTTGTTCCAGAATTTAGACATACCCAGATCATAACATATAAAGGATAAAACGTGTTAGCAATCATATCTAACCCATCCATTATCCGATCATACAATGATAAGCCATTTTAGGTCTCACAATCCCGATCCGGAAATGTATCCAAAGTTGCATGCAATATTTCAGATCATATCATTCCCATAGCCCTTACAACATAAAATATACTTCAAATAGAAGTATTCATGAAAAAACCTTTCACTTGCACACCTAGCCCTTTGATCTTCTCCTCCTTATATAGTTTTATCCTTTCTCAATACCTCGAACCAAAACAACACTTAGAACCTGTGGTATTCTTGGATGGGATCAAATATTCGTCACTCCTCTCAATATTGTGGGCTAATACCATGGTATTGACCCTTGGTATTATTTTAACCTTCATTTTCCATCCCAATACGTGTTTTTCCTTCCATGAAAGTGCGTGCATATGTATACGCTCTAGTTGTTCTATGCACCCGCTTGTATAGGCTACCTAGATAAGGTGAACCTACGTATACAACTTAAACTAACTTAAAACATAAAATTTATTCAACTTCTTGATTTTGATCTATAGTCCTTTGTTCCAACATCCTGTTCTTCTATACCATCGCCCTGTTACCTCTGAATTGACCTGCTACAATGTGAGTTGCCCTTTATAAAATCTAAACTAACCTACGAGTGAGTTGCCATCAAGGACAACACTTGTATCATAATGCCAACAATCTACCCATTTGGACTTGATGGCAACCATATTGGTGTTTATTATGTCAAGCTGTAGAACCCATTAGATATATCAAACAAGCAACCATATTGGTTTTTATTATGTCAAGGTGTAGAACCTCTTAGATATATCGAACAAAACTAAGATAATCTACCCCTTTAACATCAAGGGCAAAGCGAAAACCAAGATATTCTCCCCATTTGAGATACGCTATGTTTTCCATTCTCCCCCTGAGTACATGTAGAGTCTGCAGAGATATTTTTCAAAAGAATAACATGACTATAAAACTCAGATATGTTAGTATGACCTTCCTATCACCAATGACTCATACATACATCAATCAATTAACTAAGTGGGGATATACAAAATGTTCAAACATGACTGAAAAATTACAATTATTACATCATCCTTCGCATGCATAGTGGGGGTACAAATTACATCATATGTCCAAAAGGACTCATTAATATACAATGACCATAGGTCTTTACATGAACTTTACAACAAATGATATGAATGTCTAAAACCATAGCTGAATTCAACAACCATGATGCCATCAATGCATAATGTTTTTGAAGGCTAATGATCCCCCTGAACCTGTGCTACATATGCATTGTCAACAAATCATTCATCAAAGAATCTTCATCAGTAAAAATAAACCGCAATGAACAAATCATATCAAGAAATTGTAACCATCATGTTGAACACTCATGACAAAAACTAATTTTGAGTATGACCCACTATTGTTATATCAGAAAAATATATATGCTCCTGCAGCCACAAAATCTCATTATATACGTGATTCTGCTTCATGAAACCCACGTATAAGAAACATTTCTCCGAAAATTGTATTTAACAACAGGATGATGCAAAAATACTCCCAACTTTTGTCTAAGATATTCAAATGCTTCTCTGGGAAACAGTTTGGTAAATATATCAACAACTTGTTCTTTAGAGGGAACATACTCCAATTTAACCTTTTTTTCAAGCACTCGTTCTCATAGAAAGTGGTATTTAATGGGTATCTTCTTAGTCTTGGAGTGCATGACTGGATTTTTTGAAATACTGATGGCACTTGTATTATCACATAGAATGGAGATGGGTGGAAAACATATGATTTGAATATTTTGCAATATTTCTATCATCCAAAGTAGTTGTGTGCAGCAAGATGAAAAAACCACATATTCTACTTCAGCTGTAGATAAGACAACCAAACTTTGTTTCTTTTTGAACCAAGACACTAATCATGATCCCATATAGAATGCTCCTCCACTAGTGCTTTCTAGGTCATCACTATTTCCTTCCCAATATCCATCTTTATATGCTTGAATAGTGTGATCTGTATCTCTAAGATACCATAGACCAAAGCCTCGAGTTCCTTGGAGATATTTGGATATTATTTTTACAACGTGAAGATGTGATTCCTTAGGATTGGCCTGGAATAATCCAGTAATTCCTACTGCATGCATGATATCTGGTCTGGTACCTGTTATATAAAGCAGACTTCCAATCATAGATCTGTAGGCTGGTTGATTCATTGTAGGTGATTCATCATTAGAACTGACACTACATCCTGTTACCATTGGAGTACATACTAGTTTAGAGTCTTCCATTTCGTACTTCTTTAGAATCTACTTGAGATATTTAGTTTGTGAAAGAAAAATTCCATCTTTTGTTTGATGTACTTGTAAACCAAGAAAATAAGTTTGTTTGCCAAGTAAGGATATTTCAAATTCTCGCTGCATAATAGAAGCAAATTTCTGACTCGTAGATTCTCCATTTCTACCAAAGTTGATATCATCAACATAAACAATAATAATTCGAAGTTTATCATTCTCAATATTTGTGTATAAGCTGTTGTCTGCAAATCCTTTTGTGAACCCTTTTTGTTCTAGATATTTGTCAAGATGATAATACCAAGCCCTTGGAGCTCATTTTAGTCCATATAGAACCATTTTGAGTTTGCATACAAGATTTGCATCATTTCCTAGAATGAATCCTTCTCATTGTTCAATTTAAAATTCTTCTAAATCTCCATTAAGAAATGCAGATTTTACATCCATATGATACACTTTGAATTTCTGAAAACGTGAAGGAGCAAGAAACATTCTTATGGCTTCAAGTCTGTCAATAGGTGCAAATGTTTCTTCAAAGTCTATACCTTCTTGTTGGGCATACCCTTTACAAGAAAGTCTTGATTTATTTCTAATAACCTCTCCATTTTCATTAAACTTAATTTTGAATACCCATTTTGTTCTCCAAGTTCTCCAACTCTTAAAGGATAACCTCACCTTGGTGCAGAATAGAATGAAACAACAAGCAGATCAACATCACAGTTAAATAAGTTTTGATATACGTGAAGAGGCATTCCTACAGCTACAACCATAAACACAAATGTCCCTCAAGCAAGCTAAGAAGGATAATAAATTATCACCAAAGTATTATGGTCCATACGAGGTGTTGCAAAAGATTGCTACTAGGGCATACAAATTAGAGCTTCTTGTAGCTTCCCGAGTGCACCTAGTTTTCCATGTTTCATGTTTAAAGAAGGTTATAGGTGACAAGCTCCCAGTTCCAACAATATTGCCAGAACTTGACGAGGAAGGAAAAATCATATTGGAACATGAAGAAATCACAGAAACAAGAACTCGAAATCTATGTAATCGATCAATTTTGGAGTATCTCATCAAGTGGAAGAATTTACCTGCTGAATATTCCACATCGGAGGATGAGAATTTTATACAGAAGCATCCAAAACTACTCAAGAATTGACGACAACACTTTCTTGAAGGAGATGGGCATGTTAGGTCCCTATAATACTACTGATCCCCCATTACTATTGTCATTGTAGCCTTTATTGTTATTATTGTGCCCCTATTATCCACATATTGTTATTAATGTGCCCCATAGAAGCCCACTATTATTATTGTTGTGCCCTTATATTATTATTGTTATGTCAGCTTTGATTATATTGTGACCCCTTAGACTCCTATATATATAAAGGAGGTTTATTCATTTGTATCATCCAAGAATTGTTCATTTATGTAATGTAAAGGAGGTTGGCCCCTCAAAGAGGCTCAGTTTGAAGTCATTGATCTATCTTTTCTATATTTTTGTGAGCTAGTTCATAACACTAATCAGTGTTTTAGATTGGTGCACAACAAAGCTCCGTTTATTTTTGAGCGTTGATAACCCTTTGCATTTGGCCCTCAATCCTTTTTTTTTTCACGTGACTGCAATCTAGTCCTCCTAGTCAGAGCTCTTCTCCTGACGATTTCCAATCGACATTTTTCAATGTGATGTACAATATGCCTCCGCCAATCACTGAACACTAATCACCTTTCTACTAAGCCCCTTGTTCTGTGAATCTTCATGTGCCCACATTCAAACCCATTATTGGAGCCCCTCGATCAGAGAATTTCAATCAACGATTCCATTATAATGCATAATGTGCCTTAACGTTCGTTCCATGATGTCATCCTCTGACTTGTCACTGCCACATGTGAACCTGTGAGTGGTGGAACGTGTCCCCCATTTTCGACCTCCTCTGACCCTTGAAAATGTTGAATCTGCTTACCACTTGTCCACCATATAGTCACGTCATACTGATGTTAGCCATGACGTGGGCCATATTAGAACCAATCGGTGACTGTCACGCGCCCCTTATCAGATTAAATCTCTTGCTGACACGCATCACTTTGGGAGGAGATAGAAAAAGGCCTCAGGCTTCTCTATTTTTGAAAAAAGGTCCTTTGTAAATTTGTTTTGGCCTTACTCGACATTTTAACACTGAAGTATTTCTCCCGCAATCGTGATGATTTCGAAATTTCATCACCCTGTCATGCCTTGTAGAACACCGATCAATGATTTTTCAATTCCCTTGATTGCCAATATGGCCATATAACCTCTGGGATGCTAGATGTGGGGTACTTGGAACCTCTGATCACCAATTTTGATCCCAAAGATCACTAATCACTTAGATTGTGATCCCAAAGATCACTAATCACTAATATGTAGGATTTGGACTTTTACTTAGCCTTTTGCTTCGTTTTGTGGGTTTTAAACCAGGACCTTCTTCCTCTCATAACTTTTGATTTTGAGGTCCTTTTGAGGGGATCTATAGCTAGTTGGAAAGTTGTTTCTAAGTACTTTATTATGAAAATACTTACTATATTAGTTATAGAAGTTTGACAAGAAAAAATCATCCCCAACCTAAGACTAATATGATCACATGACTTCAAGGACTAAATAGCTTCTTTGACAAGTAAATTTGTAGGCTATGACACCCAATGACTCATAGGCTAAACTTGACAAGCAAATTCCCAAATTAAATAATTGTATGCATATTATAATTACCTATATTTATAGGACCCGAACATATTGAAGACCATCATTTTTCAATTAATGAATCATATGATGAAGAGTATCTCCTTGTTATGAAGGCTTAATCTGTTGATTATTGAAAGAATAATTCATATTCAAAGGATGAAGCTAAAGATGAAGAAGATGAAAAACAAGTACAGTCCATAGGTACGATGTTATTATATGGCAATTATAAAATAATAAGTCATATTTATATTAAATGTTCACATGAAAATTAAGAAAATGATGGTGATAAAAGAGAAATTAAAGTTGACAGAGTATCCCATGAGGAAAATAAGATAAGTCTTTCTTCGTTAGAAGATGTCTCTTTATATGAACAAGATAAGGGATGTATCTCCACTAGTGATGAAGAAGGGATTCTACGCATGACTATTGAGGAGACATTAGATTGAAGGAAAGAATTAGGTGAAATGAAAATAAACCAAGAATGTGACCTCGTTGAAAAGATATATTTTAAAAGAAAACTTAAGCCTTTTCATTAGAAGATATTAAGAGGCTTGCAATGTCAAATAAAAAGCAAAAGGAACTACTAAGAGAATATGAAGACAAGGAAATTGATAATTATGAAATAAGAAAAAGTATTGTTATCAAGAATATTGAGTAAAGGGATGGAAAAAGAGTGGAAGAAGTGATGAACAACTAGTTGATTGAAAGAGAAGGTCATTGTGACAATTTAGAAGTTGAGATTGTTTATCTAAGAAATAATCTAGAAACTTCCAGTGACCAATTAATCCAATATCAAAATTTTGATAAGAATACCAATATTCTAGATTATATTATCAAAAGTTAAATATCTAACCTCATCAAGATCGCTTTTCATTATGATGGAGAATCAAGCACCAAGAAAGATGAAGATAAAGAGCTCAAGTACTATGATGACAAGGTCAATGGATATGTTGTAGTGGCTACAACTACCCTCCAAAATTTTGCCTATGCTTCGATTTTGGAGCCTTCCTTCTTAACCACAGTAACTCATATCACACTTATCCAAGTATCTGTGCTTCGACTGAGACTTATCTTTCAAATTTGCCTTATGTTTGCTTACTTAATTGATTTTCTAACTCACAAGTTGATCTCTTGACTTGGTCCCACAATAGTTCTAGGCTTGCCCTAGAAAATGCACATTTCTTGATAGTAACTAAGCTTTTTGTTGGGAATTACGCAGTCTTGACTGTTTGTACGACTTGACCTTAGAAAATGTGTAGTCATGAGGGGACATCCCAAAACTAAGCCCATAAATTGCGCAACCCTCCTTGAGCTCACAAACCATCCAGTGCATTGAGCTAGAAAATTGCTTGGTTCCCGGGACTACCCTATCTTTCCCGATAGTGTGCATAACAAGTTTCCCCCCAAAAAAAAAAAAAAAAAAAAAGATAAAAGATAAAAGTAATCCCTAAAAAATAGGGATATATTTTTAGCATCCTAAAGGAGATGCTTACGTTATTTTTAAAAAATTCTTCCAAGTGTCGATTTTTCCTTGATTTTAGGCATGCACACCATAAACCCTAATTTATCAAAATATATTTAATCGATGCTACTAGGTCTCATTTTCACACTTGATCTTGGATCTTTAGCATTCCTAAGGAGATCAAGGAGTCTTCGATGTGATCAATTTCGCTTTTCTAGGTGTGTTTTTCTTTTGTTGTATTTTGTCGTTTTTTTGTGTCAGTGCTGGTTATGTCGCTTATGCAAGTGTTGTTTCTACGCCTGATTTTTGGAATTTTAACTTGTTTTAGATTGCAGAAGCATTTTTTCAAGTTATAGATTGTCTTTCCCAAGTGTCGCATGAGTTTTCATGTTTTGGCACCAACGGCCACCATTGCGGTGACTCTCCTCACATGCCTCATTTTCCTTCATTTAATTAATTGCTAGACTTGTTTCAAATGTTGTACTTGTTTCATATCTGCACTCAACTTCACACTATCTTTCAAATTTTCTTGTTGTTCACACTCCCCTTGGGCAAATCTGGGTCCCCTTGCCCAGATATCACTTTACACAACTTGATCTATACAATCTAGAGACTTAAGCCTTTGACTTGGATTTTGGGATTGTGCAAAGCATATCCTGGGCTACCTCCAACCATGCACTATACAATTCCAAGAGCCATCTATAACAACCCTGGGAAAAATTTCATGTAATAAAAGTTAATAAAGGAAAAGTAAGACCACGAGTAAGGGAAACGTATTCGAAGATGAATGTTGGGAAAATATATCCTAGCTGGCATCACTAGATGTGTGTTTTCGGCTAAGGAGATTTGAAAATGAAAAGGCATTAAAAGGAAAAAAGAAATTTTTAGCACATTTATTTATGAAAATAAAGGGAATTAGGAGAAACGTAAGGTGAAAGGTCACAGGTTTCATGTGAGGAGGAAATTGAAGGAAAATAATTGAAAATGAAGAAATTAGAGGCCTCATTCATAAAAAGGCTTATGAGGATTAGTTTGCGAGTTTCTTAGTCAATGTTATCCTTTTGTCAATTCAAGTCTGGAGCTCTCTCATTATTCTCTCACTTGGTCTCTCACTCTTGGTCACTTAAATTTTTCTTGGAGCACTCTATTTTGGAGAAAAAGAAAGGAAAACCAATGAAAGGAAAGGAAAGTAGGACTCAAGCATCTTTCGTAGGAATACTTGCAGGTAACTTTTTGCATGTGTGATTACTTAGCTGGTTTAGACATGCATGACTTTGCATGTTGGTGTATGGTTCTCTTGTTGTAGGTGGCATGGTTTTGCCAAGTTATGACAATGGATTTTAACATAGCCTAGCCTTTTTCCAGTTGCCATGGTACATCGGGATGTTATTTTGGTTTTTGAGCTTTCGAATTGCTGAATAAATTTTGGAATCTGGGGCAGAGGTGGTCTAAAGGTTCATTCCCAAAGGCCTAGGAATCGCTTGACCAGATTTGGCAAGATACACGGAAAATATTGAGGGATTAGTCTCAATTTAGGGCCTAGTGATCTGGGTTTGGATTGCAATAAAGCCTGAGAGACAAGGAGATAGAAAATTCCTTAAGGGTAGTGATGGATTCCAGATGGCATTCCAAGTTTGGTTTGGTTGTGATCAAAGCACTGGTTTTGGTGTGATCACGGTTGGATGAGGGTGGAGGTGGTTTAACATCTGGCTTCCCTTGCTTGTTCTTGGATTTTTTTTTACATGAGATCCTAAATTCATGCTTGGAATATGGCATGGGGGTGACTGGATGAAAGAGATATTTGGTTAAGCCATGTATATGGTTGGGTTGTACATGGAAGTCCTGAACATGGTCATATTTTCCTATGATTAATAAAATGTATGTTCTCTTGATTTTTTTCTTGTTTATATGTGGATTTAATGGTGGTCATATCTTTGATATTTATATGGTTTAATGTTGGTTATAAGCACGGTTATGTGACTACTTCATGTCATTGTTATTTCATGTACTTACTTGTAACTGTTAAATGGATGGATGAAAGGCCTAATTGATGATTTAGTAGTTCGATTGAGAAGGAGGTGATCCTTCTAATTATGTTTCATAAGTTGTTTCAATCATTTATGCTTTGTCTTGTATCCTAGACTTGGAGGTTGCATTGATGCGAAGTGTTTTACAGAATGTCAGTCCCTATTGGGGATGCTTAGGCCTAGTCCTTGTTACAGGGAAAAGTGTCTATTTAGAACTGCTCTATCCCGCTAAGGTATGACAGCTGCCTTAGAAACAAACATAGAAAAGCTACTTTTGTATTTCCTTTATGAATTATAGATAGAGAGTAATAGAAAGAACAAACCTCTGTCTTGCGCTAATCCTTTGATTCGATCCCTCTCTTCTTTGATAGTCTCCAGCTACCTGCTCCCTAGCACGCCCAGCTTCACAAAGTACCTGTAAGATCACAGAAGCATATCACTATACAAAGACATGGATCTATATTCATAAACAACTTAGGATCAGATTTAAATTGACCATACAAATGTAACAAGCATCAATGACACAAAAGCATGGAGGAAAACTCAAATAGCTTTTATTGATAAACAAGAAAAGATCCAGGAGGAGTTACAACCAGTGGTTCCGACCCAGCATAAACCTCCTAGCAAAGAAGCCCCTCTTCACCTCAAACAAAGCTTAGATCACCCAACAATCTGATGTTTGTCTCTAGAAACGAACAATTCCTTACAATATGCAAAATTCCAGCCTCTGGATCTCTGGGATGAGGGATCCATATATAGATATCTGTAAGGGGGATGAGTCAGCTTGTGATTTGATTAGTGTCTTCTCTCTGTCAGTTCTTGCTTCCACTTGGATACTGAGGGTCTCTTACTCATCCTTGGTCGAATTCAGTGAGGCAAGTGTCACAGGAGAAGATTCTGGAAGCTTCCATTGCCTCTCCACCTCACGGAATGACACTGCCATTTGTCATTTCTCACCCATTGCACCCCACAGAAGGGAGTTTTGAAATGAAACGCACCCTCACAGTGCATTTGGGTGAGATGCAACGCACTTAGCCAGTGGAGCAACTGCAATGATCCTGTTTTGACTAATTCTGAGCGGTTTCTCATGGAGAACTTCTGGGAGAAGCTGTAATCTGTTGACCTTGTTCCTTTAGGGGTTAGAACAACACTTTTAGGGACTTAGGAGCCGTTGGTTTATGGACATTTCATGCTTGGGGTTGTAGGGCCCAAAAATGTCTATAACATTTTCCCCCTAAAGCATGAGGCCGTTAATCTTTTGATGTCGGGTGAAATGCTTTATTGTGAGGATCCAAAATTCTTTCAATGTTGGGAGGAGACCTGTAATAAGATACAATACAATACATTATCTTCATAATATTTTCATGATCTAGCTGAGGCAGGCATTCCCATGCTCAGCTTTATAAATTCATTTTCATGTACATAGGACAGACAATCGTCTGAGTGTAGACTGATGATTCTGATAGAGCCATCATCCTTTTGGTAGGATGACTATCTGCGCTGCAATGTTGTACATTTAATGTCTTTATTTCCCTGAATATATATCGCAGCCCAGATGGATGAAACTAGATCCGGGGTCTTCAATCTCGTCCGATCTTCACTCGAAGTACAAGTCGATCCATGTGAGAAATGTTCTGAAGTAGAACATGGAAAGACATCGCTTTATTACCAATCAATGATGTAAACTGTTAACAAGCATGAGAGGAATCACCGATAATGATACTTACCCTCAAGGTAATACAGTACAATTCACGTGGTACGAATAAAGGACATGGCGTCGAACACCACGCAAAATCTTTCGGTCGAATGCCATTGATGTATACCTGTCGCCGGAAGTGAGAAACTTGCCATTGAGGCATGCAAGCTTCAAAGTACTGAATGGGGTGTTCCTAGATCAACTTCTTGGATAATGAGCTGATGTCGACAAGAAGTGATCCGTCACAGGAGGGCCTTAATGAATCCCACATCAATGACACGGAACAAAGCAAATGATTTTGATGGAGGTGAAAACGATCTGGTGATATAAGGTTCAAGGTGGTGGTCATGAAAGAATGGAGTATAATGTATGGTAGTGGGTGAGACACAGGTGACTTCTCTGGATGACTTCTCTTGAACATATTGGCGACACTGATGTGATGGATTGGTAGCATTAACCCCAAATGTGGATGGTATGGCGTGACCATGGTGATGTGACCGGAGAATGAAACAACCCAACCCGACTCGGACACGGAGTGGAAGTGTCATGTTCAAGAGCGACTTGCTACCGACAAAGTTTCTTTGAGTTTTCTTCCCAATTTTCCCCAGTCATTGCTGACCAGTACCTCTTTATTTTTGTCAAGCTTGAGGAGGATAACATATGCTTGTTCTATAATTTTCCCTTCGGGCAAAACCATCGCTATGTTTTAACGAGCCTAGCGATAGTGAAACTCGTTCTCGTCTAAAGAAAAGTTTATCGCTATTAATATTTTTAACGAGTTTATCGACAAAGATAACTCGGTCCTTTTCAATATTAGAGAGTCTGAAAAAGGAATGTAAAGGTAACTCCAAAATTCCTTTTTCGTCATCTAATCCCTTAAGTCCGAAAAAGTATAAAACAATACAGAAGGGATGAATTTTCGATAGTTTTAACGAGCCGAACAAAACAAGCGCTCGATCTTTTTGTCTAATAATCCCTCAGGTCCAAAAAGATTAAAATCTAGAGGAGGGATAGCACTTCCTGTCCCTTTAACGAGCCGGAGAGGCCAATGGCTCGGCAATATTTTCATATTTTATGAGTCAGTTGAAAAGAGCTTAAAGGAGACTTTTATTTTGAGGAACGAGTGATAAAACGGGTAACAGCTGATTCCAGGTAAGGTTTGGAATTTTCCAATCACGACAGTGTCACAAGGATGGCTAGTGAAATCACTCTTCGCAGCTGTTCTTCAAAATGGGTAAACAATCAAATGGAGGTGAATGATCGGCCAATGAAAAAGTGGAGGTGACGGTGCAAACACGACCAAGGCTTTAATAGCTGAAGTACTACATTCACGATGGTTATTTACGAGGGAATAGTTCATTTTTTAATGAGCTTAAATGCGGGTGGAAACATTTGCTCATGTCTTATGTTTTGTAGGTTTTAACCCTATACAGAAATTGCCTGCATACGAATTCTTAAACAAAGAAAATAAAAAATGCGAGAGCATAACCCATAAAACACATATGCACAGATATTTTTCCCTGGATCCCAAAACCGGGACTACCACCTTGATTTTTCATTATGTTCCTTTCAATGTTACAATACATATTTATACATGCTGAAGCATCCAATACCATGGACCGAAAACCATCGCGTCCAATACCATGGACCAAAAACCATCGCGTCCAATACCATGGACCGAAAACCATCGCATCCAAAAAACATGTGCGAAAATCATGCACAATACCATAGGTGGGTCTGCCCAACCTAACATATGGTCCAAAACCAAAATTTTCCGGGGCGCTGCCCTGGACCCCATAAAGTGGGGTTACGGGTGCCCTTCAAACCCCCTATTAACTACATGGAAAGAATATAACACAACCCAACAATCTCCCACTTCTTGTTTTCTTTCCACAGGGGACCACAGGAGAGCTTAGTCATTTTTCAGCCCTGAGATTCCCATTGCTTCTCTACACCAAGAGAACTTCTCAGAGCTCACAGATTTTATCAATGCATCTGCAGTATTCTTCAAAGTGTCCACCTTTACCAGCAACACCTTTCTGTCTTCTATCATATCCCTCACAAAGTGATACTGAACATCAATGTGCTTTGTCTTTGAATGATAAGCAAGGTTCTTTGCCAAGAAAATTGCACTTTGGCTGTCACAGTCTATTCTTATAGCTACCTGTACTAACCCCATACTTGAACACAATCTCTGCAACCAAACTGCTTCCTTGCTTGCATGAGTGGCTGCCATGTATTCTGCCTCCGTAGTTGATAGTGCCACTACAGATTGTTTCTTACTCATCCAACTGACTGCACCTCCAAATAGGTTAAACACATACCCACTTGTAGATATTCTCTGATCCATATCTCCAGCCCAGTCTGCATCCACAAAGCCATGAATATCCAACACTCTGTCCAATCCTGGTCTTCCTTGGTAGCACAAACCATAATCACTAGTGCCACGCAAATACTTGAAAACCCGCTTCACTGCTATCCAGTGCTCCTTCCCAGGTTTTGACATAAACCTGCTCAATACTCCCACTGCATGTGCAATGTCTGGTCTAGTACAGACCATTGCATACATCAGGATACCCACTGCACTTGCATATGGAACACGGGACATGTCCTCTTCCTCTTCTTATGTCTTGGGACACTGTTCAGCAGATAACCTCACACCTACAGGAATAGGAACCTTCACCGATTTACTATCCTGCATATTAAACCTCTAGAGTATTGTCTCGACATACTTCCTCTCGTTTAACCAGAGCTTCCTCTTTGACCGATCTCTTTTAATTTCCATGCCCAAAATATAGTTTGCAGCACCAATATCTTTCATGTCGAATTTGGAGGATAATTGGGTCTTCAAATCCTGGATAATTTCTTTGTCATTTCCAACCAGCAACATATCATCCACATACAAGACCAGATAAATAATACGGTCACCAAATAATTTAAAATACACACAATGATCTGCTTTGCTTCTGGTGAAGCCAAGTCCCCATATAAATGTATCAAATTTTTGATACCACATCCTCGGTGACTGTTTTAACCCATACAGAGACTTCTTTAACTTGCATACCATTTCTTTCTTACCCTTCACCGCAAAGCCTTCAGGTTGCTTCATGTAGATTTCCTCTTCCAAATCCCCGTGAAGAAATGTTGTCTTCACATCCATCTGTTCTACCTCAAAATCAAAAGCAGCAGCAACAGATAAAGGTAATCTAATAGAAGTTACCTTGGCAACAGGAGAAAAAATATCACCAAAATCAATTCCTCGGACCTGGGAATAACCTTTTGCTACCAACTGAGCTTTGTATTTCTCCACCTTTCCTTCTGCATTTGTCTTCTTCTTGAACACCCATTTGTTGCCAATGGGTTTCCTTCCAGCCGGCAACTCCACCAGATCCCAAGCCTCATTTTTGTGCAAAGATGCCATTTCATCGACCATGGCCTCTTTCCAGAGTTTTCCATCCTTTGAATCCACTGCTTCCTTCACAGTTCTGGGATCATTATCAGTAACAGACAAAGAAAAATTTGAACTGAAAGCAGATGGACTATACCTTTCTGGCTGCCTTCTTTCTCGAACTGATCTTCTCATAGTCAGAGTTTGTGGCTCTTCATCTTCTAATTCCTCCCCTACTGCAGAGTCTGATTCTTCCTCCTTTGGCTCAAACTCTATCTTCTCAGGTTCCTTTGGTTGGACTTCATGTTGAATAACATCTTTTACCTCTCTGAACAACACATCTCGGCTGTACACGACCTTCCGTTTGACTGGGTTCTAAAGCTTATAACCCTTTAAACCATCCTTATACCCAATAAAGATGCACTTTTCAGATTTACTATCCAACTTGGTTCATTTCTCCTTTGGAACATGTACATATGCATCACATCCAAATACCCTTAGATGTGAAAGAGAGGGTTTCTTACCAGTCCATACTTCTTGTGGAGTCTTATCCTCCAACGCTGATGAACATGATTTGTTGATCAGGTAACATGCAATATCCACCGCCTCTGCCCAGAATTCCTGTCCTAACCCGGCACCACTGAGCATGCTTCTTGCCCTTTCCATCAACGTCTTGTTCATTCTTTCTGCGACTCCATTTTGCTGAGGTGTATATGGAGTAGTCTTCTGCTGTGCTATACCACACTTCTTACAAAATTCTTCAAATTCCTTGCTGCAAAATTCTCCACCATTATCTGTCCTCAGCACCTTTATCTTCTTCTTTGTCTGATTTTCCACCAGAGCCTTAAATTCTTTAAACCTCTCAAAGACTTCAGATTTCTTCTTAAGAAAATATATCCATGTATTCCTTGAGAAGTCATCTATGAATGATACATAGTACACAGAGTTACCTAGTGATGGAACCTTCACAGGTCCAAACACATCACTATGCACAAGCTCTAATATCTGTTTCGTCCTCCTACCGCCAGAGGGGAAACTCGCCCGATTCAGCTTCCCATATACACACTTTTCACAGAAATCAAAATCCAGAGAGATATTATTCATACCTTCTACCATACCTTTAGCATGAAGTATTCAAAGGCCCTTCTCTCCAATGTGTCCAAGCCTTTGATGCCACAACATGGTCTTCTCTCCAGAGACCACTAGATTCTCTACTCCATTTTCAGGAACCATAGAACTATTGCACCCATCAACAACAGTGCTACCTTGCAGCTTGTACAGAGTTCCAATCCGAACTCCCCGCATTAATATCAGTGCTCCTCGAACCATCTTGCAGGTATCTTTCTCGAACACCGTCTTTACACCTGCATCATCCAACTTGCTTACAGAAATCAGATTTCTGGCCAATGCAGGAATATGTAGAACACCCGGAAGTGTTCTAACCCTTCCACCTTGCAACTTCAACTTTACTTTTCCCCGACCAATGATTCTAGCCTTCCTATCATCTCCTAAGAAGACATCACCACCATCGTATTTCTCATACTCGCAGAACCACTCTCTATGGGGAGTGAAGTGAAAGGATGCACCTGAGTCAATCAACCATGCCTCATGATCTACATGTGTACTTGAAGAAGCCAAGTACACATCCCCACCTTCATCTGAGGTGGTTTTCGCCTCTGCAGAAGGAGCATCATCAGATCCCTTTCCTTTATCAGGAGCTTTAGATTTACAATCCCTTCTAAAGTGCCCTTCCTTTCCGCATTTCCAGCACACCACCTTTGTAGGTTTTCCTGGAGATTTAGATCTCCCTCTAGACTTAGATCTCCCACTCGATGACTTATTTTTGTTTCTGTTCTAGGACCGTCCTCGTATAGATAAGGCATCACCATTCTGGTTGTCCATATTTTTCTGTCTCATCTCCTCCGTCAGCAAGGCTGAGACTATTTCATCAAACTGTAAAGCAGTTGCATTGCTACCTATTGCAATAACCAGACTATCCCACGAATATGGTAGAGAACACAACAGACTGATGCACTTATCTTCATCTGAAATTTTAATATCAACAGATAATAACTGACTTACCACAGTATTAAACGCATTCAGATGCTCTGTCACCAAGTCTCCATCTTTCATCCTCAGGTTATACAGATTTTTCCGGAGGAACAGTTTATTCACCAAAGACTTAGATTGGTACAAAGTCCCTAACTTGACCCACAAAGCCTTTGTCGTAGCTTCCCCTGATACATTCAGCAATACTGAATCCGAGACACACAATCGTATTGTGCTTTTAGCCTTTCGATCCAACTTCTTCCATTCTTCATCGGTCACTCCCGATGGTTTAGTACCCGGATCTACCGCGATCCACTGATCTTTATCCACCAACAGATCCTCCATCTTGAGTTTCCACAACTCAAAATTCTGACCATTGAACTTCTCAATCTCTATCTTTCCACTGCTCGCCATCTTCTTTCACCACCAGAATCGATCTCACAGATCTCCCATTGAACAGGGTCTACCATAGGCCCGAGCGAAACCCCTCAGCAACAAAGGCGTCCCCTTGAAGCCAAAATAGCTCTGATACCAAATGTAGGTTTTAACCCTGTACAGAAATTACCTGCTTACGAATTCTTAAACAAAGAAAATAAACAATGCGAGAGCATAACCCATAAAACACATATGCACAGAGATTTTTCCCTGGATCCCAAAACTGGGACTACCAGCTTGATTTTTCATTATGTTCCTTTCAATGTTACAATACATATTTATACATGCCGAAGCATCCAATACCATGGACCGAAAACCATCGCGTCCAATACCATGGACTGAAAACCATCGCGTCCAAAAAACATGTGCGAAAATCATGCACAAAACCATAGGTGGGTCCGCCCAACCTAACATATGGTCCAAAACCAAAATTTTCGGGGGCGCTGCCCCAGACCCCATAAAGTGGGGTGACGGGTGCACTTCAAACCCCGTATTAACTACGTGGAAAGAATATAACACAACCCAACATGTTTATTTTTAAACGAGCTTGAACTATGTGTTAAAACTGCTCGATGCGGGTTTATTGTTTAATGAGCTTGAACCTTGCGGTAACATTGCTCGATTAATCCAGTCGTGTGATAAGAATGTCTCATATAAAAACGACAACTTTTAGAGATTTGCCCCACATCCTTTCTTTATGCAAGTTAGGAAACGACCATTCCTACGAGTTTAAAGGGTTAGAGGTCCTATAAATTTTAAAAAATAAATAGCCGCTCTTTGCTTGCACTCCAAAAGGTTTGCATGCCCCCAGGTATAAAATAGAGTTTCAAGGTTACCCCTACTTCTTTCCGATAAAACATTTGTTTTAGCGAGAGAGGCCTACCTCTTACAGGTTACCAAAGATAGTTCTATTTACGGTGTAAACAAAACACTTCTCTGGCGATGTCTACCGAAATAAACAAAGGTGAGCGGCGATGCCCTCCAACTCACATAAATTTGACAAGAGAATATTGTTCTAGAATAACCCCCTCTTCCAATCATGGACAGGGGTACAGACTAGTCATATTCTCCCACGGAAACCTACCATATACCCGAAGTTTTCCTGCCGAAGCAGACCAGGGTGCATGCCCCCTAGGTTTCAGTCATATCCCTCTGAATCACTCGCGCTCATCGGGAGGACGGACTGGAGATTGAGACATTCCTTGTGTGAAAAGACCATTTAGGGATGGTATATGACTATTTGCTATGCATGATCCGGGAAATGAAAGCTGGTCCACGAGCTTGACCACTCTTCCTTCGTGCGGAAAACACATCACTCTAAAGAGTGACGAGACAATGGCTCTCATGCAATAAATATAGTCTCGTCCAAGGAGTAGATTGTAATCTAGGGGTCCTTGAACTACCATTACGTTCATTTGAGTGGTTTTCCCTCTCAATGTTATGGGCACATCGAGAAGGATCCCTAACGATCGACTGGTTCCTTTATCAAAGCCTGTTAGATTTCTCATCTCAGGCAAAAGCGATGGCGAACCAAGCGCTTTCCAAGCAGTTGAGGAAAGGATACTCACAGAAGCCCCTTCATCTGTGATGGTACCAGTCATAACCATTCTATATATTTGAACAATAATCTGGAATGGTATACTGGCCGGTAAGCGGGGTCTACCTAGTTGATTCCAGTCGAAGGAGACAACTAGGTTGCTTGGAGGTGGGACCGAATAGACGACCGGGTACGACTCTGATGAATTTCCTTCCTGCGGTAAAGGAACGGGTAAATTGCCCCCATGTTCGTTGGAGTCTGTGCTTATGAAAAGAATTTGGACGGTGTCATCCTTTTTCTCTTCACTAACTGTATCATCTGAAGATGGAACCTATGAAGGCAAGAACGGGTCAACTGCTACCTCAACCTTTTGACTTTCGTCTGGTCTGGATTCAGATGGTTCATCTTCAATGACAAATGCCTCGGCCGACCACCTGAGCGGGTCAGCCAGATTTTCAACTAGTCACGGACTCGGCAAGAGTTTTCTATATCCAGGAGGAAGTCGTAACGGTGAAACCGGACGATCATCCAAAACTCTTTTAGCTTCGTCTAAGAAGGGACAACGGTGGATGGCATGATCGCCTTCGCACAGTTTACAAGGAAATATATATTTTCCTTTTTGTCCTGGGGCTTCACTTTCACTAGTTGAGGGTGTGTTTTCAACATGATTATCAGAGGTTGATGACATCAGGTTGTGCAAACAAGGAGACCAGTCCCTTAAGATCCAAGGGATGCAAGGAAAATCTCTGTGATAGTGGTCTCCCTTGCAAATGACACATGGCGATTTAGGCCTGGTCGGTGCAGTGTGTGGATTTTCGTTAGACGACACTTGTTTGCCCCCATTCGCTTTTGGCTCCTTCTTCTTCTTCTCTTTCTTCTTCTTTTCCTTCTTCTCCTTAGGAACTTGACTTTTGGCTTTACCAGCCCCATCAAGCGAAGAGGAAGGAGGAGAGGAAGAATTAGAGGAAGTAGAAGGTTGGTGGGTAACTCTAGACTCGCCTAATTGTTGATTCGATTGTTCAGGAATAGTGGTGTTCTGAACGACAGAGGTTGAGAAGAGCCATACAGGCAAACCAATTGTCAGTCCTGGAAGCGACAATGTGGCCATATGGGGTGCACCAACATCTCCCCAAGAGGAGAAGGGACTAGGATTTCCTCCAAGGGGAATTCCTTGGTTGGTGGATTCCATTTTCTCAACCCAAGATCAACGTAGGAAAGGGGTAATGAATATTCCGTTTAAAATAAATTTTAGATGCTTTGACACAACTTGCTTTTTCAGTTTTTAAGAGTCGAGAAAAAACAAAAGATGACTCTAGTCGCCTTCGATTTTTAATGAGCCTGAAGTGACAAGTGCTCAGATGGACCTTTTCCCTTAAGGAGTCTGAAAAGGAATGAAAGGGACTACTCTGGAAGTCTAGGTAGAGGGAGTACCAAACCAATCGCAAAACTGCAGAATACTTTTTACAGTACGGAAGTCAATCTTCCCGAATGCTGTGTTCAATGCATTGCGATCGATAGGGCGGCAGACACGGCTTCCTATGGATAAAGGATTTAAGCCTATAGGGGTCTCCCAGAATATACTCGACGGTACATGGGAGCACAAGTCCGTACTGGCACTTATCTTCTCAAAGTGGAGGAATCACCCAACCATCAGTGAGAACAACAGTTACCAGGCTTTACAACGCCGGAATACGTCTCTAGCCTAAACCTCTAAATGTTGTGCATTAAGTTCCAAAGTGTTGTTAGATTCATTGAATTTATTTTAAGTTGATCTTGTTTATGAAGTTTGCCTTTCGGGTTCACCACGAGATGTAGATGTTAGTCCTAAAATGCAATCTAAAGATGATAAATAAACTTTTTATCTCTTTTGTGCAATGAAAATCCTAACTACTAGGGAAAAGAAAGACATAATCTTTTCACAAAAAGCAAAGAGCACACTGTAAATGCACTTTCCTAAATATGGCCAAACAGACTGTCTATATGCAAATGCACATGCATGTATTTGTTTTTCGACTTTCTTAATATATAGATGCTTAAAAAGAAAGTTGATGTACAAATCTGAATTTCTTTTCAAGCGACAAATATAAACAAGCTCCTTTTCGAAATAAAAAATAGAGACAATTACGACACTTTACGATTTTGAAATGAATACCTGTTTCTGACACTAGAAAATTACAAATTCAGACCAAAAGCAATAGAAACAGGATAATCGACCATCAACAGCAACCAAACTTTCTCCTACGATCAAAATCGACACTTGCGACATATTCAAATCAAAGGACGACAGTGCGACTATGCTACTTTTGCAAAGGAAAACTGTAAACGACTCAACAAACACACAAAAACATCTACAATTCTTTTGAACAAAGGAGGCGGAATAACAGCAAGGAAAAGGAGTTTCAGACAGACATATACTGATCACAGGCAGCAAAATTCAGGAATAGAACTGGAAAGGATGATCCACAGAAGCCACAACTGTACAGAGCTAGTCTGATCAGCACATTTCTAACACAGGGAATCTGAAATGCAGCGCAGGTTGTCCCTTCAGGAAGTGCGCTGAAATTTAGAATCTTTGAACAGTACCTGCTCTGAGCCAGAAACAAGACTCTGTCTGGGTTCCCGGTCACAGTTTACAGTTCAGTTCTTGGTTTTTGGCCGAGTAAAAAGCAATCAGTAATGCAACAATCAAGGGTAGATCTAAGGAGGATCTAAGAGCTATCACAAGGGCAATCAGATAGTTTGTGAATCAGCTGTTTAAATCATAAATAGATCCAGTGAATGGATTGAAGTAGCAGTTATCTACTTTGCATTTGTTATGGCAAATGTAGTTCGAATGCTACTTGTAGGTTTATGAAACAAACAACAAAGAATGATAAACAAACAAACTAATTAGTTCCCCAGTGGAGTCGCCATTTTGTTACAGGGAAAAGTGTCTATTAGAACTGCTGTATCCCACTAAGGTGTGACAGCTGCCTTAGAAACAAATAGAGAAAAGCTACTTTTGTATTTCCTTTATGAATTATAGATAGAGAGGAATAGAAAGAACCAACCTATGTCTTGCGCTAATCCTTTGATTCGATCCCTCTCTTCTTTGATAGTCTCCAGCTACCTGCTCCCTAGCACGCCCAGCTTCACAAAGTACCTGTAAGATCACAGAAGCATAGCACTATACAAAGACATGGATCTATATTCATAAACAACTTAGGATCAGATTTAAATTGACCATACAAATGTAACAAGCATCAATGACACAAAAGCATGGAGGAAAACTCAAATAGCTTTTATTGATAAACAAGAAAAGATCCAGGAGGAGTTACAACCAGTGGTTCCGATCCAGCATCAACCTCCCAGAAAAGAAGCCCCTCTTCACCTCAAACAAAGCTTAGATCACCCAACAATCTGATGTTTGTCTCTAGAAACCAACGACAATTCCTTACAATATGCAAAATTCCAGCCTCTGGATCTCTGGGATGAGGGATCGATATATAGATATCTGTAACGGGGATGAGTCAGCTTGTGATTTGATTAGCGTCTTCTCTCTATCAGTTCTTGCTTCCACTTGGAGACTGAGGGTCTCTTACTCATCCTTGGTCGAATTCAGTGAGGCAAGTGTCACAGGAGAAGATTCTGGAAGCTTCCATTTCCTCTCCACCTCGCGGAATGACACTGCCATTTGTCATTTCTCGCCCATCGCACCCCACAGAAGGGAGTTTTGAAATGAAACACACCCTCACAGTGCATTTGGGTGAGATGCAACGCACCTAGCCAGTGGAGCAGCTGCAATGATCCTATTTTGACCAATTTTGAGTAGTTTTTCATAGAGAACTTCTGGGAGAAGCTATAATCTATTGACCTTGCTCCTTTAGGGGTTAGAACAACACTTTTAGGGACTTAGGAGCCCTTGGTTTATGGACATTTCATGCATGAGGTTGTAGGGCACAAAAATGTCTATAACAGTCCTCAAGTTGATTTTTGATTGATCTAATTTTTATCATGTCTTTAATGAAATTTGAAAGTTACAACAAGTTATTTGAAGAGGCCAGGATTCTGGGCTAGAAAAGTGGCTTAAATCCCGGGGTCACTGGCACAAAGCTAGAAATTTTGCTCCATAATCACTGGCAAGTAGGCCTATGAGATTGACTTTGGATTTCTGGTCACTTCCTTGTCCATAGCATGAGAGAAGCTATGGCCTAAGAGTTGCAAAATAGTAGTGGGACTCAGGGACAAGTTGTCTGAGTGGTTGACTTGTCTCCTGAGGGTTATGTTGATGATGCTAGATGACTGTATGTGATGATCTGTCAATTCCACTTCCTTGAGGTCGCATAGGAGGTTGAATTTAATCATAGTAGCCTCTCTTCTCATTTTTACCCTTGTTGGCATGGTTACGTTGGGTAGACGTATGAGGGGGGTTTATAGAGTGGTATTAGAGCGTGGTTGTGCTCTCCTTGGGTGAATCGGTTGGTCATGCATGCATGTCAGTTGCATGTGTGTCTCTTACACTTTCGTTCCATGTGCTTGTTGCATTACATAATGATTGGCCATGACAGTAGTAAGGTTATCATGCAGAGCTTGATGTTATTTTTATGGAATGCATCGTCAGGAGTATATGACTAGTTATATGATGATATGCAACTTGATTACATCCTTGTATGTTGGGTTGCATTCTTAGTTATTTGATTACATGTATCGGTCTTGTAGGTTGGTTACAAGAATCCATCTCTTATGTTGAAAGACATGCATTCATGCATATGTGTAGTTGATTAGGCATTGCTTATGCATGTTGATTGTTCCATATGGAAATGTGTATAATGGAGTAATGGTTGTTTTCATGTGTGAGGTCATGGTTTGTGAAGTTGATATGGTCATGGATTGATGACTGGACTCTATCTAGAATGAAGTGTATATGGCTTGGTACTCATATTTTATATGTCTATATGCAGTTGTTATGCATGAATTGGTTATGATTATGCATGAATATTAGGTCAAACATGCCTTGTGAAGTTATGCTATGCAATTTCGGTCATCAAGGTGATATTGGTATGTTATAATGCTAATTTGTTGGTTAAGATAGAGCAGGAGATGTAGATCATCATAATCAGGTTCCAGCATTAGACTTTGTGGTAAGAGCAGATCGTCATACAAGTATTGTATGTTGGCCTGCAGGTGTCTAAGTTAAGGATTATTATATGCATTAGGTTTACGTACATGTCTTTTGATGTTATGATTACATTCATGATAGATGTTAGTTGATTAGTGTAGTTATATGCACATTTGTTAGATACTCAAGAATGATAGTAGCTTGTAGTTGTATGCATTGCTATTGTTGTTTTACATTAGATAACCTAATGATTAGGTTATATGTTGTTGATGACCATGATATATAGCTTCTTGTTATATGTTATTAACTTGATGATTAGGGTTATCTCATTGAGATCTTGATGTTGTAATTTGGATTGGCCATATGCGTGATGGTTATGTTCATTGCATTGAAGATCTTGAAGTTATATGTATTGTGTTAACCTAGCTTGGCCTATGCAGATGGTTATGGTTGCGATATTCAAGTATGAGTCGATATATTTTTGATTTGGTGTCATACTAATCTAGACCGATCACACATATGCGATTGCTATGCATAAATGATAATTGTTATGAGTTAAGATGTGAACATGTTAATTAGTGATTGTTATGGATAACATGATCTTATTTATGTTGAAGTTGATGTATTGAGAAGTTATATCGTGCTAACTAGCTTGATTATGCAAATAAGATGGCCTCCCCTGAGATACAGTAAGATATGAGTTTTACTATGTTATATATTTGGTGCTTGACTGATTGATTATGTTGTTTACATAATTTATTTAACATGGTATGTTGCAAGTTGGTTGACTGTTTGATGAATTTCATAATATGAATATGTGTTCAAATGATTTTGTTTTAAGATGACTATACTAACACATATGTGTTGAGGCAATTCATATGGAATTGACTGTAGTAGGTGATAGTTGTAGCATTATGTCTAATGATTATCAGTTGACTATGGTTTATGACATGATTGTTAGTCTTTGTAAAGATTTATGTCAAATTGATAGATATGATTGTGTTGATATTTGGATCATGTGGTTGACATGTGTGAGCAGTTGTAGGAAACATGTTTGGTATTAGCGTGACAAGGTAATAGTTGATGTGTTTATATAACCAATATTTGGGTGATGTGATAATGCATAGTAAGACTCGATTGCATCAAGGTAAAAAGGTAAAAGAAAGGAATTGGGCAATAATTTATTCGGCTATGTTTGGAACCCCTAATTCCAAACAAATGATTTTTTTGCATACGAGTCTTATTAACCTTCATTTTTTTTTTACATGATGTGGGTGTGCTAGATTCATGAACATGTATTTGACATGTATATTAGCTAGTCTCTAGTTAGAGGTGGATCTGCCCAAAGGATTGGAGTCCCTTGGGAGATGGCTTTGATGCGTTCAGTTGCAAGAAAAGTGCTTGGCACAACAATGTAAGTTAACTAGAGTGTTGTTAGGTTAATTTATGCACTAACAATTATGTTTTTGTGGCAGTGTAATGCAGGGAGTTTCATGGCAAGAGATATTTCCATGAATCTTGACGAAGGATTAGGATGAGCTTTCCCTTGGATGCATTGGGAACCATGGGGATTGAGTCATGGTGTTTGTTGTTAGTATTTTGCTTTTGATCTTGTATGATTTTCTAAGATTGATTTGTGGTTTTTTTATGTCTGGTGGAAGGCCTTTCCACTTTGTTTTTGGTGTTGTGTTGTTATTGGTTTTCATGGTTTTCTTCTTGTTGTTTCTTGGGTTGCATTTTATGTTTTGAGTCTTGGGAATTGGTTAGGAAAGAGAAAAGGTAATGGAGCTCTGGGAGAGCTGTGTGGTACCTAATAGGTAATGTAAGACTCAGATGAAGCTCTGTGCATGAGTAATCATAGCGGAAGGTAAGACTGCGGCAGTGAGTTGGACTGGTTGAGTCCATTGATGTAAATGGACGATGACAGTATAGTCATGAGAAAGGTAACCAGAAAAGGTAAATTCAATGGATCTGAGGTGCCATATGCCTTCGCTAAGTTTGGGATTATGGTTCTCAATGTTGTGCATAAACAATGAAGTTCTCTTAACCTATACCTTATGTTATCTGGTGAAATTGTTATGATCGTGATTGTGTTGATGTTTATATGTCTAACATGTATGTAAGTATGAATTTTGTTGTTTGACAGGATCATGATTGTTTTATTCTAATATTTATATATGTATGTATGTATTGATGTACCTATGTCATTATTTGATAAATCATCAAGAATCGTTATTTTGGCTGAATGGTTACTTATGCAGGCAAATGACATGAAGAAGTTCCTAGCTATGAGGAATCAAGTGGGAAGAGTAGTCATGAAAAATATATGAGGTCAGTATCATGTGAATATGAATTTATATTGTACGCTTTTTTTATGCACATTCTTATGTTATGGACAGGTTATACCGAGGGATACATCAATATAGCGAAAGTAGTGTGGTTTGCAACATGCTAGGATAAACATGGATAAGGCACTAGAAGCAAGGTTTCTTCGTAAGGAAAGTGTGGTTTTGGATGTGTGGTACTACTATTGTGCATATGTTGTATATGTTGTACATGTTTCATCTATGATGTGTGCACATGTAGTGTTGTGTATATATAGTGTGTGTATACATGATGTTTATGCAATGTTATGCATAAGATGGTACCAATAGTGTTGTGTGAATATTAGATATGTAGTGTTGGGTATGGATGGTGCTATGTACATGTTGGATATGCAGTGTTATGTATGAATGATGCTATGTACATGTCGGATATGCATTTCTATGTACATGTGATGTTGTGTCAATATTGTACATGTCGCGCTATGTACATATGGTGTTGTCTACGTGATTGTACAAGTGGTGATGTGTGCATGTGGTGTTGTGTACATGTTGTACAAGTTGTGCTGTGTACATATAGTGTTGTGTGCATGTCATGCATCTGGCGCTATCTACATATGGTGTCATGTACATTTGATGCATGTGATACCGTGTACATGTGGTATTGTGTACACGTTGTACAATGGTGCAATGTACATGTGGTGTTGTGTACACATTGTGCAGGTGGTGTCATGTACATGTGATGTTGTGCACACGTTTTGCAAGTTGTTGCAGTGTACATATGGTACTCTGTACATATAGTACATATGGTACTGGTGTATATGAATGTATTTCATGGATTTTTATTACGTGTGTAGTTGTATGTGTGTGATGCACATTATGTGTATGTGCACATAGTTGAGGAGTGTTATAGACATTTTTGTGCCCTACAACACCAAGCATGAAATGTCCATAAACCAAGGGCTCCTAAATCCCTAAAAGTGTTGTTCTAACCCCTAAAGGAACAAGGTCAACAGATTACAACTTCTCCTAGAAGTTCTCCATGAAAAACTACTCAAAATTGGTCAAAACAGGATCATTGCAGTTGTTCCACTTGCTAGGTGCGTTGCATCTCACCCAAATGCATTGTGAGGGTGCGTTGCATTTCAAAACTCCCTTCTATGGGGTTCGATGGGCGAGAAATGACAAATGGCAGTGTCATTCCGCGAGGTGGAGAGGCAATGGAAACTACCAGAATCTTCTCCTGTGACACTTGCCTCACTGGATTCGACCAAGGATGAGTAAGAGGCCCTTAGTCTCCAAGTGGAAGCAAGAACTGACAGAGAGAAGACACTAATCAAATCACAAGTTGACTCATCCCCCTTAAAGATATCTATATATGGATCCCTCATCCCAGAGATCCGGAGGCTGGAATTTCGCATATTGTAAGGAATTGTTGTTGGTTTCTAGAGACAAACATCAGATTGTTGGGTGATCTAAGCTTTGATTGAGGTGAAGAGGGGCTTCTTTGCTGGGAGGTTGATGCTGGGTCGGAACAACTGGTTGTAACTCCTCCTGGATCTTTTCTTGTTTATCAATAAAAGCTATTTGAGTTTTCCTCCATGCTTTTGTATCATTGATGCTTGTTACATTTGTATGGTCAATTTAAATCTAATCCTAAGTTGTTTATGAATATAGATCCATGTCTTTGTATAGTGCTATTCTTCTGTGATCTTATAGGTACTTTGTGAAGCTAGGCATGCAAGGGAGCTAGTAGCTGGGGACTATCAAAGAAGAGAGGGATCGAATCAAAGGATTAGCGCAAGACAGAGGTTGGTCTTTCTATTCCTCTCTATCTATAATTCATAAAGGAAAAACATAAGTAGCTTTTCTCTGTTTGTTTCTAAGGCAGCTGTCACACCTTAGTGGGATAGAGTAGTTCTAAATAGACACTTTCCCTGTAACAAAATGGCGACTCCAATGGGAAGATAATTAGTTTGTTTGTTTATCATTCTTTGTTGTTTGTTTCATAAACTTCTAAGTAGCATTCGAACTGCATTTGCCATAACAAATGCAAAGTAGATAACTGCTGCTTCAATCCATCCACTGGATCTGTTTATGATTTAAAGAACAAATTCACAAACTATCTGATTGCCCTTGTGATAGCTCTTAGATCCTCCTTAGATCTACCGCTGATTGTTGCATTACTGATTTCTTTTTACTCGTCCAAAAACCAAGAACTGAACTGCAAACTGTGACCCGGAACCCGAACAGAGTCTCGTTTCTGGCCCAGCGCAAGTACTGTTCAGAGATTTTGAATTTCAGCGCGCTTCCCGAAGGGACAACCTGTGCTACATTTCAGATTCCCTGTGTTACAGGTGCGCTGATCAGACTAGCTTTGTGCAGTTGTGTCTTCTGTGGATCACCATTTCCAGTTCTATTCCTAAATTTTGCTGCCTGTGATCAGTATATGTCTGCTTGAAACTCCTTTTCCTTACTGTTATTCCGCCTCCTTTGTACAAAAGAACTGTAGATGTTTTTGTGTGTTTGTTGAGTCATTTACAGTTTTCCTTTGCAAAAGTAGCATAATCGTACTATCGTCCTTTGATTTGAATCTGTCGCAAGTGTCGATTTTAGTCATAAGAGAAAGTTTGATTGCTGTTGATGGTCGATTATCCTGTTACTATTGCTTTTGGTATGAATTTGTAATTTTCTAGTGTCAAAAACAAGTATTCATTTCAAAATCGTAAGGTGTCATAATCATATCTATTTTTGATTTCGAAAAGAAGCTTGTTTATGTTTGTCGCTTGGAAAAGAAATTCAGATTTGTACATCAACTTTCTTTTTAGCATCTATATACTAAGAAATTCGAAAAACAAATACATGCATGTGCATTTTCATATAGACAGTCTGTTTGGCTTGATTTAGGAAAGTGCATTTACAGTGTGCTCTTTGCTCTTTGTGAAAAGATTATGTCTTTCTTTTCCCTAGTAGCTAGGATTTTCATTGCACAAAAGAGATAAAAAGTTTGTTTATCATCTTTAGATTGTATTTTAGGAATTACATCTACATCTCATGGTGAACCCGAAAGGCAAACTTCATAAGCAAGATCAACTTAAAATAAATTCAATGAATCTAACAACGCTTTGGAACTTAACGCACAACATTTAGAGGTCTAGGCTAGAGACGTATTTTGGCGTCGTAAAGCCTGGTAACTGTTGTTCGCACTGATGGTTGGGTGATTCCTCCACTTTGAGACGATAAGTGCCAGTACGGACTTGTGCTCCCACGTACCGTCGAGTATATTTTGGGAGACCCCTATAGGCTTAAATCCTTTATCCATAGGAAGCCGTGTCTGCCACCCTATCAATCGCAATGCACTGAACACAGCATTCAGGAAGATTTATTGCCGTACCGTAAAAAGTATTCTGCAGTTTTGCGATTGGTTTGGTACTCCCTCTACCTAGACTTCCAGAGTAGTCCCTTTCGTTCCTTTTCAGACTCCTTAACGGAAAAGGTCCATCTGAGCACTTGTTACTTCAGGCTCATTAAAAACCGAAGGCAACTAGAGTCATCTTTTGTTTTTTCTCGACTCTTAAAGACTGGAAAAACATGTTGTGTCAAAGCGTCTAAAAATTTATTTTAAACGGAATATTCATTATCCCTTTCCTACGTTGATCTTGGGTTGAGAAAATGGAATCCACCAACCAAGGAATTCCCCTTGGAGGAAATCCTAGTCCTTTCTCCTCTTGGGGAGATGTTGGTGCACCCCATATGGCCACATTGTTGCTTCCAGGACTGACAATTGGTTTGCCTGTATGGCTCTTCTCAACCTCTGTCATTCAGAACACTGCAATTCCTGAACAATCGAATCAGCAATTAGACGAGTCCAGAGTTACCCACCAACCTTCTACTTCCTCTAATTCTTCCTCTCCTCCTTCCTCTTCGCTTGATGGGGCTGGTAAAGCCAAAAGTCAAGTACCTAAGGAGAAGAAGGAAAAGAAGAAGAAAGAGAAGAAGAAGAAGGAGCCAAAAGCGAATGGGGGCAAACGAGTGTCATCTAACGAAAATCCACACACTGCACCGACCAGGCCTAAATCGCCATGTGTCATTTGCAAAGGAGACCACTATCACAGAGATTGTCCTTGCATCCCTCAGATCTTAAGGGACTGGTCTCCTCGTTTGCACAACCCGGTGTCGTCAACCTCTGATAATCATGTTGAAAACATGCCGTCAACTAGTGAAAGTGAAGCCTTAGGACAAAAAGGAAAATATAGATTTCCTTGTAAACTTTGCGAAGGCGATCTTGCCATCCACCGTTGTCCCTTTTTAGACGAAGCTAAAAGAGTTTTGGATGATCGTCCAGTTTCACCATTACGACTTCCTCCTGGATATAAAAAACTCTTGCCGAGTCCGTCACTAGTTGAAAATCCGGCTGGCCCGCTCAGGTGGTCGGCCGAAGCACCTATCATTGAAGATAAACCATCTAAATCCATACCAGACGAAAGTCAAAAGGTCGAGGCGACAGTTGACCCGGTCTTGCCTTTAGAGGTTCCATCTTCAGATGATACAGTCACTGAAGAGAACAAGGATGACACCATCCAAATTCTTTTCATAATCACAGACTCCAACGAACATGGGAGCAGTCTACCCGTTCCTTTACCGCAGGAAGGAAGTTCGTCAGAGTCGTACCCGGTCGTCTATTCGGTCCCACCTCCAAGCAACCTAGTTGTCTCCTTCGACTGGAATCAACTAGGCAGACCCCGTTTACCGGCCAGTATACCATTCCGGATTATTGTTCAAATATATAGAATGGTTATGGCTGGTACCATCATAGATGAGGGGGCTTCTGTGAGTATCCTTTCCTCAACTGCTTGGAAAGTGCTTGGTTCGCCATTGCTTTTGCCTGAGATGAGAAATCTAACAGGCTTTGATAAAGGAACCAGTCGACCGTTAGGGATCCTTCCCGATGTGCCCATAACATTGAGAGGGAAAACTGTTCACATGAACGTAATGGTAGTTCAAGTACCCCTAGACTACAATCTACTCCTTGGACGAGACTATATTTATTGCATGAGATCCATTGTCTCATCACTCTTTAGAGTGATGTTTTTTCCGCACGAAGGAAGATTGGTCAAGCTCGTGGACCAAATTTCATTTCCCGGATCACACATAGCAAATAGTCATATACCATCCCTAAATGGTCTTTTCATGCAAGAAATGTCTCAATCTCCAGTCCGTCCTCCCAATGAGCGCAAGTGATTCAGAGGGATATGACTAAAACCCAGGGGGCATGCACCCTGGTCTGCTTCGGCAGGAAAACTTCAGGTATAGGGTAGGTTTCCGCGACAGAATATGACTAGTCTGTACCCCCGTCCGTGATTGGAAGAGGGGGTTATTCTAGAACAAGATTCTCTTGTCAATGTTATGTGAGTTGGCGGGCATCGCCGCTCACCTTTGTTTATTTCGGTAGACATTGCCAGAGAAGTGTTTTGTTTACGCCGTAAATAGAACTATCTTTGGTAACCTGTAAGAGGTAGGCCTCTCTCGGTAAAACAAATGTTTTAACGGACTAAAGAAGGGGTAACCTTGAAACTCTGTTTTATACCTGGGGGCATGCAAACCTTTTGGAATGCAAGCGAAGAGCGACTATTTATTTTTTTAAATTTTTAGGACCTCTAACCCTTTAAACTCGTAGGATTTGTCATCTCCTAACTTGCATAAAGAAAGGATGTGGGGAAAAACTCTAAAAGTTGTCGTTTTATATGAGACATTCTTATCACAAGACTGGATTAATCGAGCAGTGTTACCGCAAGGTTCAAGCTCGTTAAAAAATAAACCCGCATCGAGCAGTTTTAGCACATAGTTCAAGCTCGTTAAAAAATAAACATAAGACCTGATCAAATGTTTCCACCCGCGTTTAAGCCTTGGTCGTGTTTGCACCATCACCTCCACTTTTTCATTGGCCGATCATTCACCTCCATTTGATTGTTTACCCATTTCGAGGAATAGCTGCGAAGAGTGATTTCACTAGCCATCCTTGTGACACTGCCATGATTGGAAAATTCCAAACCTTACCTGGAATCAGCTGCTACCCATCTTATCACTCGTTCCTCAAAAGACGAGTCTCCTTTAAGCTCTTTTCAACTAACTCGTAAAATATGAAAAGATTGCCGAGCCATTGGCCTCTCCAGCTCGTTAAAGGGACAGGAAGTGCTATCCCTCCTCTAGATTTTAATCTTTTTGGACCTGAGGGATTATTCCACAAAACGATCGAGCGCTTGTTTTGTTCGGCTCGTTAAAAGTATCGAAAATCCATCCCTTCTGTATTGTTTTATACTTTTCGGACTTAAGGGATTAGATGATGAAAAAGGAATTTTGGAGTTACCTTTACGTTCCTTTTCACACTCTCTAAAATTGAAAAGGACCGAGTTATCTTTGTCGTTAAACTCATCAAAAAGATTAATAGCGACAAACTTTTCTTCAGATGAGAACGAGTTTCACTATCGCTAGGCTTGTTAAAACATAGCGATGGGTTTGCCCGAAGGGCAAATTATAGAACAAGCATATGTTATCCTCCTCAAGCTTGACAAAAATAAAGAGGTACTGGTCAGCAATGACTGGGGAAAAATTGGGAAGAAAACTCAAAGAAACTTTGTTAGTAGCAAGGCGCTCTTGAACATTACACTTCCACTCCGTGTCCGAGTTGGGTTGGGTTGTTTTCATTCACCAGTCACATCACCATAGTCACGCCATGCCATCCACATTTGGGGTTAATGCTACCAATCCATCACATCAGTGTCACCGATATGTTCAAGAGAAGTCATCCACAGAAGTCACGTGTGTCTCACCCATTACCATACATTATACTCCATTCTTTCATGACCGCCACCCTGAACCTTATATCACCAGATCGTTTTCCGTTCCATGTTATTGATGTGGGCTTCACTAAGGCCCTCCTGTGACGGATCACTTCTTATCGACATCAGCTCATTATCCAAGAAGTTGATCTAGGAACACCCCATTCAGTACTTTGAAGCTTGCATGCTTCAATGGCAAGCTTCTCACTTCCGGCGACAGGTATACATCAATGGCCTTTGACCGAAAGATTTTGCGTGGTGCTCGACGCCAAGCCCTTTATTCACACCCCGTGAATTGTACTGCAGTACCTTGAGGGTGATTATCATTATCGGTGATTCCTCTCACACTTGTTAACAGTTTATATCATTGACTGGTAATCAAGTGATGTCTTTCCATGTTCGACTTGTACATTGAGTGAAGATCGGATGAGATTGAAGACCCCGGATCTAGTTTCATCCATCCGGGCTGCAATATATATTCAGGGAAATAAAGACATTAAATGTACAGCATTGCAACATAGATAATCATCCTACCAAAAGGATGATGGCTCTATCAGAATCACCAGTCTACACTCAGACGGTTGTCTGTCCTATGTACATGAAAATGAATTTATAAAGCTGAGCATGGGAATGCCCGCCTCAGCTAGATCATGAAAATATTATGAAGATAATGTATTGTATTGTATATTATTACACGTCTCCTCCCAGCATTGAAAGAACTTCGGATCCTCATAATAAAGCATTTCACTCGACACCAAAAAGTTAACGGCCTCATACTTTAGGGGGCAACTGTTATAGACATTTTTGTGCCCTACAACACCAAGCATGAAATGTCCATAAACCAAGGGCTCCTAAGTCCCTAAAAGTGTTGTTCTAACCCCTAAAGGAACAAGGTCAACAGATTACAGCTTCTCCCAGAAGTTCTCCATGAAAAACTACTCAAAATTGGTCAAAACAGGATCATTGCAGCTGCTCCACTGGCTAGGTGCGTTGCATTTCAAAACTCCCTTCTGTGGGGTACGATGGGTGAGAAATGACAAATGGCAGTGTGATTCCGCGAGGTGGAGAGGCAATGGAAGCTTCTAGAATCTTCTCCTGTGACACTTGCCTCACTGGATTCGACCAAGGATGAGTAAGAGGCCCTCAGTCTCCAAGTGGAAGCAAGAACTGACAGAGAGAAGACACTAATCAAATCACAAGCTGACTCATCCCCCTTACAGATATCTATATATGGATCCCTCATCCCAGAGATCCGGAGGTTGGAATTTTGCATATTGTATGAAATTGTTGTTGGTTTCTAGAGACAAACATCAGATTGTTGGGGGATCTAAGCTTTGTTTGAGGTGAAGAGGGGCTTCTTTGCTGGGAGGTTGATGCTGGGTCGGAACAACTGGTTGTAACTCCTCCTGGATCTTTTCTTGTTTATCAATAAAATCTATTTGAGTTTTCCTCCATGCTTTTGTATCATTGATGCTTGTTACATTTGTATGGTCAATTTAAATCTGAGCCTAAGTTGTTTATGAATATAGATCCATGTCTTTGTATAGTGCTATGCTTCTGTGATCTTACAGGCACTTTTTGAAGCTGGGCGTGCAAGGGAGCAAGTAGCTGGGGACTATCAAAGAAGAGAGGGATCGAATAAAAGGATTAGCGCAAGACAGAGGTTGGTCTTTCTATTCCTCTCTATCTATAATTCATAAAGGAAAAACATAAGTAGATTTTCTCTGTTTGTTTCTAAGGCAGCTATCACACCTTAGTGGGATAGAGCAGTTCTAAATAGACACTTTTCCCTGTAACAAGGAGAAGGCACTAGGTGTTTGTCGGGTGTTGCATCTGATCCATAGTGCATATAGAATAAAGACAAATGTAGAATCTAACGATTGATGAAAGGATAAGTGTCAACATTTTATTTTGGTTTTATTATGCATATGATTTATTACTATGTATATGACGATTATATGTGATATATGATTCTGGTTTATGATGGTTACATGTGAATTATGATTTTGATATATGATGGTTATTTTTTTGAGCTAACATGATGTGATATATTTATACATGATGATTTGGTCAGAGAAGCTAGTTTGACTTGTTGTGATAGGAAGTGAACAGGATTGCAAGTATACCTTATTGACGAGCTACCAATGAGGTACGATTTGAGTTTATTTCAATTTATTTGAATCTAATGGAAATTATTTCATTGGAATAGGAATGAATGAACATGCCTAGTTGGGCGGTTGAAATCAACTACAAGAATTGGTAGCAACAACAAAATAAATTGGAACATGCAACAATATGTTGGTAGAGCACTTCAGGAGAAGAGAAATTGTGGGACACTGGTACGCAATAGTGCCTATTTATTTCCATGAGCATTCTATGACCGGTATGATGGTTTTGAGGTAGGGATATCCCTTGGTTTTTATCTTCTGATTGGAGGAAGCCTTGCCAAGGGATATATCGCCCGGGCTATGGGATTTCGAGAAACTTGGAAGGTGTGTAAATGCACAGAAGGGGGTGACCAGATTTCATAAGGGACTGTGTAGAAGAAAAGGGAAGGTCGCAAATGTATTTGTTTTGGTCATTAGCATTGCCAAATGAATCATATGCATGTTGGGAGTGTGCCCTGGAACAGTGAATTGGTAACTATTCACTGAGGGGACAAGTGGCACGTGATCATAACGCTAGACATTGGATGTAGCCTTAACTAAGGAAGTGGATTATAGGCTTCCTCAAAAGGAGGTGAATCTTGGTATTCCTTTGAGGGTGGAGGTGTGATCCTCTAGATTCCCTTGTTGATCGATATGGGCTTCGTATCCTTTTATTTGTTGGTTTAGAAAATGTGCATATCTATATATGTTGTTATTGTAGATACCATAATGAGATGTGTTATAAAGCTCTAGTATGCGGTATGTTGTGATATTGTCATGATGTTTTTCTTTTGAGCAGGTCTTTCATTGTAAATACTGCAACGAGCTAAGTTATAAAGCTCCACGGGCAGTATTCTTTCCTTTCATTGGTCTTATTGACGTCTTGGTGTGGCTTAACACCGAGGACTGTGTTCCCCAAGGGGGAGGGTTTTGAAACAACCCTAGTGAAAAGTTCATGTAATAAAAGTTAATAAAGGAAAAATAAGACCATAGATAAGGGACACGTATTCCAAGATGAATGTTGGGCAATGATATCCTAGTGGACATCACTAGATGTGTGTTTTTGGCTAAGGAAATCGGCAAATTCAAAGGAAAAGGCATTAAAAGGAAAAAAACACTTTTTTGGCGCATTTATTAATGAAAATAAAGGGAATTAGAAGAAAAGTAAAGTGAAAGGCCATGTGTTGCATGCAAGGAGGAAATTGAAGGAAAATAATGGAAAATCGAGAAATTAGAGTCCTCATTCATAAAAAGGGTTATGAGGATCAGATGGAAAGTTTCTTAGTCAATCTTAAGCTTTTCTCATTTCACGTTTGTAGCTTTCTCATTATTCTCTCTCTCTCTCTCACTCACTCTGGGTCACTTAAAGTCTTCTTGGAGCACTCTAGTTTGGGGCAAAGGAAAGCAAAAGAAAGGAAAGGAAATGAAAAACAAGCAAGGATCAAGGAATGAAAAGAAGGACTCAAGCAGCTTCAGCAAGAATACTTGTAGGTAACCTTTTGGATATGTGATTTCCTAGCTGGTTTGGACATGCATGTTGGTGTATAGTTCTCTTACTGTGGGTGGCATAGTTTTGCTAGGTTATGATAGTGGGTTTCAGCCTAGCCTTGCCCTTTTCCATATGGCATGGTATGTTGGGATGTTATTTCAGTTTTTCAGCTTTCAAATTACTTGATGGATTTCAGAATATGTGGTGGAGGCACTTTCAAGGTTCATTTCAAAAGGCCTAGGAATCCCTTGACCGGTTTTTGTGGGATACATGGTAAAGCCTAAGGTAGAAGTATCAGTTTAGGACATAGTGATTCGGGTTTGGATTGTGGTAAACCTTGAGAGACAAGGAGACAAAAAATTCCTCAAGGATAGTGATGGATTTTGGATGGCATTCCATGTTTGGTTCACTTGTGATCAATGCATTAGTTTTTGTGGGATCATAGTTTGGTGAGGGTGGAGGTGGTTTAACCTCCAGATTCCCTTGGTTGTTCTTGGATTGGTTGTTCTATCAAATCCCACATTCATGCTTGGAATATGGCATGGGGGTGGCTGGCTGAAAGAGAGATTTGGTTCAATAATGTCTATCTTTGGGTGGTACGTGGAAGTCCAGCACCTGGTCAGATTTGCCTATAATTAATCAAATATATCTTCTATTACTATTGTACTAGTTTATATGTGAATTTAATGGTTGTCATATCTTTGTTATTTATATGGTTTAATGTTGGTTATAAGAATGGTTATGTGACTCGATCATGTCATGGTTATTTCATGTATTTACTTGTAACTATTAAATGGCTAGATGCAAGACCTAATTGATGATTTAGTTGTTTTAGTCATTTATGCTATGTCTTGTATCCTAGACATGTAGGTTGCATTGATGCCAAGTGTTTGACATAATTTTAGTCCTGATTGGGGATGGTAAAGCCTAGTCTTGAGGTTGATTTTTGATTTATTAGCATGGTTATCATGTCTTTAATGAATTTTGAATGTTACAACAAGTTATAGGCATAGGCCAAGATTCTAGGCTAGAAAAGTGGCTTAAATCTTGGGGTCATTGGCACAAAACTAGAAATTTTGGACGACAGTCACTAGTAGGCAGGCCTGTGAGAGCGACTTTTGGTTTCTAGTCGCTCCCTTTCCCATAGCATGAGAGCAAGTATGGCCTAAGAGCTACAGAATTGTAGTGGGACCCAGGGATAGGATATCTGAGTGGCTGATTTGTCTCCTAAGGGTTTTGTTGATGATGTTGGATGACCGTATGTGATGTTACATAGGAGGTTGAATTTGATCATAGTAGACTCTCTTCTCATTTTTACCCTGGTTGGCATGGTTAGTTTAGGTAGACCTAGGAGGGGGAATTACACCATCCTCCCAGCTTGGCCACCGAGACTTTGTAATGCACATTCTCTCCCAGGACTTGGCCCATGCTGAATTGTGCATTGCTCAGTTTTAGTCATCAATCTTTGAAACTGACTACTGTCACTACGCAATGCATAGTTCCCATAGTCATTTAGTCACCCTTGTAAAGAAAAACTACACAATACCTCCCATCAAGTGCCCAACTTGCTACTTGAACCAGCCTTGAATTTTTTTTGCTTTTAAACTGACATTTGCTTGCCATGCGTGTCCTTTGTGTCCCACAGGTACAACATTTGTTGAGCTTCTATCCAACAGTCAAATTTAACATGGAATCCAAGAGAGTTGCATCAAAGGAAACCACAGAGAGCTGTAATGGGGAAGCGATTGAGAAGACATCAGTTGGTTTACCAGTGTATGCATATACTCATCTATTTATTGAGAAGCTAACTACATTGAGATGGAAAAATATCAAGGACACTTTTACAGAGGACTTTAAGGCAGACTTAGAGGACTAGCATGTTTATCTTAGCATCCAACAGTTAAGGTTATACAAGATTACATGCAGGAACCCCACCTTACCATGTGTGGACATCATCAGCTGGATTGTCTCACATACAAATGATCAAATGATGACATTGAGTAGTGCTAGTGAGAGAAATATTTCCACCTTCAGGATAGAAGACTTTCAGCAGATGCACCACTTGCCTGAGCTGGCGAAGCACATGGACTCACTCTTCTATGCCACCCATATTTATGTGAATACAAGAGAAATTTCAAGCGTTGGATGAAAGAGTAGTTAGAGTTAAGACAAACACCCACCCATGTTTACAAGACAAAGTCCCTGAGGAAGGCTTGCCATTTCTCGATAATATTTTCCTGTAGAAAATACAATAAAGAGAGAATAGAGACCTTCCATGAAGGATGGGCAGTATTAATGGACCAGTGGGTAAGTGATGGGACACCATTCAATTGGTCATATCTGTTGGTTCAACAGTTGAAGTCCCATGTTGCAAAGGCTCGGAATACACCCAAGAATGAGAAAGAAAGGTTTTACATGCCCACACACTTACTCGATGCAATATGTGCATCGAAGAAGTTCCCTTGAATGGGCTAGATATGGACATCACAAGATACTTTCGTCAACATATATTGCAAGTTACTTTCCAACTACAACTATCGAGGAGTGATGGTAAATCTAACTGACCACTTGCATGTACTAAGAAGCAATGGAGGTGATAGTGAAAATTGTAGATTGGTATGCATCACCAAGTGGCACCTTCATCAAAGTGTTTGGTGAAGAGAAGCCTTTGCATGCCTTACCAAGGTATGTCATTGAGAAACTGATCATGCAAGAAGTTTCATACCACCTCGCTACATGGTTGTCAAAAGGACTACATAGGAAGAAGAAAGCACCATGGCCTGATATTCCTTTGTAGATTGAATTATATGATATTTAAGAGCTTAAAATATGCAGATGCAGAAGATAAGGACATAAAGAAATTCAAGTTCAGCACCAAGGATTTTAATCTATATGATCCACATCGTATTTTCAAATACCACTAAAAAAGAATTTACTTTTTGTCGATCGATGGGACATTTCATTGGCCAGAGGAGGATCCTTGGAGGTACTACCACAATTCCTCTAGACTCAATGAGTTGATAAATATTACAAGAGCTTGGAGGAATTCTCTACAGATAGTGGCAACTCCGGAAGAAATAGCAACAACATCAGAAGGCAACAATCTAGTGCAAGACAAGGGAAAGAGGAATATTGTTGATCATCAAGACAGAGAGAAAAGTTGCAAAGTGATGGAAGATCCTATTATAGCAAAGGAAACTTTGGCAGCAGAAAAAAAGAGGGAGAAATGGATGAAGAGAGTAGAGCAGAGAAAGAGAGAAAAGAATAGGTTGCACGAAGTTGAACTAAAGCTGCAGGAGACAGAGAAGAAGTTGAAGGAAGAAAATGAGTTGGGGAGGAGAGAACGAGAAGAGAAGAAAAATAAAGAACAAGAAAAAGGAAAGGCACAATGATAGAGGAAACAATTCCAATAGAGGTTGATGAGTCGTAACATCCAGCAGTAGAGGAGAAGGTGAATGGATCCAGGATTGGGAAATTTTTTAGTAGATTGAGGAATTGATCGAAGTGAAAAGCAAGGAGTTCGAACAAGAGCCACAAAATAAATACAATGACTTGATTCTAAAAGAAGCACACATCATCCCTTAGTCTCCACCACCTCCAGTATCAAAACCAACCCCAAGTGAGCAAGAATATGTTGTTCTCCTTGATGATGATCCAGTCATGCGTGTACAATCTATCATTTCATGTGTTTCGGAAGAGGATTATACAGGCATGGAGGAAGAAATTTTTGGATGATTGTGCATCACCTACATTCATCAATGAAAGGGTGATAATGTCATACAACAAGAATCATATAAGTGTGTCGGCTTGAGGGGGCTTGATCCAGGTTCAACATTAATTAGCCAAACAAATCCCTACACTACTGGTCCTTTCTGCATCATCTCACGTGGTGTGGACCGAATTCTCACCCAAAGAAGTATGGGGAGATGTTGGAACCAAGTTTCTGCACCCTAAGATGGTTGTGATGTAATTTAATTCCCTCTATCCCTGCCCTCAAGTAGGTTGCTTCGCTCTAGGGCCTGCGAGACGAGCCCTCTATTCCCACCTTCAATACCTCCATGAAAGGGTACGATCGACCTTCACACAGCCCTAGCCTGCTGCTCAGGTACTTTCATGCTTCCATGGCAGTGCACTGTAAAAATTCCCCAATTAATCTAAGTGAATGGCTTATCTTATCAAAAAATTATAGTTAACATCGTGTAAGTAGATATTTGTAAACATGTTCAATTGTTCAATGTAATTGCGATAATTCATGCATTATATAAGCACAATAAAGGACATTCATACATAAATATCCAGATGCATCAACAGAACAAAGACAAGAAATTACAGAATATCTCTCTTTATTAATATCTTCCGAATGCTTACAGACTCTATTCACCCTATGCACATAGCTGCAGGGGTCCGTGCACTCAGCTGTGGACTTCCACCCTAGGCCTTTGTGCACTTAGCTATAGAGACTCTACTTACACTACGACCCAAGACTTAGACTTACTACTTCAGAGCTATGACTCTCTTACATTCTTCATCATTCTATGTCTCCAAAACTACTTAGAGCCTAACTCTTTTTGTACAATCCCATGGTCCTCTGCGGACCATGGGAAGATCTCTTACAGCCGAATTTACTTTACAAAACTAAGGGTGTACTACCCTTTATGACACATAACACCTTCATGCTCCATGACCACAAAATGTGGAGACTTTACCATTTTATTACAAAATTTAACTTAAACATGAGCTTTTAGCCCCAAAACTACCCTTGGGGGATCCCGCTCCCAACGAGCCCCCAACAAAAACATTATGACTCGCCCTCGAGTCACTCAGTAAGCACGAAGATCTTTGCGCAAATCCCATCCAGCTCAACCCGTATGACCGCTACCTCAGTCGTGCACTGAGCTACCGCCTGCTTCACATCTTCCAATGTCTTCTCGGTCACTGCTCCTCCGCTATCAACCTAAATCTTTTGTTGCAGTGCTTACAAAGTCACAAGCTTGCCTTCAGTATTTCTTGTGACTGTGTAAGCTTCCTCTAGCTAGGGCTTTAGTCATGCCTTCAACACTACTTCCTTGTGAAGTGCTACGTCCACCTGTTCCTTCAACTGCTTAGCCTCCTGTAGCTTGGCTAACCTCTATGTCAGCGTGGTGGTTCGCGCTATGCCCCTAGCCTTATCGTAGTGGTTTTGTAGCTCACACACTTCCGTCTCCCGCCTCTGTACATTTCGGTCCTCCTGCAAGCTTGTTAGGATCTCAAAGGACTGCTCGAACAACTGTGTACAGTCTACTACTGCACTTTCCACTGCCGTGACTGCCTCTATGACAATGGTCACTCACTATTCCTTTACTTATGGCAGTGTGGAGGGCTAGGCTCTCATCTGTAGCTTGGTAATTTACAGGTTCAGTTCCAACTAAACCCACACCATCTCAGTCTGAGTGTTGCACACCCATGTGGCCAACTTGTGGATGCGGACCTTGACTGACCCCTCCTCTGGAACGGCCAACTCTGGGACCATTCTACATGTCTCCTCAATGACCTACATATTCTTCTTGCTCTAGTTTGTTGCCTCGGTCTCAGTGGTGATGGCAACATTTCTCTGTAGGGCAATATATTCATTGTTGATCTGTTGTTCACTGATCACTAGGGGGGTGTGATGCTCTCGGGCCTTCATTTCTACAATTACTCCGTCCTACAAGAGGTCGAGTGTTTCGTGCCGAAGTGCTGCTAGGTTTAGCCAAACTCCCTTCAAGGCGATGACAGTGGGCCTGTCGACCTCATTTTCCGTCGTTAGTGCTCCATTCGACAGCACTATCACACTACAAGCCTTTGTGCGTAGCATAATGGCAGCCTCTGAAGTGCCAATAGCCAAGTTGGTAGACATCGTATCAGCCTCCTACGTGTGGGTCTGCAACTCCTGCAACCCGATCTGGATAGCCCCTAGTATGATCTGCTGCTACTGTTCAAATTGCTGCAAGGCCTCCATAGTGACATATCTGACTGTGTCACCAATATCATATAAGTCACCCTCCGTCAACGTGATAGGGTCTAGTGAGGTATTGGTTGCCTTGGATTTCTTTCTAGACCCTCCATTTTCCAGCTCTCTGGGCACTTAATGCGGGTGAACATCTCCTAAGAGTCTGCATCATGTTGCTCTGTGTCTTCCTCTTTTGTCTCAGGCAAAGGTGACTGTGCACCTTTGTCAAAGCCCCGTTATGTGCCACCTATTTGTTTTCCTACCTCCTTTCCTGCCTACTCTACTTGGGCCTTTTCATTGGCCTCCTATTTCCTCTTATCAACCCAAACTACTCCATCTTCAGCTTGGCCTCCTCCTTCTTCTTCTGTGTCGTAGACTTACTTCCACCCACCACGAAGTCCATGGTAGTGAGCCACTCCATGGGCCATTGATCAAGAACTACATCAATGGAATCATCTGTGGCCAGATACGGCAATTCATACCACTTCTGCGTAGGGTCCTTCCATGCCCTGATGGAGACTTGATGGAAATCAGCTTTGAACTCAGCATAGCCTTTCATGTTAGCATACACCATGGGTGAAAATCATGGCTTTCCATTGATGGCCATCATGATCCAAAATATCTTGCTGTCCTAAACTCGATGCGCATCCTTGGTCACCCACAGTGAGGCATACTTTGCTACTTCAGGGAGGTCTAGCATGACTGAAGGGAATTGGTTGTCCTCTGGTAGATCCCACACTACCAACACAATCGATAGCAAGAGCCATGAGTAGTGGAATGTCTTGCTTTTCTCTTGTGCTTCATGGCAGTTCACCAGGAACTCTCTGTGAAGGTAGTTTGACCAGTTAAACTGGACTCCTTCTGCGCACTATTGTGCGAGTGCAATGATAGGTGTTGGCGCCTCATCGACACGACACTTCCTCATCACCTTCCCTACAAGAAACTATGTTGCTACCTTCATAGAAAGGTTACAGATGCTGGATAGAGCATACCCACGTAGCTTCTTCATAGCTTGAATTTTTCCTTCATTGACTCTGCGAGAGCCTGCTCGTTGCCCTTGCCACTGAAGATCATCATTGGATTCTCACTTGTATATGGAAGACATGTTATTTGTTGAATCAACATATCTATGATGGGTATTAGCTCCTCCATCCATAGAAACCCATCATAGATCAAGCACAGTAGCTGCTTGATGACCAAAACTGTCACCGGGGTACGATTATATTGCAACATCCAGAGCAGGTTGAGAAATCCTGCATTCTCTACTCCCCTAAGCCACTTCCGCGGCTCCAATGCGATCATCCCCGTATTCATGTCTATTATGTGGCGCATCAGCTGCTTGGTCGCTAGTTGTGGGAACTTTTTGTGGTTCTCCAAGTCCCAGCCTTTAAGCTTCAGTATCGACACTTGTGCCAAAAGCAGACCGTCTAAATCAATTTCATTTGGTAGCAGAGGGGTTTGCAGGGGAGTCTTACTCCCATCAATTTCCTTTGGGACCATAGATTTAGGCTTGCATGGAGGGTCATACTCTGGAAACCATGTAATAGGGTCCACACCATGGGCTTCAATCTCCTCTACTTCCATTCCCACATCCTCATCATCCAGCGGGATGTCTTTGATATCTTCCTCCTCAGCTTCTAGGTTTATAGCCTTGCCTTTCTCCATTGTCATTGCTCCATCCGACAGAACTATCACATTGGAAGCCTTCATGCATAACATATCGGAAACCTCTGAAGTGATAGTGAAACTGGTAAACACCATACCAGCCTGCGATGTGTGGGTTTGCAACAACTGCAACCCGGTCTGGATAGCCTCTAGTATGATCTGCTGCTGCTCTTCAAATTGCTGCAGGGCCTCTGCGGTGACATCTCTAACTATGTCGCCAATATCATGTAAGTCATCGTCCGTCAATGTGATAGGGTCTAGAGAGGTCTTGGTTGCCTTGGATTTCTTCCTGGACCCTCTATTTTCCAACTCTCTTGGGCACTTAATGCAAGCGAATGTCTCCTGTGGGTCCGCGTCGTGTTGCTCTGTGTCTTCCTCTTTTGTCTCAAGCGAAGGTGACCATGCACCCTTGTCAGAGCCCCGCTCTATGCCACCTGTCTATTTTCCTGCCTCCTTTCCTGCTTGCTCTACCTGGGCCTTTTCAGTGGCCTCCTTTTTCCTCTTGTCAACCAGTTGCGCCATCTTCAGCTTGGCCTCCTCCTTCTTCTTCTATGCAGTGGACTTGCTTCCACACACCGTGATGTCCATGGTAGTGCACCACTCCGCCGACCATTAATCAAGAACTGCATCAATGGCATCATCTGTCGTGAGATATGGCAAGTCATACCACTTTTGCACAGGGTCCTCCCTTGCCCTGATGGAGGCTCGATGGAAATTAGCTTTGAACTCAGCATAGCTCTACATGTTAGCATACACCGTGGGCAAAAATCATGGTTTACGATTGATGGCCATCCTGATATTCATCTCCATCAAGATCTAGAATATCTTGTTGTCCCGAACCCTCTACATGTCCTTGGTCACCCACAAAGAGGTGTACTTTGTTGCTTCAGGGAGGTCTAGCATGACTAAAGGGAATTGGTTGTCCTCTGGTAGATCCCACGCTACTAGCACAATCGACAGCAAGAGCCACACATAGTGGAATGTCTTGCTTTGCTCTTGTGCCTCGCGGCAGTTCTCCAGGAACTCTCTGCGAAGGTAGTCCCACCAGTTAAATTGGAATCCTTCTACACACTATTGTGCATGTGCAACGACATGTGCTGGCACCTCATCGATGTGGCACTTCCGCATCACCTTCCTTGTAAGGATCTGCGTTTCTACCTTCACAGTGGGGTTGCAGATGCTGGAGATAGCATACCTGCATGGCTTCTTCAGTAGCTTGAATTTTTCCATCATTTACTCTGAGAGAGCCTGCTCATTTCCCGTGCTGCCGAAGATCATTGTTGGATTCTCACTTGTATATGGCAGGCATGTTATTCAGTGAATCAACATAACTGTGACGGGTATTAGCTCCTCCATCCATAGGCACCCATCATGCACTAAGCACAACAACTACTTGATGACTAAAACTATCACCGAGGTGCAATTATAGTGTGGCACCTAGAGGAGGTTGAGCAATCCTACCTTCTCTACTCCCCTGAGCCACTTCTGCGGCTCCAATGCAGTCACCCTCGTATTCATTTCTATGATGCAGCGCATCAACTGCTAGGTCCCTATGTGTGGGAACCTTTTGTGGTCCGCCAAGTCCCAGTCTTTAAGCTTCAGTATCGGCACCTATGCCAAACATGGACTATCGAAAGCAACTTCATCTGGTAGCATAGGGGTTTGCAGGGGAGTCTTACACTCATCAATTTCCTTTGGGAGCTTGGATTTAGGCTTGCGCGGAGGGACATACTCCGGAAATTGTCTAATAGGGTCCACACCCTCGGCTTCAACCTCCTCTACTTCCATTCTCACATCCTCATCATCTAGTGGGATGTTTTCGATATCTTCCTTCTTGGCTTCTAGGTTTATAGCATTTCCTTTCTCCTATGCAGTGGGCTTTGGTTGGTTTCATCATGGCGAGGTGCACACCAGAATGGTAGGCTGCTTGTCCCTCTTGCCCTTCACAGGCTCCTTAGTTGGGGTTAGCTCCGGTCTCAGTGTTCTCAGGGATTTAGGGACCTCTTCCAATACTTTAGCCACTTCTTGAGCAGTTACTTCGAGGGTAGCTACTTCTGCCTGATTTTCCCTTTCTTGTGTTGGGGCTTCTACTACTTGCTCTATACTGATAACTTCTGGGGGTGTTGACATAACACTCTCTATCAGTGCTTGTGACATCTTGGGCAAGTTCACAAATGCAGGAGTTTGTTTGAGAGCCGCAAAGAACTCTAGGTCCATAGGTGTCTGAGAGCTCAACAACTGAATACTCAAAATGCCAAGTATTTCTTGCTAGAAAGCCACTTGTAATTTATAGGGAATTTTGAATTCAAATCCAACCATTCCCCCCAAAATCATTTCATTAACGCTGGATTGGCGGTAGATTTTCAAGGATCTAAGTGATAAATTTCGTCTTAAATGCTAGTCGCCTGCTCCATTGGCCTCACTTCTGCCATATTTTCATCAACAATGACCGTAACGATCACTTTCCGGTCAACCTGTGTGATTTCTCCCTGCGTAGCGCAGCTCCCTCAACAATGTTGGAGACCTAGTGACACTCCCTTGCTTCGCACCATCTCCCAATCGCGTAGCTCCCCAACCTGGGTAGTGTAGTTTATAGTCCCGCACCTCCTTTCAATTGCCTAGAGCATTAAGGTTGTGCTACCTTCATCTAGTCACATGGTCAAACCGCCGATGTATGGCTTCAAGTAGCTACCATTCACCTTTCCTGGGAAGGGTTCTCCATTTAATTTGACGAGTTGTACCGCTCCTCCATCGGTAATCTCCTTAACAATATAGGGCCCTAACTAGTGCATCCAAAATTTCCATGGAAATTTATCAAACTTACTATCATATAACAAAACTAGGTCATTTACCTTAAATGAGCATAGCTTAATGTGTCGATCATGCCACGCCTTTTCACGTTTCTTTTGAACCTGCTTGTAAAATCCAGCCAAAAATATCTATTCTTCGAGCTCATCCAGCTGTGTAAGCCTCTCCTCTAGGGCTCTGCGATCCATCATACCTAAGAGTGCTACTATGCGCAAACTAGGCACGATGTATTCCATAGGCATTACTGCTTCAACCCCATAGAAGAGCCTAGAGGGGGTTTGTCCAGTCAACTTCTTACATGTCATTCGATAAGCCCATAATATTGCAGGTATGAGTAGGTCCCAATCACCTCGCTGACCATTACAAACCTTGGTCGGCGCATTTTCGAGCACTTTGTTGAACGCTTCCACTATCCCGTTAGCCTGCAGGTCATACAATGTTTTCTTCTAGTGGTATACCTGAAATTCCTTCATCAGCGCATTGATCATCTCATTTAGCAAGTGCATACCACAATCGCTCATCAAGGTCTTTCGATAGCCAAATCGCGTCAGTACATGCTCAAATAGGAACTTAACAGTAGTCGTGCCCATGCAATCCTTCACAGGTTATGCCTCAGCCCAACAAGTCAAATACTTTGTCGCGGTGATAATGTACCTTGATCTCATCTTTCCTTGGGGCTAAATGGGTCCCACAAAATCTATCACCCACTTCTCAAAGGGTTGCAGCATCATCTATGGATTCAAAGGCATCTCATCCCTCCATGATGGCCTACCAATCCTTTGACACACATCACATGCTTTGCAATATTTTTTTGAGTCCCGATGGAGGGTTGGCAACCACAACCCTGCGCATAGAATCTTTTGTGCGATTTCTTTCCTCGAATAATTTCCTCCCGAGGTGCCCCCATGATCATCCGCGAGGATGCTACTTCTTTTGAACTCAGGTACATACCGTCGTAATATCTCATTAGTCCCCATCTTGTACAGATGCCTAGCAATGAAGAGAAATTTGTCGCGTGCACCACTAATTCCTTTTTCTGTTGGATAATGTATCCTTCCAGTGTAGTACCTATCATTAAGAAATGTATTATATCCTCAAAATGACCATCTGTGACGTACACTGCAAATAGCTGTGTGTCAGGAAATCCTTCTTCCAATTTACTGGGTTCTTCCCCTATTTCGATGCATGACAGATGGTCTGGTCCCGTGTTCAGTCTTTTAGGCTTCATGACAACTTCAAAATCATACTTCTAGAACAATAAGAGCCACCTTGTTATAGACATTTTTGTGCCTTACAGCATGAAGCATGAAATGTCGATAATCTAAGGGATCCAAAGTCCCTAAACATGTTGTTCCTACCCCTGGAGGAACAAGGTCAGCAAACCACAACACTAAATATCAGTTCTCCACCTGAAAACACTCAAAAACAAGCAAATTCTGGATCATGTCAACTGCTCCACTGAGCATCTGCGCTGAATGTCAACTGCTCCACTCTGTACCTGCACTGAATGTCAACTGTAATGAAGGCTACCTGCGCTGGGCGAGATTGGCCAAGTGGCACAGTCATTCCTCAAGGTGTCAATGCCCAGGAAGCTTCCAAAATGACACTTGGATCAGGGAATTCGCCTTGTGATGAGTAAGAGGATCTAGATCTCCAAGTGGAAGCAAGAACCTCCAAGTGGACTCAAGAACTGAAGAATAACTGAAGTGGGAGAGGACACTAGTCAGCTTCATGCCAGCCTCAAGCTGACTCATCCTTTCTCCAAATCTCCTATATATAGAGCTCTCTCATGAGGTCTAGGGAGGCTGGAATCTTGTGAATGTAAGGAAGTGCTGTTGGTTTGAGTATAGAACTATTGGGTGATTTGCTTGAAGGAGGTGAAGAGGAGATTTCTTTCTGCTGGGAGGTGATGCTGGATTGGGCCTATTATGGTTGTATCACTTCTTGAACTTTACTTCTTCCATTAATAAAGCATTTGAAGTTCTTCTATATGCATGTGTCTCAATGGCGTATTGATACTTGTATATTTGATTTATTCTAATCCTTGAATCAATTATGAATGTATGCTTCTTGTAGTTTCCCTCTCTTGTTATTTTGCAGGATCTTGGTGTTGCTGGGCCAGTGAAAGAACAAGGAGCTGGGAGCAAGCAGCAAAGAGAGAAGATTGGATCAATCATTAGCGGAAGACAACGGTTAGTGGATCTCTTTCTCCCCTCTCTTACATCTCATAAAGAAGTAATCTCGAATAGCTTTGCATTCGGTTGTTGCTGAGGTACTATCACCCTTAGAGTGGGATAGGGTCATTCCGTATTGGATACTTTTCCCAACAACAAATTGGTGACTCCGGTGGGGATCGTATCTTGTTGGTTGTTTGTGTTTTTGCTATTCATTTCATAAACACAGGGAGTACCGAATCGAACTGCATTTGAATCTTTCAAATGCAAAGTAGAGGGCAGCTACTCTAGCTCAGTTTCTGGGCAAGCTTATGATTTGAAGAGCTGATCCACAAGGACTCTAAATAGCTCTTAGTGATAGCTTTTCATCCTCCTTTTCATCCCTTAGTGTGTACTTGACTGATAGCTTCTGATTTGGCCAAAAACTGTGAATTTTTTAGCAATCTGTGACCCGGAAACCAAGAGAAACGAAAGTTTCGTTCTTCAGTGCAGGCTGTGTAAAGGCTGTCTGCATTTCAGCGCAGTTCCCGAAGGGGCTACCTGCGCTGAATGTCAAACTGACAGTGTACCACCTGTGCTGAACCAGTCTTGCCTTGTGCCACTGGGGTTCCCTGCTGTTTCTTGCCCTGTTTTCACCCTTGTTTTTGCAGCCTGTTACCAGTCAATGTACCTATCTGAAACCAACTTTCCTTGCCACTATCCCGCCTCGGTTGTATAAAGAAACTGTGTTTGTTCTTTGTGTATTTCTTGTATCATTTACAGTTTCCCATAACGAAAGTGAACTAGTCTTGCTGTGGCCTCTTAGATCTAGACCTGTGATAAGTGTCGTTCTGATCTTAAGAGTTAGTTTATTTGCTGTTCATAGCTGATTGAGCTTTTTCTTTCGTCATATGGTTTGAATTTATATATTTCTAGTGTCGAAACAAGTAGATCTTAAGGTGTCTTTTGATTTTGGACAAGCTTGTTTGCTTTCACCTGAAATTGAATTCAAAGTTATACAACAGCTTTCTTTTTGTATCGCACCAACATTAAGGAAGAAAAAAGAAATACCTGCATTTTGCATTTTGCATTTGATAAGTTTGTATGTTGATTTAGGGAAAAAGTGCATTAGTGTGTGTTCTTTGATCTGTGTGAAAAGATGTTGTCTTTATTTTCCCTCAGTAGTTAAGATTTTCATAAGTCGAAAAGATTGAAAAAGCTTGCTTCTCACCTTAAACTGCATTTAGGAATTTGTATCAAAACATCTCGTGGTGAACCTTGAAAGGCAAACTTTAAAAAGATCAACTTAAAATATATTGAATGAACCTAACAACGCTTTGAAACATAACGCAAACACATAGAGGTCTAAGCTAGAGACGTGTTCCGGCGTCGTTAAACGTAGTGACTGTCGATCTCGACGAAGGTGGGTGATTCCTCCTGAGAGTCGGTGGCACTAATACGGACTTGTGCTCCCACGTACCGTCGCGTATATATTGGGAGACCCCTATAGGCATATATCTTTTATCCATAGGAAACCGTGTCGGCCGCCCTACTGATCACAAAGCAGTGAACACAGCATTCACGAAGATCGACCACCCGTACCGTAAAACGTATTCTGTGGTTTTGCGAAAGGTTTGGCACACCCTCTGCCTAGATCTCCAGAGCAGTTTCTTTTGACCTTTTTCAAACTCTATAACTAAAAAAGTCCAACCGAGCATTTGTCACTTCGGGCTCGTTAATACATCGAAGGAGACTAGAGTCATCTTTAGCTTTTTCTCGACTCTTAAAAAGTGAAAAAGCAAGTTGTGTCTAAAGGCGTCTAATAAAATTCATTCAATTCGGAAACACAAAATTCCCCTTTTAATATTTTGGTTGATCGAGTAATCCGCAATCATGGAAGAAAGTCAATTGAAACCCCGTCGTTCACGGAGGCTTACGAGTCAACCGTCTTTGTCTCCGGAATCGAAAGCAGTACGGACAAAGCGAACTTGTTTAACCGGTTCCAAATCTCCTTTAAAAGTTAGAACAAGTGTTCCAACTACATCTGAGGTTCCGGTTACTCCTAACATTTCTGGAAACCCTGCCTCTATAGAAGTTCAACAGCCACAGAAGGACAGTAATACTGATCCTAGTCCGGGGGCAAATACTTGTATAACTAAACCAGTTCCATCTGTAACCGGTCCAGAGAGTTTTGTTCCTCAAACAACTGTCGCTGTCGAAGCAACCACTTCTTCGGCACCAGAAATATTTTACGGACCTGACGGTCTTCCTCTTCCACCGGGTTTGATTGCGATAGAGGAAATTGTAGAGGATCCGCAAGCAAGTACTCCAACTCATTTTGGAGTCGGGGTCACTCTCTTTCCTTCATCAGAATTTAATCCACCACAAGTGGAAGTTCCTGTAGAATCGCTAGGCAATCTATTGGATAGACTTAAGATGTCTGAACAACCGTCATCATCTAGGACTGTGTCAAATGACACAGCGACAGCAGAAGTCCCTGCCGTCACTCCGACGATGTTTGCCGGCATACCAGCTGTCCCAACTAGCTCACAACAGCTAGAAGGAGTCCACCAAGGGACTATTTCGACAGTATGGTCTGTTCCAGTTTGTTCATCCGGAGTAATACCCGGCAACTCTTATGTTGAAACTCGCCAAATTGATCCCTTTGGAGGTCAATCTGGGCAATCAATCCCCTTGAGTTCAGGATTGATACCGTATGGGGGGCAATATGCCCTTTCATTACCCCCTCCGGGAGGGTACCCATACGTGAGTTTACAACAGTATTCAGGTTATACTGGAATTGCATCAAGTAGTTGGGTACCTATGCTACCTCAACAACCAAGGGTTGTATATTCTATGCAACAGTGTGTACCTATGACGAACATCCCAACCACACCGGCTATTGTAACAGTGTCACAAGTTCAAGCGATACCTGTTGCATGCCAACCTCAGATTTCTCAGGTTGTAATGCAACAGCCACTTGATCATGGGTCACAACCACAATCGCCAACTGGTGGGGCGACACAGGTCCAAACGGGTACAATTACACCACACCTTGGTCCAACGATTAGCATAGCACAACAAAACATGGCGTCACAACCATGGCTTGTGCAATACCAACAACCGCAATTCCAACAGGTATACCAGGGTTCTGAGCAGCAGATCTTTGCGAACAGTGGACAACCGTATATCCAAAACGGTCAAAATCAACCACTTTATAGTGGTCAAGTCCACCAACCGTATCAGTCATACCAACATCAATTACATTATGCTGGTATGCAAAGGCCCACTGATCAAGCGATTCCATCGTACCCTGGTTACGCTTCGCCTAACCTGAATCAACAGTTACCATTCGTGGCGACTCTAGAGTTACCCGATTTACACCGGTTAACAAACGATCTGATTGCTTATGCCCCTTGGTGGCCAGCGTTTCCTCATAAACTTCCATCTGACATTCCTAAATTCAATGGAAATCCAGGTGAAGACCCATCGAATCATGTGATGACTTTTCATCTGTGGTGTTCGTCGAACACCTTAAACGACGATTCGATAAGGCTTCGCCTTTTTCAAAGGACATTGACGGGTCCAGCGGCTAAATGGTATATTGAATTGCCAAGAGCCTCTTTCGACAATTTTAGTTCCCTAGCCACGACTTTCTTAACCCATTTTCAATTACCGATAAGGTACGAAACGGGAACAGAAATATTAACCAACTTCAAACAGACAACTGCCACCCATATATCTGATCATATACATGAGTGGCGTCGTCGTCGTAGGATGGTGAAAACATATGTTCCCGATCAGCTATTAGCTGAATGGTTTATAAATTCGTTACTTCCGGCTATTACAGAAGATGTGGCCAAGGGGGGAGTCGTAACAGAGGAGCAAGTAATTGGTCGTGCACAGTATTTGGACTTAGTTTATACTCAGTCTGGCACACTCTACGACAAGATACTTGATGCCCCTAGACCAGAATTTTCAATTCCTCCTCCTCCTAAATCAAATAGTGACTCTCATGCCGGTGACGGCGTGATTGGCACGGCGAACACGAAATCGATAAAGGCTTCGTCAAAGAAAGCCCGTAAGAATTCGGATCAAAATGCAAAAGAAGAAATTCTTGCTTCGGAAGTAAATGTCGTATCAGAAAATAAAGGCAAAGAAACCAATCAACCAGGAAGCAAGAAAAAGCAAAACAAAGGGAAGAAGAAGAAACAGGGTGAGTCATCCCCTGGAAAAAATTCTTCAAACCCTCCTGGGAAAGGGAGACAAAATTATCCATGTCTAATATGTGATGATAAGGATCATAACACAAAGAATTGCCCATTCAAAGCTGAGTTAAAGAGGTTCTTTAAAAGTTCCCAAACCTCAGCTGTGTTAACTGATCCATTTCCCAACCCAGGTCAAAATCTGGTTGATAGTGGAAATGCTTCCCCGTCGCAAGTCCTTATGTTGTCGGTTTCAAAACAGCAGAATGATGCTTTGATTTCGACAAGGAACAAAGATTATGGGAATCCTCAGCTGTCGAACGAAAAAGGTAAAGATCAACCAAATAGTTCGACAACAACTTCGACAGAAGTTGTACCACCCATCATCCCTGAATTAACAATAAAACCGCCAAAGGGTGTAGTACACAAGTCGACATTTAATCCTCGCGCCAGAGCGGCGCAGCATTATAATATAGTGGAAGATTTGGCCCAATCGCCATCCGCTATGTCGAATCTTGAGGTATTACAAAATTGTCCAACCCAAAGGCAGGCCTTGTTATCAGCAATTGGTGGGGTTGATCCTAAGGATTCCAATCTTGTATCCTTTGATCACAAGGGATATGATCCTGTCACACGGAATCTGTCAGGGGTGCGGACACGACTGACCTTCCTAGAAGTCTAAGACATTCTAATGACAAACAAGACAAAATGGAGTGATCTTTCTCTAAATACACCTTTTACAACATGAAAACTACAAGTGTTTAGGCTTACCTTATTCCAAAACGTTGTTGTTGAAGTCCGTTCTTGACGATCCGGATGAGCTCCTCCTTCAAGTCAATTCCTGCAACCACAAACAATCAAACAATTACCAAGCACTTGCATTTCATATAATAAAACATATATTCAACATGCAGACCAAGGAACACATGAAATAACTCATTAACACAAGCTATTGAGAAAAATAAACCAGTTTGTATTAATAACGAAACAAAGAAACTCTTACAACCTGGCCTTGGTGTTGTGCAAGTTCCTCCCAGGGTCCATCAAGGGTTTTCCTCTACTTTGACAAAGCTCACCCTCTCCCAAGTAGAATCAAGTGAAGACAATCTCTCCTCACAAAGGCTCTAATGGAAGACCTAAATCCTGCAGCATTTACCCAAAGAAAATGTATAGCTCCAACCTCCTCTCCTTCTGGCTCAATGCCTTTATTTATAGTGCTGTAAAGAGGTTATTCAGGTCCACTATCAATGGGATCATCCCCCTTTATGGGTGGGATAGCTCCCTTATTGATGGGATAAGTTCCCCCTTAATAGAGATACATGAACCAACTGGAGGCGCATCCATTTCATCAAACCGACCTCTAGAATGTTCTAGAAGTAACCACAAGTAACTTTTTCAAGATAAAACTCGCGCATTTTGCCTTTTACAGAGGGACGCACCTGTCCCTTAACATACAGAGCGTCCATGGACGCAGATTTTGTGAACATGGTCAGCGTCCCCGCAGGTAAGGCTAGAGAGAACCTGCGACCCCAGAGATAAACATAGTTTTTACAAGACTTTCTCTCTTCTTTGAGTTTGAGATGGATAACAGAGGCATGAGACTTGCCTAAGAGGGTAGCATGACTGTTGATTTGAGCCATACTAACTGTAAGTAGTCAAGGTGACATTTTTTAGTGTAACAGATTGCCCCCTAAAGTGCGAAGCCTGGAATAGAATAGGGTTTTGTAATTCTAGGAAGGGTGAAGCGCTTTATCATTTCAAGGATTGCCTTGTGGATGGCCTGGTTGGAACCTGCAATTTTCAACACAAAATACATGGATAAGATTATATCATCACTGAGGTAGGCATTCCCATACTCAGATTCAAAACTTTAACTAATGGACTAACTATTCTGATACAGGAATGATCTTGCAGTACATCATTTTTATAGACTTTTGTAGACACAGTATGGACGCAGCCATCTGTTTATGATTAGTCTACATAGATAATGAATACAAAACTCCTCGCAGCCTGGATGGTAGAAACTAGATCCAGGGTCTTCACTTCTACTTCCCGAATTGGTACGATTCTAGCCATGTGATTAAATGATTCGATGTCGAACATGGTAGAAACCACTTGATTACCAGTCAATGATGTAAACTGTTAACAAGCGTGAGAGAAACCACCAGTAATGTCAATGGTTCTCAAAGTACCAAGCACAACCCGTGAAATGTGAATAGATGTTTTGATGTCGAACACTTCACGGAATCCTCTGATCGAAAGTCAATGATGTAAACTGACGTCAAAGGCGAGAAACCTGCCATTGATGCATGCAGACTTCAAGGTACTGTCGATTCCTAAGTCATCTTTCTAGATAATGTGTCGATGTCGATAGAAAGCGACCCGTTGCAGGCAAGCCCGCAACACGAAATCATTGTTCAAGTTGAAGAAATGTTGCTGTAAGGACTGACTCAGGGATGGTCAAATGGATGACAAGTATTTTGCAGATGAAAGTTTTTGCTTGCAGACCTCTTGAACACATAACGACACAACAGATGGCTTGGTGACGTATAACTCAAAGTTAACCCCTGGAACCCGGTTAAAGACTTTCAAAGTGATTTGGTCAACTGTGAGGTAAAAGATTTCCCAACCCAGGTGAATGAAAAGTGTCGTGTTCAAGAGCGGTAATAAAGTTTCTTCTGAGACAAAAGGTGACAAATAGGTTCATTCTTCTCTTTTTTCCCCCACCATTTCTGGCAAGTACCTCTTTATTTTTAACAAGCTTGAGGAGGATAACATATGCTTGATTATAAGCTCATCCTTCGGACGAGTCCAACCTAGTTTAAATTCGAACCCTAGGAAGGAGTGGTTCGTTCCTGTTTGTAATTGAACAGGTCCTCTACTGTAAAAGTTTAACGAGCCCAGTATAGGAGAAACTCGGCGTTTTTCAATTTTAGAGAGTCTGAAAAAACTAAAGGAGACTCCACGTTGAACTTTTTCGTATATTTGTGTCCCTCAAGCCCGAAAAAGTATAAAATAATACCTGGGGGAACCGCTTGATCTTGCGACCAAGGAGTACTTTCATAATAGTGTCGTTAACCTGAAAAGTAAAAAGCGATCAAGGACACGTCGTTTTATTTCCTTATCGAGTTCGAAACGACAAAAACCCGGCAATCTTTTCCTGATTTTGCGGTCAGAAAAGAGCTAAAAGGGGACCGTCTTTTAATTCCGTTTTAACGAGTGAAAAAGAAACACTCGGCGATCTTTTCATGTTTTAGGAGTCAGAAAAGGGCTTAAAAGATGACTCTGAAATTTTGTTTGTGAAAAATTACAATTTCCCTCGAAATCCCTTTGTCCTGCACAAAAGCGACACATTACTCATACCTGTTTAAAATAGGCAAAAATACATTCAAAAACATCTTTTCATGGTAAAAAATGAACTAATTCATCCAAAAAACCTATAAAAAGACCTTTTACCATGTCATTTTTACCGTTTCACTGTTGAGGTTGAAAAAGGAGCTTTTGACAAGAAACTTCCCGTGGTCGCTGCGGAAAATCTGACCGTTGGAATCGAACGCCGTCTCATCCAGGTATTTTACACATCCTACTCTGCATTTCTATCCGTTTAGAATCAATTTTTAGGTTTTAGTTTCATTTTTTGGGGGGTTTTGGTTTTGGAATGCGCCTCTCGGCGGACGCAGGTGCCCTTCGGGTGACCTGCGTCCCCCGACTTTTTCTCATACGGGAAAACGGTCGGAAGACGCAGCCCGCCTTCAGGCCAGCTGCGTCCGGGCGCCCTGTGCTACAAAGCCGGGGTGCGTCCTCCGAGAAACGCGCATTTCAAAACCCCAACTCTCTCAAAAAACCACCAAAAATTCCCAAATTAATTTCTAATTGCTATTTTTGATATGCAGGGCATTAATCATGTTAGACTGGAGAGAAAGAGAGCATGTAGAGGAAGATGAAGCTGCAATAAATCATCAACCTTCCCTGGATGCCCTAAGAGCATGCGGATTATACAAATATTGGACCATACCGGGCATGAGGGGCCAGGTAAGATTTTTGGAATGGCTGGTTGAGCGATGGAACGTACAAGAACAATGCTTTTACATAGGAGGGCACCAGCTCGAGATAGAGCCCTCGGATGTATACTTTCTCACTGGCTTGCCAAACAGAGGTGAGCAACTCAGTCTTGCGGGGACTAGGCCGGGTGGCCAATCCCTTGATAGTCTCCGCGAGAATTGGTGCACACCTGGGGCTCACCATTCAAAAGGCATAGAGATAAAACACATCACTCTGCCGGAACTCAAAGTCATAGCGTTCACGGTTACCAGAATTTGCGGCGCGGCCGCTTTACACATTGCTTCCGGATCCCAAATGCGGATGGCAATTGACTGTTACCAAGGCACCATTTTCAACTGGTGTGAAGCTGTGTCGGCTCATATGAAGAGCCAACTGACCAAGGCAAAGAACGGACGACTAAAGACTTTTGGATATGGGCCTATAGTCGTGAGCTTTGCCTTGGAGAGAATTCCAATGCTGATCCCTCAGCAACTCACTGTTGATATCTTGGGTCCCCAGCAGCCAAAGCTGATACGATGGGTTGCGGTGATGGCCCGGCATCCTGACGAGGGCGCGACAGTAGTTCGATTCTCAGATAGTTATTTTGACTGGTTAGAGGGCCAGCTTTTTGTGATACAGGACTTTCCGTATGCCGGAATGGATTTCAGAGGTGATCCGGACATGGTTCTTCCACAGGGAGAACAATGGGACGACAGAGGTACTTTTTATTTTCACAAGTTTTCTAGTTATGTATTTTTTGTATTTTTTATATATATCGTCTCAAAACTAATAGTAAATCTTTCAAAATGCAGATGTTGGTCCACAGCGTCCAGCCAACCTCCGGCCTTATGATAGACTACATCCAGCTGCACCGGTACCGGCCCCACAGGATGCGACAGCAGAAGTACTAGCTGAGTTGGAGCATGATCTAGAGCGTCTCACGGCAGATATACCTGAGACTACTATGGACGACATTCCTATCAGGCTTCAGCGCTTCGTAGTCGCGGTCCCTGGACCGTTTAGGAGATTTTTGCGTAAGGTAGCCCGCGCAGTGGTGTCGTACAGAGAGCACCACCAGTGATTGACTAGTCACTTTTGTAGTCACATGTGACATTTTTGACTTTTTGTACTATCATTTTGCCGATCATAAGGTGTTTTAAACCTATGATCGAAGACGATGTATATATTTTTTGACACACTTCTATCTATATATATCACTATTACCGGCTTATCTTGTTTAACATATGTGATGAAATGTTTTTAAATTTACTTGCATGATTATTGTAAATGTCTGTCCAACATTCGAGAAGCAATTGCATCTGCTAATGTATTCAAAGACCTTGGAATATGTTGATATTCAATGTAATCAAATTCACGTTCCAAGAGACGCACTCTCAAAAACAACCTTAATAACACAGGATTTCTAATGGCATAAACTCTATTAAGCTGTAATACAACAAGTTCAGAATCTAACCTCACTATCAAACGTCGAATTCCAAATGAAATAGATTCGGATAATAATTCAACCACTGCACTGTATTCTGCAATGTTATTCGTTGTTTGACCGAGGCTTACCCCATGCATAGAAACTAACTCGTCAGAGGGCGAATAGATAACCCAAGCTGCGGAAGAGATATTCCGTGTATTACGACAAGCACCATCAGCAAATCCAATGTATGTTTGGAGAGGCGTCGACATCTACAATATCAAGAGTAAAACCAAGATAAGCCAGAATAATGACGAAAAACCACACTTGCTAAGCTAAGCACACTGACTAAACTAACACACTTGCTAGCTAGAAAGAAAATCTAACCTATCTAAAAATTTCTCCATACCCATCATTTTAAGCATAATACCTCTTTAGGTAAAGTCCATTTCTGGGTTTACCCAAAGAGTCCCCATCAAAATCAACTAACTCATAAGCCCCTTTTGCTAGCTTTCGCTTTACAATGTAGGGCCCATGCCACATGGGAACGAATTTTCCGGCACCTAGCTTATCGTTAGCTTGATCATATAATAGTACTAGGTCTCCTTCCGAAAAACTTCGAGGGGTTACATTTTTATCGTACTGAGCTTTCATTCGTTTCGCGTGAGTCTCGATAGCTAAAGTAGCGTCACGTCGAGTCTCATCTAATTTAGCCAAGTATAATAACCGTTTCTCCTCTTCGGAAGTAGCTGGAAGTAATTCGACAGCCATTTGAAGTGATGGGATTTCGCATTCAATAGGTAACACAGCTTCTAAGCCATAAACTAGCTGGAAAGGGGTGAAACCTGTTGAATTTTTCACTGAAGTTCGATATGCCCATAGCGCCGAAAATAACATGTTATGCCAATTCGTTCGATGGATACCAATGATCCGTCGAATCATGATGACTAGAACTTTGTTGATTGACTCAACCAAACCGTTGGCTTGCGGATAATAAGGAGTAGAGCTATCGTGGCGCAAACCAAGCTGGCTTGTAAGCTCAGTCATCATGACGTTTCGAAAATGGCTCCCATGGTCAGTAATGATTGCTTGTGGGACACCAAACCTAGTTATGATATGATTGAATACGAAAACTGCAGCTGTCTTGCCGCTTGCGTCGAATGTAGGCATCGCCTCGGCCCATTTTGTAAAATAATCAACCGCGAGGATGATATACGCATGCCCCCCGGCCGAGTGAGGGTTACAAGTAATAAAGTCAATGCCCCATTTGGCGAATGGACCAGCGGCAATTATAGGGTGGAGAGGAGCAGGTGGAGCGCGCATCTTTCGATCAAACACTTGACAGTTGTGGCATGTTCTGACAGCAAGGATACAATCTTTAAACATAGACGGCCAGAAATAGCCAGCGCGCAACACCTTCTGAGCTGTGGCATACCCAGACATATGACCGCCACATGCTCCAGAGTGACAATCATTCAAAACTCTCTCAGCCTCTTCGTGAGTTAAACAACGTCGAAAAACTAAGTCTGCCCCCCGGCGATAAAGTGTATCTCCAATAATTCTGTATTGCTGGGATCGAAACCGAATTTTTCGACGGTCTTCCTTGGAAGCTTCAGGCCGAAAGGTTTGGGTTTGGAGATAGATGATTATATCCCCATACCACGGATCTAAAGTGCTAATAAGAAACAAAGATTCGTCCACAATGGACTCCTCTGCCACAGTCTCTGTGTCAGCACTCGGGAAATCACACATCAATTCCGCAAAAACTAAAGATTTCTTAGACTTGGACTTCTCGAACTCCAAGTCGAACTCTTGCAGGATAACAATCCATTTAGAGTACTTGCCCCCTAGCAGTTGTTTTGTCAAAATATAAATCATAGGGTTGCAATCCGAAATAACTGTAGTCTTGCGGAGAAGAATGTAGTGACGAAAACGCTGGACAGCTTGAACGGCTGCCAGGGCCAATTTCTCCACATGCGAATATTTTAACTCAGTGGGATTTAAGGTTCTACTAAGATAATATATCACATGCTCTGCTTTGAATTCATCTTCTTGAACTAACACCATTCCAATGGTGGAATGCGAAGCTGCGAGGTATAAGAAGTAGTCCTGGTTGTAGTTGGGAGGATGCAATAACGGTGCATGGGTCAACGCGTGTTTTAGTGCATCAAAAGATTGTTGGGCAATCTCGTCCCAAAAGAATTGTGCGTTCTGTTTCAACAACCGTGTAAAACCTTTAGTGACCTCGGCGTAGTTTGGGATGAATCGGCGTAAAAAGTTCGCTTTCCCTTGCAAACTTTGGAGTTGGCGCAAACTCGAAGGAGGAGGCAATTTGATGATAGCCTCGACTTTCGAGGGATCGACGCGAATGCCGGCTTTTGAAACAACAAATCCCAGCAATCGACCTGTTTCTATACAGAAAACACACTTGTGGGGATTCAACCGAATTCGATAATGCCTACACCTCATAAAGATTGCTCGTAGGTGGACAAGGTGATCAGCTCGTTGTAAAGAATGAGCAGGCAAATCATCGAGATAGGGTTGCACAATGTGCTTGATGTCATGAAATGCATAAGACATTGCCCGTTGAAAAGTGGCCCCGGCATTCTTAAGTCCAAAAGGTAATTTGCAATAAGCAAATGTCCCCCATGGACAAATGAATGCCGTTTTTGGTTGATCGGCAGGTAGAATATTGATTTGATTATAGCCTGAGAAACCATCCATGAAGGAAAACATCTCACTTCCGGCACAATCATCAATTATTTGATCGATATAAGGCGTAGGATAGTTGTCTTTTGGACAAGCTCGATTGATATCCCTATAGTCGATACAGATTCTTATTGTTCCTTGTTTTTTATTGACGGGAACAATATTCGATACCCAATCCGTTAACGGGATCGGATAAATGAAACCTGCTTTCAACAGCTTTTCGACTTCTGCTTTAATCGCAGCCGCTTTTCGAGGGTGAATCTGACGCAACCGTTGCCGAATGGGTTTAGCATCCGGGTAGGTTTTGATTTCATGAACAACAATGGCAGGATCAATTCCCGGCATTTCCTCGTAAGACCAGGCAAACACGTCGCGGAATTCTTGGAATAGGGCCTTGTAAGTTTGGATTTCTTCTTCAGTACATGCGGCACCTATATGAATGTTCTCCTCGATTCCGGGCTTCACTGAAATATCAATGGGAATAGTACGAGAAATATTCCCTAAATTCAGCTCTGAATCAGAATGTTTCGTTGGATCCTGAGCGTCTTTGACATATTCAGCGGTAAAGATAGATGAAAAATCATTTTCAAATGCATCATCCTTAGGTAAAAACGAAGATCTGTGATGGAGATCTTCCCATGGTAGATCATCTACACTTAGGATTTCGCGAAGTTGTTCGTCAGATGACACTTCTTCGGGAAACGTTATCCGTTCTAAGGGTGAGGTGAAAAGTGACTCTTCACTGACCACATTCATTTGGTCGGTTGAATGAAAGTCGGTAAAAGACATAAGAGCTTCATAAGCAATCTCATACGGACTCAACGGCATAACATCACCGAGTGAGTCTAGCTCAGAGTCAGAGGGAACATACCAAGGATCATCATAAATAATGTTTTCTGACGTGATCATATGAATTGTTGCAAACGAAGGGTCTGCATTGAGTGGAGGGAGAGGAAAAGTTCCCAGTAAACCGGAATCCTTAACTAAACCTACACCAATGTCCCTATAAGGGATTGTCGTTTTACCAACATGCTGGATAGTTTCTAAAGAGGTTGGGTCGGATGAAAAGTATGTCAGCTGATCAATAGTCACGATCTTACCGTTATGTGGAAACTTAATGACTCTGAAGACCGATGAAACGACCGCTGTCATAGCATATGACCAACTTCGACCCAAAAGAAGGTTGTAGTCTAGAGGGGCATCAACCACTTCCACATCCAGACTAACGGTTTTACCTTCGACCCCTATAGGCAATTCTTGTAGAATACCAAACGGACGGAACCCACGGCCATCAAAGGCCTTAAGGATGGTGGGGGATTGGTTCAACGAAGGAGAACCAAGCGATCTCCAACATTGAATCGACATAATACACGTAGAAGCTCCCTCATCAATCACAGTCCGATGAATAGGCCTGTTTTTGACTATCACTGGAATTTGGAAAGCCATTTGATGGGGGAGACGCGGTGTACTACTTTCTAGATCAAAGATCATTAGGTTCGGGTCCTGAACATCGACAGCTCCAATAGCCGACAAAAGCAATTTTCGTTGCGCTGGACATGATTGCAGCACTTCGAGTGCCGACATTGCTGAAGGTGAAACAGCTAAGTCTTCAACAATGTTGTAATTCTGGGCTGCTCTCGCATGTGGATTGAAAGCAGACCTTCGAAGTACACCCTTGGCGGGCGGCTTAATCACTAAGTCTGGGTTAGGTTTTTCGATCTGTAGTGGATCGGAACCAGGAGCTGAGGTTGATGGGTTAGAGTGAGAAGATTCTGCTTCTTTACCATCAACAGGAGCCTTACTACCATAATCTTGCGATCGAGTCGCAATCCTGACATGAGACATCATCAAAATGGGTTCTTCACTGGCATTCGAAGAAGAACCTATCATCTTATTCTCCTGCTCTGGAAATGGATTTTTTAACACAGCAGGAGTGGGAGAACCTTTGACTATTTTCACTACCTCGGCCCGATGAGGGCAGTCTCTCGTAAAATGATCTTCTTCACAAATAAGACAAGGATATCGAGGTTTGCGCTTTTCGTCATTGGTTTCCGACTTTTCCGTTTTCTCCTTTGGAGCCTTGTCTGCTTTAGCCTTCTTCTTTCCTTTCTTCTTTCCACCGTTTTTGGATTTGGCCGTAGATGACTCTACAGCGTGAATGTCGGCGGTAAGTTCAGGAGGAGAAGACTCTCCTGTCGGAGAATCAGGCAAAGTGATAATTGGAGTATTGGAGGTCTTGGAAGACTTCTTCTTACTCTTCGTAGTCACGATACCGATCATACCATCAGCGGCATGAGATCCCGAAGGAGCAGCAGCGATTTGGTTTGACTTTGGAAGATCCGGAATTTTCTCGTGTAACGTACCCGACTGAGTGTAAACTAAGTCAAGGTATTGTGCCTGAGCAATGACTTGCTCCTCAGTAACTACTCCGGCCTTAGCTACATCTTCAGTAATTCTTGGTAATAATGATTTGACAAACCATTCAGCTAAGATTTGGTCCGGGATAAAAACTTTCACTAATCTTCTTCGACGTCTCCACTCATGGATGTGATCAGAAATGTACGTGGATGTCGATTGTTTTAGCGAAGTTAATAATTCTGTACCATTATCGTATCTGACTGGTAACTGAAAATGAGTTAAGAACGAGGTAGCTAACTGGCTAAAGTTGTAAAAAGAGGCCCGTGGTAACTCAATGTACCACTTGGCTGCGAGACCAATGAGTGTACGCTGGAAAAGACGTAAGCGGATGGAATCATCTGAGATGGAATTTGATGCACACCAGAGGTGGTAAGTCATCACGTGATTAGACGGATCCTCTCCAGACTTACCTTCGAACTTGGGTATATCGCTGGGCAACTTATTTGGCATTGGCGGCCAGAACGGAAGATATTGAATTGGATCGTTCGTTAGGCGCGTCAAGTCGGGTAAATCTAAAGTCGCAATAAACGGTAACTGCCGGTTAGGATCTCTAAAACTCTGAGTCACAATACCAGCCCCAGGAGGAGGATATCCAGGATAACTAGGAACAGGAGTCGCATTTGGGATATTATATCCTCCTGGAAAACCAGGATTAACCGGACCGTACTGGGGTTGTTGAGGTGGTTGATAAGTGTACCCAGGATACGGTTGATACTGGTAAACCGGTTGTTGGGCAGCTTGCCCAGGTTGATACTGTCCCTGGTACGGAGGTTGAACAAATTGAGGTTGAGTAGTAACAACCGTACTTGTACCAGGTTGGCCTGCAGGCATCTGGACTGTGGTTTGAACCGTGGGTCCAGACAACGGTACAGATGTCTGAGGAGTGGTTACAGGGACAGTAGAAACCGGAGCTGCCGATACTCCAGAAGTAAGCATGGTAGATGAAGCGGTAGTTGCTGCAGCCGTGTGAGGTGGAGTACCAGGTGCAATTGGCGGCTGAGTAACTACAGAAGTTACAGGGGTCTGAACACTTGACTGGACAGGTTGCGGTTGCTGGGGTGGACCAGGAACTGCAGGTTGTCCTGCTTGAGGTACCGACTGTATACTTGGTTGCGACATCTGTTGACCCTGTGACGGATCCCATGTTAACATTCCAGGGTATTGACTCGTAACAGGTTGAGGATACTGAGATCCATAGCCGTATTGAGGATAGGGTTGATAACTGTAAGGTGCAGTCCCATATGATTGCCCTTGAGGTGGTTGATAACCTTGACCAGGGTATTGACCCGTAGGTTGATAACCTTGAGGTAAATACGAATACTGGGGTTGACCTTGACCTTGAGGTTGGTATCCTTGAGGTTGATACCCTTGGGGTTGATACCCTTGGGGTTGCCATCCTTGAGGTTGCCATCCTTGAGGTTGATACTGATACTGAGGTTGACTTTGGGGTACATATTGAGGCTGGGGTTGATACCCTTGGGGTTGATACCCTTGAGGTTGCCCCCCAGTCACAAATGAAGTACCTTGAGGTTGCCCCCCAGGCATTAACGAAGGTTGCCCCCCAGGCGGTAATTGGCCACCTTGAGGTTGGTTAATGGGAGTTGAACCTGACATCATATAAACTTCACCTATACTCAATGGTACATTACCACTGTTTCCAACTAATAACCCATGATCAATGGGTTGAGGAGATGCTCCCGCAAAGGTACCAGAAAGTGATTGATACCCAGTAGGAACAGAAGGACCGCCATGTAAAAATGATTCAGGACTTTGTGAAAACACAGATGACTGACCAGACATATTTACAGGAGAATGAATTCCTCTAGGTGGAACCGGAGTACGAGGTGTAGAAAAACCTACTGAGTTGTCTAAAAAATTGGTTAATGCAAGGTACCAAGATTCACTTCTAGGAGGACTGTAAAAGATGGATTCACGCTCCCTTAGATCAAGGGTAATTAGATCTTCAGAATCAGAAACGCCTATTTCTTCCTCTGGAACAAGTTCTTCTATAGCAATTAATCCAACAGGAAGATTTTCGGTGATAATTCTTTCTATTCTTGGTGAATCAGGAACACTAGGAGTTGGAGTAACAGGTTCTGAAATTTCAGGTTCTTCGCCTGTTTCACTGGCAGATGAAAAACTACCAGCAAGCTCGGAAACTGTAACAGCTTCGGGATTGTAACCTGTTTCTAAACTTTGGTAATCTGGATGGACTACCAAGGAAGATTCTCCTTCTTCAGGTGATCCTACTCTACTGCCACTAGGAGGAGTTACAAGGACCTTTAACCCTTCTAAATGACCCGGAATGTCTTCAGGAGATTCACCCCGCGATTTACGGAGTTTTCTTAACAAATCTATTCCGGTAACAATCTCAGGAGACTTGCCCCGAAGTCTACGGGACTGTCTCGGTAATTCCGCCACAATTAAAGATTTTAACTACAACACACGAAATCAAAGTAAAAAATTTCAAATCAAACCACCTAAAGTCTTCTAAAGAACCAATCAAATTTGAAGCACACGCCTAAATAATCTAGAGCGTCAAACCACACACAAACAGTAGTCTTCCGGACCAAAAGCGCTAGTTGGTGATTAGGCCCAACCTCGCAGGATTCAGTACAGAAATAGTGGGTGGAACAGTTACCCCGGCAACCTGCTTAATGAATAGACTGGACCAAGTTCCTCCACTTTAAACGTCTCGAAGTGAAGCGAACCCCCCAGAAAATCCAAGTGAGTATAACCGACGTCTGCTCCAGGTACAGTGGGACCTTCCCTCCACCGTCACCTTGGGTAGAATCCTAGATATTATGGCCACTAAGGTTACCAATCACAACAATTACACCTGGGGGAACAGTCTAAACTCCGACAGCACGCAAGGGCAGAGTAGCAAGCTCCAATCCCCTTACCGGCTCCTTGACAACAATCCAAGGTTTACCGATAAGTGACCCCTGGCTCCTCGACAATGGTTAATCCGAGGTTTACCGTTTGTAATACGTACTGCCTGGCGTCGTTCCCAACGAGGGAGGAATGATCCCCTCACTGGTTCGGACACGAGCTCGTGCTTCTCCTTTAAGAGGAGCTTTCCCAGAATGTAACTGAAACAATTGGATTTGTTCTACTCAAGATAGACTATCTGTTTGGTTTTGTAGTCTTGGAGAGTTAAGTACTCACCTACTCCAAGACCCTAGCCTAAGCTATGTTGGTGCTTCAGAGCCCTAGAAAAATAAAGATTACTAGATTGATTTTAATTTAAGCGTTACTTTTAAGGTTGTTTCTTAAGTCAAAAGGTGATGGAAGTGAAACTAGTGGTGTGTTGACTCGACTCGAAACCACTACAAAATGCACCTAGAATGATTTATCCACTACTTTACTTTTTCGATGAATTGCTTAACTAAAAAGTTGAGAGAATGCAATCTTTATAAAAGCAACTTCTTAATTGAAGACAATCAAAGAAACAATTCGTTTTTCTTTTCCAAGCATAAAAACATAACTTCTCTTTACATGCACGAAAAAACTCTTTTCTTCTTTTGAAAACAAAAAGCTACTTGAAACAAGACTTTTTAAGAAGATGTTTTTGTATTTTTCTTTTAATAAAGCAAGTAAATCTAATGTAACCAAAAATCAATCTTAACAACTCTTAAAATCTATGAAAATGCACTCATAAGCAAACTAAAGGCAAATTTACTCTAAGCAATCTTAACGAGGCCAAAACTAACAATGATTATTTCTAAGGTGTTTTACTTGATCACAATCAAATCAAGGACTAGCTTATTGCAGAATCAAAAACTAGCCAAAACAAAACTCTAATCTTTTTGTTCTTTTTGTAAAATGGAAATCAATACTTTATAAACAAGTAATTCGAAATTTGACCCAAAACAACTCAAATGGCAAGTTGCTCACAAAAGGAGACTTTACGACAGGCCTGACTTCTAAGAAGGTTGACTAACCAGAGAGATCTAAGGCTGGACAACTTTCTACTATCAAAGTCACTACAAAGCCTTTCCAAAAATCAAACCCTAGGTCTAAACTTCGTTGAAAACCACTAAAACACTCAAAGCTCACAAAACTAGTTCAGGTGAAAATTCTTGACAGGGTACTAAAGGATCTGGGCAGAAAACACTAAGGAAAAACAAAATCTAAAAGCAATTTAAAGCAAAAATGGAATTTTCTTAAGTTTTACAGGAAGACGCAGGCAACCCGTTGTCACAGGTGCGGCCCCGCTCTGTGCAGACGGCAACAGCGCGTCCAAAGACGCACTGTGCAGTACTAAGAGGGTGCGTCCTTCTGGAAAAATGAAGAAAAACCAAATCTAACTAAATTTAAAGCTAAGCCACCCAAATACTAATTCTCACAGTCAAAAACCAGAAAATAAAAATGATTTTCTCAAAGCAAAGTTCATATAAAGGAAAAGACTCTCTCATTAATGGATTCCCCAGCGGAGTCGCCAATTTGTCACACGGAATCTGTCAGGGGTGCGGACACGACTGACCTTCCTAGAATTCTAAGACATTCTAATGACAAACAAGACAAAATGGAGTGATCTTTCTCTAAATACACCTTTTACAACATGAAAACTACAAGTGTTTAGGCTTACCTTATTCCAAAACGCTGTTGTTGAAGTCCGTTCTTGACGATCCGGATGAGCTCCTCCTTCAAGTCAATTCCTGCAACCACAAACAATCAAACAATTACCAAGCACTTGCATTTCATATAATAAAACATATATTCAACATGCAGACCAAGGAACACATGAAATAACTCATTAACACAAGCTATTGAGAAAAATAAACCAGTTTGTATTAATAACGAAACAAAGAAACTCTTACAACCTGGCCTTGGTGTTGTGCAAGTTCCTCCCAGGGTCCATCAAGGGTTTTCCTCTACTTTGACAAAGCTCACCCTCTCCCAAGTAGAATCAAGTGAAGACAATCTCTCCTCACAAAGGCTCTAATGGAAGACCTAAATCCTGCAGCATTTACCCAAAGAAAATGTATAGCTCCAACCTCCTCTCCTTCTGGCTCAATGCCTTTATTTATAGTGCTGTAAAGAGGTTATTCAGGTCCACTATCAATGGGATCATCCCCCTTTATGGGTGGGATAGCTCCCTTATTGATGGGATAAGTTCCCCCTTAATAGAGATACATGAACCAACTGGAGGCGCATCCATTTCATCAAACCGACCTCTAGAATGTTCTAGAAGTAACCACAAGTAACTTTTTCAAGATAAAACTCGCGCATTTTGCCTTTTACAGAGGGACGCACCTGTCCCTTAACATACAGAGCGTCCATGGACGCGGATTTTGTGAACATGGTCAGCGTCCCCGCAGGTAAGGCTAGAGAGAACCTGCGACCCCAGAGATAAACATAGTTTTTACAAGACTTTCTCTCTTCTTTGAGTTTGAGATGGATAACAGAGGCATGAGACTTGCCTAAGAGGGTAGCATGACTGTTGATTTGAGCCATACTAACTGTAAATAGTCAAGGTGACATTTTTTAGTGTAACAGATCCTCAGTTACCAGCTCAATTAGCTTTCCTTATTCAAGTGAAAGCACTCAACAAAACTGTTCACAGAACAATAATTGATGAGGGAGCATCGACATGTATTATGTCGATGAGTTGTTGGAAAACCTTAGGATCTCCAACCTTGTCGCGATCATCGACGACATTAAAAGCCTTCGACGGAAGGACTTATACCCCGTACGGTATCCTTAATAACTTGAAAGTTGAACTAGGAGGAAAGACAGTAGAAATTGATGTTGAGGTCATTGATGGAAATCTTGACTATAACATTCTACTGGGAAGACCATGGATTTATGCCATGGCAGCTGTTGTGTCGACTTATTTTAGGAAGATCGCATTCCCGTTTGAAGGAGGGATTACGGTCGTCGACCAACAGAACTTCCTCCCTAATGGTTCACAAGTTACAGGAAGCATTCCCATGATCCATGAGAGCAACCATTCAATTCAAGATATCGGAGTAGGATTATTGAAAGACCCCACATTGATGGGAACTTTCGCGCTACCACCTCCTATTAATATGGGAAATATACCGTTTGTAGCAACCTGCAACATGATATCTTCCACGAAGGTCAACATGGATCATTCAATGGTTTTGCCCCCAAGCCCTTTAGAAATATTGTAGCAATCAATGTTTCAAGCATGGGAGGCGAACCCAAATCAACGCTCGTCAAGCGTTTGGGTAGATAGGTCTAGAGAATATGGAACCCCATTAGATCCTTGGTCAAAAGTACATGGGACTGACGAAGGAATCTTACAATCAATGATGATTGAGGGGGCACCATGGAATGATCACCACCATCGTTCCCTTCTTCCAGAATATGAAGAAGATACTCAAAGTGACCTTTATCACCCTTCAGTTTTTGAATTCCTAACAAATACTGTAAACACGGTGGATTCCGAGCGAAACCTATCCAATATTGAAGAGACTATAGCCATAAATATCTCGACTAAAACAAATGTTGTAGAGAATATTTATGTCGGCAAAGGTTGTTCCCCTTCAGAACTGGAAATACATAACTCTCTTTTTCGCGAATTTAGAGATGTCTTTGCTTGGTCATATGATGAAATGCCAGGCATTCACTTGAGTATCGTTGAACATGAAATTAAAATGTATCCTGATGTCAAACCAGTAAGACAACGGCTTCGGCAGGTGCACCCCAAGAAAGCCGCTGCCATTAAGGCGGAAGTTGAAAAACTCCTCCATGCTAGATTCATCTACCCGGTTCCTCTAACCGATTGGGTATCAAATATTGTCCCTGTTATGAAGAAACAAGGGACGATTAGAGTGTGTGTCGATTATAGGGATGTAAACCAAGCTTGTCTGAAGGACAACTACCCTACACCCTTCATCGACCAGATAATTGATGAATGCGCTGGATGTGAAATCTTTTCATTTATGGATGGATTTTCCGGGTATAATCAAATAAATATCCTCCCACAGGACCAGTCAAAGACTGCATTTATTTGTCCGTGGGGCACATTCGCTTATCGAAAATTACCCTTTGGTTTAAAGAACGCAGGAGCGACGTTTCAGAGGACGATGAATTATGCCTTCCATGACATCAAGAACATTGTTCAACCTTATCTCGACGATCTTCCGGCTCATTCGCGAAAGCGGACTGATCATCCGCAGCATTTAAGAGCGATATTTCTACGTTGTTGACACTACAAGATAAGACTCAATCCACACAAATGTGTGTTTTGCGTCGGTTCTGGTCGTTTACTTGGCTTTGTAGTCTCTAAGGATGGGATTCGTCTCGACCCCTGCAAGGTTCAGGCAATCATTAATTTGCCTCCACCTTCAAATTTGCTTCAGATTTAGAAACTCCAAGGGAAAGCAAACTTTCTCAGGAGGTTCATTCCAAATTACGCAGAACTTGCTAAGGGTTATACTCGTCTTTTGAAAAAGGATGTACCTTTTGTCTGGGACCAGGTGGCGCAAGCTTCCTTTGATGCTCTGAATGATTGTCTAGTAAAAGCATCATTAATGTATGCCCCAGACTATCAAAGAGATTTTAACCTGTATCTGGCTGCAGCGGATACGACCATTGCAATGGTTTTAGTTCACGAAGTCGATGGAATTGAACATCCTATCTATTATTTAAGTAAAAACTTAAACGATACAGAAAGTAAATATTCTTATGTTGAAAAACTAGCGCTTGCAGCTGTTCAAGCGATTCAAAGGTTTCGACATTATGTCCTCTTTCGGAAAACTACCATCTTGTCAGATTGCAACCCCATGACTTATATACTGTCGCGACAGTTGCTGGGGGGCAAATATTCAAAATGGATAGCGATCCTTCAAGAGTTTGATCTGGAATTTGTGAAATCCAAATCAAAGAAAGCTCTAGTTTTCGCAGAATTATTATGCGATCTCCCATCGTCGTCCAACGATGAAACATCGGAAGAGTCAATCGTGGACGAAAGTTTGTTTCTGATATCTGTAAGCGATGAGTGGTATGGAGATATCATAATTTATCTCCAAACCCAAAAATTCAGGCCTAACACCTGTCACTCCGAACAAAAACGTATACGATACCAAGCAAAAGACTACATGATCGTCGGTGATACACTTTACCGTCGTGGTGTCGATACAGTTCTGAGGAGGTGCCTTACCCATGAGGAGGCCGAAAAAGCCCTGAATGAGTGCCATTCAGGCGCGTGTGGGGGGGAGTCAGTCTGGATATGCAACAGCACAAAAAATCTTACGAGCAGGATACTTCTGGCCAACCATGTTCAAAGATTGCATAGCCGCAGTCAGAAGTTGCCACGCTTGTCAAATTTTTGATAGCAAAACCAGACGACCACCCGCACCTTTACAGCCAATAGTTGCTGTTGGGCCCTTCGCCAAGTGGGGCATCGATTTCATGCAATGTAACCCCACCTCGACCGGGGGGCATGGGTATATTATAGTCGTTGTTGACTATTTTACCAAATTGGCCGAGCCGATGCCTACATTGGATAACACTGGTGAAATAGCTGCCCTTTTCTTTTTCAATCATGTAGTCGCCAGGTTCGGCGTACCACAGGCTATAGTTACAGATCATGGGTCACATTTTTGCAATCACATGATGGTCGAATTAGCTGCCAAGCTAGGGCTATCTCACGACAGCTCTACCCCATATTATCCGCAAGCCAACGGACAAGTTGAGGCAATCAACAAGGTCCTGAAGCGTATGTTGCAAAGGATGATCGGGGTTCATAAAAGAAGATGGCACCTAATCCTGTACTCAGCTTTGTGGGCTTACCGGACCTCGGTAAAGAATGCAACCGGGTTCACACCTTTTCAACTGTTGTATGGCCTGGAAGCAGTCTTACCAATCCAGTGCGAAATTTCGTCGCTTAAACTCGCAATCGATCTTTTCCCTGGAACTTCAGAAGAAGAGGCTCGTTTCTCGGAATTAATCCAATTGGATGAAACCCGTCGTGATGCCGCTTTGGCTAACGAAGCCCATAAGAAACGAGTCAAGGCTCAGTTCGACAAAAATGTCAAACCTCGTGTCTTCTCAGAAGGTGACTTGGTCTTACTTTATGACCAAGAATCCAATAAATTGGGAGCAGGCAAATTCAAGTCCTTATGGATGGGGCCCTACATTGTTAAAAGGGTGTTAACAAAAGGAGCCTACGAGTTAATGGATTATGACGGAATTCCATTGGCGCAACCTCGCAATGGGTTGTACCTCAAGCGTTACTATGCTTAAATAGTGACCAATATGCATGCTCCTCAATTTGCGTTATTATGCTGGGGGCATGCCAGCTTAAAATCGAGCAGTTTTACCGCGGAATTTATGCTCGTTAAAAAATAGAAAAGCGAGATCCGAGCAGTTTTAGCACATAGTTCATGCTCGTTAAAAAATAAACATAAGATTGAGCAAGAGTTTCCTCCAGAGTTTAAGCTCATTAAAAAATGAACCTATTCCGGTAAATAACCATTGTGATCGTAAATTTATTAGCCATAAAAAGCCTTGGTCGTGTTTGCACCCGCCACCTCCATTCCACTTGGCCAATCGTTCACCTCCATATGATTGTTTACCTATTTTGAGGAACAGCTGCGAAGAGTGATTTCACTTAGCCATCCTTGTGACACTGCCGTGATTGGAAAATTCCAACCTGTACCTGGAATCTGCTGCTATCCCTGTTTATCACTCGTTCCTCAAAAGACGAGTCTTCTTTGAGCTCTTTTCTCCTGACTCGTAAAATATGAAAAGTTTGCCGAGTTTTGGCCTTCCAGCTCGTTAAAGTGACCGGAAGAGCTATCCCTCCTCTAGATTTTAATCTTTTTGGACCTAAGGGATTATTACACAAAAAGGTCGAGCGCTTGTTTTATTCGACTCGTTAAAGTTATCGAAAACTCATCCCTTCTGTATTGTTTTATACTTTTTCAGACTTAAGGGATTAGATGACGAAAAAGGAATTTTGGAGTTAACTTTCTGTACCTTTTCAGACTCTCTAAAAATGAAAAGGACCGAGTTTTCTTTGTCGTTAGACTCGTTAAAATGATTAAATAGCAACAAACTTGTCTTTAGATGAGAACGAGTTTCCCTATCGCTAGGCTCGTTAAAACATAGCGATGGGCTTGCCCGAAGGGCAGGTTATAGAACAAGCATATGTTATCCTCCTCAAGCTTGACAAAAATAAAGAGGTACTGGTCAGAAATGACTGGGGAAAAATTGGGAGAACCTCAAAGCTTTAATGGTAGCAAGTCGCTCTTGAACATGACACTTTTCCTCCGTATCACATCGGGTTGGGTTGTTTCATTCACCGGTCTCATCACCATGGTCTTCACCAAACCATCCACATTTGGGGTAATGCTACCGATCCATCGCATCAGTGTCGTTATATGTTCAAGAGATGTCGTTTAGAAAGAGTCAACCGTGTCCCATCCACTGCCATACATTATCCTTCATCCACCCATGATCGCCACCCTGAATCATATTTCATAGATTGTTTTCACCTCCACTAAAATCATTAGCTCCGTTCCATGTCACTGATGTGGGATTCATTAAGGCCCTCCTTTGACGGATCGCTTCTTGTCGACTTCGGCTCATTATCCAAGAAGTTGATCTAGGAACACCCCCCTCAGTACTTTGAAGCTTGCATGCCTCAATGGCAAGTTTCTCACTTTCGGCGACAGGTATACATCAATGACCTTCGACCAGAAGATTTTGCGTGGTGTTCGACGCCAAGTCCTTTATTCACACCACGTGAATTGTACTGCAGTACCTTGAGGGTCATTATCATTATTGGTGATTCCTCTCGCGCTTGTTAACGGTTTACATTATTGACCGGTAATCAAGCGATGTCTTTCCATGTTCGACTTCAATGCAATTCTCACATGGATCGACTTGTACTTAGAGTGAAGATCGAACGAGTTTGAAGACCCCGGATCTAGTTTCATCCATCCGGGCTGCGATATATATTCAGGAAATATAAAGACATTTGATATGTACATCATTACAGCAGATGATCATCCTACTCAAAGGATGATAATTTCAGCAGAGAATTATCAGTCTACCATCAGACGATCGTCTGTTATATGTACCAAAATGAATTTATAAAGATGAGCATGGGAATGCCCGCCTCAGCTAGACCATGAAAGCAGAATGAAAAATAATGTATTGTATTGTATTTTATTACAGGTCACCTCTCAGCGATTGAATGAACTTCGGATCCTCCTGATAAAGCATTTCACCCGATAAACGACCTCATACTTTAGGGGGCAACTGTTATAGACATTTTTGTGCCTTACAGCATGAAGCATGAAATGTCGATAATCTAAGGGATCCAAAGTCCCTAAACATGTTGTTCCTACCCCTGGAGGAACAAGGTCAGCAAACCACAACACTAAATATCAATTCTCCACCTGAAAACACTCAAAAACAAGCAAATTCTGGATCATGTCAACTGCTCCACTGAGCATCTGCGCTGAATGTCAACTGCTCCACTCTGTACCTGCGTTGAATGTCAACTGTAATGAAGGCTACCTGCGCTGGGCGAGGTTGGCCAAGTGGCACAGTCATTCCTCAAGGTGTCAATGCCCAGGAAGCTTCCAAAATGACACTTGGATCAGGGAATTCGCCTTGTGATGAGTAAGAGGATCTAGATCTCCAAGTGGAAGCAAGAACCTCCAAGTGGACTCAAGAACTGAAGAATAACTGAAGTGGGAGAGGACACTAGTCAGCTTCATGCCAGCCTCAAGCTGACTCATCCTTTCTCCAAATCTCCTATATATAGAGCTCTCTCATGAGGTCTAGGGAGGCTGGAATCTTGTGAATGTAAGGAAGTGCTGTTGGTTTGAGTATAGAACTATTGGGTGATTTGCTTGAAGGAGGTGAAGAGGAGATTTCTTTCTGTTGGGAGGTGATGCTGGATTGGGCCTATTATGGTTGTATCACTTCCTGAACTTTACTTCTTCCATTAATAAAGCATTTGAAGTTCTTCTATATGCATGTGTCTCAATGGCGTATTGATACTTGTATATTTGATTTATTCTAATCCTTGAATCAATTATGAATGTATGCTTCTTGTAGTTTCCCTCTCTTGTTATTTTGCAGGATCTTGGTGTTGCTGGGCCAGTGAAAGAACAAGGAGCTGGGAGCAAGCAGCAAAGAGAGAAGATTGGATCAATCATTAGCGGAAGACAACGGTTAGTGGATCTCTTTCTCCCCTCTCTTACATCTCATAAAGAAGTAATCTCGAATAGCTTTGCATTTGGTTGTTGCTGAGGTACTACCACCCTTAGAGTGGGATAGGGTCATTCCGTATTGGATACTTTTCCCAACAACACACCTATAGGTTCTCCCCCCCAACACAAGGTTATTGACTAATTACTTTAGCAAGGAGTGATCCATATACATCTTAAAGTGGCCTCCCAACAAGTAGTGCCTCTACTTCTTGAGTGCATACACCATAGCTAGACCTTCACACTCAGTGGTAGAATAATTCTTCTTGACTTTGGATAATCTTAGGCTTGCGAACACGATAGGATGATCCAAGCCTTCTCTGCCAGCTTGTGTCAATACTGCTCCCAGCGCTATACATGATGCATCAACATGTACATGAAACTCTTTCTTCCAATCCGAGAAGACTAGAATCAATGTGGTGACCATATTTTCTTTCAATATATCCAAGATCTTCTTACAGTCATCATTCCAACAGAATGTGACATCCTTCTGCAACAATTTCTCCATAGGCATGATGATCTAGGCATAGCCTTTGATAAACTTTCTGTAATATTCCTTATGTGTTAGCATAGCGTGCAGCTATTTCATACTCCATGGTGCTTCCAAGTTCAGTATCACCGTGATCTTTGCAGGGTCTACCATTAATCCTTGTCTACAAACCACATGCCCCAACAAGTTCCCAAAATGAACACAAAACAAACACTTCTTGAGATTGAGCATGCTCTGGTATCCCCGACAAGTATCTAGCATCAGGCGCAAGCTCACTACATGGCGTTTAACTAGCTCAAACACAGTCCAGTCATAAAAATATGCCTTTAGGAACTTATGAATAAATTCCTTGAACGCATCAACAACTATGCGTGAAAAGATCACAGGCACATTATTCAATCCAAATGGAATTATAGTGTACTGAAAACAACCCCACTCAGTTGCGAAGGTTGTCTTTCTCCTTTCCTCTGGCACGATTTTAATCTACTGGTACCCAGAGAACCCATCAGTGAAGGAATATGCTTCTTGACTACCTACATTGTCCAACACTTCATCAGTGAACAGAGTCAAGAAAGGATCATGTACAAAAGCATCATTCATCTTTCTGAGATCCATGCATATCCTTATTTCATCCTTCTTCTTCTTTTCCTATACCACCATTGGACTTACCCAGTTAGATTCTTCCATAGGCTTAATGATTCTTGCTACGAGCATCTTGTCTAGCTCTAAGTAGACCTTCTCCTTATATTTTAGATTGAGACAGTAAGGCCTTGCCTTAACTGTCTTCACGTCGAGTTTCAAACTAATCTTCATCATTCCCAGGTGCTTGATTATCCCTTTTAGTTCTGTAAACTTGGTAGGGAATAAATCCTGGTATTTGTGGAGCAATTTAGCGACCTTATCCACCGTCATGTCATCCCAGAAGTCTCCAATGTTCGCAAATTTGGGTTCTGCCTCAGTACCAATGTTTACTTGTTTCATTTTCAACAGCACAGTTATAATAGGGTTCTCAATCTGCAGTCCTTGAAGCTTGCGATGACCTTTTATTTCTTGAATGTTAATCTTTTGCAGATCCTTGCCCTCTTCTTTAGCAGTTACATTATCACATTATAACGCGTGACTCAGCTGAGTAGCCCATTCAGGCTAAATCATGTCTAAATGATCCTGCGGTATCCTAAAGGTTACTGCTTTCACTTCTTATAGCGCTTCATCAATACTGTCAAACCCGTCCTCAAAACTGAATGTCATCATGAATCCCTCATGCAGGATATCCCATTCGCCAGTCCCATGGCGGAGCTCAGTTTTTACATACTAGTTCATCGGGACAATATCCAACGTGTGACAGAACAAGTGCACCCATTCAAGTTGGGGCTTTTCTCCATAAGCCTGGGTCCATTTGGCCAAATGCATGTGCGAATCATCCTGCCCATCATACTTTTCTGTCATTCGCATCTTCGTCTTCACAAAGTGAGTTCTCATCATTCTCCTGCATTCACACCAATCATCAAATCTTCCCTTATGTGTACCCTACCATCATGAGGGCATAGCGTCCAGGGCCGAGTCCATCACCTGGAAGCGCTACTTTTCTGGTACCTCCCTTTCAAATGCATCCAAAAATATATCTACCTCATTTAGACCATCATAGATAGGCAGATTTCTTACCTCCGAGGACACACAGCGCAATGATCGGGTCATCATGTTGTAGTTCACCATAGTCACTTCATGTAATCAGTTTTGCCAGTGCTCTAACTCTTCATCGAAGTTCGAAGTGAAGGAACTCTCACGATCCCATGTAATTCATCCATCCATGATGGGATTCACCCAATCTTGATTTCACATCGTTATCTTATAGATACAGTCCAAATAGTCATCACTCTCATAATCACGGATTGGTTCCATATAGCAAGATCCCTTAGCAAGATCTAGAGGTACTATTACGCGTAGCGATTTCTTCTCAAAGGTCATCTTTTGCTTCTTTAGATTGATTACCCCATTCATATCAGTGGCCGAGTCAATTCCTAGGAGCACAAGATAGAGATTGTTGTCATCCACTATCTATATTACTTCAAAATCAACCAGCGCACTCACTCCCTCAATATCCACAGTCAAGCCCTGTAGCCACCCCATGGGGATGATCTTCTGCTAATTGGCCATCCTTAGCTGAATTAGAGACCATTGTAGTGTGGGTCTCCCCATTCGTTCCTAGCTCTGCTTCGGTAGGATGTTCACGTATGACCCCAGGTCCAAAATAACCTGCTCCATCTCATACTCTCTTATCTGCACGGTCAATCTCATCTCCCGTCCCATCCTTTTTTAAGCTTGCCAGTCTTTCGTACTATGCGCGGCTTACCCGGTGTGGTTCCAGTGCATCTATTGATGATCTCTTGTAACCCTTTCACAGCCTTACTACCGCACAGTAACTTCATATAGGTCTCTAAGAAAGTTGTGAGCATAGAGGTGTTCATCCCCTGCTTAAGCTTATCCTTGCTTCTTGAGGTGGAAGCCTCAATGAAGTTTTTCTTAGCTTCCATGAAGGCTTCACGTGCACACTCTAAATTGAACTCAACCTCCTTTGTCGAAGCTTTGCGAACCCATGTACTATATTCTGGTTGTTTCCCCTTGTCATCTCCTATCGCGATTCCACTTCTGAGCACTATATTTACATTTGGATCCTCTTCATGTGGTTTAGACCTCATCATCCGTAGGTTTTGAGTCGGTGGAGGGGGTAGCACCCCTTTGTCACCTATCCAAGCTATTAATAGGACAGTCTTTTATTTCATAATCAAAAAGTGTGCAATACATGCACGACGGACATGTTGGGTTAGTGCAATTGTGGGCATAATGTCCTAGCCCTATGCAATTGTAGCAAATCAACTGTCCCCGACCTCTACCAAGTCCTCCTCCACCTCAGCCTTTTCCGCGCCCCTAAAATCCTATTCGTGCCATCCCTGCACTCTGGTCAAGGGGCCACGTTGCGGTATGAACCCTATAGGCGGGGTTTATATCCATCATCATCATGCCCTACTGACCTACAAAAGTTGCAGAACAACTGTTGTGGTGTTTTTACAAACTTTTGTAGCAAGTGATAGTTATCCATGGCATGTTTTCTGGCTACTTGACAGATAGCGCACCATAATGCAGCCCCCTTGCTAGGTCCTGCTTGAGCTTCTAGCCTTAAAGGCATCAGTTCCCCTCTGAAAATATAGTTTGCAAAGACAGGGCAATGGGCCATGTCATGCCCTGACCCTTGCATTTCAAGCACCATACCTCCTCACGCACCTATGGTCAAACCATCCTGTCCTACTTTAGACTTTGCATCTCAAGGCACAAATTCTTCAACTACTCATGGATCTGCTGAACTCCTAGATTTGGACCTTGCATCAGAGTTTCATGTAGTCTCATGGTAATATCCAAGGCCTCTACCTGAGTGGTTATCCTCTGCTCTGATAGCGTAACCCATAAGTGTTGTAGGAGTGAAGAAACAGACCACTCGCAATGTTGTCCATTTGTTAGGTTCATGTTGGCTTCACGGATTGTACATTTCAACCTCTAATCTAGTTCCCAAGGCATCTCACCTAGTTGCATCATGATTTCTTTGAGTCCCACAATCGACTGCACCTCAGATTTCATCCTACTGAATTATGTATTCAGTGCTATATGGACGTCTCCCACTACAGCATTCGGGTTATCATTAGAGTACTTAATATACCAAGTTAGCACGCGATCTTGCAGAGCACTAACCAGTGTCGCCTTCTTTATATGATCATTTGTAACACCTTGATCTTCCCATACAACCCTTACAACGAACCAGAATTGGTTTGGGTCCTCATTTTCTAAGCATTTAAGCAAAGACAACTTCAATGTATTTGCCATACTGAACTGTGGTGGAGGTGGAGGTGGTATGGGTGAAGTTGGAGGCGATGGTGGTGAGGTTCGAGGTGGTGTGGGTGGAGGTGGTATTTGTGGGAATCCTTGTCTTATTAACTAAATAGCACTTCGTGAAGAAACTTTCACTATTCCTTCTTCATCACCTCGCAGAGGTGAGATCAACGGACTATACTTAGGACCTTTTTTCCTTCGTTTCTATAAGTTCTTCCACTTCGTGTAGTTCCAAACATCAAGGTAGCTGCATAACCTCTTTTTCTCACAATAGCCTTTTAATCCAAGTATTCAAAGATTTTACGTACTTCCCTCGAGGTCCTTTAAAAAACGTCGCTCTGCCTCACTGTCGCTGACTGAGTTGTCGACCATGAATTCAGTCACAAATCCTCCTATGACGTGATTGAGCCAATCATTGATAGTGTGGGTGATATTATCCTCCAATGCTTCCAATTTTTGTATTAGCTCTGGGGTCCACACAATAGGACTGTCAAGCTTCTACCTTCCTTGGCTATCCGCTAGCTTCGCGATCCACTCGTATAGCTCAATAGGGAAGGAGCAGAAAAAGATCTCGTGGATCTTTGTATATAGATATGTGTCCAACCATTGTTCCTTTGTCAGTCACGGGTTTATGTTCTCTTGCATTGTGAATTCGTGGATCTTCCTATCTAACTAGTCTCTGATCTCCTTCTTAGTTGGATTCCAGTGATACAACATCACACATATCTTATGCATATTCTGGTCCCGAGAATGGAACCATTTGTTGGCTTGAGGGGGCCTGACCTAAGTTCAATATTAATTAGCCAAACAAATCCCTACACTTCTAGCCCTTTCGACATCAACCCATGAAACACGGACTAAAGTCTCACCCGAAGTAGTATGGGGGGATGCTAGAACCAAGTTTCCGCACCCTAAGATGGTTGTGATGTTGTTTAATTCCCTCTATCCCTACCTTTGCACAGGTTGCTTCACTCTAGGTCCTGTGAGACGAGCCCTCTATTCTCACCTTCAATACCTCTGCAAAAGGGTACGATCAACCTTCGCATAGCCCTAGCCTGCTGCTCAAGCACTTTCACACTACTATGGCAGTGCACCGTAAAAATTCCCCAATTAATCTAAGTGACTGGCTTATCTTATCAAACAGTTATAGTAAACCCTGTGTAAGAAAATATTCATAAATGCATTGAATTTTTCAATGTAATTGCGGTCATTCACGCATCATATAACCACAATAAAGGAAATTCATACATAAAATATCCAGATACATCAAAAGAACGAAGATAAGAAATTGCAGAATATCTCTCTTTATTAATATCTTCCAAATTCTTATAGACTCTATTCCCATTGTGATATTACCGGGGCTCACCACCTTCGTTCGGCATTCCGAGGATTCATCCACTTGGCTAACTTTGAATCTGGCTCTGATACCACTTGTAAAGACTCTCTGGACACCACATATCTCCACAATGGTATGATATTGTCCACTTTGGGTCTAAGCCCTCATGGATTTGTTTTTGGGCTTACCCCAAAAGGCCTCATACCAATGGAGATATTTTTCCATCCTTATATACCCATGATTCTCCCCACTTCTAGTCAATGTGGGACTTTGGTCGTATACCCAACACCGTGCACTCGGTTGTGGACTTCCACCCTAGGCCTCTGCATACTTAGCTGCATAGCCTCTACTTACACTATGACCCAAGACTTAGACTTCTTACTTCAAAGCTATGACTCTCTTACATTCTTGATCATTCTATGTCTCCAAAATTACTTAGAGCTTAGCTCTTTTTTTACAAAACTAAGGGAGGACTACCCTTTACAACACATAACACCTTTGTGCTCCGCGACCACAAAATGAGGATACTTTACCATTTTATTACAAAATTTAACTTAAACATGAGCTTTTAGCCCCAAAACTACTCTTGGGGGATCCTGCTCCCAACAAACTACCATTCTTGAAGCCATGTTGGCCTATGCAGGAGAAATAAGCTGAAATGTTCAGTATCTAATGACCATGAATAAATAACTGGAAAAGAGCTTGGAGGCTACCAGGAAAGAGGCAGAATAGCTCCAAGCATTAGCAACGAATGTAGTTTCGACATTGGGGGAGATGAGGACAATGATAGTTTATGAAGTATCAACACTTGGTGATACCATGTAAAAGCTCTATAATGACGAATTTATCACCATCTATAGATCAATTGCCCATTTGAATGGCCTACAACAATGAATCAAGGAGTTGTTTCAAACTCTTAAGAACATACATGTTGCCATTGCCCATGTATAAGAGTGGAAAATGACGTACAGGGGCCCTGCTTGACTTAGTGAAGAAGATGAAGCTACAAGCAAAGTTGGAAAAAGAAAAGGTATGAATGTTGATTTAGAACAACGAGAAACTCATCTCATTCCTTAGCAGCACATAGACCTCATATGTGCGGTTGGACAACAGTTTGGATGTTCCTATGAGAAAACACCAGATCCCATCAATCAGTTCCTTCACCGATGGTAAATCTAAGAACCAATTCTAGTTGTAGATTGATCAGTACTTTGAGAAGCTAAGACAAGAAGCCACTAGCAAAGATTTTGACCTGAAAACACACAACATGCAAAAGTGCATCAATGGTCTTATCAAAATTAGGAAAATGCTTCTCATGCTTCCGAAAGAGTTGGACATAGGTTCCAAGAAAATATACCAGGATTCCATGGAGGCTAGAGTCTTCTTCTAGAAATAAAACGTTAAAAAGTTTGGGGACAACATTACACAGTACCAAGCTTGGTACCAATATGTGACTGAGAAGTAGCAAGTGGAGGTTGCTAAGTTGGTCTTCCCCTAAACTCCAGAATCATAACGTTGTGCCCTGTTAGGCTGTCTCTACCCTATTTTGTCTTATATGTGTACATGTGAAAAATTTAGTATTATTTGTAATTATGTTGTAACTGAAATTCCCAAGTGTCAATATTGGAATATGAAAATTCACCATGTAATGTAATGTGTTATTTAGTGAAGCAGTTGAAGAGTCATGATGGTAGTGAACACATCATAAAGAGGGCTTGAAGATTCACACCCTCTTGTTATAAATAGAACCTCATAACTCTAGTAAGAGGATTTTGGGAGCCAAGCTTTTGGCTAGGCTTAGTCGTAGAAAAAGATTGGGAGTATTGTGAAAAGCCTTCGCTTCTCCATAGCGTAGAGTGAGTATACTTCTTTGGAGGAGTAGGTGTTCTTGACCATAATGTTCCATTATTGGGGCTAGTGGTCGTCAATGGTGTATGTATGGATGGAACTTTTACTCATAATAATAAAATCAAAGTGAACACACTTTCATGCATATCTTGTTAATATCGTAGGACTATTGTTTTTTTATTGAAAATGTATGTTATTTAACTTACGCATATCCTTATTAACTACTTTTCGTGCATTTTTACGAATCTTGTTGAATGTGTGTCGTTGGATTAACTCGTCACTTTAACTTGTGGACTATTCTACATTTTAGCTTGTGATGTCATTTCACTCGTGTGTTCCTTTCAAGATGTGTACTATTACAAGCTTCTAAGGGGAACACTTCCTTTTGCCTTTGTGTGTTGGAACCTTCATGCATCATACTTGATGCTCCACTAGGTCACACACTTGCTCTCACCCAAAGTTATCATACTTTCCTTTGCATGTTTCCGCAGCAAAGCCATTACATCACCACCTACTATTCAAAATCCTACTCCAAATTGTGTGAGGTCTAGTTGGGACTTCATAGTAGGGAGATCCCCTAACTATTGGTAGGTCCACCACCATCAACATTTCTGGTGCTAGAAGGATGGATAGATGACAAGTTGAGCCCTTGAAATATATTTTGAATTTTTACACATATTTCATGACTTCTTCCTAAATCATAACCCTGACATGTTTTTCTGACTTTGCACATTTTGAAGTGTCGGAAAGCATTTTAAATGACTTGTCCATAATTAAGTTCAATGGCAAGAGTGGAATAACCTTGCTCAAGCACACAATTTATTTTCTCCATTTCTATGAAGGGCATGACATCTCGTCTAAGGATATTTCCTGTGGGTTATTTGCTCTCGTTCGAAGGGCACACAAAGAAGTGGTGTCACACATTTCCCGCAACCTATATACACTCTTTCAATCAGTTCTTTAGTGAATCTTGTCGTGATTTCATTATTTATGATCATAAATCCCTTAATAGAAAAATTGCAAAATTGCAAAAGTCACCTAATGAATCTCTTCAAGATTTTCATGATATTTTTTTTTATTACTATTTTTAATTTCCTTAAGATGAAGTTGACTGGGAATTCTTGTATGAAATATTTCAATATCTTGTTGACGTTTCTAAAAATCCACATGATTTATAATCTTTCAAACCTCTCCCAACATACCTTGATGTTAGAGCTTCTAAATATGAGATGGACAAGGTTGCTGTCTCAAGTGACCTGTTATCCACTTCTCATCAAATAGCTCTATCTCCACAGGTTGAGGTGGGGGAAGTTGGTAATAAACCTATTGATTTGCCTCCATCTCCTCCTAGCCCACCTACTCAGAATTATCGTGTAGATTTGGACTATAACTCTGATGGTTGTCATGAGATTCTATCTCCTCATCCTCCGTCCTTAGGTCCCTTTGATCCTCTAGATTTTGGTTTATTGTGTTCATCTGTCTAGAATCATTCTTGTGATGTTCACGAGGATCAAGTTCTAGATGGAGTTCGTTTTGAACAACCAACTTGTGATATCATTTTTTATGAGAATGTGTGGGAATCTAAACAAGAATTTTGTGGTGAAGGATGACCCCCTTGTCGTAGCCTTGAGGTTAGTTCCACTTATGATAAAAAATCTATTGAATCTTTCAAGGCTCCTCATCACTCTATTGTTCAAATTGAAAATCAATCTATCTCATAATTTTCACATCCTCCATTGGAATAAATCAATACTATTGCTCAAGAATTGGAGGAATTGTACGTAACAAAAAATGTTGCAAAAAAAATGTTTTCGTCTTTCTTCATGTTTGCTCATTTTTCAAGTTTGAAAGTGTGCACATGCATGTCTTCCACTTGCAATGTGTTAGGACACCATAGTACCTCCACAAAACTCCTTTCATGTGCTTTTCATTTTTACATTTCTGCGGATGCATTCAAGCTTCGAACATTCTCATTTGCATTGTTTTATCTTTCTTGTTTGTTGGTTTTCTTGCATATATTTATTATCATTCATGCTCTAGCCTTCGTGGGAACACCATTGCATCAATGGCTACATTGGAAGTATCACTTTACGTGAGTTGGCATATGTTCTGGTTAGGTTAGGAGTAGTATTAGTTTATCCTTTCTTATTTGTTTCTTTATTTGTTTACATTTTCTTTCTTCTTTCGTTTGTTTGATTTCTTTTGCACCTATAGGTTAGTTTTAACATGAAATTATGTTTGGCTTCTTAGACAAGCAAGATGAATTCCAATAGGAACTTGTAAAACTATCAACACTTGGTCATCTGTATATTCCCTCTCTTTATGTGAATCTTTAATTCCTTCCAGTTGATGACACCCTGATGGGAAGTGTGTTCCTTCTAGAGAGAGTCGTGGTTGAAACATGATGCTAGCAATATTAACTAGTACCACCTACTCTAATTAGTTTTCTATTTTTAGTTAACCAAAGTCAACTAAGTGAAGTAGAGTAAGGAGAGGGGGAAAAACTTAACAAGTATGTCAGAGGTATATATAAATATTCTTCTCTGAAGGGACAAAATCTTCTGCTCAAAATAAGTCAGGATCCCTCTTTCGCCTCATGAAATAAATATGTGCCTATGCACAGTTCTTTGAAAAATAAAAAAAAATGAAAAAAATTAAATAAAGGGTGAAAGAAGAGAAAGGCTTCCTGCATAGAGAGGTTAAAAAAGTAACTATGTCGGGGTACTATCCAAGCTCATTAGCAGTGGAGCAATGATTGTGTTCCTAAAGTGACTCCGTCAGGGTACAGTCTAGGCCTGCTTGCAGTGAAGCAGCACCAAAGATGAAACTATAACTTTGAAAGTCTATTTTGCTTGTGGATCTATATATGCCCTCATCCCTAATTGAGAAAAATTAGTTTGACCTGGCTTGGTATGCATTCCTCTGATAAACAGAATGGTAGGGACTGTATATTTAACTTCAACTAAGTGAAGAGGATATCATAATTAAAGAATTGAACAATACTTTCGTAAGATTTAGTCTCACTTTGCATGAGAAAAGGTCCATATAGAGAGTTGGAGGTCTACCAGTGTATCGCCAATGTTGTAGTGGCTATAACCACGCTCCAAAATGTTTCCTATGCTTCGATTTTGGAGCCTTCCTTCTTAACCACAACAACTCAACTCAGACTGAACCAGATATTCATGCATTGGCTAAGACTTATCTTTCTAGTTTGGCTTGTATTTTTTGTTGGAAATAATACTGAGAGGGGGGGTAAATTGGTATTTACAAATCAATAACTTTTTCATTTCCATAATCATATTTATATACGCTACTTTAGTGAGGGGAACTTACATGTTTACGCAACTATTCTTAAGGAAACCAGTGTATATCCAGTGAACTTATGATTCATTTAATTCATCATATGTTGATCTTTAATATGTGCATTAGTACTTTATTAAACATTAAGCAGTAACCATGTGTAGTAATAACAGAATAAACCATCACACATAAGTAACACACATGAACACAAAGATTTAAGGTGGAAACCCAATGTGGGTGAAAACCTCCTACTATTGCCATCTCTGTCTTCTTTTAATAAAAAGAAAAACTATTTACAATATTGTACTAGTGCAGACTCATAACAGTATGTAGGCACCCACCTGCAAAAGGCTACAACCTTTCTCATTCTCCAACTTCTTCTGGAAGGGAGCTACAACCCGTTAGTTCTTGTACTAGCTGATATGTTTACTAGTATCTAGGCTCTGACCTATAGAAAGCTACAACCTTTACTCGTTCTCCAGTTGCTACTGGAAGGGAGCTCCAACCCCCTAAACAAATCACCAACCACTACTGGTAGGAAGCTTTGACTTCATCACTAAAGGCTCCAACGCTCAGTATCCTCCAGGGACCATGTTTCATGAATTTTCACACTGGATACTCCTAGTACACAACACTACAATATGAAGGCCTCATTTCGTCAAATTTTCACACTAGACCCATTAGTAACGTTGAAGCTCAAAATCAACCACCGCTGCAATACAACCATCAAATACATCTGCATCAAACAATCCCTAAAACCCAATCAATCTCTGATATAACTGAAACCCAATTATCAATCTCTGATATAACTGAAACCCAATCATGAATATCAAATATTATTGAAACAATCAATAACTGAAACCTTTGAACCTCTGGCACAACTAAATCAAACAATCATTCAAAATTAATCAAATTCAACCAATCAACTGGAACAGACAGATCACTGTAACCAGTACATAGATTTTAACCCAAAACAATGCATCAACAACCAGAACTAACTGTAACCTCAAAAAGCATGTGTCAGAATGTATACGCTTTTTTAATGAAGCAAACCTGCATGTATATGCTACTTCCTTTTGCCCAACCTACGTATACGTCTAAAGATATTGAATCATAAAACCTTTGAACCACAAACTGTACCAATCAATGACACTCTGAATATCTACTATCATATTACAGAGTTGTAAACAGATAGAAACAAGGACCACCCTTCTTTCTCAATCAATTAATCAATGAGACAAAAAACCTTTATGCATTATGTTTCACTTTCAGATCTAAGAAGACTTCATTGACAGACAATAGTAAAACAACAGCACTGATCTGATAGATCAATCATTCTTGAACGCCAAGATTTTCTTTTTTATATGCTACTTGTAAGAGTCGAACCCGCATCCATTTGATGATGGATGAGATATAATGATCCTGATCCATCATTATATCTCATCCATCATCAAATGGTCAGGTGAATATTTAGTCTAGAACAAGCAAAGCATCAGAAACCCATAACATGCATTTTTTTTTCATCTAACACTTCATAAGATATTCATTACTTGTGCAGTTATCCTTTTGATCTTATCCTCCTTATATAGTTTTAGGCCTTTCTCAATACCTTGGACCAAAACCACTTAGCACCAATACCTCAAACCAAATACCTCAGAGCAATACTATGGATGAAATACCTCAGACCAATACCTTGGACCAAATACCTTAGACCAATACTTTGGACCAAAAATTCGGACCAATACCTCGGACCAAATACCTCAAAGCAATACCTTGCACCAAAACCTCAGACCAAAACCTTAGATCGATACTTAGACTAAATACCTCAAACCAATACCTTGGTTTTTTAACATCTATGTGCTTTTCCTCCTATGGGAGTGCGTGTATACATATACGCTCTTTTTGTTCCTTGGACCAACGTGTATACGTTGTTTTGACTAAGTGGACTTCCATATACTTCTTAAACTAATTTACATCAACCTTTTCCTTTACCTTGTTTATTCTGATTAGTAGACCTTAGTTCCATCTTCATGTTCTTCTGTACCAATAGCCTGTTACCTCTGAATAGACCTATTATGCTATAATTTTCCATATTACTTCTAAAATGATTCCTTTGAACTGCCCTGCTTTTTGTCACAACTTCCATGCATTCTTTCATATCTAATATCTGTCCTGTAGATTCATCTAGTTACCATATACAAGTGAGTTGTTCTGCGACAAGTGGGTTGCCATCAAGTACAACACATGCATCATAATGCCAACAATCTCTCCCTTTGGACTTGATGGCAACCATGTTGGTGTTGATTACTGCAAGCTGTAGAAACTATTAGAGATAACAAGAAACACCAAAATACTCTCCCCCTTTGACATCAAGGGCAAACGACAGGCCAAGATATTCTCCCCTTTTGCTATCAAGGGAAAATGGCTAGCCGAAATGAAGAATTTTATATCTAAAAAACTGAATATAAACATTGATCATGCTCCCCTTCAGCACATGTTAAATTCGCTAACTAAACTCCCCTTTTGTACGTGTCTTGATGCATTAAACCATCCATGCTCCCCCTAAGCACATACATAGTCTGCAAAAATATTTTCCAAAAGAATAACATGACTCTATAACTCAACTATGTGAGTTTGACCTTTGTCTCACCAATGACTCATATATACATCAATATCCCAACCAAGTGGGGATATACCAAATTTGACTCATCCACCCAACCAAGTGGGGATATACCAATTGTTTATACATGAACAAAATATAGCAATTATTACATCATCCTTCCCGTGGATAGTTGGGGTACAAATTACATCATATGACCTTTACATCGAATGATATACATGACATTTATAACAGAGCCCAAATATCTAAACAAGACCATGATAATCATCAGAAACTATCATACACCATGTATGATCTACACCATAAGCATCTATCAACAACATCCAGACCAGCAACCTATACATGTCCATGATTAGTTCCCAAGATATGACAATGTAATTATCATCAACCTTTGACAAAGTATGTTGCATATAGATATCAACTCATCCTTTTGATCTCATCAAGATCAACTTGTGCTGTTTCCTTAGAAGAAAGACCCTTATCATAACCTTCCATGAACCAACTAAGCATATGTCATATCTCCAAGCAGTAACACAAAATCATTCACATCATATCATATGTATATGAAAAAACCATAGTAATTTTCTATGATTATAACATCATCAACAAGAACTGCACATTCTTTCCACAAGAACCCTCAATATATCAATTATGTATCATCACCAAGAAACATCTCACATCTGATAAGCATCAACCACGATGATCAACATATGTGAGTATCAACCTATTATCATAAAGTAATAAGTCATCATCATTATGTGACTAAGTAAGCCATGTCTCTGAATATACATGTCTTCAAATAGCTATGTCCTCATGAGACCTACAATAACACCATTCTTAGCCAACCAATGATATTTGTTAATAAGCAACTTAAGTAATCACCCATGTATCCAACATAATGTGTATCCATCAACTATGGTATCTAGCAAACCATGAGCTCATGGTCATTTGTCAAGCTTTCTTGATACCATCAACAACAACAATCCTCAACCATGTGAGAGCCAAGAACTATAGGAATCCTACACCATATGAACATTGTGCATCTTTGAAGGCATGATGACACCAACACAAAAGAAATGAATGGCTCATCATCAAATAATGAAGTTGTGTACTCAAGTTTTGTACTTCTCCTTCTCCTTATGAAGATCACCATGTAAGTAACATAAATTCATCCACAATCATCCATAAATCTGATCTAAATAACAACTATGTAACCCTAATAAATACAATTATCATCTGATATTTCATCATAGGAAACTGATAACCGCAACATAGCATGATGTATCATTTAAACACTTTAGCCACATAAGCATCATCACCATTGATAAGAATCATTAGGTACCAAAGACTTCTAATCATAATGCCAACAATGCATTATTAGAAGCATATCATATTCTCCCCCTGAACCTGTGGCCCCTGTTCACTATCAAATCTGTTCATTGCATATATCAGTAAGAAATATCAAGGCATCATCATCAATCAAATATACATCAAGTTATCAAAAACTTATGACGATCAAAAGAAGTTCTAAATAACATCCACACACTATAGTCATTGATCATCAAGACAAAAAGATAATTGATAATTTTCTGAACCATATCAAATCATTTTTCTGAGTTTTTCCCATAGCTTCTTCATCAAACCAACATATACGTGATTGTGGAGCTTCGAACTCGCATATATATATGTGACTTGTCTTCATAATAACTACGTATGAGAATTAGAACACTGAAATTTCATACTCTTAGTTTCTCTTGAGTCTGTTCTATCTGTATACTAAGCTAAGCCACATATTTATGGTTGTACTTCCTTCTTCTTCCATACCTTAGAGTGTGATGATGTTTGCTCCTTTTGGTATGTTGGCTGAATTTTGCTCTTGCATTCTTTTGTCATATGCCCAAACTTGTTAGAAGCATAACATGTTATATGTTTCATATTCCCTCTATAGCAGTTAATGGCTTTGCGACCAAACATATTGTAGGAAAAACAATATCCCTTAAAGTACCTCGAAGCTGATGATCTTTTTGTGTGACAGTTATTAGCTTGAATCATTCTACTTCTGCATCTCGCTGCAACATGTCCAAAAAACAATGTAAACTTTTAAACGGGAACTGATACTGTTACCCGTTTCGTAGAGATAGCAAAAAATGACCTGATTTTCAAAAGTGGTGATGTAGAATACACATGTTTTTTTTAGAACATGGTTTTTGGAACTTTAATTTTTTTCATGTGCATTAAGTTTTAGAATGGTAATGATTTTCATGCTGATTTAAAAAGTGAGTATTCTGCATCACACCCTTTTTTTAAAAGACCTATTTTTTGACTTTAAATTTTCTAGTGTGTGAAATGTAAATAATTATTTCGTAACCCTTTTTTTAAAAGACCTATTTTTTGAATTTAAATTTTCTAATGTACGAAATGTAAATAATTATTTCGTAAATTTAATAATTTTGGAAGTGATCTTCTTCTTCATATTTTTTAGTTTTTATTTTTTTTATTTTTATTTTTTTAGTGGGGCTTTTATTGATTTAATCCCTAAACACATTGGTTCGACCAAAGAGGAAATTATTGCACAATGGAAAAAAATAAAATAAAATAAGAAGAGGAACATGTATGCTACATGACATGTTGACCTTGGACATGAAGAACCTATAAATATTAATTATAATTATACTCGTGTTGATGAAATGCACCCCCCCACCCCGTGGGCATGGATATATGGGAAATCCTTTCTTAGCTCCACCCTAGCAACACCATATGACTTAATGACCTTGACATACTTAGCCATTGTGACTTTGACATGGGCCATACGTGTAGCCATAGTCATGTCCCTTTATAATTGCAAGAGATAACCATACAATTTGTAAAATTCAACCATTCATCCACTAAAATCCAACATCTCCTCTCTTCAATTCTTCCTTCGCTTGATTCCTTATCTGCCACCAAATGTATAGGTTTTGACATATGTCTTTCTCACTTCACAAACAACACAACTACCACTCCACTCATAATAATCTTCAAAGGTACTACAGAGATAGGAAATTCTTACTTAATTTTCTACTTTGAATATGCACTCTAAGCTAACTCTACCAACAAAATAAAACCCTTGCTTTTGTTTGCTCTAATTGGAAACATAGCATTTAACATAAATTCCCTTAAAATACATGTAAGCCTTCACATACTTATATTGGTGATGCACCCTCTAGCGGGCCAATCTCTTGCAAATCTCCAAAAACAACATGATCATGTTCATTACATCCACATTGATGAGATGAAATTCATTAGCCAAAAATGATTAACTTACATTAATGATCAATTGTGTAAAGTATTACTCAACCATTAAAACTGTATATTTGATAAACGATTTATGATCCTTGCAAGTGATTGTAGGCCATTTCCCCTTGTAACAAACATTACTATGTATGTAGGTGCATCACATGGAAACACACTATCCATTATTTTCTTCCAAAAAGGTAACAACCCTTCCCAAATTACTTTTTAAAACCTCCTTTCCAACGTCAAAAATACAACACTTATATTGAAAAATTGGAAACTTCTTATGTTTATGACAGATTCCTTCTACACACATGAAGAGAACCAAGCATTTCAACATTCTATTCACTTATATGCCACTAATAATTATGTCACATTGCATAATAAACTAGTGCTAAAAAAACTAAACATACCTATGGCATGATGCTATGCTAAGCAAATGAACTAACGAGTGTCTACTACGATAAAAGGTTTATAATTGGATGTGAAAGCATTACTATGCAATCAACATGTTATATTGACAAGCAACTTGTTGGTAAACGCATGTCTTATTAATGGAGTACTTGGAAAAGTTATATAACATTATACCAAGGCCCCTAAATTGCCATCATTTGTTATTACTGATGTTATCTACTAGAACGGTAAACCATGAAACAATGTATCAATCTAAAAAAGGGTCTCATAAATAAATACCTATTCAAATAACCCTATGCTTTAGTATTTGTTAACCTTTCTTTTTAATTATATTTATAATAAGGTGTTTTAATACAACTAATTTTTAATAGTAAATTGAAAAAAAATAACTACTTCAAGATTTAAATCAAATTTAAGAATATAAATAATCTATTTACTCCTCGATAAAATCATTTGATAGTGATGAATTTTGCAAAGTTTTATTACACAAATTGTAGGGCAATGGGTTTTGGATTGGTTAGTAAAACTTTATTAATATTTGTCAAGCTAATGCAAATCCACTTAATCCAAACCACACAAAGTCTCAAAGTAATAACTAACACACATCATTGAAACAGTTGCTTGTTGTGGACAATTGAACTGTGTGGGTAACTCACAATTAATTTTTTAAAAATAAATCAATGCCCTATGTGGCTGCCCAATGATTAATTAAAATGAATAATACCAACTGTGGAGAATTAAACTTTTTGAATTCCCAACAATTAATCAACTCAGTACTCAATTGAAATTTGTAAATAAAACTTGTTGGCAGTTAAGAAATGAAGTGAAGCGTGTGCCTCAAAGCAATAACTAATAAAAATTAATTGAAAAAAAAAATTGTCACTACGCTCTTCCACCGCATTCATCGCATTCATGGAAAATGAATGAAAGGTTGCCCAAAAAAATCAATCCATGAGGACACTTGCCTGGATCGTTTGGGTGGATCTATGAGAATGCTCACTACACGAAACTGGAAAATAAAACAGTTATCCATCAGAATGCTCTCATGCCTTTACTATTTGGAACCATGAGAATTTCCCCGTGTGCAATAACACAAACATCTCCATGTGAAGGATTGAATATGAAATGCCACAAGTGGTTTAATCCCTGCCCACCCCGCCCTCCCCCGCCCCCTCCCCGGCCCCCCCGCCCACCCCTCCCTCCCCCCGCCCCCTCCCCGGCCTCCTCCACCCGCGCAGGGCCACCCCCAAGCCGCCCCGCCCCGCCCGTCAGGCGAGGCGGGGCGGCCCAGGAGTGGAGGCGGGGCGGGGCGGCTTGGGGGTGGCCCTGCGCGGGTGGAGGAGGCCGGGGAGGGGGCGGGGCGAGGGAGGGGTGGGCGGGGACGGGGACGCCCATCGGGCGGGGCGGGGCGGCTCGGAGGTGGCCCTGCGCAGGTGGAGGAGGCCAGGGAGGGGGCGGGGGAAGGGAGGGGTGGGCGTGGGGGGCCGAGGAGGGGGCGGGGGTTTTTTTTTTAATTTTTTTTAAATAAAACATTAAAAAATAAATTTAATATGTTTTAAAAAAATTAATTAAAAAATTTAATATGTTTTAAATAAATTTAATATGTTTTAATATTAATTAAAAAAATTTAATATGTTTTAAAAAATTTGTTTTAATAAAAAAAAAAAAAAATTAAATTTTGTTTTATATTTTAAATTAAAAAATTAAAATTGGTTTTAAATTTTTTTATTTTTTTTTATGATTTATATTTTGACATAAGTTTAAAAAAACATTATAATTTTTTTTTTAATTAAAAAAGATGGTTTAAAAAAAATGTAAATTTAAATTTTATTTTTTTTTAAACATAAAATGTATGTTTAATTTTTTTTATTTTTTTGAAAATATAAAATGTAATTTTAATAATTTGAATTTTTAAATTAAAAAATAATAATAATAAAAATTGTTTAATTTTTTTTTTTTTAATAAAAGACAAGATTGCTTAAAAAAAACAAAATTATTTATTTAGTTTTAAATAAAATAGGTATATTTAATAAACGATAATTGTATTTTTGTTTTTTTAATAAAAAATAACCATTTTTTTGGTTTATTTTTTTTATAATTTAATTTTATTTTTGTTTTCTTAATATTAATTTTACTAGTTTTTTTATTTTTTTCGTTAATTTTCTATTTTTTTTTAAAACTACTTTGTTTTTATTTTTATTTTTATTTTTATTCCTAGTTTTTTCTAATGTTTTTTTTTTAATTTCTCTCTCTCTCTCTCTCTCTCTCTCTCTCTCTCTATATATATATATATATATATATTAATTTTGTTTCTTCTTTCCAAATTCTTTATGGTTTGTGAGATTTTATTTTTTTTTACATTTTTTGTTTTTTTTTTTAAATATTAATTTCACTAGTTTTTTAAACTTTTTTCGTTATTTTTCTATTTTCTTCTTTAAACTAGTTTGTTTCTATTTTTTTTTCCTAGTTTTTGTTAATATATATATATATATATATATATATATATTATTTCTCAATATTTACTTACTTAATTATATATATATATATATATATATATATATATATATATATATATATATATATATATGTTTTTTTTTTTTTTTCCAAATTCTTCTATGGTTTATGATATAAATTTTTTTTAACATATTTTATTTTTTGTTTTTGTCTTTTTTATATATATTTTTATATTTGTTTTTTGGGGACAATTATTTCATGTGGATTGAAAATTTAATTAATGATGTTTTGATTTTAGTATATATTTTTATTTATGTTTTGTTATTTTTATTTTATATTTTTTTGTTTTGTGTTTTTTCATTGTTTTAATTTTTATTTTTATTTTTATTTTTATTTTTTGAAATTTTAATGTTTTTCGGGGTCATGATAAAATATTTTATGCTATTATTTTGAAATGTTGAAATTTCACCCTTGAAAAAAAAATTGTTATCCCAGCATCAACACTTTTCGTTTTGAGGGTGTCTTTTGCACAAAATTTACCATTGAGAAAAAAAAAATGTTATTCGAACATCAACACTTCGTTTTGAGGGCGTTTTTTGGACAATTTTTGCACCAAAAATTGGTTTTCACCGTCATTTTTAAAACATGTTGAAAATTTATCTTGGAAAAAAAAAGGTGTTATTCCAGCATCAACACTTTTCGTTTTTAGCACTGTTTTTGATGTTTTTTCGGGGTTTTTTGGCCAGAGTTCCCGTTTTGAGTTTATAGTTCCCATTTCAATGTTTACATTGTTAAAATTATGACATATAAAACATTCAACATTCTTCATTTGAGGAAAGAACCAATTATCACTTCCATAGTTAGGAGTAGATGATTTTCTTTGAAGTCTTTCTTACCTTGGTTATTGATGGGGTTGACCTTTTATCTACTTGTTGAGCATTTCATATTTTGCACTATAGTTCCTTGCTTCAATTTGTGAGCTAGTTTCACCTTTAACAGTTTCATGAAAACCAAGACCAGATTTGATAGCAGGAGACCTTTGACTACTAAGAATATCATCCAAAATCTTATTAGTATCTTGAAATTGTAAAATTTTATCCTTTTCTTCTAATTTACATTTTAGGATATTTACCTCAACCTGGTATTTCTCTTCCTTTTCAAGATACTTCTTCTTCATGATTTCTTCAGCTTTTATTTCTTCTTCCACTTGTTGCCTTCATTCAAGAGCTTCATTTTCTTGTTCTTCAAATGCTTGGAGTAGTTCTTCATTATACTTATTTAAAATTTTGAGATCTTCTTTTAGAGAGACAGGCACAACTTCAAGACCTTCACAGTAGTTGGTTCTTTATATAAGTTCCTTGGTTGTTGTGTCCCTTCCATTCACTTCATTTCTCAATGATTTCACTTCATCCTGCAACCTTTGACATTGATCTTCCTTTTCCTTGTACTACTTCCTTCCTTTGTTTCCTTCCTCCAACTGAGATTTTAATTTGGTAACTTCTTCTTTGTAGGCACATTCCCTTTTATCAATTAGATCTTTTTGATCTCCAATTGTGTCTGTGAGCTTTTAAAATTTTGTCTCCATTTGATTTATTTCTCTTTCACCCATAACAACAAATTCAATTTTTTTTCTATCACTTTCATTATCTTCAAATGAACAGAGAAATGTATCACCAAAGGACAAAAAAATTGTACTTGATAGTTCTTTTGCTTGTTCATCTTCATTCTGAGGTGATTCTGAATCTAAAGAGTTGCTTCCACATAAAGGCCAATCATCTCTCCCACTGTCACAGTTTCTTTGAGATGTCTTCTTCTTTTAAAGTGCTTTCTTATTTAGCTTCTTTCCCATTGTCACTACGGATCTCCTTCAAGCAATCAAGCTTCTGCCAAAGGACCCGTTCTGATACCAATTGTTGGAAATAATACTGAGAGGGGGTGATTGAATCAGTATTTACAGATCAATAACTTTTTCATTTCCATAATCGGATTTATAAATGCTATTTTAGTGAAGGGAACTTGCATGTTCACGCAACTATTCTTAATGAAACCATCATGTATCTTTAATCTATGCATCCATACTTTATTAAACATTAAATATTAGCCATGTGCAGTAATAATAGAATAAACCATCACATATAAGCAACACATATGAAGACCAAGATTTAAGGTGGAAATCCAATGTGGGTGAAACCCACCTGCTGTTGTCGTCTCTGTCTTCTTTTAATAATAAGAAAAATTGTTTACAATCTCGTACTAGTGCAAAATCATACTAGCATGCAGGCACCCACTTGCAGAAGGCTACAACCTTCTCTCATTCTATAGCTTCTTCTGGAAGGGAGCTACAATCCCCCAGTTCTTGTACTAGCCGATATGTTTACTAGTGCATAGGTTCTAACCTACAAAAAGCTACAACCTTCACTCATTCTCTAGTTTCTACTGGAAGGGAGCTCCAATCCCCTAATCAAATCACCAGCCACAAATGGCAGGAAGCTTTGACTTCCTCACTGAAGGCTCCAACCCTCAGTACCCTCTAGGGACCACGTTTCATGAATTTTCACATTGGATACTCCTGGTACACAACACTACAATATGAAGGCCTTGTTTCATCAAATTTTCACACTGGACCCATTAGTAACGTTGAAGCTAAAAATCAATCACCACTATATTAGAACCATCAAATACATTTGCATCAACCAATCCATGAAACCCAATCAATCTCTAATATAACTGAAACCCAATCATTAGTCTCTCATATAACTGAAACAATCAATCACTGAAACCTCTGAACCTCTGACACAAATAAATCAAACAATCATTCAAACATAATCAAATTCAACCAATCAATAGGAATAGATGGATCACTGTAACCAATACACAAATTTGAACCCAAAACATTGCATCAACAACCAGAAATAATTGTAACCTCAAAAGGCATGTGTCAGAATGTATACGCTCCTTTAATGAAGCAAACTTGCATGTATACGCTACTTCCTTTTGCCCAACCTGTGTATTCCTCTAAATATACTGAATCATAAAACCTCTAAACCACAAACTGTACCAATCAATCACATTCTGAAGATCTACTGTCATATTACCGAGTTCTAAACAAATAGCAACAAGGATCACCCTTCTTTCTCAATCAATTAATCAATGAAACAAAAAATCTTTATGCATTCAATTTTACTTTCAGATCTAAGAATACTTGATTGATAGACAGTAGTAAAATAGTAGCACTGATCTGATAGATCAGTCATCCTTGAACGTCAAGCTTTTCTTTTCCACACGCTACTTGGAAGAGCCAAGCCAGAGTGTATACACACCTTCACCAAAGCGAACCGGTGTATAGATCTACAAATACGTACTTATAACTTCACTGCAATTCACGACTTCACAGATACCCAAATCATCACATATAAAGGATAAAACATGTGTTAGCAATCGGATCTAGCCCATCCATTATTAGATCACATAATGATAAGTCATTATGATTCTAATCCATCATTAGATCTCAACCATTATCAAATGCTCAAGTGCATATTTAGTGTAGATCAAGCAAAGCATTAGAAACCTTTTGGTCTAACAATTCATAAGTTATTCATTACTTGTGCACTCATCCCTTTGATCTTCTCCTCATATAGTTTTAGGCCTTTCTAGATACCTTCGACCAAAACCACTTAGGACCAATACATCGAACCAAATACCTTGGACCAATACTTTGGACCAAATACCGTGGACCAATACCTTAGACCAAATACCACGGACCAATACTTTGGACCAAAACCTTGGACCAAAACCTCGGACCAATACCTCAAACCAAATACCTCGGAACAATACCTCCAACCAAATACCTCGAACCAATACCTTGGACTAAATAGCTCAGACCAATACCTTGGTTTTCCAACATGTATGTGCTTTTCCTCCTATGAGTGTGCGTGTATATGTATACGCTCATTTTGTTATGTGGACCACCGTGTATATGTTGTTTTGACTAAGTGGACCTCCGTATACTTCTTAAACTACTTTACATTAACCTTTTCCTTTACCTTCTTTATTCTGATAAGTAGACCTTAGTTCCATATTCCTGTTCTTTTGTACGAGCGACTTGTTACCTATAAATAGACCTGTTACAATGTAATTTTCCATATTACTTCTGAAATGATTCCTTTGAACTACCCCGCATTTTGTCACAACCGCAATACATTATTTCACATTTGATATCTCTCATGTAGATTCATCTAGTTACCATATACAAGTAAGTTGTTCTGCTATAAGTGGGTTGCCATCAAGCACAACACATGCATCATAATGCCAACATTTTCTTAGTTGATTTTCTAATTCACAAGTTAATCTCCCATCTTGGTCCCACAAAAGTTATAGGCTTGGCCCAGAAAACTTCACAATTCTTGGGGGAAACTAGCCTTGTTGTTGGGAATTTCACAGTCCTATTTCTAGCGAGCCTTGATCTTTGGAAATGAACAGTCATGAGGGGGAAGCCCAGCAATGAACCTAGAAATTATGCAACCCTTCTTGAGCTCAGAAACTGCGTAGTGCACTAAGACACAAATTTGCCCGGTTCTCGAAACTGCATTATCTTACTGGTAGTGTGCATAGTAAGTTTCCATGGAACAAAGTAAAAAGAAAAAAAGCATCCCTAAAAAATAGGGATATCTTTTTAGTATCCCGAAGGAGGCACTTGCATTATTTTTAGAAGCTTCCGCTAAGTCTCACTTTTTCCTTGATTTTAGGCATGCACATCATAAACCCTAATTTTTCCAAATCTATTTAATGGACATTGCTAGAGCTCATTTTCACACCCAATATTTGAGCTCTAGAATTCTCGAGGAGGTCAAGGAACCTTCGGTGTAATTGTCATCTCTTTTGCATGTTAGTTTTGCTTTTGTCATTTTTTGTCATTTTTCTATCGCTTTTGGTTATTTGGCTTGTGTGAGTGTTGTTTCACTTGTTTCTCTACATGATTGCTGGAATTTTAACTCATTTTAGCTTCTAGAAGTTTTATTTCAAATTGTAAATTCCCTTTCCCAAGTCTCACATGAGCTTTCTTGTTTTGGCACGAATAGTCGCCATTGCAATGAATCTCCTTACATGCTTCATTTTCCTTCATTTAATCAATTGATGCACTTGTTTCACATGTATGCATCTACACTAAGTTGTATGTTCACTCTAATTCACACTATCTTTCAGATCTGCTTATTTTGCAAACTCCCCTTGAGCAGATCTAGGTCCCCTTCCTCAGATCTCACTTTGCAAAAATTTCTCTGCGCAATCTGGAGACTCAAGCCTCTGGCTTGGCTTCTAGAATTGTGTAGAGCTAACCTGGACTAGCTCCAGCTTCACACTGCATAGTTCAAGGAGCCAGCCTTATGAAAATTTGGAAGGCTAAAATTTCTACTCCACTAACTGATGAAGTTTCTTTTATTTGTCAAATTACTCAAGAAATTATTTACTACATCCTACAAACAAATACCAGAACTAATACACTGTAGCCTTCATGACTTAAATTAAATGTGGAAACAATAAATTGAGCAAGAAACAAATACACAACATATGACACCATTTTTTTTGGACAAATATCCCTGGTAAAACCCAATGTGGGAAAATAGGTGCAACAACTGGCGGTTTGTATTATTAAGCAATAGTTTTTTGTATACAATATTTAGATTCCTTGCTAGCTATCTAATAGAGAGACTCTGACTGGAAGAATATTAGTGAGAAATAACTCACACTATCACCGGTGATCTGACACTGATCCAGGACCTAGATGGTTGGCCCCACGCTGGCACTACGCAACTACTATGTAAGCCTACAATGTTTTGCGTTAACCTATCTAAGGATATGTGTAACCTCTTCCCGTATCTCTTGTTTTCTATAGCTTCATTCCTCTATCTCTCCGGTCTGACACCCCATCTTCTATCTCAGGAACTTGACTACCCAGCTGAATTTCAGACTCCCTCTAAAGATCTACTTGACTCTGCATGGGATTATGCTTACCAATGTAGCCTCTACACTTCCTATTCCAGATCTCTCTCTACCTCCTCTGTGATGTATTCTCGGATCAAGAAATTTCCCTTCGGAACTACCCCTACCCCTCACTGCAATAAATCTCCTCAATTGATTCTCTAGAAACTGCTGCATTGCTCTCTTTGAGAAATTTGATCTCTTGATCTCTCTCTGATGTATTTTCCAAATTCCCATCAAGCCTCTTCTTATAATCCTATCGTTGATCAATCAACAACCCATATTAGATTCTAATCAATGGTTCATATCATTTGGACTCGATCTTTCTCTTCTTCTAGAAGTTTCATCCTTAGTTTGATTAATACCCTTTAATTATTTTAATTTCCTAAGTTTCAACTTTGGCACCCATTAAAATAAATAATTATTTTAATAAAATTGTCTCTGGGTTGAACTTCCAAAAATCATTTATGGGTATTTTGGAATACATGTGTCCTACCATCCCCGCAAATTTTGAGGCTTAGATCATATCTAATGATACTAGAAATCAACACTCCCTCTTAGCGAGGAATGTGCTCTAGTAATGCAACCTATTGAATCATTCCTTTCTATGTAAAATATCCCTCTACGGTGCTGATGTATGACATCACTGCCCACAAACTACTTCACAATTAATGCATATGTACTACTGATGACCCTTCCACCATCAACACTGCATCTATAATGCAACCCTCATAAGTTCTGCATTTCTGCTACTTCTGGAACTACCACTGCCAACATTGCATTTGCACTGCCAACACTACACATGCATTGCAACCATCTCTCTCTTCTCTGTGCAGCCTTCTCTCTCTGCTCTATGAAACCTTCTCTCATATCTTTCAATTCCATTGCTACCAATTCTGCTTTTCACTACTCAGTCTTTGGCACTCATAGCCACTATAAATGTCACTCTGAAACTCCTCTGCATGAACTGATGTTGGTCCATCTTTCTAATTCTAATATGGGCTCCCATAGCAAGGTATCGATCTGAGAGGTGGACTCCTCAAAAATCTTACCCATATGGAGTTATTTAGAACTATAGTACTAGATCACCCCACCACTCCCCTGGAGGTATCTAGGCCACAATGGAAAAATCCTCCTCCTCGATCTTTGTGGATGTAGCCTTCAGATCATGCTTCTTGTCCTTATCCTTCTTGTTGAGAGGACACTATGTAGCGTAGTGACCAAATTCACCACATCAGAAGCACTTGATCATCAAGACATCCTTCTTTTTTCTTCGTTTCTCCTGTTGCCCCTTGCATGCAAGGGCTACATTTTCTTCCTCCTCCTTGGGCTTCATCCCATTGTTGCTATAGCTATCAAGTTTTCACTTAACTAAGTCTCTCCTCGTCTCTCACTATTGAAGAGTGGCCCAAATCCCTTCCCAATTTGGTAATATCTCTGCCCAAGATACTCTTGACAAACACTTTCCATTCTTCAGAGACTAAATTCAAGGCCAACCTCACTATCTCGGTAGGCTGAGGTGTTGAACCCACAATTTCCAATGAGTCTCATATTTCCTAAAGCTTCGTCAAGAACAGATCAATGCATTCCCCCTTCTGCATCTACGTGGATCTCATTTTCTTGTCGAAGTAAATCTTCCAGTCCTCAGAAGATCCTTCATATAGCGTGGCCAATTATTTCCACATATTTCGGGTAGTATCATTTCCAAAAATGTGACACATTACCTGATCTCTCACTCTATCGAAGATCAATCCCTTGGCCTTTGCCTCGAGTTTGTCTTCTTGAGTGGATCTAGATCCGCGGGTATAACTACCACATTGTCGAGATAGGATTTCCAATCTTTCTCATCCATAAGGCATGAGATTCTTGCCTTCTAGATCACATAGATGGATGCACCATCCAACCAATCCTAATCTCTTAATCCACTAGCTAACATCTCTGCCAATGAAATGTTGAGTTTCCTCCTCTCTTCTCTACACTACTACTGGGTTGGCTTACACACTCCCTACTAGAGTTAGTAGATCTTGTCCTCTCTGTTGCTGCTTAGGAATAGAGAAATCGAAGTCCCTGGCTAGGAATTCTTTGAGGAATAAATTCTCTCAATAGTGTCACCTTCTTCCTTCTGATGGTTTTCTGCCCCAGCAACTGCTACAGAAAACTATGTCTCACTAGAAAACCACTTTGCAATGATCCTTCTATGCTACTCCCTCTGACACTGGAAAATTTCAATCTAGAAATATTACCTCCCTTTCGACTCACTCAAAGAGAGATCTTCCACAAAAAGCTTTCCCTTCTGGCTTGGACTGTGCAATCCCTCTAGGGATTCTATTTTTTGCCTATGCAACAATTCAACTTTGCTCCTTCTCTTTAGCGTTGGGCTCTTCCGGCCGTTCTCACTTTCTTCACCTACACTCTGATACCATCTGAAAATTTGGAAGACCCAAATTTCTAATGCAGTAACTAATTAAGTTTCTTTTATGTTTTAAATTACTGAACAAACTATTTACTGCATCCTACAACAAATAAAGAAACTAATACACTATAGCCTTCACTAATTAAATTAAATTTGGAAACAAGAAACTAAGCAAGAAATAAATACACAACACATGATACCCTTATTTTTGGACAAATTTCCCCAAAAAAACCCAATGTGGGAAAACCAGTGAAGCAGATGAGGGTTTGCACTATTAAGTAGTAGCTTTTAGAATACAATCTTTGGATGCCTTGCTGGCTATCCAATATAGAGAATCTTAATGGTAGAGTATTAGTGAGAAATACCTCACACTATCACTGGCAATATGACACTGATCCAGGCCCTGGATGGCTCGCCCCACACTAGCTTTGTGCAGGTACCGCATCAGCCGGCATAGTTATGAACCAACCTCTCTAGGAATCTGCATCACTTCTTCTCAAATCTCCTATTCTCTAGATCTTCATTCCTCTGTCTCTTCAGTCTCTCACCCTGGCTTCTGGCTTAGGACCTCGACTACCCAGCTGAATTTCAGACTCCCTCTCAAGCTCTTCGCTGCCTCTGTGTGAACTTACACTGCCCAATGTAGCCTCTACACTACCTCTTCCAGATCTCTCTCTGCCTTGTCTGCAAGGTATTCCCAAATCAAGAAATATCCCTCTGAAACTATCCCTACCCCTCAATGTAAGAAATATTCTCAATCAATTCTCTAGCAACTGTTGCACTGCCCTCTAAGAGAAAATTGATCTATTGATCTCTCTTCAATGTAGTTGTCAAATTCCCATCAACCATCTTCTTATAATCCTCTCATTGATCAATCAACAACCCATATTAGATTCTAATCAGTGGCTCATATCATTTGGACTCGATCTCTATCTTATTCTAGAAGTTTCACCCTCAATTTGATTAATACCCTTTAATTAGTTTAATTTCCTAAGTTTAGACTTAGGCACCCATTAAAAATAGTTATTTATTTTAATAAAAATGTCTCCAGGTGGATTTTCTCAAAACGATTTATGGGTATTGTGGAATACATGTGTCCTAGCCTCCCTGACAATTTTTAGGCTTAGAGCACATCTAAGGCTACCAAAAATCAACAATCCTCCCAGCTTGGCCACTGAGATAGAGCAATGTTTAGTCTCTCCCATGCCTTGGCCCAGGTTGAACTCTAGATTGTGCAGTTTCAGTCATCAATCTTCCACACCGACTACTGAGATTACATAGTACCCAGTTCCCACAGTCACTTAGTCACCCCTGTCAAGAAAAACTGCACAATCCCTCACATCAAGTGCCTGACTTGCTACTTGAAGTTGCCTTGAAGTTGTTTTGGTTTTAAACTAGCATTTTCTTGCCACAAGTGCCCTCTCTGTCACATAGGTACATCAGTTGTTAAGCATCTCTCTACCAGTCATAGTTAACATGGCGTCGAAGAGAGCTCCATCAAAGAAAATCATAGAGAGAAGTACTAGGGAAGAAGTTGAGCAGATATTAGTTGATTTACCAGTGTATGGAGATTCTTTGTTGTTTATTGATATGGGAACAAGTTTGACATGGAAATAAATCAAGGACACTTTTGTAGAGGACTTTAAGGAAGACTTAGAGGATCAACAATTTTATCTTAGAATCCAATGGTTCAGGTTATATAAGGTTGCATGTAGGTACCCTACCTTCCTGTGTTTGGACATTATCAGTTGGATTGTCTCATATACAGATGATTAGTCTATGACATTGAGCATTGTTAGTGGGAGAAATATTTCCACCTTTAGGGTAGAAAACTTTTAGCATACGTATCACTTTCTCGAGTCGGTGAAGTGCATGGGCTCACTCTTCTATGCCACCCATATCTATTTCAATACAAGAGACATTATCAAGCACTAGGTGAAAGAGTCGTCACAGTTTAGATAGCCACCCACTCATGTTTACAAGGAAAAGTACCTTAGGAAGTCTTACATGTTCTTGATCATCTTTGCCTATATAAATTACATTCAAGAGAGAACGTAGACTTTCTTGGAATGGTGGGTAGTCTTACTGGAACATTTGGTAAGTGATGGGAGGCCATTCAACTCGTCAGATTTGTTGGATCAATAGTTGTAGTCCCATGTAGCTAAGGCTCATAGTCTGCCCAAGAATGAGTAAGCAATATTTTACATGTTCGCATACTTAATGGATGGAGGAGAGAATGTGAAGAGAAGTAGAAACATAAATAAGAAAAAAATCAAGGCACAAATGATAGTGGAAACATGGTCGATACATGCTGATGAGACAGAACAACTAGCAGTAGAGGAGGGAGGTGAACTGATGTAGGGTCGGGAGCTTGCTCAGCATATTGAGTAATTGATCAAAGTGACAGACATGAAGTTGGAACATGAGCCACACAATGAAGACACTGACCTGATTCCAAAAGCATCATAGGTCATCCCTTAGTCTCCACCACCTCCAATATCATAACCATACCCGAGTGAGCAAGGAGATGTTGTTCTCCTTGATGATGGTCCAGTCATGGATATGTACAATCTATCACTGATGAGTTTGGGAAGAGGATTGTACAGGCACAGAGGAAGCACTTTTTGGATGATCACACATTACTTGAATTCATCAAGGAAAGGGTGAAATTGTCAAACACCAGGATGCATCGAACTACCATTGCCAAAACTAGCTTAGCCTATGTAGGAGAAAAAACCTAAAATTTCAGTATCTGATGACCGAGAATGAATAAACTGGAAAATAACTTGCAGGATTCTAGGCAAGAGGTATAACAACTCTATGCATCAACGCATAATGTCTTTTCTGCATTAGGCGAGATGAGGACAACGATACATCTTGAAGTATCAACACTTGGTGATACCATGCAACAACTCTATGATGGATTTGTCACCATAATAAAGCAATTGTCTGTTTGCATGGCCTACATTAGCAAAGAGAATATTTATTTCAAACTCTCAAGAAAATACATGCTTCCATCGCCCATGTACAAGAGTGGAAAATGTGGTACAAGGTGGCCCTGCTTGACTTAGTTAAAAAGATGAAGCCACAGGTAGAGATGGAGAAAGCGAAGGTCTAAATATTGATTCAGGACAATGAGCAGCTCATCTCATTCACCGGCAACACACAAGCCTCATATGTGCAGTTCTACAATATTTTTGATGTCTTGGTGAGAAAAAACCATATCCCATCTATTGGCTCTCTCACTTATTCTAAACCAAAGAACCAAGTCAGGCTGGAGATCGATCAGTACTTGGAGCAGCTAAGACAAGAAGCTGCCAGGGAATACTTGGAGAAAAACACATAGAAAATGCAAAAGTACATCAGTGGACCTGTCAAGATCAAGACAATGCTTCTCATACTTCAGAACAAGTTGGACACGGGTTCCAAGAAAATATACTCGGATGCCACACAGGGTAGAGTCGACTTACAAAGAGACATTGTTAAGCAGTTTGGGGACACCATCACACAATACCAAGCTTGACACCAATATGTGACTGAGAAGTAGCAAGTGGAGGTTACTGAGCTATAATTTCCCCAAACTCCATAATCATAGTGTTGTGTCTTGTTAGGCTGTCTCTACAATACTTTTTCTTATATGGGTACATGTGGAAAATGTAATATTTTTTTTAATTATGTTGTAAGTGAAATTCCAAGTGTCAATATTGGAATATGAAATGTCACCATGTAATGTGTTGTGTCATTTAGTGAATAAGTTGAAGAGTCATGACGTTAGTCAAAAGGTCACAAAGGGGAGTTGAAGAGTCACCCCCTATTGTTATAAATAAAACCACATAACTCATGTCAGAGGTTTTTGGGAGCCAATCTTTTGGGTAGGCTTAGGCTTAGAGAGAGCTTGGGAGTATTATGAAGAGCCTTGGCTTATCCATAGTGTAGAGTGAGTATACTTCTTTGGAGGAGCAAGTGTTCTTGACTGTAATGTTCCACTAGTTGGGCAAGTGGTCGTAAATGGTATATGTATGGATGTAACATTCACTTATAATAATAAAATCAGAGCCATCACACTTTCATGCATATGTTGTTAATATAGTAGGACTATTCCTGTTGTATTCACTATGTATCTTATTTAACTTACGCATATGCTTATGAATTACTTTGTATGCATTTATATTAATCTTGTTGAATGCATGTTATTGGATTAAATCATCACTTTAACTTGTGGACTATTATGAATTTTAGCTTGTGATGCCATTTCGCTCATGTGTTCCTTTAAATCTGTGTACTATTACAGGTTTCCAAGGGGTACACTTCCTTTTTCCTTCGTGTGTTGGAACCTTCATGCATCGTGCTTGACGCTTTGCAAGGTCACACACTTTCTCTCACCTGAACTTATCATATTTTCCTCTGCGCATTTCCGTAGTCAAGGCATTACATTACCACCCACAGCTGTTACTCCTACTCCAAATGGTGAGAGGTCTAGTTGGGACTTCATATCGGGGAGATCCCATGAGTGTTGGCAAGTCCAACACCATGAACATGATCTAAGATCAAAGAAATTAAAGGAAGTGATAAAAATCATCAACAATAAAGGATGGTTAATGGGAAATTTGAATAACTACATGGATGAAGGTGACAACCAACCAAGAATCAAAAACATTTCCCATCAAAGGTTGTTGGCTCCCAAGTATTTAAATCAATTCTATGGCTATTTCTATTCTTGTAATAATTTTGGTCATAATTTTGTTAGTTGTCTAAGATATTATGTTAAAAATTATCATATTAGAAATAGAAGTAAAGGTCCATACTGGATCCCAAGTAGTTGAGATATCTGATCCACATATTCACAAAGTAATAACCCCATAACTAACAATTTCTTTGCTCCTTTTCTTAATCATATTGAATATTATATTTGTAAGAATTATGGGCACAAAGCAACTGAGTGTAAATATGGAAAGATCATATCTCCCTCTTAGAATGAGAAAACATAACAAGGAGCTAAACTATTGAAGAAAAATAGGAAGAAAGAAGTAGAAGAGTGTGGATTTGCACTCTCTGCTCAAAGTCAAGGAAACCCATGGCATATTGTGAATGGGTATTCATTGCACACAAAAAGAGATAAGGAAAATGCAAATAGAGGAACAAATCAATCTAAGTACCAACAACGACGTATTAATAAAAACAATAAAATAATCATTTTATTTGGAGGAATGAATCAACCAAATTTTGATTTTTATCATAAAGTTAATCATAGTAAAGTTAAAAGAATGAATTCCTCAAGAAGGCTCTCCTCATGTAAATATGAAAGGAATAAATTAGGTAACTCCCATAAAGGTGAAAGCTACAACTTCTTTTCTCCGCCAATGGATCTCCCTATAGTTTTCAAATATGAGAGTCTAGAAACCAAGCAAGTGACTATAGAAGCATCCAAATTAATCCTCTAAAGATAAATAAGAGAGAAGAACTCACAAGGATATGGAAAAACAAAGAGGTGATGAAAGAGAAATTAAATTTAGCTATGTGGTCAATATAAAGAGGACTAGTGGTATGCAGATAGTAGATGTTCAAATGACATGTCTAGAGACATAAACATATTCGTCTCTCTGAAGGAAATCAAAGGAGACAATGTCATTCTTGGAAATAATACATCAACTAGATTTTTATGGTCTTGACATTGAGAAAGGAACACTAAATGTGTGTTGATTTTTGAAGTTTTAAATGAAAATATTTTAAGTGTAATTCAAATCACTGATAAAAAACATGAGGTCATATTTTCTTCTAAAGGTTGCAAAATAACGAAAGAAAATTCTAGTAGAATATTAGCAACAACAACAAGGACCTCAACAAATGCATGTGTCCTTAATAAAGGTGAATCAAAATATTGTAGTATGAGAGTGTTATCTCACACAACTTATTAGAAAAATAAAAGTCACGGACAACAAAATCTCAAAACACATAAAGAAGATAGAAATCATTGAGAATTAGTTGTAAGATAAGAGTGGTGAGTGGAAAAGACCATTGTAGATATATTAGGGGCACTAAGTAAAGTTCATTTGGTTAGAAATAAATATGAACAAATGAATTGCAAAGATGATGTCAGAAGATGGTGTCAAAATCTAAGACACATCCACAGGGATATCTTATAGGAAAAAGGAAAGAAGGGAGATGTAAAATTTTGACAAGGATAGTTCCATGTTAGGATGTTAGAGAATGTTAGTAAACAAGATTAGGGGAACCTGCAACATCAATAATAATATGCATTAAGGAGAGAGTTCATTGCTTAACAAAAACATGAAATGAAATGTTTGCAAATCTTATATGTTTTATCTTATTTCATTTGCATAACTGGCGGACAAAACTAAGTTCAACAAACATGAGCATAAACAACATTTCATTTTAGGGCATGTGAAGCATTTGGCTCTTAGTACAACAATTAGTATGCATTGGCTCATTTTTACAACATTAGAAATACATATTGATCAATTTGTATAAAAATCGAGATCTCTTAGTATTTGGATCAACCATTAGTGTAGTACTAAAGTTTGGCATTTGAAGAAACTTTAAGTGTAGAATGGTACACTGGTACAACTCATTTAATTGGTACCACAATAGAGGATTCGCATCAATAGGAGAACCACAAGTTTAGGGGGAGAAAAGTGTAGTACAATGCACTATGAAATGGAAAGTTTGCATACTTCTTATGTCTTCCCCTATATATCCTCAATTGGTATCAGTTGATTTAAGTGGGATAAATAAATATATACAATAAAAAATAAAACCAATGACCATTGCCCAAGTGAGAGAATGATATAAAATGGGAAGTAGCTAAATCCAATGTAGGTCAATAGGGGGAGAATAATTAGCAACTTGTTATATCCCTTTAGAAGGAAAATCGATAGAGGGGGAGGACTTAAACCCTTTTCCATTGATGCCAAAGGGGGAGAATAAGAAAACATTGGAGATGAGATGAAATGTGGACAAATATGTTGAAGATGGACAGTGATCAAGGGGGAGAGTGCTCAACCAATGACTCTTGAAATGCAAAATAGGAGAGTTAGAAACAATTGGAAGTTCCTTCAACATGTTACTTCATCCCAATAGGGGGAGCATTTCCAAGTGGTGTTGTTTCCATTAGTGACCAACATTTTTTGGTGGTGTTGTCATCAATACAAAAGGGGGATATTGTTGAGCATGTTTCCTATTGTTGTCAAATATTTCAAGTCTAAGTCATTGATGTCAAGTAATATCAAGTTTAGGGGAATCTTGTTGAGGTTTCCATGAATGATGATTATGTTGCTATTAATGTCTTGGTTGTTTATATTAACAATGTTATAAGCCTATGTTGCCTTCATTATTGTAGATTGGCCTATCTTTAAAGGAATTGTTTTATGTAGGTGACTTTCTCATAAGCACATGAAAAGTGCTTAGTTGGATATTCCTCTCCAAGATATTTCCAACAATATATGTCACTTGACCTAACTCCGAAGGAATGAAGAGAAAACTCAGTTTGAATCATTGCAATTCAAGAAAAGTTCTTGTAAGAGCCCTGGTGAAAATTCCATGTAATAAAAGTTAATAAAGGGAAAATAATAACCACGGTTGATGGGACACTTATTCCAAGTCAAATGTTGCGCAACAAATTCTAGTGTGGGTGTTCATTTGATTTATTATGGCTAAGGAAATTCGCAAAGGAAATGGCTAAGGCTTTGGAAAGGAAAAATGGAATTTAGGCACATTCATTTAAGAAAATAGTGGAAATTAGTAGAAAAGGAAGGTGAAAGGTCAGAGGTTTTATGTGACGAGGAAATTGAAGGAACATAATGGAAAATGAAGAAAATAGAGGCCTAATTAATAAAAAGGCTTATGGGGATCAATTTGTAACCTTTTTTTAGTTCAATTTTGGAGCTCTCCCATTATTCTCTCTCTCACTTTCACTCTTGGACGCTTAGAGTTTTCTTGGAGAATTTTGGCAGTGCATATAGAAAGGAAAAGAATACAAGAGGACACAAATATCAAGCAAGGAAGAGCAGTATAAAGAAACGACAACAATATTATTTGCAGGTATCTATTTTCATGTGTATTTTCTTTGCTATTTTTGCCATGCATGGTATTGCATGTGGTTATTTCACTATTTTGTAATGGGATTTTCCAGGTGTGACAGTGTTTTCATCCTAACCTTACCATTTCCAAATAGCCATGATGTGATGGGGTTCCCATGTTTTGGTTGAGCTGGATTGAGAGATGGATTTGAAGCTGAGTGAGGTGGATCTCTGAATGATCGATCACCTGGCATTGTGGTACCTGTACTACAATATGAATCACAGTAAATACACTAGCCTAGTAACCCCTGAGGCACACACTGGGTTGCAGTAAATCCAAGATTGTGTTGCTTCAGTGGGCCTAGGAATCCTCGCCAGTGAATGATAGGATATATGTAAATCCAAGAGGTGGATTGATCTTCATTGGGCCTAGTAATCATGGATTAGGATATGCAAAAAAGGCTAGAGGATAGATCTTCTTCTACAACCTAGTGATCTAGTGTGGATTGCAGTAAAGCCTGAGAGACTAGGAGACGCGAAAACTACTCATGATGTAGGTGGACAAATACGGTGGCATCCATGCCTATTTTGGCCTAGTGATCTGGTGAATATCATGGTAAAGCCTACTATTACATGTTTATTGTGTTGGCCTAGTGATCTAGGATGGATTAGAGTAAAGCTTGGTTTCTGTTGATGAGGGTCAGGGAGTTTTTCCTTGAGATGCCCTAGTTGGTTCTTTTGGTTTGAGTCCCACATTCATGCTTGGAATATGGCACATGGGTGAATGGTTGAAGAGAGGTTTGGCTCAGCCATTCTATGGTCAGGTGGAACATGGTAGTCTCAGCCTAGGTTTGGATTTTGCATCGTCAATATGAGGTCATTTCTCCTTGTATTTCAATGAGTATTATACCAGTTTATATGTGGATCATATGGTTGTGATTTCTTTGGTATTTATCTTTCTATTATGCTAGTTATGTATGTGTTTTATGACAATGGCTATATATGGTTCTCATCATGTCTTTACTTATAAATGAATGAATAACGTATCTATGACCTAATAGATGACAATGAAATAATTGATATAAGGGAACAATCCTTCATAGCAATTCTCAGATAATTATGAGACCCTTATGCTTAAATATGTTGTTTACACCTATTGTTAGGCCCCTATACTACTAGAGTAACCCCTTATTGTTATTATTATAACCCACTTATTATATTGATGTACCCATGTAGTGCCCATATTGTTACTATTGTGCCCCATAGAAGCCCACTATTTTTATTATTGTGCCCTTACATTATTATTGTTATGTCGGCTCTGATTATGTTACAACCCCTTAGACTCCTATATATAGAAAGGAGGTCTTTTCATTTGTATCATCCAAAAATTGTTCATTTATGTAATGTAAAGGAGGTTGCCCCCTCGAAGAGGCTGAATTCTAAGGCGTGGATCTCTCTTTTCCATATTTTTGTGAGCTGGTTTCATAACATTTGGTATCAGAGCTTTGGATTCTAGGGTTTCGCTGCTCCAAACAGGCCATCGTGGCATTTTCGCTATAACTTTCTTTCTGTGACGTTTCAGAAGTCGCAAAAAGAACCCATTTGAGAAGAAATCGCGCTGAACCTTGGGTCCGAATTTCAGAGCTTTTAGAGCGATCTTTGCGGATATATGATCTGAGGAAGTTGATCTTTTTGAAGACTCCTGAATTACATTCAAAACAGGTGACCTGGGGAAAATCATCATAACTTTCTTTCTGAGCATCGGATTGAAGTTTTGTAAGAAGGTACAGAAAGAGGACGGACTGTAGTTTATTGTTATATCATTTTGAGATCCAAAGGTCGAAACAGTGACACGTGGCACTTCATACAAGTTTGCTCTTATGAAAAGGTCTATAATCAGGTCATCTTGGGAGATTGTGCATAACTTTTTATTAGAGAATCCAATTTGGATCAGACTAGTGGCATGGGAAAGAGGACACAAAGGGCTAATGTAGCTCACAATGTCAGAACTTAAGGACCCAAAAGTACAAAATTACAGTCGTTTCAAGGTCGAGCTCCTAAAATCAAGAAAAAGCAAGATGAGGAAGTTTGATGGCAAGGATCCGGTAAATTGGATACTTCAGATGGAGCAATATTTTGATCTACATGGTGTACAAATGTTACAAAAGGTATGTATTGCATCTTCATATTTAGAACCAGATCAATTTTTATGGTACAAAGGGCTTTGTTCTCGTAAACAACTTGTTACATGGTCAATTTTCACGGAGGAAATGATAGCACATTATGAGGATACAAAGAGCAACACCTTCTTTAGAGCAACACCACAACAATTGGAAAGAGTAAAAGGGATTTGTGACATAGTGGAAAGCAAAAGTATGGAACCCAGGAAGCGTACCCCTCACAACTATAAAGATGGAAGTGTTGTTTCTCCTAGCCTTCCACAGCCTACAAGGGTTACACCACAACAATTGGAAGAAAAAAAAGAAAAAGGGCTTTGTTACAATTGTGATAGCAAATGCACTAAAGGTCATAAGTGTGCTGAGAAGAAATTATTTTACATAGAATATGAAGAGGAGGAAGAAAAGGATCAAGAAACATCAAAAGAAGAAGATATACGCCAGGAACCCACCTGAGAGAAAGAAGAAATGAATCAGAGCATACCTTGTAAAGCATTGGCAAGAATTACCACTCCTCAAACTCTCAATATAGAAGGACATATCAAGAAGAAAAAGGTGCAAGAAGTGAAACATCACATCGAGAAAGAAGAAATGAATCCAACCATTTCTTGTAATTCTTTGTTCGAAATTACCACTCCTCAAACTATCAAGATAGAAGGACATATCAAGAAGAAAAATGTTCAAGAAGTGAAAGATCACATCGAGCATCAAGAAATGAATCCTACCATATCTTGTAAAGGATTGGAGGAAATTACCACTCCTCAAACTCTAGATATAGAAGGACATATCAAGAAGAAAAAGGTTCAAGCAGTGAAATATCACATCGAGCATCAACAACAAGTTCTCCAACTTTTAAAGGATAACGTCACTTCGGTGCAAAATCAAATGAAACAACAGGTAGATCAACATCGTAGTGAAAAACTTTTTAATGTAGGTGATTGGGTATTTTTACTGCTACATCTCAAGCAAGCTATTTATGAGAGGGAAATGTTGGCAATACTACATAAAAAATGGTGACCTTACCGAATGGGAAGACTCTTCGAGGATGAGGATGTGGAAGCATTGTTTTGTGATATTTATATTATCCAACCAGATTGGATAAACGAAGCAAGGGATGAATGGAAGAAGGATGAAGAAGTATGGCCACTTATTCAAAAGTTGCAAAAGATCCCAATTCAAACAATATTTCCAGAAATTGAAGAGGAAGGAATAATCATATTAGAACCTGGAGCAGTCACAGAAACAAGAACCAGACAGCTACGAAGTCGATCAATTTCAGAGTATCTCATCAAGTGGAAGAACTTACCCGCTAAAGATTCCACATGGGAGGACAAGAATTTTATACAAAAGCATCAAGAACTAATCAAGCGTTGAGGACAACGCTTTTTGAAGGAGAGGGGCATGTTAGGCCCCTATACTACTAGAGTAACCCCTTATTGTTATTATTATAACCCACTTATTATATTGATGTACCCATGTAGTGCCCATATTATTACTATTGTTCCCCATAGAAGCCCACTATTGTTATTATTGTGCCCTTACATTATTATTGTTATGTCGGCTCTGATTATGTTACAACCCCTTAGACTCCTATATATAGAAAGGAGGTCTTTTCATTTGTATCATCCAAGAATTGTTCATTTATGTAATGTAAAGGAGGTTTCCCCCTCGAAGAGGCTGAATTCTAAGGCGTGGATCTCTCTTTTCCATATTTTTGTGAGCTGGTTTCATAACACCTATAGATTCCATATTTGTGATATGTTTAACAGAACTCCTGGCATGGCTAGTAAGTGTTCGATTAAGGTCTTGTTCAAGTATTTACATTGGCATCATTGTTTCCTTATTATCTCTCTGTTATGAAGGTGTCATTCAATTCTGAGCAGTGAGTTGGGCTCTGGGCTTGAAAAATTGGCTCAAATCTTGGGGACACTGGCACATCACTGGGAAAAATAGTCCCTGGATGCTAGTATGCCCTAGCATGAGAGTTTCCAGAGTCTCCTGGATGTTATCAGGTCCATATCATGGGATTTTCTGAGGGCCAAGTGGTCTAAAACCTTAATGGGACCCAGAGGCTAGCTAACACAGTGGTTGGGATAGTTCCTGGAAGTCTTGTAGCTAATGTGGAAGGTTTGTATGTTATGTTTCGATCGATTCCACTTCCTTAAGGTCACATAGGAGGTTGAATCTAATCATAATATCCTCTCAACACATGTTTACCCCGATTAGATGATTACTTAGGTAGATGTGATAGGAGGGTATTACAGATGGTATTAAAGAATGGTTCACCCCTCACACTAGATGGGCGACGTGTTGGTGATGAATTCTTGTCATTCTCATGTGTTAATAATTATTCTAGTCTATGTGCTTGGTTCATATGCATGGTTTTAGCCATGGTTGTATTGATGTCGCCATGTGAAAGAGGATGTTGTTGCTATGATGTATGTCATCATGAGTGTATGATTGGTTACATGTTGTTTATGCTTGTGTATTGTCGATATACATTGGTATGGTTGTTGTTGTCATGCATAAGGTCATGGTATGTGTAGCTGATATGGTCATGGATTGATGCATGGACTCTAGCTAGACTGATGGATACATGGTTATATGTTGTTATGATTATGTTATACATGTGTCATGCTGATTCGATGATCTTGCAGATGATATATCATGCCCGAATTATGATAAGGTATTTTGGTTTATTTTGATTTGGTTGAGATGACATAATATTCCTTATAGGAAAGAGATTAAACTAACTAGCAAGATGATAGACCACAAATACTCTCCATATGAATCAAATGAGAAGCGTTGTGTTGGGCACTCTTATGATTTGGCAGATGCATTGAGAATATTGAATGAATAATACAGATTTGTAAGGAAGACAATGAAAAAATCATACAAGAACAAGAGAAAAAACCAAATTTTAATGCTATACTTCCTTAAAGTTTTTCAAAATTGCAGTGAAAAGGGCCACTTCAAATCAACCATGGACATGAGGAGAAAACTAATGGGGCATATGGAAGTAGGTCTTATGGTGTTGTTGGCTTGGTGGGGCCCAACCTAGGTTCAGCGTTAGTTAGCCAAACAAATCCCCACACTATTGGCCCTTTCGGCATCAACCTGCGAAGTGCCGACCGATGTCTCACCCGAAGCAATATGGGGGGATACTGGAACCAAGTTTCCGCACCCCGAGATGGTCGTGATGTTACTTTATTCCTTTTATTCCTGCTTTTGCGCAAGTTGCTAAGTTCTAGGGCTATGTCTGCTTAGCCCTTTATTCCACCCTTCAGTGCCTTCGCGAACGGGTACGATTGGCCTTCACGCAGCCCTACCCTACAATTCAGGTACTTTCACGCTACTAAAGCAACATAAAGAATAGGTTTCCAAGTTATCCTTAAGTGTCTTACTTATCTTATTAAGCAACCACAGTTAGCGCCTCATAAACAAATATCCTTAATTGCGTTCAATTATCCAACATAATTACATACATTCACGCATCACATAAACATTATATATGAAATTCATACACAATATGACAAGATGCATTAACAGGAAATAAGACACAAAATTTGTAGAATACTTCTCTTTATTGATATCTTCGAAGGATTACAGACTCTATCCACCCTCCACACATAGCTGCAAGGGTCTGCACAGTCAACTGCGAACTTCTACCCTAGGCCTCTGTGCACTCTGTTGCAGAGCCTCTTCCTACACTAAGTACTGAAACTTAGACTTCTCTCCTTATCACTCAAGAATTCATCTACAACTCATGAGTCATTAAGACTACTTAGATCTTACTTTCTTTGCTCGTTTTATACAATCCCATGGTCCACAAACCATGGGTAGATATTTACAACCGACTTTACTTTACAAAATTTAGGGCTAAAAACCCTTTATGACTCATGACACCTTTGCACTCCGTGACCACAAAATGCAGACACTTTACAATTTTATTACAAAATTCAACCCAAAACATGGGATTTTAGCCCCAAAACTATCCTCGGGGGATCCCATTCCCAACAGGCCCCCAACACAAACATCATGACTCGCCCTCGAGTCACTTGGCAAGCACAGAGATCTTAGCGTGAAGACCTTCCAACTCGACTCGTATGACTGCAACCTCAGATGTGTACTATGCGGCTGCCTGATTCACATCTTCAACCATCTGCTTGGTCACCGCTCCTAAACTGCTGACTTGAAGCTTTTACTGAGTTGCTTGCAGAGTTGAAAGCTTTCCTTAAATAGAGGCTATGACCATATAAGCCTCATCCAACCAGGGCTTCAGTCATGCCTTCAACACTGCTTCCTTATGCAGTGCTGCTTCCACCTGTTCCTTCAGCTGCTTGGCCTCCTGCAACTTCACCAATCTCTGTGTGAGTGCGACGGTTCACGTTGTGCCTTTGACTTCATCATAGCACTGTTGTAGCTCATGTGCTTCTATTTCTAGTCGCTGTACATTTGGGTCCTCCTGCAAGCTTGTTAGGACCTTGAACGACTGCTTAAAAAGTTACATGCATCCTGCTACTACACTATCAATCACCGCTATTGCTTCTATGATAGCCATCGCCCACTGCTCCTTTACTTCTGGCAAATTTGAAGGCTGGGACTTCAACTGTAACTTTGTGATCTGCAGGTTCAACTCCAACTGAACCCTTGCCATATCAGTATGAGTGGTGCACACTCTCGTAGCTAGCTTGCGGATGCGCACCTCGACTGGTTCCTCCTTAGGAATGGCCAACTCTGGGACCATTCTGCATGCCTCCTTGATGACCTACATAATGCACTTATTCTAGTTAGTTGTCTCAGTCACAGCGGTGATGGAAGAATCTCGTTGTAGGGCCATCTGCTCATTGTTGATTCACTGCTCACCAATCACCTGGAGGGTGCGACGCTCACAGGCCCCCAGTTCTGCAATCACTCCATCCTCCAAGAGGTGGAGCACTTCTCTAGGGAGTGTTTCCAGATTCAACCCTACTCCCTTTAGGGCACTAATAATGGGACTGTCAGTTTTGTTCTCCATGGTCAGTGCTCCATCAGGCAGCACTATCATGTTGGAGGCCTTCGCGCGCAACATCTCGGCAGCTTCTAAAGTTTAGATACCAAGGCTGGTAGACACTGTTCCAGCCTATGACGCGCAGGTCTATAGCTCCTGCAGACGTGTCTAGATAGCCCCCAAGGCTAGTTGCTACTGTTTCTTAAACTGTTGTAGGGCCTTCGTGGTGACATCCCGCACCATGTCACTCATGTCATGCAAATGACCCTCTGTTAGCGTGATTTGGTCCAGTGATGTCTTATTAGCCTTTTATTTCTTCTTGGACCCTCCTTTCTCCTGCTCCATTGGATGCTTCATGCAGGGATATCGCCCGTGGGTTTGCGCTATGCTATTTTGTCTACTTGTTCATCTCTTCCTCTATCTCAGGTGAAGGTGACCACGCACCTTTTCCAGAGCCTCACTCTATTCCACCCATTTTCCTCTCCATGTTAGCGGCCTCCTTCTTCATTTTCTTGGCCAGCTACATCATCTTTAGTTTGGCCTCCTCCTTCTTTCTCTACATGGTATACTTGCTCCCTCCCACCGCCAAGTCTGCTATAGAGCACCACTCTGCTAGCCATCGGTCAACTATTGCATCAATGGCATCATCTGTTGCCAGGTAAGGCAAGTCATACCATTTCTGCGAAGGGTCCTTCTCTGCCTTGATGGCCACATGGTGGAAATCTGCATTGAACTCTATGTATCCCTATAGGTTGGCATACATCGTACGCGACAATCGCGATTTTTTGTTGATAGCCATGCGAATGTTCATCGCCATCAAGATCCAGAAGATCTTGTTGTCCTTGATGCGCTGTGCATCCTTGGTTGCCCACAACGAAGAGCACTTCACTACTTCTAGTAGGTTTGGCGCGACTGAAGGGAATTGGTTTTCCTCTGGCAGCTCCCATGCTACCAACACAATTGACAGCAAGAGCCACACGTAGTGGAACGTATTGCTGAGATCTTGTGCTTCACGATAGTTTGCTAGGAACTCTCCACGAAGATAGTCTGACTAGTTGAACTAGACTTCTTCGTCACACGTGGCTACTACCACGACGAGAGGCACCGACACCTCATTGGTGCAACACTTCCTCATCACCTTCCTTGCTAAAATCTGTGTAGCCACCTTTACAATAGGCTCATAGATGTTGGATATGGCATATCCATGCGACCTCTTTACCAGCTTAAACTTCTCTTTCATGGCCTCCACGAGGGCCTTCTCACCACCTTTTCCGTCAAATATCATGGCCAAATTTTCTCCAGTGTAAGGCAACCGCCTGATCCTGTGGATCAATCTATTAGTGATGGGTATTGGCTCCTCCAGCCATAGACACCCATCATGCACCAAGCATAGTAGCTGTTTGATGACCAATATTGTAACCGAGGTGCGGTTGTAGTGCGACACCCAAAGCAAGTCGAGCAACCCTGCCTTGCATACTCCTTTGAGCCACCTCTGTGGCTCCAATGTGGTCATTCTGGTGGTTGTATTGATGATGTGGTGCATCAACTGCTCGTTCGCTAGCTATGGGAACTTCTCATGATCACCCAAGTCACAGTCCTCGAGTTTTAGCAAAGGAACTAGCCCTAAGAGCGGTCCTTCGAAGACAATTTCATCCGGCAACAGAGGGGTTTGCAAGTGGACCTTCCTCTCATTGATGTCCTTCGGTACCTTGGTCTTTCCCTTCTGTAGAGGGACATACTCAGGAAACCGAGTGATAGGGTCAGCACCCTAGGCTTCAACTTCCTCCACATCTTCTCCCACATCCTCATCGTCCATCGAAATGTCTTCGAGTTCTTCCTCCTCCAGCTCTAAGTTGATGGATTTTCCCTTCTCCTATGAGGTAGACTTCAGTGGTTTTCTTCTTGGCAATGCGCGCACTGGTATTGTAGTTTGCTTACCCTTTTTATCCTTTGTGGTCTCCTTGGTTCGGGTCAGCCTTGGCCTCGGTGTCCTTGGTGATTTGGGGGCTTTCACTAATACTTCGGCAACCTCTAGAGTAGGTACTTTTTCCTCCATATAAATTTCTGCCACCGACTCCTCTGCTTTAGTATCTATAGCTTCTGTGGGCACTGACATAATGTTCTCCACGAACTATTGTGCCTCCTTCGGAAACGTCTCAATTATTGAACTAGCTACCAAAAGTTCATATAGCTCATGATTCATGTGCACCTGAGAGCTCAACAACTAAATTCACAAAATGTCAAGTGTTTTTCACTGGACAACCACTTATAATTTATAGTGCATCTTTAATTTCAATCTGATGGTTCCCCCCAAATTCGATTCATTAATCTCGGATTTGAGGCAGATTTTCAACGATCTGCCCCATAAATTTCATCTTAAATACCAGTCGCTTGCTCCATTTGGCCACATTTATACCATCAAATCATGAACAGTGACATTAACGATCACGTTTCGGTCGACCTGCGTGATTTATCCCTGGGTAGGGCAGCTCCCTTCACGCTGCCACGAAACCTATGACACTTCCTTGCTTCATACAATCCTCCAATCATGTAGCTCCCGAACCTGGGCAGTGTACTTTATAGTCCCGTGCCTCCTTTCAGCTGCCTGGAGCGCTAAGATTGTGCTACCTTCATATAGTCACATGGCTAGACCGTCGGTGTATGGCTTCAAGCAACTACTATTCACCTTTCCTAGGAAGGGATTTCCGTTCAATTTGACCAGCTACACCGCTCCTCCGTTAGTAATCTCCTTAATGACATAGGGCCCTAACCAATGCATTCTGAATTTCCTTGGAAATTTATCAAACTTGGTGTCATATAACAAAACTAGGTCATTTACCTTAAAGGTGCATAGCTTAATGTGCCGATCATGCCATGCCTTGTTGTGCTTCTTTCGGACCTGTTGGTGAAATCCGGCTAGAAATCTCTCTTCCTCAAGCTGAACCAGTTGTGTGAGCCTCTGTTCTAGGGCTCCACAATCTTTCATACCTGTGAGTGCCGCTATGCATAAACTAGGCAGAATGTATTCCATGGGCATCACTGCTTCAACACGATATACAAGCCTAAAGGGTGTCCATCCAATCCATTTCTTGCGTGTCGTCTGATAGGCCCATAGTACTGCAGGTATGCATAGGTCCCAATCACTTCATTGAGCATTGCAAACCTTAGCAAGAACGTTCTCTAGAATTTTATTGAATGCTTCCACCGTCCTGTTAGCCTACGGGTGATAAGGTGTGCTCTTCTGATGATATACCTGAATTCTTCCATCAGCACACTGATCGTCTCATTCAAAAAGTGTGTACCGTGAACACTCATCAAAATCTTTGGACACCTGAATCACGTCGGTACATACTCAAAGAGGAACTTCGTAGCAGTCATTCCTGTGCAATCCTTTACTGGTTGTGCCTCCACCCATCAAGTCAGATACTCAATCGCAATGATAATGTACCTTGCTCCCGTGTTTCCTTGGGGCTGGATGGGTCCCACAAAATCTATCACTCATTTCTTGAAGGGTTGTAACATCATTTGTGGATTCAAAGGCCATCCCTTCGTGATGGCCTACTAGTCCTTTAACACACATCACACGCTTTGCAGTACACTTTTGAATCTTGATGGAGGGTTGGCCACCACAACCTTGTGCGTAGAATCTTCTACACAGTCGCTCTCCCTACATAATGTCCTCCCACAGTGCCCCCATAAGCGTCCGAAAGGATACTGTTGGAGAAAATATAAAGGTTTGGTGAAACATGTAAACATCATGGCTTGTTTAGTAGTCATGCAAAAATAAAAAACTAAATGGTGGTGAACTATTTGATATTATTTTTCTAAATAAGTAGTTAAATATAAATTTTTTATCCTTGATAACGGTATTAATAATGTTTGCCTCTTGTTTTGGGAATGAAACCTTGGTATTAATAACGTATGTCTCTTGCTTTGGGAAGGAAACCTCTTCAATGCATTGATTCCAACTTCAAATAATTATTGTAATTTTGTGGTTTTTCTCGATTTTTTTTGTGGCTTTTGTTTTTTGTGGTTTTAATTCAGGATGTGGTTTTCTAGATGTCTAGATTTTTTGTGGTTTTTTTTTTTATTTCAAATTAATTAATTTATTTTTGCAATAAAGTTAATTTAGATCATGAAAAATTGATAGGAATCATACCTTGTCTCTTAGATGGTGGTCAATTTGATCTCTTAGGACATTAACAGGGTTGTTGGGTGGCTAGATTGAGCTCCTCCATCTCTTAAACCCTCGATTGAGCTCCAAAACACTCGATTGAGCTCTCGTTTTTCTCGCAGCCTACGAAAAATGGCTTGCGTAGACTGCATGAGGCCCTTTTCATGGGAAATAACAGCTCAATGATGCCCTAGAGCTCGATCAAGATCTTTTGTTAACTCGGATTACATAGGAACTTGATCGAGGATTTGTTTCTAAGCGCTAAAACATCTCGATAGAGTGCTTATAATGGCTCAATCGAGCTCCTTTTTTCCATAAAAATGCACCCTCCCTCTGCCAAAAAGTGTTACCCAGTTCCACGCATTAACCCAATAGTAGAAAAAAAATTGCTAAAAATATGTAGACCAATATAAAAATACAATAAAATAACCCCCCGCCCCCCCATCCAAGCTCACCCTTATTTATTAAGATATTATTTATATTTGAAGAAGATCTTGTGGGAAATTTAATTTTCCAAATGAACTATTTTACAACATGGATTTTCTACTCTGTAAATGACCATGGAATACTATCTCAGTGTCCATCACTATTTAAATGAATCACATTTTGCATTGCATGATTTCCTTCCTCAATGTCACTGCAAATTTTTATAACTTTTTCCTTATCACTCCTTCCATCAAAGATTTAGGTTAGTGTTTCTATTAGATTAATCTTAATAGCATTGTATTGAACAAATGTGTTATTTGTAGGTGTTGATAGTGGGGCAACCTATTAAATTGTATAGGATAACTTTCCATACTTTGTGGAATCTCGTTAATTCCTTCACAAATTGTATGAAACATATATGGAATTACAATAATAATTTCTAGATACCATAAACAAAATTAAATACATATAAACATTGTAAAACACTATATATAATACGTTGACTAATTGCTTACCTTGATGATTTCTATTATATTCCAACTTCCATAGGTGAGGTGTCATTCTTCATGGTTTTATTCGAGTCTTGTCTTTCCCATTGAAAATATGTTTTGGAGGAAGTGCCTATACTCATCAAACGCCTCCTTTGTTGAACTTCTTGAAGGATGAGATTTCATCCTAGGACCACATATTGGACATTCGAATTTTCCCTTTGTTTGAATAACTACAAGATATGTATTAATTTATACCAAGGAACTATTTCAAATGTATACATGATATTTTTATAAAATTATATAATATTAGATTTCACTAGTACATTACACATCACAACAATGTGTTAGCTCTAGGGTATCATGAATTTTTATGTAAATATTCCATGGAGTTGAAATTTATTTTCCCCTATTAATCTATAGATATCATACATAGCGATGCCAACCCATAACTTTAGTAGTTTGTTGATAAGAGGCTCAATATATACATTCATATATTTAATGTGGTACTTAACTAATTAATTGAAAATACACATAATGACTACTTTGCATACATAGTGGCAAGCTATTTTTGTTATAAACAATAACCTTCTTCCTTAGATGTCAATAATGAGGGAGCACACAATATTGTTAATTATTGTTCCAGGTATTTTTTTACAATAAATTTTTTAGCATAACATTTCATTTCTTTGTTTGTTGCATAATTTCGCATAATTTCTCATAATTTTGGTAAAAAAAATTGCATATAATGTTAAAACTATTCAAACAAATAAAAAAACCAAAATTGTGTTAAGGTAAAATCGCCCATGTCAATATTAAGAGACCTATATAAAATTGTGGTAAGGTGAACTCGCCCATGTCAATATTAAGAGACCTATATAAAATCTTCAAGGAAACTTTCCAATGAGTTACTAAATTTAACTCCAATGAGTTACTCTTATTTAACCCTAACTCTTTAGACGAAAATATAAATTTTGCTTGCATTTACATCTAGTATAATTATGATATTTGAGCTCACAAAATTGCAAAATGCTCGTACTCAAAGGATTCTATAGCCTACTTTTCAAAAAGGTGTCATGAAGTATTTGAAATATTGTAATCCATATGTGGGGTAGTTAGTTTCAAATTTGGAGGGGAGATTTCTAGCATGTTGGTCTTACACTTCGATTTAGTGCGTGCATCACAAAAAATGTATTGATTTAATTTGTGCATCATTAAAAATGTCAAAGTCACTGACTAAGCCCCAACCATCTTCATATTTTGTTACTAAAAATTATTTTAGAAAATATATATCTAACTTTATATTATATTTAGATAACTATCCTCAAAATGATATTACAAATTATCGACTATGTGATGTTCAGAGCTTGTGGTTCAACAACTATGTGTAGAGGCTTGGTCCTCACAAGTCCCATTGTCCAATCTAGGGGAAGACTATGTACACTTATGAGCTACTCTAGGGGCAATTTCTTGAGATGAAAAAAAATTATCAATCATGTGAAAAATTGAGCTCAGTTCAACATTGCAAATTCTAATTGGAAATATCCACATAAAAATGAAAATGATTATGAAAATTAAGCATCCTTATGTTGATTACAGATTCAAATCCCAAAAAAAATCTAGGAATCCATTCGATCCTAGAATATCTGCAATCGATTTAAGCTCAAAGTAAAAGTTATAATAATTATTGATAAAAAAATGAATTCCAAGTAAGGCAAAAAATGGCATCACAAATTTTACCATCACTAATACACCATTTTAAAATGGTTTTAAAAGGATGCTGCAACACTGACATTCTTTGAAAAAAGCGGTTAAACATATTATTGATTACATTTTAACAAGCCATCTACTAGACTTTGAGAACGGGTTTTGATGATATAGACTAGTATCTGAACGAAAATGAGAATGAGAAGTAATATATTTGTTATTGATGGGATGTTGGAGATGGACTGAAGGTACTGGTGGGATTGGATGCTATCAAAACAAATTCCTAGTAGTCACCTTCTATCAGCCCCTATCATATACACTCTAAATCAGAGGGGTTTTTCCAACTTAGCAAGCTTCGGAGGTGTCCTCAAGCACCTTTGAGAAATCGATGTTGGTCGCATGCATGGGAAATTAGGATTCCAACCCATCTAGGGGTAGAATGGGAAAAATATCGGGCCAATCTCTTCCAAGATGATATAGCATTGTCTCATGGACCAGGAAGATTGGTTTGGGGGGTGATATATTGGAAGGTGAGATCACAACCTCCAAATTCTATGAACATTTATCTTTAAGTGTCAACCATCTCCCTCATGCCAACCTATCTGAACATTTGTGGACTTGGGATCTCCCCATTAAAAGCTTATGTTTCTCTTGGTTAATTATCCACAACCAAATATTAGCTTGGGATACCCTCATGAACAAAGGCATGGTGGGGCCTGGTGTTGATGCCCCGAAAATCATTGTATCAACATTGGGGGATAACCACCCAGTCCGGACCTTAATATAGCTCCTTTTCTGTTTGGCATGGTGGCTCCGACTGGATATAATGGGACTAGTTTCCCAGTAATGAACAAAGGGGATGGATGAGTGATTGATTTCTAATAAATGATAATGAATGGATGGCTTAATCTATGAGCGAAAATATAAATAACTATTCTGTCACGGGAGGCTTATATTCTTTTAAGTTCAACTTTTGATGATCTGTGTTCATTGATAGGCATATAGATGACTCTAAGCAATAAACATAGACATTCATTTACTTAATGATTACTTTATTCAAATAGTTGAACAAAGTAGTTAACAAAACATTGCTACACTTATCCTTTTATATTACTGATACACGAATGATTGAGAGAAAAGCATGCTGTAAACATCCAATGGTGCAAAGTATAAAGAATGTTGTTAAAACACATGCATATATCTGATAATAGCAAGAGTGATCAAACAACAATTCACATAAACAGAATGAACTCAGACATAGATAGTAGTACCATATGAGCTACAAATCATTCCCAACATCAATCGCTATTTGAAATTCCTTCTTCTAACTCAGAAATGCTTCTAAATAAAGGCAGTAGTGCACATCCATAGAAAAGCTTCATTATCAAAATCTGGAATAATTGGCCCAGTTTTATAAAAGAATACGCCTGAAGTATAATAGTGCAACTTCAGGTTTTAAGTCATATACAAAACTTACGACCTCCTCCAAATACAATGAAAGGGTCTATAAATACTTAATTAAAACTAACTAACTATGAAACTAAAATCCTACTTAATTGGTACAACTTTGATTGGGAATATCTTCTTCATAGCAATCTGGTAGTCGGCAGCATGATTCATCACATAGGTTGTTTACCTTTCGACCTGAGTTGGCATATTTATAGCATTGGTTCCACTTCTGGAGGTCGTTTGAGATGAGAATTGAGTTGGGAAGCATAGGTGGCATCTTGTATAATGGGAATGATACACCAGATTGCATCTGTCAGGCACTTTAGGGCAGCTCTCTCACCGTATGGTTTTACTAGTAACAACCAATAGGTGTCCCAAGTCAAATTGTTAATACCTGCGATTAATTTCCCATTCTTCTCTAGCTCTAGAAAACATGACTGCTCCAATGTTTTGGCTGATAGTAATTTACCTGGAGTACATTGAGAGATCATGTTAGATAAATAGAGAGTATCATTAATCAAATCAACCAAATTACTTGTGGTTAACTTGCATCTGGAAACTGCTCTCTCTGCCTTCATTAACTGGGACTGCCATTCCATAAATAGAATCTCTTTATGGGATTCTAAGATTTTTGGCAAATTAGCTGCCTGTCCCTCATCAGTGTCTTGCCACTCAAGAAAATTGGTCAAGGTTTCATCGGTCTGCTCCAGGTCTGTTCTAGCCTCAACGGATTTATCAATTAGAGATGTTGTTGTGTCACATAGAGGTTCTGCTTGAGAGATCTTTTGACATAACAGTCTTATTTGTGTTACCAATGCTTTGTTAATCTGCAGTGCTTCTCCTCTGAACTCGGTCAGCTGCAGAAGATTCTTGGACTTTTCTAGTTGGCCTGATAATTGAGCAATTTTCTCATCTTTTGACTTAACCATCTGCTCATTCATTGCTTTTAGTTTTGCCAATGCTTCCGACAGCTCCTTTTGCTTTTGAATTGCACTTGAATCAACCCTTTTTTTCTCTTCCTGCAATTGTTTATTCAATTGATTATTTATTTGTTGCTGTGTAAACAATTGCTATTCTACTTGTTCTACCTTCTGTTGTGCCTCCAATAGCTGTGCTTGTAGCAAAGTGATTTCCTGGTCCTTTCATTTTAATAGATTACTAACTTCTGATGCCTTGTCTATAGTGGCTGCCGAATAGGCTCCAGCATATTGGGATAGTTTTGTTAGGTCATCAGAAAGATGAAACTCCTCCTTCCAAACCACGTTGCCCATCACTGTTTATTCAGGGAAGAGGGAAGGTTGATCACTCCTTCTCCTTTTTTGCTGTCGTTTTACTATAGCCCTATGCTTTGGACTGTAAAAGACGTCCCATGGAGGTATCTCCTCCACTTGCAAAATGATTTACTCTGAAGGATCCTTGGGAATTATATATATTCCTGTAGACGGGGGTAGGCCGCTGGTTCCACTTGGAACCTCTTTTGATGCTGTATCCTGTGTGTCAGCTGCTTTTGATGTATCAGTTTCCTTTGGGATCTCAAGATTGCTTATGATTGAGTCGAACTGCTGCCATTCCTGGAGCAATCTCGGGTCAATCTGGGCATCTACATTCACGTCTGTGTTGCTCTGCTCCTGCTCTTTCCTCTGCGCTTCCTCATGATCTTTCCTATGTGCTTCCTCCTGCTCTTTTGTTTGGGTTTCTTCAGCAATACCTGATGTAGTAGGGGGTCGTTTTTTAGGCTCTCTTGACTGTGTCATTGGGGTTGTTGCTAGCAGATCTAGACGCAAAGTTTGCAACCTCTCTTCTCTAAGCCTGTTAAATTCAACTAACCTGTTGTCATGATATTTCATTCTGGCTAGTGTTTGAACCTGGAATAGCGATTCGGCTGAGAAGAACAGGTCATCAAACTCATCATCTTTATGGTCAAATTTAGTGAGTTTTGCCTGTTCAAGTGCATTGTAGGCGACTTTATTTGGATCAAATCGCCTATTCGGAAGAGTGGCGAGATTTAGTGTCTTAATCTTATCTGCTTCTTTCTCTGCATGTTTATAGTCATGCAGAGTGTAAACACCACATATTATAGGAAAGGGAGGCCAAACCTGCTTTTTTTTATTCCTTAGACTTTGTGTAACTCCTTCGGATGTGATCTGATATGCTACCTCTCGAGCTAACAGTTTGTCGGGTATATACAAAGCGAGGACATGAGGCTTGGCATGGCTGCCAAAAACTCTTACATAAGTGAATCTTTCTTCTCTGAACCATCTCCCTATGGCTATCAATTCAATCTCTGCCTGAGAGGAAATCTTAGGAGTGGGCTTGTTAAAAATGGCATAGTGAATGGGTAGCATAAAACCATTGCAAACTTGGTATAGATGGTGTTTATGGTGGGCTTTCCATAACTTCTGATGGTATATATGAATGGGAATGGGGTCTTGTGGAGTCCATCTCCACCCGAGCACAGGAAATTCTGAATTAAAATAGAGGATATCCAAGATGCAGGCACTATAGTAAAATGGGGGAATAAACCTTTCAGTAACGCAGGACTTGTTTCTGAAATCAAGAACCGTTGTTGCTAACTTATCGGACAGTATATTTCCCCAATCCATTATTTCACTATTGCAAGCTACTTCCATTAGAAGAACCATCTCTATAGTGAAATTTGCAGAATCATGCAACCCCCACAACCTACACATCATTACTTCGGCATAATAATAAGGAGAACACAAGGAATCGACAGAGTACTTACCCGAAGACTCATGCTTGTGTTTCACTAGGTTTTGCCTCCAATCCGATATTGGTTCTGATTCAATGTCATTTTCATTTCTGAATTTCTCCAAAAATGCTTTGTTGTACTTCTTCTCCGGTGCAGGCAAATGATAGATTTGCCTTAAATCATCTGGTTGAAACGAGCCGAAGACTCTCCCATCCATGGTGCAAAATGTTCTGTTGGTGATTGGGATTTCTTCAATTGCCCATCTCACCACATCTGTATATGGGAGAATTTGTTCTTGGGCTGCTATACGATGAAGGTAAGAGTCAGCTAAATCCTTTAGAATAGCATCGAACTTCCGAGTCGAGTTTGCTGTGACTTGCACTGTTGTTACCTCGGGCTCTTCGGCCTCAATCAGATTGTAGATGTTCAGCCAAGTAGCTTTAACGAGTCCTAGACATGTGGTGTCCGATATCAGTCCCTTTTTTCTTTGTCCAGGATCGGCAATTTGTTGTCCTGTAACTACTGAAGTGGAAGCTGTTGCAGTTTTCTTAGATTTCTTACCCATTTGGCTTGGATTCGCTGCTTCGGAAGAGCTCTGCACAAGAGATAAAATGAATGTAATACGGAGAATCGGTGGCGCAAACCAAATATGAATGAGATATATTAATCAATGAATAATGGAGGATTAACTTAAGGTGGCCGCAGATACAATCCTTGAAGAGATTTTAGCTTTACTGTTTCATTAAATGGTTGTTTAAACCTGTCAATCCTTTAAATTCCCATCATATTGTTTATTGGCCGAATAATTCATTCAAGCGTGTCTTTGATGTTTTGGCGGTTGAGCGTAAGTGAATCACTATTGGGAAGATAAAGGATTTTAATACTAATTAACCGTAATATCCGGGCCTTATCAATCCTTTTTGAAATCTGCGCCAACCTTATTCCAATCGGCGATTGGGGGAATACTTGAGTTGTTATATTGGCGTCCTTTCGGAATCCCCGATCGCTGATAGCGATATCACCAATTCACATCGGGAGTTTCATATGAGGGCTTTCAAATGCATGCATGGTACATCTCCGATCGCCGATAGTGATATCGCGTCGCATCAGAGCGAAAAGGGGCCTTTTGTTATGATCACTTGCTATTGCCAATATCCGATAGTTATTTGTGTATTTTCGCATCGGGGACAACCAATGGATCCTTTTGTTATGCATCCTTTGTCATTGCGATATGCGATCTTGCGATCGCTTTATCACAATAATAAAGGATTATTCATTTTTTATCATAAGACCACTTATATGATTTATCAAAAGGTTTTATAATGTTTTGTTTGTTTTCAGACCTTTTGAATAATGCTAATTTGATACCAATTTAATCTAAAAGGGACCCCTTTCATACTATAGTTTTAGAAATAAAATTTTTATGAAATGGGGGGTTGTTGTAGAGCACAACAATTGGCGATTCACTGTGAGAAACAGTTATCTCTGAGAAATATTGAAATACTTAGACTTTTTGCAAATAGAAATATTATCAAACAGGAAAATTCTAATATAACTAGGTATATATATATTCCGAATAAAATAAAAGTTATTTTTGCTAATTTCTTCTCTTGTTAAAATTAGATACATTCTAAGTTTTTTAGATTGGCCTCTATTGGTTGATAATGATAAAACAAAAACCTTCCAACTCGGCCTTTTTAATTAACTCCTCTGTCACAGGTAGAGCCTCTGCTGCCGGCAAACATTCATAGTTTTGACAGGGATACCTTTTAACCATTTGACTGTCCATTATCCCATCCATTTCAGAGTATGACTAAAAGAATGAATTCAAAACATGCTTTCATATTTTGTAATTCTTTTTTACTTTTTATTATTTCATAAGATAAAAAGCCATTGTCCTGGTTTGGTGGCCATCTTTTTGACAATGCCATTCACTGGTAGTAATCTAACCAAACAAGTTGGCTCGTGATGAGACCCCTTGTCTTATACTTATAAGCCATTACGCTGTTTTGGCATGCAGTATTGGTAATGTCAGTCAAACTATCATGGTAAGAAGGCTTGTAATAAGACCTCTTCTCTTTTATATCAAATATTTTAGAATTACACTCTGAGTAATCATAAACTTCAATGAATGGGATGGACAATTTTCTCCTCAAGAGTGAATGGATGACAGGGTAAGAGTTGAAGATGGTGAAGTTGAATTAGTTTCTGTTTTGATATTGATAACTTCTTTGTGACCAATCTGAAAACTAAAATGATTTACAATACTTCTAAACCTGGAGAAGAGTTCACAAAAATTGAAATGTGGTTCCAGAATATGAATATGACTAATTTCCTAGAATTGTCCATTTTGATTAAGGCTTCTATTATTCAAAAGTAAATATCAACACTACTTCTTTGAGCCAATTTTAAATACAGCAAAGGTCAATGGAAGATACCTTACAACTTTATTTCCTAATGATCCTACAAATTACAAATTCTACTAAACTAAAAAGGGAGAAGGGGTTACCTCCTCAATTGAAGAATTTTTTTAAGATGAGGCCATTAACAGGAAGAGAATCTCTCTTACCTGATAAATCTTGTAATATGAATGTCGAATGGCCTATCTTCTCACAGATCTGAAATGGTCCAAGCCACATTTTCTGGAACTTGGTGTGTTTTCCTTTATCTTCATGGGCTTTGTCCCATTTGAGAACTAGATCACCGACTTGCAATTGTTTTGAACTGGATGAGGTTGAATCAAAAGATGATTTGATAATTTGCTGATGTTTTGCATGAGTAATTTTGGCCTTTTCTCTTTCTTCTTCTAATTTCAAGATTTGATCATGTCTAAGTTGAATAGAAGAAGAGGGGCTTTCTTCTATAAACTGAACTAGGACTAGAGAAGGAAGGACAAAATTTGTTGGTAGCACTGCTTCTTTCCCATATACATGATTGAATGGAGAAGAACCTATGGAAGCCTTCTGTGTTATCCTATCAGCCCATAGTGCAAATATTAAAGATTTGTGCCAGTTTTTATGATTTTTTTCGATAGTTCGCTTAATAATTTTAACTAGATTTTTATTGGTAGATTCTGCTAAACCATTACCCTGGGGATAGTAATTGGCAGAATATTTCAATTTAAACCCTCTTTTAATAGCGAAATCAAACATAGAATTTCCAGAGAAATAAGATGCATTATCAAAAACAAGAGTGTTATAGACATTTTTGTGCCTTACAACATTGAGCATGAAATGTCCATAATCTAAGCGATCCAAAGTCCCTAAACATGTTGTTCCTACCCCTAGAGGAACAAGGCTAACAAACCACAGCAATTCACAGAATTTCTCCACCAAAAACTGCTCAAAACAAGTCAAATCAGGATCATTTCAGTGACAACATTGGCTACCTACGTTGAATGTCAAATGGAACACTGGCTACCTGCGCTGAACGAGAGTGGACATGTGGCAGGCTCATTTCTCAAGGTGTCAAAACCCAGGAAGCTTCTAGAATGACACTTGCCTCAGGGAATTCGACTGGTGATGAGTAAGAGGTTCCAAATCTCCAAGTGGAAGCAAGAACCTCCAAGTGGAATCAAGAACTGACAGAGGGAGAGGACACTAGTCAGATCTCAAGCTGACTCATCCTCTCTCCAAACATCTATATATGGATCTCTCCTCCATGAGATCTAGAGGCTGGAATTTTATTATTGCAAAGAATTGTTGTTGGTTTGAGATTGGAATCATTGGGTGCTTAATGCTTTGAAGGGGGTGAAGATAGGAATTCCATTTGCTGGGAAGGAGATGCTGGATTGGAGCCCTCTGGGTTGTATCTCTTCCTGAACCTTGTTATTCATCAATAAAGCTATCTTGGTTTCTCCTATATGTTGATGTATTTTTGATGTATGAATGCACTAGTATGTTTGGTTTATTTCTAATCCTGAACTAGTTATGAATATGAATCCATGTCTTGTGTAGTGTTCTTTTCTTGTGATCTTGTAGAAACCTCTTGAAGCTGGGCGAGCGAGAAGGCAGGTAGCTGGGAACTCTCCAAGAGAAGAGAAGCTGGATCGAGGGACAAACGGAAGACACCGGTTAGTCCATCTATCTCTCTCTTCATTCTTAATTCATAAAGGAAGAATACTAGAATAGCTGTCTCTGTTTGTTGCTAAGGCATTGTCACACCTTAGGTGGATAGGATCGTCCTGCATAGGCATTTTTCCCCACAACAAATTGGCGACTCCGCTGGGGAGATTTGTTTAGTCATTTTATTTGTGTTTCTACCATTGTTTGTTTCATAGACTTGACATCAACAATCGAACTGCATCTTTCCCGGATGCAAAGTAGACAGTTGCTGCTTTGATCCAATTGTTGGACTTGTCTATGATCTGAACAATGGAGTCACAAATGATTTGATGATCCTTTGTGATAGATCTTAGTACCCCTCAAAGCATCCCTTTGATTACACCTTGCTTGTTGCTTTTATTTGGCCTAAAACAGTGAATTAAATAGCAATCTGTGACCCGGAACCTGTGGGAAACGAGACTTTCTCCTTCATCGCAGACCTAGTGAAGGGATTCTGCATTTCAACGCAGTTCTCGTGAAGGCTACCTGCGCTGATTGTCAAAACCCCTGTGTTGAGGTTGCGCTGAACCAGTTTGCCCTTGTGCAGCTGGGGTTCTCTGCTCTGTTTTGCCTTGTTTTGATCTATGATTTTTGCAGCCTGTAACCAGCATAGGTACCAGTCTGATAACTCCTTTTCTCTGCTTAGATTCCGCCTCCTTTTGTACAAAAAGACTGTGAGTGTTTTTATGTGTTCGTGGCATCATTTACAGTTTTCCTTTGCATGAGTGAAATAGTCATCCTGTAGCCCTAGATTCAGATCTATTGATTGTGATCTTAGAAGAGAGTTCATTGGCTGTTTACAGTTGATTATACATTTTCTTTTGCTTATTGGTTTGAATTTGTCTCTTTTAAGTGTCGAAACAAGTCTTTATTTCAAAAATCGTTAAGTGTTGTAATCTCTTCTACCCTCTCTGATTTCGAAAAAGTAAACTTGTTTGTATTGATCATTTAAAAGCAAATTCAAAGTTGTACAAAAAACTTTCTTTGTAGGCATCAATACTAAGAAAGCGGAAAACAAACACCTGCATTGTGCATTTGCATTTGATAGTTTGCATGTTGGATTTAGGAAAAGTGCATTAGAGTGTGCTGATTGCTCTTTGAGAAAAGATGGTGTCTTTCTTTTCCCTTAGTAGCTAGGATTTTCAAAGTTGAAAAAGATATAAAGCTTGCTTATCATCTTTAGACTGCATTTAGGAATTGTATCATACATCTCGTGGTGAACCTTGAAAGGCAAACTTCTAAAAAGATCGACCTAAAATAAATTGAATGAACTTAACAATGCTTTGTAATATAACGCACAACATAGAGGTCTAGGCTAGAGACGTGTTCCGGCGTCGTTAAGCCTGGTGACTGTCGATCTCGTGGATGGTGGGTGATTCCTCCTGAGGGACGATAGCGCCAGTACGGATTGTGCTCCCACGTACCGTCGCGTATATATTGGGAGACCCCAATAGGCATAAAACCTTTATCCTTAGGAAGCCGTGTCGGCCGCCCTACTGATCGCAATGCACTGAACACAGCATTCAGGAAGATCGACCGCCCGTACCCTAAAAAGTATTCTGCGGTTTTGCGAAAAGTTTGGCACACCCTCTGCCTAGAACTCCAGAGCAGTTCCTTTTGGCCTTTTTCAGACTCTATAACAAAAAAAGTCCATCCGAGCATTTGTCACTTCGGGCTCGTTAAAACATCGAAGGAGACTAGAGTCATCTTTAGCTTTATCTCGACTCTTTAAAACTGAAAAAGCAAGTTGTGTCTAAAGCATCGTTAAAATTTACTTTAAATGGAACAATCACCCTTATTCCTGCGTTGATCTTTAGGTTGAAAAAACGGAGCACACCAACCAAGGAATTCCCCTTGGTGGAAATCCTAGTCCCTTCTCCTCTTGAGGAGATGTTGGTGCGCCCCATATGGCCACATTGTCGCTTCCAGGACTGACAATTGGCCTGCCGGTCTGGCTCTTTTCAACCAATGTCGTTCAGAACACCACCATTCCTGAACAGTCGAGTCAACAGTTAGACCAGACCAGAGTTGCCAACTAGCCTTCTACTTCATCTAACTCTTCCTCTCCTCCTTCCTCTTCGCTTGACGGAACTAGTAAAACAAAAAACCAAGTTCCTAAGGAGAAGAAGGAAAAGAAGAAGAGAGAGAAGAAGAAGAAGGAGCCAAAGGCGACTGGGGGCAAACAAGTGTCGTCTGACAAAAATCCACACACAGCACTGACCAGGCCTAAATCGCCATGTGTCATATGCAAGGGAGACCATTTCCACAGAGATTGTCCCTGCATCCCTCGGATACTAAGGGACTGGTCTCCCCATTTGCACAATTCGGTAGCATCAACCTCTGATAGCCATGTTGACTGCCTACCGTCAACTAGTGAAAGTGAAGTCACAGGACAGAGAGGGAAATCTAGATTTCCCTGCAAACTGTGTGAAGGCGATCACGCCATCCACCGTTGTCCCTTCTTAGACGAGGCTAAAAGAGTTTTGGAAGATCGCTCGATTTTATGAGCGCAACTTCCTCCTGGATATCAAAAACTCCTGCCAAGTCCTTCACTAGTTGAGAACCCGGCTGGCCCACCCAGGTGGTCAGCCGAAGCACCTATCATTGAAGATGAACCATCTGGATCCATGCCTGACGAAAGTCAAAAGGTTGAGATGACAGTTGACCCGGTTTTGCCTTCAGAGGCTCTATCTTCGAATGATACCATCACAGAGGAGAATAAAGATGACACCGTCCAAATTCTCTTCATTAACACTGACTCTGATGAACAAGGGGGCAATGCCCCCATTCCTTTATCGTAGGAAGGAAGTTTGTCAGAGCGATATCCGGCCGTCTATTCGGTCCCACCACCAAGCAACCTGGTTGTGTCCTTCGACTGGAACCAATTAGGCAGACCCCGGTTGCCAGCAAGCATACCATTCAGAATTATCGTTCAAATATACAGAATGGTGATGGTTGACACTATCATTGATGAGGGGGCATCTGTGAGTATCCTTTCCTCTATTGCTTGGAAAGCGCTTGGTTCGCCAGCGTTTTTACCTGAAATGAGAAATCTATCAGGTTTTGATAAAGGAACCAGTCGACCTTTAGGGATCCTCCCCAATGTGCCCATAACATTGAAAGGGAAGACCGTTCAAATGAACGTGATGGTCGTTCAAGGACCCTTGGATTATAACCTACTCCTTGGACGAGACTATATATATTGCATGGGAGCTGTAGTCTCCTCACTCTTTAGAGTAATGTGTTTTCCGCATGAAGGAAGAGTGGTCAAGCTCGTGGACCAACTTTCGTTTCCCGGATCACGCATCGCAAATAGTCATGTACCATCCCTAAATGGTCTATTCACGCAAGAAGTGTCTCAACCCACGGTCCGTCCTCCTGATGAGCGCGAGTAATCCAGGAGGATATGACTGGAACCCAGGGGGCATGCGTCCTGGTCTGCTTCGGCAGGAAAACTTTGGGTATAGGGTAGGTTTCCGCGGGAGAATATGACTAGTCCGTACCCCGTCCGTAGAGGAAGAGGGGTTGTTCTAGAATAAGATTCTTTTGTCAAAGTTATGTGAGTTGGCGGGCATCGTCACTCGCCTTTGTCTATTTCGGTAGACATTGCTGAGGAAGTGTTTTGTTTGAAAGATTAACGAGACAATCTTTGGGTAACCTGAAAGAGGTAAGCCTCTCTCGTTAAAACAAATGTTTTGACGGAAGAGAAGTAGAGGTAAGCTTGAAACTCTGTTTTATGCCTGGGGGCATGCAAACCTTTTGGAGTGCAAGCAAAGAGCGGTTATTTATCTGTTTTTTGGGTTAGCCGTTTCCTAACTTCCATAAAGAAAGGATGTGGAGCAAAGCTTAGTGAGATGAAGCTCCATAAAAAATAGAATCTTGATGAGACACTCTTATCATATGACTGGGTAATCGAGCAGTTTTAGCACAAAGTTCATGCTCGTTAAAAAATAAACGCAAGATCCGAGAAGTTTTAGCACGTAATTCATGCTCGTTAAAAAATAAACGTAAAATCGAGCAAATGTTTCCACCCGCGTTTAAGCTCGTTAAAAAATGAACTATCCCGGTAAATAACCACTGTGAATGTAATATCATCAGCCATTAAAGCCTTGGTCGTGTTTGCACCATCACCTCCACTTTTCATTTGGCCGATCGTTCACCTCCATATGATTGTTTACCCATTTTGAGGAACAGCTGCGAAGAGTGATTTCACCTAGCCATCCTTGTGACACTGCCGTGATTGGAATATTCCAACCTGTACCTGGAATCAGCTGCTAACCCTGTTTATCACTCGTTCCTCAAAAGACGAGTCTTCTTTAAGCTCTTTTCAACTGACTCGTAAAATATGAAAAGATTGCCGAGTCCTTGGCCTTCCAGCTCGTTAAAGGGACAGGAAGAGCTATCCCTCCTCTAGATTTTAATATTTTTGGACCTGAGGGATTATTGCACAAAAAGATCGAGCGCTTGTTTTATTCGGCTCATTAAAACTATCGAAAACTCATCCCTTCTGTATTGTTTTATACTTTTTCGAACTTAAGGGATTAGATGACGAAAAAGGACTTTTGGAGTTAACTTTATGTACCTTTTCAGACTCTCTAAAAATGAAAAGGACCGAGTTATCCTTGTCGTTAGACTCGTTAAAATCATTAAATAGCGACAAACTTGTCTTTAGACGAGAACGAGTTTCACTATCGCTAGGCTCGTTAAAACATAGCGATGGGCTTGCCCGAAGGGCAGGTTATAGAACAAGCATATGTTATCCTCCTCAAGCTTGACAAAAATAAAGAGGTACTGGTCATCAATGACTGGGGAAAAATTGGGAGAAACTAAAGAAAACTTTGATGGTAGCAAGTCGCTCTTGAACATGACCCTTTTCCTCCGTACCACAATCGGGTTGGGTTGTTTCATTCACCGGTCACATCCATGGTCTCGCCATACCATCCATATTTGGGGTAATGCTACCGATCCATCGCATCAGTGTCGCCACATGTTCAAGAGAAGTCGTTCAGAAAAGTCAACCGTGTCCCATCCACTACCATACATTATCCTTCATCCTTTCATGACCGCCACCCTGAATCATATGTCACAGATCGTTTTCACCTCCATTAAAATCATTAGCTCCGTTCCGTGTCACTGATGTGGGATTCATTAAGGCCCTCCTTTGACGGATCGCTTCTTGTCGACATCAGCTCATTATCCAAGAAGTTGATCTAGGAACAACCCCTTCAGTACTTTGAAGCTTGCATGCCACAATGGCAAGTTTCTCACTTCCGGCGACAGGTATACATCAATGACCTTCGACCGAAAGATTTTGCGTGGTGTTCGACGCCAAGTCCTTTATTCACACCACGTGAATTGTACTGCAGTACCTTGAGGGTCATTATCATTATCGGTGATTCCTCTCGCGCTTGTTAACGGTTTTCATCATTGACCGGTAATCAAGCGATGTCTTTCCATGTTCGACTTCGGAACATTTCTCACATGGATCGACTTGTACTTAGAGTGAAGATCGAACGAGTTTGAAGACCCCGGATCTAGTTTCATCCATTCGGGCTGCGATATATATTTAGGAAAGATAAAGACATTGACATGTACATCTTTGCAGCAGATAATCATCCTACTCAAAGGATGATAATTTCATCAAAATTATCAGTCTACCATCAGACGATTGTCTGTTCTATGTACAGAATAATGAATTTATAAAGCTGAGCATGGGAATGCCCGCCTCAGCTAGATCATGAAAGCAGTATGAAAAATAATGTATTGTATTGTATCTTATTACAGGTCTCCTCCCAGCATTGGATGAACTTCAGATCCCCCTGATAAAGCATTTCACCCGATAAACGACCTCATACTTTAGGGGGAAACTGTTATAGACATTTTTGTGCCTTACAGCATTGAGCATGAAATGTCCATAATCTAAGGGATCCAAAGTCCCTAAACATGTTGTTCCTACCCCTAGAGGAACAAGGCTAACAAACCACAGCAATTCACAGAAGTTCTCCACCAAAAACTGCTCAAAACAAGTCAAATCAGGATCATTTTAGTGACAACACTGGCTACCTGCGTTGAATGTCAAATGGAACACTGGCTACCTGCGCTGAACGAGAGTGGACATGTGGCAGGCTCATTTCTCAAGGTGTCAAAACCCAGGAAGCTTCCAGAATGACACTTGCCTCAGGGAATTCGACTGGTGATGAGTAAAAGGTTCCAAATCTCCAAGTATAAGCAAGAACCTCCAAGTGGAATCAAGAACTGACAGAGGGAGAGGACACTAGTCAGATCTCAAGCTGACTCATCCTCTCTCCAAACATCCATATATGGATCTCTCCTCCATGAGATCTAGAGGCTGGAATTTTATTATTGCAAAGAATTGTTGTTGGTTTGAGATTGGAATCATTGGGTGCTTAATGCTTTGAAGGGGGTGAAGATAGAAATTCCATTTGCTGGGAAGGAGATGTTGGATTGGAGCCCTCTGGGTTGTATCTCTTCCTGAACCTTGTTATTCATCAATAAAGCTATCTTGGTTTCTCCTATATGCTGATGTATTTTTGATGTATGAATGCATTAGTATGTTTGGTTTATTTCTAATCCTGAACTAGTTATGAATATGAATCCATGTCTTGTGTAGTGTTCTTTTCTTGTGATCTTGCAGAAACCTCTTGAAGCTGGGCGAGCGAGAAGGCAAGTAGCTGGGAACTCTCCAAGAGAAGAGAAGCTGGATCGAGGGACAAACGGAAGACACCGGTTAGTCCATCTATCTCTCTCTTCATTCTTAATTCATAAAGGAAGAATACTAGAATAGATGTCTCTGTTTGTTGCTAAGGCACTGTCACACCTTAGGTGGATAGGATCGTCCTGCATAGGCATTTTTCCCCACAACAAAGAGCATTTGGGACACCAAACCTGGTAATGATGAATTGATCTATGAATTCCATAATTGCCTCAGAATTTGTTGTCTTTAAAGGAATCGCTTCAACCCACTTAGTAAAATAATCAGTGGCAGTAAGGATATACTTATGTTGTTTGGATGAATGTGGAGTGATTTCTCCAATGATGTCCAATCCCCATTGCTCAAATGGTTGTTCAATATTGACTGGTTGCAAAGGGAAAGCTGGCCTTCTTTGTCTTCCACTAGAAGTTTGACAACTTCGGCATTTCCTTACATATTCATGAGCATCTCTGAACAAGGTGGGCCAATAGTACCCAACATGAATAATTTTGTGGGCTGTTGTGTCAGCTCCAAAATGTCCTCCTGCTGGTCCATCATGTAGTTCCTGCAAAACCTTCTGTGCTTCAAGTTTTTCTAGGCATCTTAATAAAATTGAATTATAATTTTGCCTAAAAAGTACATCATCAATGATTGTGAAGTTTTTTGCTTTTAATCTAATGGCCCTTTTGTTTTTATAAGACAGGTTGGGAGGTGCATACCCATTTTTCAAATAAAAGATTAAGTCTGCATATTGCGATTCAAAACCAGTAATACTTATTTGGTTGATTTCTTCCATAGGTTCTGTATCACTTGGTTCTTGAATGTTGGATGCTCCTGCCAATAACCTGCAAAAACCTTGGCCTCTAACAATCTTTGCTGGCTTGATTTCCAAATCATATTCTTGAAGTGTTGTAACCCAGTTTTCCCTTTTCCCCTAATTCCCTTTGGATTAATAGTTGCCTTACTGCAGGAAAGGGAACTATAACTTTTATATGGGCTTTTAGAAGGAAGGGTCTGTAATGTTTGACAGCTTTATACACAACAAAGGCTTGTTTTTCCACTTCGGAGTAATTCAGTTCAGCACCTTGCAGGTTTGAACTATAAAATGAAATTGGTGCTTCCAAGTTTTGATCATTAATCTGAGTGAGTACTGCTGCATAAGATGAATCGGATGCGATAGTATACAATGTGAAATGATTAGAAAAATTAGGAGTGTTTAAAGCAGGGGCATTGATTATTGATTGTTTGATTGAATCAAATGCTTCCTTTTCTTTTGATCCCCATCTAAACACTGAATTTTTCTTAATCATGGTTTGTAGTGGTAAAATGATTTGAGAAAAGTCGGGAACAAATCTTTTGACAAAATTGATTTGGCCTAAAAATGACTGCATGGATTTTTTATTATGAGGAAAAGGGATTTCAGAGATTTCTTTAATCCTATCCGGATCAATATAAATTCCATCTTTAGAAACAATAAAGCCTAAGAGCTTTCCTTGATTAATAGCGAAGAAGGATTTTTTGGGATTGAGTGAAATAATGTACCTTCTGCAGTGTTCAAAAATTTGATTTAAATCATGCAAATGATTGGATCTCTTCTTAGAAAATACAGTAATATCATCTAAGTAGACAACTACTATTTTGTTAATCAATCCTTTGAAAGCTATATCCATCGCTCTTTGGAATGTAGCTCCTGCATTAATAAGTCCGAAAGGCATTTTCTGATAAGCATAAGTTCCCCATTTCGTTCTGAAGGTAGTTTTGAGTCTGTCATCAGGATGGACCAAAATTTGGTTATATCCTGAAAAACCATCTAAAAAGGACATTAACTCAGAGCCTGCTACTAATTGGAGTATCTGCTCCATAGTAGGTGATGGGAAATTATCTTTTTGACTTGCCTTATTCAGATTTATGAAATCTATACAAATCCTGATGTTGCCATTTTTCTTCCTAACAAGCACCTTATTGGAGACCCAGTTTGAGTGCCGAACGGGAAAAATAATCCTAGCTTTCAAGATTTTATTGAGTTCCGATTTTATTTGACTTTCTAATTTCAGATGTATTTTCCTCAACTTTTGTTGAACTGGTTTCTGTTCGGGAAGCATTGGAATGGTATGCTGGATGATAGATGTATCATATGTCTTTAAATCGTCATATTTCCAAGCAAAAACATGTTTATTTTTCCTTAACAGTCTAATGAATGCTTCCCTTTCTTCCACGGAAAGTCATAATCCTAAAGTAATGTTTTGAGGATTTTTCTCAGTGCCAAGGTTTATCAATTCAAACCTTAAGGTGGAACTTTGGAGTTTTGTATTGGTCACAGGTTTGAACTTGTCTTTAATATCGTAAAGATCCTCAAGCTTCACCACAGGCTTTGGTATTGAGTTTTCCTCGTGCTTTTATTTCATCATAAGGTCATGATCGCTTTCCTCAATGATCTGATCATCGTAGGACTTGTTGGAAGTAAAAAAACGTAAGATGTCTTCATCGTGATTGAACACTCTCCAATTAGTGACATTGTCAAGAATTGATGGTCTAAAAAGTAACTTTACTGAAAATCTATCTGGGCTATAATCTTCGGAAGGTAGGAGTTTGGAAGCAACATTGGCTAGCTAGTCTGCTACTGAATTTTGAGACCTAGCGATGGAGGAAATATTGAATGCTAAAAATTGAGAGGTGAGTTCTTGTACCAGCGTCTGATAATGTTTGAGATGTCTAGAAAGACAATGAATTGTATTTCTCACCTGTTTAATAATAATTTCGGAATCTCCAAACACTTTCAAATATTGAACATTGAGGCCAATCGCTTTGTATAGTCCTTGAACTAAGGCTTCGTACTCAGCTGTATTATTCATGCATTCAAACTCCAACCTACAGGACAGCATCGTTTTTTCTCCTTGAGTGCTAACCAAAATACATCCTGCTCCCGAACCTTCGCTAGATTTAGACCCATCGAAATATAGAGACCAAAATAAAGAAGTATTAACAATTTTATTTATAGTTTTCTCAGCATCATTAAAACATCTTAACCTATCTGTTTCTGAATAGTTTTCTATCTAAGATGTAGAATTGTTTACTGAGAAAGGAGATGGTTGGGCAGTGAAGTTGCCAAAGAATGACTCAGATGAATAATTCCCCAAGATGTTGTTATTAAATTCTATTGGTTGATTCTCCTGTTCAAATTCTTTAACTGTATGGGTCATGTGTTTCTCCTGATCGATTTTTATTTGATTTGGCTTTCCGTTGTAGGGAAGCCACATATGAGACCAATTGGTAGAAATATACCCATGGAGCTTCTCAGACCAATCCCTACTCAAGATTAAACCATAAAATTCAGGTATATCAGCGATTAAGATATCAATTCTTTGAACTACTCGTGGGTCAGCCGATAACCTGATAGTTGCAGAGTTAATTTCTCCTAAAACCTGTACCTTGGTTCTATCCAACTGCACAATGTGAATTGTAGACTTTTGGGGTTCAATGTTCAATTTGGAACAAACTGAAGCTGCCATTATATTAGAGGATGCCCCTGATTCAATCAAACAGTTGTGTAGGTTTCTATTGTAGATCTCATAGGTTAAAAGGAAAGGTGGAGTATGAGAATTTGATCTATCTCCAATTAGAATTGCATCAGTAGCTTCGACCCTACCAGAAGGTGGTTGACCTGAATCATTTGCAGCTTTAGCACTGGGAAGAGGTGAAGAAGGAACAACATTCAATTCCTTGAGAAGCAATTTTTGTTGATGTTTTAATTTACTAAGTTCAAACATGATAATGTTTGCCTTCGTCTTCCTCATATCATCAACAATATTGTAATCCATTGAATCGGATACTACCAACGTTTTAGATGTTGAAGGAATATCTGAGGTTGAAGGTTGGTTTTGCGGAACTGTTGCACGTGGCTTCTTTGTGGATACCTTTTCCTTTATAGTGGTAGCTCCTGCACTCTTTTTATTTGAAGTTACATGAATAGGTTCGGAGGTACTTTTACTCCTAGTAGTGACAGGAAAAGCTTCTTCTTCATTTTCTGTATCGGAGTTAGGGAGTATGAAGTCCCACATTCCATGGCATTCAACAACTTCCTCTTCATCATCAGTTGGTGAGATTGTTTCCTCTTCTTCTTCTTCAGGATCTGAATCTGCATTAGATATAACATTCGGTGGCTTTGATTCGGTTTTCTTGAAAGTTCTAAAGGGCCTTTTTGTTGAGGTTTCAGCTACTTGTTTTTTGATTTCAACCATTTCATTTGACATAGTCTTGAGGACCTTTTGTAGACCCTCCATGTCATATGGATCTTTAGGGGTTTTCTTCTTTGAATCATCTTTAAAAGAAAATTTTTTGGTTTTTCTATCCTCAAGAGCAGCTTTCTTCTCTAGAGCATTAATACGTTTCTCCATAGCAAGTGCTTCTTTCATGTTTTCAGCTAAAGTTGGTTTTCTAGCCCTGTCTACAAAAATAGCTATATTGGCAGGTAGCGCAGTTATATACCATTCGCTTATGATTTTCTCACTTGGCTTGGAGGCCGTTGGGATTTTATTCAAGAGTTTAGTGAATCGCGCATTGAATTATTTAATTGGCCCCCTATGCTCTATCCTAAGATTGGAGAGATCATTTATTAATGTGGCTAAAGATCTATCATCTCCATACTTAGTGAGAAATTGTTCTTGGCAAGTGGTCCAACTGGTAATGGAACCAGATGGCAAGGAAAAATACCAGGATCCTGCTGATCCTTGCAAAGTATAAGGGAAAAGCCTAACAACAACATCTTCCTCTGTTACTCCTTTAAGATTTACTGATAACATGAAGTTATTAATATGTTCCTCAGCTTGTGTCCCATCGTCTAGGTTAAACTTGGGTAGCCATTTTTCAGGAGCATCAGGTAATGCATGTAATGGTGCAGGCATGTTGACCGCACCAGGCCTAGTCCATGGATCTGCCATTGTAACACCAGTAGTGGATGTTACTACTGTTGAAATTCCAGATGCTTGGGAAGGACTTGATATTGAGGATTGAGCTGATTGGGATGCTGAAGTTCCTAATCCCTGATGAATAACAATATGTAATGAGGGAGTGGATGGTTGACTTCGCACTGGGGAAGATGAGATGGAGGATGTGGATGAAAGTGTTTCACTGTCAGATCCTTCAGTGTTCTTCTTTGCCCTTTTCTTTTGGGTAAAGGGAACTCAGTAAGTTCAATATCGAGCTTTCCGCTCTGAAGTCTAGTGAGGGGATGAGGTAAATTGAATTGCGAAGTCTCACTGCTTTGAGATACATTAGATTTCTGTGGTGTTATCGAGAAGCCTTGAAGTTTCTAGATGATTAACTAAACTTCAGGGGACTCGAGACTTAATCGTTCTAGAGTATTGTGGGTTTGAGCAGTGGTAGTTGATTCCTCTTCTTCTTGTTTGGCTACTAGAGAACCAGCATGCAATTGGGAAGAACGAGCTGATGTGGAGGGAGAATTACTCTTAGAATGGTCTGTAGATTTGGATTTGCTCGCCATTCATAGTTAGGCCCTCCTTCTAGCGCCAAAAATGTTGATTCCCCGAAAATCGTTGTATCAACATTGGGGGATAACCACCTGGTCTGGACCTTAATACAGCTCCTTTTCCGTTTGGGATGGTGGCTCCAACTGGATATAATGGGACCGGTTTCCCAGTAATGAATAAAAGGGGATGGATGAGTGATTGATTTCTAATAAATTATAATGAATGGATGACTTAATCTATCAGCGAAAATATAAATAACTATTATATCCCGGGAGGCTTCTATTCTTTTAAGTGCAACTTTTGATGATCTGTGTTCATTGATAGGCATATAGATGACTCTAAGCAATAAACATAAACATTCATTTACTTAATGATTACTTTATTCAAATAGTTGAACAAAGTAGCTAACAAAACATTGCTACACTTATCTTTTTATATTACCGATACACGAATAATTGAGAGAAAAGCATGCTGTAAAAATCCAATAGTGGAAAGTATAAAGAATGATGTTAAAACACATGCATATATCTGATAATAGCAAGAGTGATCAAACAACAATTCACACAAATAGAATGAACTCAGACATAGATAGTAGTACCATATGAGCTGCAAATCATTCCCAGCATCAATCGCTATTTGAAATTCCTTCTTCTGACTCACAAATTCTTTTAAATAAAGGTAGTAGTGCACATCCACAGAAAAGCTTCGTTATCAAAATTTGGAATAATTGGCCCAGTTTTATAAAAGAATATGCCTGAAGTACAGTAGTGCAACTTCAAGTTTTAAGTCATATACAAAACTTACGACCCCCTCCAAATACAATGAAAGGGTCTATAAATACTTAATTAAAACTAACTAACTATGAAACTAAAATCCTACTTAATTGGTACAACTTTAATTGGGAATATCTTCTTCATAGCAATCTGGCAGTCGGCAACATGATTCATCACATAGGTTGTTTGCCTTTCGACATGAGTTGGCATATTTCTAGCATTGGTTCCACTTCTGGAGGTCAGTTGAGACGAGAATTGAGTTGGGCAGCATAGGTGGCATCTTGTATATCGGGAATGATACACCCGATTTCATTTGTCAGGCACTTGAGGGCAGCTCTCTGACTGTATGGTTTTACTAGGAACAACCAATAGGTGTCCCAAGTCAAATTGTTAATACCTGTGATTAATTTCCCATTCTTCTCCAGCTCTTGAAAACATGATTGTTCCAATGTTTTGGTTGATAATAATTTACCTGGAGTACATTGAGAGATCACGTTAGATAAATAGAGAGTCTCATTAACCAAACCAACCAAATTACTTGTGGTTAACTTGCATCTGGAAACTGCTCTCTCTGCCTTCATTAACTGGGACTGCCATTCCATAAATAGAATCTCTTTATGGGATTCTAAGATTTTTGGCAAATTAGCTGCCTGTCCCTCATCAGTGTCCTGCCACTCAAGAAAATTGGTCAAGGTTTTATCGGTCTACTCCAGGTCTGTTCTAGCCTCAACGGATTTATCAATTAGAGATGTTGTTGTGTCACATAGAGGTTCTGCTTGAGAGATCTTTTGACATAACAGTCTTATTTGTGTTACCAATGCTTTGTTAATCTGTAGTGCTTCTGCTCTGAACTCGGCCGGCTGCGAAAGATTCTTGGACTTTTCTAGTTGGCCTGATAATTGAGAAATTTGCTCATCTTTCGATTTAATCATCTACTCATTCATTGCTTTTAGTTTTACCAATGCTTCCGACATCTGCTTTTGTTTTTTAATTGCACTTGAATCAACCCTTTGTTTCTCTTCCTGCAATTGTTTATTCAATTGATTATTTATTTGTTGTTGTGTAAACAATTGTTGTTCTGCTTGTTCTACCTTCTGCTGTGCCTGCGATAGCTGCGCTTGTAGCAAAGTGATTTCCTGGTCCTTTCCTTTTAATAGATTACTAACTTCTGATGCCTTGTCTATGGTGGCTGCCGAATAGGCTCCAACATATTGGGACAGTTTTGTTAGGTCATCAGAAGGATCAAACTCCTCCTTCCAAACCATGTTGCCCATCACTGTTTGTTCAGGGAAGAGGGAAGGTTGATCAGTCCTTCTCCTTTTCCGCTGTCGTTTCACTATATCCCTGTGCTTTGGACTATAAAAGACGTCTAATGGAGGTATCTCCTCCACTTGAAAAATGATTTGATATGAAGGATCCTTGGGAATTATTTCTATTCCTGTAGAAGGGGGTAGGCCGTTGGTTCCACTTTGAACCTCTTTTGATGTTGTATCCTGTGTGTCAGCCGCTTTTGATGTATCAGTTTCCTTTGGGCTCTCAATATTGCTTATGATTGAGTCGAACTGCTGCCATTCCTGGAGCAATTTCGGGTCAATCTGGGCATCTACATTGACGTATGTGCTGCTTCGCTCCTGCTCTTTCCTCTGCGCTTCCTCATGCTCTTTCCTCTACGCTTCCTCCTACTCTTTTGTTTGGGTTTCTTCAGCAATACCTGATGTAGCAGGGGGTCGCTATTCAATCTCTCTTGACTGTGTCATTGGGGCCGTTGCTAGAAAATCTAGAGGCAGAGTTTGCAACCTCTGTTCTCTAAGCCTGTTAAATTCAACTAACCCGTTGTCATGATATTTCATTCTGGCTAGTGTTTGAACCTGGAATAGCGACTCGGCTGAGGAGAACAGGTCATCAAACTCATCATCTTTATGGTCAAATTTAGTGAGTTTTTCCTGTTCAAGTGCATTGTAGGCGACTTTATTTGGATCAAATCACCTATTCGGAAGAGTGGCAAGATTTAGTGTCTTAATCTTATCTGCTTCTTTCTCTGCATGTTTACAGTCATGCAGAGTGTAAACACCACATCTTAGAGGAAATGGAGGCCAAACCTGCTTCTTTTTATTCCTTAGAGTTTGTGTAACTCCTTCGGATGTGATCTGATATGCTACCTCTCGAGCTAACAGTTTGTTGGGTATATATAAAGGAAGGAGATGAGGCTTGGCATGGCTGCCGAAAACTCTTACATAAGTGAATCTTTCTTCTCCGAACCATCTCCCTATGGCTGTCAAGTCAATCTCTACCTGCGAGGAAATCTTAGGAGCGGGCTTGTTAAAAATGGCATAGTGAATGGGTAGCATAAAACCATTGCAAACTTGGTATAGATGGTGTTTATAGTGGGCTTTCCATAACTTTTGATGGTATATATGAATGGGCATGGGGTCTTGTGGAGTCCATCTCCACCCGAGCACAGGAAATTCTGAATTAAAACAGAGGGTATCCAAGATGTAGGCACTATAGTAAAATGGGGGAATAAACCTTTCAGTAACGCGGGACTTGTTTCTGAAATCAAGAACCGTTGTTGCTAACTTATCAGACAGTATATTTTCCCAATCCATTATTTCACTATTGCAAGTTGCTTCCATTAGAGGAACCATCTCTATAGTGAAATTTGCATAATCATGCAACCCCCACAACCTACACATCATTACTCTGGCATAACAATAAGGAAAACACAAGGAATCGACAGAGTACTTACCCGAAGACTCATGCTTATGTTTTGCTGTGTTTTGCCTCCAATCCCGTATTGGTTCTAATTCAATGTATTTTCATTTCTGAATTTCTCCAAAAATGCTTTGTTGTACTTCTTCTCCGGTGCAGGAAAATGATACATTTACCTTAAATCATCTGGTTGAAACGAGTCGAAGACTCTCCCATCCATGGTGCAAAATGTTCTGTTGGTGATTGGGATTTCTTCAATTGCCCATCTCACCACATCTATATATGGGAGAATTTGTTCTCAGGCTGCTATACGATGAAGGTAAGAGTCAGCTAAATCCTTTAGAGTAGCATCGGACTTCCAAGACGAGTTTGCTGTGACTTGCACTGTTGTTACCTCGGGCTCTTCGGCCTTAATCAGATTGTAGATGTTCAACCAAGTAGTTTTACCGAGTCCCAGACATGTGGTGTCCGATATCAGTCCCTTTTTTCTTTTTCCAGGATCGGCAATTTGTTGTCCTGTAACTGCTGAAGTGGAAGCTATTGCAGTTTTCTTAGATTTCTTACCCATTTGGCTTGGATTCACTGCTTCGGAAGAGCTCTGCACAAGAGAGAAAATGAATGTAATACGGAGAATCAGTGGCGCAAACCAAATATGAACGAGATATATTAATCAATGAATAATGGAGGATTAACTTAAGGTGGTCGCGGATACAATCCTGAAGAGATTTTAGCTTTACTGTTTCATTAAATGGCTGTTTAAATCTGTCAATCCTTTAAATGCCCATCATATCATTTATTGGCCAAATAATTCATTCAAGTGTGTCTTTGATGTTTTGGCGGTTGAGCGTAAGTGAATCACTATTGGGAAGATAAAGGCTTTTAATACTAATTAACCGTAATATCCAGGCCTTATCAATCCTTTTTGAAATCCGCGCCTAGCTTTATCGCAATCGGTGATCAGGGGAATACTTGAGTTGTTATATTGGCATCCTTTCGGAATCCCCAATCGCCGATAACGATATCGCCAATTTGCACCGGGAGTTTTAAATGAGGGCTTTCAAATGCATGCATGGTACATCTCCGATCGCCGATAGCGATATCGCGTCGCGTTGGAGTGAAAAGGGGCCTTTTGTTATGATCACTTGCCATTGCCGATATCCGATAGCTATTTGTGTATTATCGCATCGGGGACAACCAATGGATCATTTTGTTATGCATCCTTTGTCATTGCGATATGCGATCTTGCGATCGCTTTATCGCAATAATAAAGGATTATTCATTTTTTATTATAAGACCACTTATATGATTTATCAAAAGGTTTTATAATGTTTTTTTTTTTGTTTTTGGACCTTTTGAATAATGCTAAGTTGATACCAATTTAATCTAAAAGGGACCCCTTTCATACTATAGTTTTAGAAATAAAAATTTTATGAAATGGGGGGTTGTTGTAGAGCACAACACCTGGCTATTGTGTTCTCTATAAATATGATTTGGAGTATTGTTTACATTTATTCATTCTATTCTCATTGCTTGGGACATTTGGAAGGGGTTTTCTCTCTTTTGGGGATTCAGGTTAGTGGAGACAACTCTTCAATCACAGCATGGATTTTCTCTTGGGAACGCCAATCAAAAGCATACAAGGGCTCTTATCGTATATTATTTTTGGGGCATATGGTGCTCCAAGAATGAATATATTTTCCAAGGAATCACCCCTAATGTCAGCCTATCTTCTCTTTGTAATGTGGCCTATTTTTTAGGAAAGTGGCCCTTGGAGTCCCAAGGAATCCTTTAGGACAATTACTTTGGTTGATTTGTCCAACTATTTCCTTTTTATTATGGGGCTTCATCTCGAGGTCATTTTGGTTGTGGATTCTCTCTCCATATTAATCTAGGGAGCTCCTATCAATTCATGTGGTTTGGTGGTTTTGGGTCAACTATAGGGAAAAAATTCTTGCATTATGGGGTGCCTTACAGGTAAATTAGTGGCTCAGCATTGATAGCCTCTTGGTTATTGAGGATTCTATTACAACAATCAACCAGATTCAATATTAGAATGCCTTATAGGTTCCTTCTTTTTTCAACTAGATTTAGAGGATCTGGGGATTAAAGTCTCTCTTCTCACGGATATCTTTCTAACATGTTTTTAGAGAACAAAATTTCGAATTTGTCTCTCTCCTACCAGGGAAGATGCATTTTGAACTCTTTTTGGAGGGGGTTGTTCAAAGTCATGATTTTTTGTGATTTATTAAGATTTCCTTGTTGTTTTGTGTCTTATAGGTACCTACACGCAGTTGTCTGATGTCTAGGATTATCCTTTTATTTTTTTCTTATATCTCTCTCTTCTTCCGAGTATGTGGAAATTATATGACTAAGTTCCTTTGAGAACAATATGAATGATGTTTTTTGTAGTTACAGAGAGGTAATTTTGTCTTTTTAAGATGGCAGTAGGTTAGTTATTTTAAGTATGACAAATTCCTTTTATTGCACAAGAAATATGATGTATGTAAAACATTTTCTTAACGGAAGTGTTGTGTTTTTTTCTCCCAAAAAAACTTGTATAAAATAGGAAATTTTTCTTCACTATATATACACTACGAGACTTCCTCGGCAGTGGCACTCAGAGACACTAGATCAGTCTAAAATAATTCCAAATGTCATGAAACTTGAATCCACTAATATAAACTCTGCATGTTGTGTCGATACAAAAGCATTTTGAATGACCTAATGTTCATTCCATTGCAAAATGTCATCCTACCATAGAGATGTGTAAACAATCTCAATATACCCTTATACAAAATTTGAAAACATAATATCGCCATTTGAATTTCCATCCAAAAGGTTCATCCTGATTCCAAGCTTGATGGCAGTATGGTCCATGAAGTGTCAGGCTCTGCACGAACGTTGTCGTATTATGTGAAACTTATTTCAAAATGCATGTCTATTGTGTTAGAATCTGGGGTCACTTTAGAATTCACTTCTGCTACTACACCTTGTTTAATTGAACCCATCTCACTATTTCCCTTCTCCCCATCATCATATGCTTGCCCAGTTGATCTGATTTCATCTACGATGACCCCGTTCAATCCTCTCATCTTGGAGTTGAATCTTTCTATGTGTTTCTTCTTGATTACTACTAATAGCATCCATATTCTTGATCTTCTAAAGTAAAGCCATGATAACACTTGGAATAATGCTTACAATAGTATATATGTCGGACTTGTTTGTTGGTTGTTGGAAATTTGTTAAGATATTTTCTCAATAATATTCTCCTTGTTTATAATTTTTTTGGATCTCATTAGCACTATTTATGTGGCTTGCATTTTGGTCTTGATTTGTAATATACGAATTATTGTGTATGAAATATGTGTCCTATGTATGTTCCTCTAATTTTCTTGTTGGTATTAGAGCCCATATGAATTTGAGTCCCTTGAGGGAGGGGCCACAGACATGTGAGACCTAGTACATTCTATCCTTTGTAAATAAGTTAGGATAGAGGAATGATTGATTTGCCTGAAGAAGCTACAGAGTGTTGGATCCTCGTTTTGTACATTTGTTTTTGTTGAGAAAAGTAGTTGTGTGCTCCATCCCAGATTAGAATTGGGGAATGAAGAGTCATGTTGATTATCATTTGTGTGTTTCTCATCATGTTTGTGTGTTTGCACTTGGAGTGACTATGCTACACATGGGTGCGATAGTATTGTGAAGCAATAATCTTTTTCTTGACTTCCTCGAAGGGGAGGAGTGAAGGGATTCACAATGGTGGGATGGTCTCTAGTCAAATATGTGAGAAAGGAAACAACAAAGGGATATGATCAATTCTTGGTGAAACTGATGTGAAAGTGAAGGACAACTTACTTAATGAATCTTTCTGAGCCAAGAGGAAGCTCATTTATTGACTGTGATGACACTTGTTTTCTACAATGATAAGTGTAACGATAGTACCCTCTCATTGTTGGGGATTAATCAGAATAATGCAGTGCCTCCAAGAATCGGTAGCTCACAGATTGCGAATTCAATCCTGCCACATTAAGCATTACAGGCTATATATATCAGATCTCTTGGTTCAAAGTCTCTCTCATTATCTCTTGGTTCAAACACTCTTGCTTCAAATGAGCACATCAAAAAAATTAATTTTTGAATGGAGCGTAGTGGACACTGACTAGTGCAATGTTATTAACATAATGGATGGGCGTGGAGGGCAGTGGACACCGACTGGTGAAATGTTATTGACATAATGGATAGCTCATGCACACACTCTTCCTCTCTAAGCAAGTTCCAGGTAAGTTCTCAACATTTGAAGCTCTATCAACGTTTTTATAGTGTCATCTCAGATAATATGAAATTGAGGACAAACATTGTGAGCCTGCATGGAGAAAATTTTGGATGCTTGCAACGAAAACTATTTCGATTACTTTGGTGGTGGGGTTTTCAGCGATGTTGTAGGTGTTCACATCATTTATGTGCTTTGATATCTTTGGGGAAAAAACATGATATTAACCATATGGAAAAGATGATGGAGGTGCAGTTATATAAAAAAATTGGTTTTGGTTTGAGTTGTTGTCTGTGGTTGTGTAGTAAAATTATATGTACTTTTGGTTTAGAAATTAAAAAGTGCATAACCAATTATTGTGCAATGTTGCATAAATCAGATTAATGGTTCTTGGTGCTCAGAAACCCTTGAACACATTACTAGTTTGATTGTGTTTATATTGTTATGGTTTGTTGCTTGGCTCTTGGAAAACCTTGAACAGTGACTACATGTTACTTTACTAGATCCATGTGTGTTAGTAAGGTCAAGTTGTTTTATCATCTTTTGAACACATTCAGTATCCACACCTCCATCCTAGCCCCTGAAGGAGAGCAAAATATCTAACAGATTGTGGTTGGTCCATGTTATGGTTCATTACTTGAAAACTCTTATCGCGGAAGCCTCAACGAGCGAGTTTGTTAACATTGTTGATCATGCAAGTTCATCAAAGATGGTCAAAGGCGTTTATGTTTTAAATGGAGTTCAAGTGACAACTCCAAGATGATGTGGTGAAGAAAGCTCATTGTTTGTGAGATGCCACAATGGATATGAGCATGAAGAACATATCTAACTAAAAGTAATTTATGATTCTTGTAATATTTTTTGTCATATTGTAATGTAAACATTAAAGGGGAGACTTGGAATAATGCTTACAAGTATATATGTAAAATTTGTTTGTTTGTTGTTGGAATTTCGTTGAGATTTATTTATTGGTTGTTGGAATTTTGTTGAGAAATTTTCTCAATAATGTTCTTTTTTCTGAAATCAATTAAATTTCATAAACACTATTTATATGACTTATATTTTGGTCTTAATTTATAATATATGAATTATTGTGTATGAAATATGTATCATAAATCTGCTCCTCTAATTTCTTTGTATAACATTATCATGCACCAACCTTCCGGCATTGGTTCTCTTTGCCTCGGGCAAAACCAATCCTCAATTCCAATAGTCATCTGGCCCTCGCTTATTCTGAGAAGCTAGTGAGGAAGCGACATATCGGCAAACAAAAGCAGTGATTAAAGTAAAAACATAATAACACATGCAAATAGCCTCCTTTATATAAGCTATCCGTTTACTTCAAGCTATGATAGACGTCAAACATCAATTGGTCAATATTTGTTTTCTTTGAAGGTTGCGCAGATGTAAAGCGTTAGTTGCTCGTTTATATCTTACACCGGTTCAAATTTTAATCTTCCGGCTAAACACAACCGGGGAAGGACTGAAACTTGTCAACAAGACCATAAATAAACCCGATGTACTTTTCTTCTCAAGTCTTTTCTTTGTATGGACAAAATTCTCAAATGAGGTGAAAGTTTCCTAACCCTAACAAACCCGATGTACTTTTCTGCTCAAGTCTTTTCCTCTGATTCGGAAAAAAGTTTCCTAACCCTAACAAACGCGATGTACTTTTCTGCTCAAGTCTTTTCCTCTGATTCGGTATTTTCCACAGAACCCACCATTTTGCCCGTAAGGCAAATTTTTCACCAAATAAGTTTTTTTTGGGTGGAAATCAATTCAACACTATCAAGAAGTCAGCCACATCCAATATTCAAAAACTTCAAAACTGTAATAAGCATTTACAAAAAAAGATTTACTGGATTTTTTCTTCAAAATTGTACCAGTAATTCCATTGTATTTTCGGACAAAAATGTACCCTGTTTCGTTCAAAGAGACTTCGTAGAACATACGTAAATCCTCTCGCAGTCAAACTCAGGTTGGTACACACGAAGGCCACTCGATAACATTGAAAAAGCGCAATTAATTTTGAATTTAAACTGATCACGTTCGTGATTCAAATCTCGACACGTCCGGCACTCTGCCATTGGCGCCAGGCGTGCCTTTCCCGTGAAGTCAAGATCCGACATCTTCTTGTTTCATTTCGTCTTCATCGCGAAGCTTCCAGTCTTCTTGCTTATCTTGACTAATTGTGGAAGTGTAAATCAACTTTTGCTCAATCAGTGGCAGTCCAAATCGGGTTGCCAAGGAACGCACCTAACTTGATAGGTCCGACACTCTAAGATAGCCGGACCCGCGCCAGTCGAGCGGTCGTGCCTTTGTCCACAAGTCCATACCCGACATCTTGTAGTTTCATTTCACCTTCGCCATGAAGTCTTCGTATTTATCATGACTTGGCTTCGAGACTTTGAAGTGTAAATCAATTTTTCTTTCAATCGGTGGTACGAGTAGACAATACCAACGGCAGGGAAATGTAGAGCATTCAAGATTTTGTACTTTTATTTTTATATAATTTAGTTGAAATAGGGGTAAAAATAGTTATTATTCGCAGCTATGAATCACTTTATTTGAAATGTTCGGTGGTGGTTCTGAAAAAGGGAGACTTCCATTTTTATCTATTATCTCTCGATTTTGGATGATTGACTTTTTATAAGATTAAAAAAACAAAATTAGTTTTTTTTTTTTTCTATACAACCCATTTTTTATTTCAAAACATATTAAAGATTTATAAATACCCACTTTCAAATTTTTCTATCAGTTCTTAGAAAAATCTAGACCTCCCAAAGAAACATCAACAAGGAAGAATATAACCTTGCTCTAAATGCTTTAAACTCTAACTCTAGCATTGTGGTGCTAAAAGAAGACAAGGGAATAGCTAGTGTCATTAGAAAAGACTAACTAAAAAAATGATTGATCATCTCAATAATAGTGGTTGTTACGAAAAATTAATTAAGAATATTTTAAATAAAATAGCTAATGAAGTTTGTAGCTCAATGAAAGCTATCAATATTTATGAAAACAAGGTTGTGATAGAAAGCAATCTTTATACCTCTAGAATTTATGTTGCTCCTAAGATACACAAAGATAGGGCTCCAATTAGAGATATAGTGAATACTATTGGTGGTTCTACATATCATCTTACCAAATACCTAGCGGAAGACTAAAACTCTTAGTTGGTAACATTGATTCATTTGTTAAAGATTCCACCCATTTTATCAATGAAACTAAGAATATCAAACTTGATAAAAATGACATTTTAGTAAGTTTTGCGTTACTTCACTATACACCAATATCCCTATTGAAGGAACTATGGAGGTTGTCCATAAAATAATTGAATGTGACACACCAAAACTTATTGAAATATGCCTCAAATCTAATTTCTTTAGTTTCATGGGTGAAGTGTATGAAAAAAATTGTGGTGTAGCTATTGGCTCACCTCTCTCCCCTATTATTGTTAATTTATTCATGGAATATTTTGAAACGAAAGCCGTAAAATCTGCACTCTTGAAACCTAAATTGTGGAAAAAAATTGTAGATTCCACCTTCGTCATATGGCCTCATGGACATTAAACATTAGAAGCATTTAAATAACACTTAAATAGTCTTTCTTCATCCACAAAATCCACCATGGAAGTGGAGGTCAATTAAATAAGACTTAAATAGTCTTTCTTCATCCACAACATTCACCATGGAAGTGGAGGTCAATGCGAGCCTCCCTTTTCTTGACATCCTTATCACTAAAAATCAACATGGTTCCATATCCCACCAAGTATACTAACAAAAGACCCATACCGAGCAATATCTGCATGCCACTTCTCACCATCATCCCGCCCAAAAACTTGAAATTCTAAAAATTTAGCAACCCGAGCATAGATGAAAACACTTGGAAATGGAGAAAACAAATCTTATAAATGTGTTTTTGAAAAATGAATACAAAAAACATCAAGCAATCAAGGCTTTCCATAATGCAAACGAAGGAACTAATCATAAAAGTAAAATTTTGGATAACTTTGTTGGCGAAGTGAACTTTCCGTACGTTCTTGGGACCATCGACAAAATTGCCCACATCTTAAAAAGAAATAACATTAGAAACACCTTCAAACTTTTAAATACCATCTGCATTCATCTCAATTCAGTTAAAGATCCCATTGACCTAAAATGTCAGAAAGGTGTTTATTTAATTCTTGTTCTCATGGAATTCCATACGTTGGGGAAACTTGTCGATCTCTATCCATACTAAAATTCAAGAACATTTAGTAGACATAAAACATAATTGGTCTAAAAACTCTGCACTAGCACAACATTGTGATAAAACCCAACCTCGAATTTGTATTGAAAAACTCACTTCCTTGCTAAAATTGACCACTACTTCCACAAAAAAATTAGGAAACCCATAAAGATTAATAAATATTCTAAAAACCTTAATAGGGATGATGGATGGAATATAAGTGAAAATTAGATTCCTACTTTAACATCTAAATCAACATCTTCTGAAACCCCCTCCACTTAAATCTCATTAATTAATATTATTCTCCTTTAATTTCATTAAATATCATTTTCTAGCTAAATCATACATAATTAGAACCAACAACAAATATATTAACCATGTTTAATAATCTTCATAATTAATTATTAAATAAAAAATATCATAATTAAATATGTGCTAAAAACATGTTAATGAATGTTTATTTCTAATTAATACATAATTATATTTATATAAACTTTTATTAATTAAAATTTAAATCATATTATATAACACATTTTATAATATATTAATATCACCTTTTCTTTTCCTTTCAGATTTTTATTATGGGTTATTTTTAACCTATTTATTATAACTCTAGCTTTGATTAATTTTCTATATTTCTCTATATTCTGAAAATGAACCATAATTGTGAGTTAAAAACATCAATCACTAAACTAACATGAATATGATAGATTTAGAAAACTTTTGAAAACATGAGAACAATGGCAAAAATCTAAAATAAGATTATTTTTTCCTTTTAATTGTAAAAGGACTTATAATTACCCACTTCTAGAAATAAATAAAGTTTGATCTACTTTTTATTAATGCTCCCTCTGGTCAATTTCATTTTATTGGGCAATTGACTTTGGATTGAAATTGATATTAATGCGGGTTATTTCTTTTTCAGGAAGGAAAAAACGTTGATTTGTAGTATATATTATTATCAATACGTGTAGTCTATGTGCATTATTTCATTTGATCGGGCAATTGACTCTGAGTGAAATTGATGTTCCTGTTTGTTACTGATGAAATTGATATTAATTCTGGCTGCTGTAGTGTTGATTTCATTTTAGCGCGTAATTGGCTCTCAATTGAATTCATATGCACGCTTGTTATTGGGAGTTTCTAATAGATATTAATACTTAATACTATAACGTTGACTTTATTAATTAAAAATTTAAATAAATAAACATGTAACCATTATCATTATACTGTATTTAAATATATTTAAATTTAAATTTTTTAATTATCTATATTTTAGTTATTTAAAATTTGATAAGGAAGTGATAAATTGTAAATTTAAAGAAGTTGGAGACTTAAAATAATTTATATTCAATAATTAGTACAAATTTGGAAATTCTAAAGGGGAAATACGATGAATACGACTCCCCTTTATTTAAGTATTTGTATAACAGCCTTATTTCAAATTTTAATGAAAATTATTTATTTGAAAATTATTTTTATTCACTTTTATTTAATTGTAAACTTTTATATTATTAAATGGACTTGTTATTCGATTTACAAATTTTTAATAATTTATTACATCATTTACACAATTTTAATAAATGTTAAGTTATATATTTATTTATTTGTTTATTTAATATTTTTCATTTTTTTTATTAAAATGTTATTAATAAATAATGAATATTTTATAAAAATCAATTATAATAATTAACTTTTAGTAAATATGTAGTTCTTTTCATTTTATTTTGTTTTGCATTTCATTGTTTAATGCCCAACTTATAGTTGGTTGTATTTTAATAATGAATATAAATTTCGAGTAAGCCACCATTATTGTATTTTCACCTTTGGTTGATAACAAAAATTTAAACAAACATGCATGGAATAAGATACTTGGTTTTTGGTCAATTTCAAATTCTAGGAAAAGACACAAGGGGAAAGCTAGTTTGAAGGAGTATTTTATTTGTTTTAATCTCAAATAATTTACAACATTAACATCACATCAATGTACTTATCTCTTCCTTTTGAAACAATTTCAAGGCTCCTCGAAAATTGTGTTGTTGTTCTGAAACTCGTGCCACACTTTCCAACATTATCTACCTTGGAAATCATTCCTCTATTCAAAATTTCTAGTCTCAGAAATCATGTTGCAGTCAGTGCCTCAGCTCTAAAAATCATGCCACTGCCAACAATTTTTCTCCTCTGAAATCATGATAACCACTCTCAATACTGGCTCGCTTTTTGCGCCCCGTCATAAAACTTCTCTCCTTCATTTTTGGGAATTTGTTAAGAATTTTACTACCCTAAAAATCATGCCCTTATATAAGCATCTAATGCATTGACCCTATATATATTTTTGTGCGGAAGCTCCTCGAATTCTAAGCTAAAACATGTGCCTTCTCCTCAAAATGTGTGCTACAACACTTCCTAGAAATGTGTGCATGTGCTTGCCTTCATAGCCTCCTTTCTTTCTCCTCTCCTCCTTGCTCTTCTCATATTCTCCAATACTTGCACATGAAGAATGAGAACTCGCCTTTTCCTTTCTCTCTTTTTACTCTCATAATGCTGAGAGAACCCTATCCCTAAGATCGAGGGTTGAGATTAGATTCCATCTCCCCTTCATTAGGTGTGTAGATCTAATCTCCCATTGACCCCCTTTTTATGTCTCTCCCTTCATTAAGGAGCCTCCCTTGTCACTTTAATAATTTTACGTTGTACCATGTATTTTTTCTCATAAAGTTACTTTAAAAACATAAAATTACTTTAATAATATAGAATATTATGTACGTTTTGTACCACATAAAGTGACAAAAAAGTCACATGACTTTAATAACTCATAAAGTTTGTCCACATGTGTTCTCCTAGGCCAAAGGAAAAAAGCACTATGAAACACCTCCTTGCTACCCTTTTTTCTCAACACTCCCTCTTACTTATGATGATGTTTCTCACCACTCCCATCCTATTTCTAAAATACAAATGCTTTTACCTTGAAAATGACTTGGTGAGAATGTATGAAACCTACTCCGTAATGGATATTTACTCAAGCTTCACCACTCCTCTCTAAAAACAATCATGGATGACGTGGTACTTCATCTCAATGTGCCTTGACCTGTAATGAAATATTGGATTCTTTGTGAATTTAATACAACTTTGATTATCATAATATATCATAGTTGGTGTTAGCCTCTGACCAAATAAGCCACACAACAACATGCGAAGCCAAATCACCTCGCAACTTCCTTGATTGGCTACAATGTACTCAGCCTTTGTGGAAATCAATTCCATTGATCTCTATTTTCTGCTAAACCACAACACCACTGTTGAACCCAACTTAAGACAACACCAAAAAGCACTCTTCTTGTCACTAGAACTTCCTGACTAGTCTGAGTCTATACAACCTGACAACTGACTCCACCCCCCTTTATATAGTCCGGTCCATAGTCCACTGTGCCTCGTAGGTATTGTAAGACATGTTTCACAACCACTTCGTGCACTCTCTTGGGCTCCATCATAAACCAGCTCAACATGTTGACTATGAAAAAAATATCTAACCTAGTGTTGACCAAATACATCAACAAACCGATCAACTAATGATATATAGTGGGGTCTACCAGCCTGAAATTTGAAGCGTGTACCTTCTTCTAGTTGATAATGAGAGTTTCCGCCATAGGTTGTAGTCGTCCATATGAATAATCCTCAATATGTCACACACATACCTACCCTAGCCCACAAATATATTCCCATCCTCGTGCCAAACCTCTGAACCCAAAAATTATTCTATCTGTTCCATATTAATCATGTCAAATTCTGAAGCAAGGTCTCTCTTGTAGTGTCATATGAGTCTCTCCTATCCTATAATAAATAAGTCATCCACATACATGATTAGAAATAATGAATCATTGCCAACCACAATGAAAAATAGGTTCATATCTGCATCACTCCTGTAGAAACTCATCTGCTGCAAGTAATCATAAATCCTATTGTACCATTATATCGATGCTAGCTTAAGTACATATAAGGATTTCTTAAGCCTACACACATGAGACTCTCTTCCATGCACCTCAAATCCTTGTGGTTTTTCATCGTAAACCTCCTCCTGTAGGACCTCATTAAGAAAGGTGGTCTTCACATCCATCTAGTGAATATTCCACCCCATCTCTACTACTATGGAGATCAATGCTCTAATAGAGATGCATCAAGCCATGAGTCTCCTTATAGTCAACTTCCTCTACTTATGAGAACCCCCATGCCACAAATCTCACTTTGATCTTCTCCATGTTGACATCCACATAATGTTTGATCTTGTAAAACCACCTGGAAGTCACCATTGAGTTCCCCTCAAGTCTCGACACTATCTTCCAAATATCATTCTTCATGATGGAAGCATACCCATACACCATGGCCTTCCTCCATATATTTTGACTTTCATCCTCCTCATGACTAGTTAGCTTAATCTCTACAACATTTGCCACATAGCCATGTGTTAGTACCTAAATCTGCCCTAGGCTGAAGGAAGGAAAAATTCAGGGTAGCCACAAACCACGCTCAGTCTGGTAGCTAGCCCTACCAGAGCAGGAGAGGGCTCTCTCCGAGTCACGCTCAGTGAATGGATAAACGAAACGGTTTGAGATGACTTACAGTGAAATATTTATCTTAGGCTAGTAAGAGAATATGGATACAAGAAACAAATTTCATGAATGACCGAGCTTAGGGATGGTATGGGACCAATGGTTAGCAAAGAACAAAGAATTTAATACAACGGCACAGATTACTTCGTGAGGCAAGGCAGGCGGAAAGTGTAGCAATTTAGTTTGAAATAACGCGGAATGGAGAGATTGCTTAGGAGAGTGAAAAGGGAATAGGAACATGAATCCTTTTCAACAGAAGAAGAACACTGAACATGAAAGTTTCCCACAGGCAGAGCAATAAAATTAAATTCTACCTTATCAAACTCAGAAAATTTCACTCGAAATGAACATGAATTGAATTATGAAACATAATGAAATACATATGAAAACATAAGAGACACATTTGCTACACTCACAACCACATGAATCTCATGAAATAGAGCCGCTGCCTTTCATTAATTCTCTGTCAAAAATACACAGTGAAGAAACAGAGTTTCTTTCCCACAGTCTCCCAGAAGTTACAAACCAACCAACCCTTTGCAAATGGTTTGCATACAATATATAGAATGTGCCATGAAGAGATAGAACACCCAAGGGTTGGGGAGTTACTCGAATCATTACAAAATGGAGATGAAGAGCCAACCATCAGCTACAGGTGCAGCGTTACAAACATGACAAATGGCTTGGGTGACCGTTTTCCTTCCTTTACCACTTGGATAGAAGCCATTCTAGAGAGAAAATACTTTAAATTTTGCCTTAGGTGCCAAAAAACTGAAGTGTAGGTAAGCGGGCCCACTTGGAAAAGTCGTGAATCGAAATTTCGCGAAACAGAAGCAAATTTGGCAATTTTTCCTCTGTGCACCGCGCTACTTTGGGGCCTACTGTGGGGCACTTGCAGGTGTCCAAAATGTGCCTAAGTGGGCATGTTCGAAAGCCTGTCCTGTCTACTTTCTAACCCAACTGGAATTTCTGAATTTGGTGCTCATTTGCCCCTCCAAATCTTCATTCTCCCAAGACTGCTTCTTGTGTCTCAAAAAAGGGGCAGAGAGGCCGTTTTTTGGGTGTTTTTGACCTCCTGGAGACTCACATCTTGCCAAAATTTCTTGTCAAAGCACCAGTAGTCATGATTTTCAATGATGAATCCAAAAATGCAAACCATTCTTCATTTGGAGCTCCTGATTTTTAGCGCCGCGGCGCACAGGGAGAAAAAACCTGTGTTTTCCCAAAAATTTGTCATGTGACTAAAATTTCCCCAAATTCCTTGAAATTTGGGTTGGAGGTCCTCTATGAGGTGCTATGGTGTCCCAAAGAAGCCTCAACCAAGATTCTAAGCCGATCTTTCTCTTTTGCCTCTTTTGCCTCATTTTCCTCTTTGGTTGCTTTGCTCAATTTTGCCTTTAAGCTCCTTATCCGGGCCCTTGCACTCATATTTTGTGTCCTATAATGATAAGCCATGTGTCTTAGCAAGGCAACATCCTGATCGGCCTTGTCCAGCAGCCTCTCCAAGTGCATGTCCATGCTCTCAAGATGGGCCTCCTGATCCTCATTGATCTCTTGCTCCAATGATGTGAGCTTAACTCTTCTCCTTTGAGCAGCTTAGGGATGCTCACGAATGTTTTGCAGCTCCATAATCACCCACTGATCCTCTAGCTGTTTGTTTCTCTGCTCCAGGTACTTCACGTTCCACTTAGCCCTCTCCAAGTTAAGGGATAAGGCCTCAATCACTGACTTTTTCTCCTAGATGATCTCTCCAAGCTCTGCATTTGTAGGTTATGTATCTGTCTCATCATCATGAAGTAGAACGAATTCTGTCTCTCATTCACCTGATGGCTCACCTGAAGGCTACTCATCACGCATGGGCTCCTTACCTTTGTCCTGTTCCTATGTCATCGATGTAGGAAGCGAGGCCCCTTCCACCCCGGGTGGAGATAACACTCGCTTTGCCGCTGCAAACAAATGTCTACTGCCTCTCTGATAGGTGATGAATACTGGCATAGTAGCAATCTCGTGGCGCTCATACTGATGTGAAGGACCACCTATCTCATGCTCTGCCTTTGATACTACCTGTGGAGTGCTGAAGAAGTCACGGGAGATGAAGTCCTCCCAAGAAATGCCCTGCAATCCCAACTGATGATCCACTAAAATCCGGATAAGAGCAAAGTGATAAACACTGTTGAGCTCCTACTGAGGGGTCTTATGCTGCATGAAATTTTTCATCCTCTCTATGTTCCCGCAAATGAAAAATGGGAGGTTCATCATCCGTACCCTGGTAAAGTGGATGAGCAACCTAATGTGATAGGCATATAGGCGAGAAAACCTCCCCTCACAACTGAAGTACTTCATGATCAATTTCATGAGCAGAGCATACTCATCTTTCAAAAATCTGAATGGGAAGACTCTGGTGATATTCCTCAAACAACTGGCCTTAATGTAAGGCTCATAATGATGCCTATCCACCTTTTTTTTCTTATGCCACTGTTCTCCAACATTTGGTATGCCTGTTGCCACTGAGATAGTTTCGGGTGTCAATGTGAAGGTGACCCCGGCCAAGATAGACTGACCTCCATGTAGGTGAAGCACAAAAAGACGAGCCAACTCATGATGAACTCTAACATTTGCCACGCTTTGACAAAATTCAAAGCATGCTAGGTTCTGGAAACATGACATAGCAAGAGGGCATGCCTGCAACTCAGTGAGGGTGTTTGGCTCATCCCTAACATGTTTGCCACTCCTATGATGTCTCCAGGGAGCCTGTTCTCCTGAAGCTGTATCACTGTGGGTCTCCACCTCATACTCTGATGAACCCTCAGATGCCATGACTGTTGTTTATAAACTGTATTTTAGGCTGCCCCTTTGATGATGGTGAAGCTGGGTGTTGTTTGTGATATCTGCCACCAAGGGGAACAATGAAACAAGGGAGTATTAGGAGGGGAATAATGTAATGGGAATAGGGGTTATATGGAGAATTTTTTTTAGGGATTTGTAGGGATTTTGGGTATTTTGATAGGTTAGGGTTTAGGGTTTTAATAAGGTAGGGTTTGGGTTTTTTATTGAGCAATAGGAGGAGGGGAAAGGGAATATGAGTTTGGTAGTATTAGGGTAGTGATAATAGGAAAAATGGCATAAGAGAATAAGGAACAAGGGTAGGGTAGGGAAAATAAAACCTTGGCAGCAACAACACAATGGCACAACCCTAGCAAGATGGTTTCTTGGTGTCTTTTTGTGGTTGCTTTAAGAGTTTTGTTTCATTTCAATCATGGGCATAAAAACCACCATATCTTTATCCAATTCGATGAACAAGTGAGTTTTAGAGCCTACCTTGCAATTAGAGGGGCTTCACCAAAGATTTGAGGATGTTTTGGCACGTTCTGGGCGTTTTGTCTCTATGCGCCGTGCGCAAAGCCGAGTGCGCCGTGCGCTGTGTGTGCACCACGCTGGTTAGAAATTAACACTGTGGGCGGGCTCTGTGTGCGCCTCGCCCTGTGTGTGCGCTGCGCCCCTGCCTGTGTGTGCTGCGCACCCTGAAACTTCCTCCAACTGCTCCAAATCGCGCGATTTCACACTCCACGACCTTGCAATGCTTCTCTAAGCTCTTTCATTGCATAATGACTTGGATTTATGATGGAAACTTGTGTATATAGGCTTGGAGGTCATGTTTTAAATTTGATTTTTCAAAAAAACCCACCTTTCTAATGTCTTGTTTGACACTTTTTCACTGACTGTAATACAACCCTGATTTTCACTTTTTCTCTGAATTTTGGCTCAAATGATGAAAATTTTCGACACTTTTTGCGGGGATTTCATGATAGAGAATTTGGCCACGGAAACCATGACTACACATGTAGAAATCAACTGAAGACTCTGTTTGAAAATTTTGTCATCAATAGCACTGTTTGTCTTTTCTTCAAAACAGAGTTTTGAAGAACAATCGAAGTTTATCAATATGACGATGAAAATCTGCGGATCATTACTTTGCAAGGTCATCACTCTGGCCTGCATGGCTTTACTGGACATATTAAAGACCAAATTGTTTAATTCCTAGACCAAATGACCAAAAATGACCTTTGTCCGTTGAACGACCAGACCATGACTGTCATGGACTTTGGTGATTATTGACACAAGACCTAAGCCAGCAGGAGCCACACATGAGGGGAGATGACTAGCATGACCTTCTCCGTCAGATCATGGCATGCCCCTAGCAGAATGCAGCTGACTGAATGGAGCGAGACACCTAAAAATGAAATGCATAAAGAGTTTTGATCTCTGACGGAGGACTGACGAGACCGACTCTAACATTGGCTCCAATGGAGGATGATAGGTCCTTGGAGGTGCCAAGAACAATAGATCTCTGGAAGAGCTAGACAATGCCTTGCATCCATTGGGCTATGGAGTCATCATTTCAACAACAACACAGGACTCTGACTCATTTATGAAATTAAAATGACAAAAATTGACTCAAACTTGACATTGAAATGACTCAAAAACTATCTTGACAGAATGAAACCAAACTAAAATAAAAATGGTATTTATAATGATAGTGGAAGAAGCGTTAATAACTCAGCAGTGGTACCGCTTGAGCAGCCGACCGTTGATCGGCCCTCCTGGAAAATCTTCCCCGTTCATTTCCTTCAGAAGAAAGGCATTCTGACCCCTATATGTTGCAATCTTGAAAGGACCTTTCCAAAGATTCTCGAACTTTCCGTGCTTACCTTTCTCTTCATTCCTTGCATCCCACTTCAACACCACATCATCCAACAGAAATTTATCTGCCTTTGCTTTTCTGTCATAAATTTTCTTTATTTTCTCCTGCAATTTGGATGTGTTCTTGAAAACTTCTTCTCTTGTATGTTGCAAGTGGATCATTTGATTCAACCTTCTTTGCATGGGATCTTCTTCACTGTCGGTGTCCTGAAGAAGTTTGACTACCAGGGCAGTGAGAGAGGTGGGAAATACTATGTCAACTCCATAAACAAGCTCAAATGGTGACATACCAATGGATTTTTTCTGACTGATCCGATTTGCCCAAAGCGCGTGGACCAACCTCTTATTCCAACTCTTTTTATTTATTTCCAGCAGCTTTTTAATGATGTTAACCAATGATTTGTTCGAAGACTCCACCAATGCATTACCTTGCGGATGATAGGTAGTTGAGTGACCCAAAATGATATGATATTTATGACAAAATTCTACCATCGTTTTTTATTTGAAAGCTGCTACATTATCGGTGATCAACTTATTCGGACAACCAAAGCGAGACAAGATGTTATTTTCAAGAAAGGAAATGATTACCGTATCTGTAGCTTGTCTGGTGGGAGTTGCCTCAATCCATTTTGTGAAATAATTTTTCCTTTTGAGGATCCATCTATGCTGACCGGAAGAAGCGAGATGAATTTCACCAATGAAATCCAACCCCCACTGCTGGAAAGGAGCGCTCACCTCAATAGGCTTAAGTGGCAAAGGCTGTAACTTTTGTTTTCCTTCGAAAATCTAACATTTATGACAATGATTGACCATCTTATATACATCAACAAATAATGTTGGCCAATAGTACCTTGCTCTCAGAATTTTATTTGTTGTTGACTTCCAAAAAAGGTGACCACCACACTCTCCTCCGTGAAAATCCTCCATGACTTTCTTTGCCTCCTCTTCCGCCAAACAATTTAACAAAACGCCACCGGGATCTTTCCAATACAGTGCAGAATTTAGAATGCAAAACTTGGCAGCCTTCAACTTGAGTGTTCTCGCTTTATTTCTAATCATGTCGGGCGGTGGTGATAGATTTTTTAGCACATATATTATATCTGAATACCATGGGGACAAAGCAAACATTTCAGATACCTAAATGGATGATATTTCCTCGTTCTCATCGGACATAGTAGCGATCAGATTTATGCCCAAGGCATGCAAGTTTGATTCGGCCATTAGCTTCGCCAACCCCTTTCTTTTGACCAGCTTTGTGGGCTTTATTTCCACATCATATTCCAGTAGGGCTGCAATCCATTTGCCTCTTCTTCCTTCAGGATCGGTCTGCACTAGAACATCTTTTACAACAGCGTTAGGAACATAGGCCAGAATATGAGAATGTAGAATATATACCCGGAAATCCTTCAATGCCTTCACCAGTGCCAGGGCTTGCTTCTCAATGATGTTGTACTTTAAAGCTGCATCTCTTATAGCCCAACTAAAGAATTCTATGGGTCTTTCATGATCATTTCTTTTCTACAATAATACTACTGCCATAGTGTGCTCTGAAGCAAATGAAAACAACATGAAATCCTGTGTGTAGTCCGGGCTGACTAGAACTGGAGCTGAAGAAAGGGCCAACTTGACCAAATTGAAAGATTTTACAGCCTCCTCTGTCCATTTCACTTGGTTGTCCTTCTTGAGCATGTTGGTCATCTCTCTTAAGTGTTCAGCAAGATTAGGCACAAAGCGACACAGAAAATTCATCTTACCATTGAACAATTGTATCTCTTTTTTATTCCGGGGCAGATCGATTTGCTGAATTGCTTGCACACGTGCTGGGTCAATACGAATGCCATCTTTTGAGATAATATGCCCGAGTAATTTTCCTTCCTCCATGGCGAACAAGCTCTTTTTCAGATTCAGCGACAAGCCATATTTTATGCACTTTAGAAAGATAGTTTTTAGATGGTGCATGCGTTCTTCATCATATTTGGAAAACAATATAAAATCATCCAAGTACACCACCAAAAAGACATCCTTCTCATTTGCAAAAGCCAAGTCCATTGCACGCTGAAATGTGGCACCTGCATTCTTTAAACCGAAAGGCATTTTGGCGTAATGAAAGGTTCCCCATGGAGTGGTGAATGCTGTTTCGTCTCGATCATCTTCATGGACAGAAATTTGGTTATATCCAGAATAGCCATCAAGTAGTGACATACGAGATGCCCCCACTACTCACTGAAGTATATGGTCCATTTTGGGTAGTGGATAGTTGTCCTTCAATGAAACTTTGTTTAGATTTCTGAAATCAATGCATAAGCGAATCTCACCTGTCTTCTTTCATATGGGCACCAAGTTAGAGATCCAATCCGAAAATCTGATGGGCACAATGACACCTGACTTGTACAACTTGTTTACCTCCTTTTCAATAGATGGCAGAAACTTTGGACTTATCCTTCTCAACTTTTTTCTGAATGGTTTTTTATTGGGCTTGATGGGTATCGTGTGTTGAATTATATTGGTATCATAGGTATTTAAATCAGAATAGTCCCAAGCAAACACATCTGCAAATGAAACCAACAAACAGATGTATTTGTCCTTGATGTTTGGCGGGAATGCTTTTGAAAATTTTACCAACTTAGGATTGGCAGTTGTTCCGATGTTGACCTCTTCTACACCCTTCTCTATTGGCTGCAATGTTGGCTTGCGGGCTACATCGTCTTGATCAAAAAGTTCTTCTAAAGGTATCAAGCCTTTAGGAATAATTTTATTCTTCAGCTGTAACACATCCATTTCATTGATCTGCACTTCATCTGTACCATTCCCTTTACCACCGTCATTTTCTACATCAATTGAGGTTTCTTTGAACTTGCCTTTGTTTTGCAGAAAATCCTTAATCTCCTCATCGTCTTGAAACACTTGCCAATATCTCTGATTGTCTGGAATGGTTGGACGATGCTTGACATGGATTTCAAATTTATTGCTAGAATTCATTGGGATCTTCAAACTACTTGCTGCCTTGGCAAGAGCGTCAGCAATACTATTTTGTATACGAGGCAGACATGTCAAGGTGTATTCTGAAAATAATTTTCGGATGTCTAGAACTGCATTATGGTAGGCCTGCATCCTAGGATTCTTTGCTTGATACTCGCCTCTGACCTGCTTTATTACCAATTCAGAGTCACCATATACCGAAATCCTCTTAGCATTTAGCTTCCTTAGAATCTTTAGGCCAACAATCAGAGCTTCATATTCAGCTTCATTGTTTGAACACTCAAAATCCAGCTTGTAAGAGCAAAACCTCACACTACTAGGCACTTCGTTTGGGGCGGAGAAAGGACTGCGTACCCAAATTCCAATTCCAGTGCCATCATTTCCCACTCCTCCATCAAAATCCATGGTCCACAAACCTTCTTCCTCCTCTTGTAAGTGCTGGAAATCTGTTTGTTGTGCCTTGTCAGCTTGCTGTCCATTACTTTCAGCTGATTGCCCAACATTGTTCTGCTGTTCTTGTCCTTCTTTCTTTAAAAACTCTTTGAAATTTTCTGTTATTTCCAGAAGATCATCTTCTTCTACTACCTCACTATTTATATTATTTAAACTATTTGAATACGAAACAAAAGACTCTAAATCTATATGTACATAGTTAATTGGATAATTTATTGGTCTCTCCTTGCTTGTGATCATATATTTCATTTTTTGTTCCCGATACAATTTCCTCATTTGTCCAAACCGAAATATTTGCATAGGAGAAATCTAGCTGTAGTGTCCCTTTCAATTTCGCTACCCAAGACCTGGAAAGAAGCATCCCAAACCTTGGAGGAATATCTACTACCACCACATCCATCAAAACATTTTTCATGGGAAGCTGATCCAAACTCACAACCAAGTCTTTGATGAGTCCTATACAACTTACTCTGCTGGAATCAAATGAATAGAGATCGTGGTATTGCCGGGTGATGTCCAGACCGAGCCTATCCATGATAGCCTTGGGCATGAGATTGTGAGAAGCTCCGGAATCGAACATGGCATTGTGTAACACAAAATAATGCAATCTTAAACTGTTGTAAAAGGGTGGCACATCACTATCAGGAGACTCACCATTCGATGCTGGCCCAAAAATAATTTCAGGCTGATCGTCTTCAACATTTGCCATGTCGGACATTGGGTCAAAATTCAACATCTTAGATATTTGTCCTCTATAACTACTGTTCTTCATTATTTCAATCAAAGGGATGGATACTTTTAATTTGATTGGGATTTCTTTCTTTTCCTCTTCTTTTGATGCAGCTTGCTGATGTGATTGTTCTGCTGATGGTGATTTGCTGCTCTCTGGACCAACTGCCTCCTTTCCTTTCCTTTGTGAAACTGATGAATCATTCTTTGATGCTTCAACATCCTTCTTTTTCTGAATTGGTTTGGCCGACACATCTCTGTTTCTAAGTGAATATCGCTACTGCTGTGCGGACAGAGCATTCATATATCCCCTTTGATACTCTTCTGATTCTTCTTGTAAACAGTGTCACCTTCTAGAATGAAATCTGCATCTTTGTGTACAGCTGAACTCACCGCACACTCCTCTTATTTGGTAATGTAAGTAGGCAGCTCATCTGGAGTAAAGAGGTGGTTTTCTTCACCTATTACATTTCCGTCCTCATCTGACTCTGGTCCATGCACAAAATTTTGCTGCAAAGGTGTTTGTACTGGCTGTTGTGCTGTCTGCTCTTGGGCGCACTGATCTCTTTGTCTTATTCTATATTGTGGCTACTGTTGCTGGCCACGGAAGTTAGGATTTCTAACTTGTGGCTCAGGTTTGTCGAGCTTCACCCTTTCAAGCATCTGCTCTACCTTTTTGAGTAATTGATCCATCGAAGAAGACTCTTCCTTAACCGTGACTTTCTTTTCTGCTTTCGCTCTAGCTCTCTTGGACAGCAGATTCGCTTCAACGCTGACCGCGATTTTCTGCATGTCTTCCATTGTGGTCGGTTCTCTCTCTCTTAATTGGTAGGCCATATCAGCGTCAAAACCATCCGGAAATTTCATCATAGCCAGTCCCACAGGTGGCTTTAGACGATCTGGAATCTCATTATAAACTGTATTGAATCTAACACAATAATCTTGAACCGACTCACCAACATTTCGTTTGATTTTTTCATATTCAGCCAGAATTTGAAGGGGATTCTTTTTCACTTCCCGTCGATTTAAAAATTTTCTTTGTAGTTCGGCCAAGGTAGTGATACTTGCTTCCGGAAAACCTCTGAACCATTTCCTCACGTCACCTGCAAATGTCTCTACAAAGAGTCTCATTGCCACGTTCTCCGCATCGATCTCATGAAGTTCATAGAAGTCTGCCATTTTGTCCACATGTTGCTGGGCAGTAATGCTGTTAGGAGTGCCATCAAAAACGAGATTTTTCTTTGACAATCTGTGGGCATTTCATCTAGAACTTGAGGCAGAACCAGGGGTGCAAAACGGGCAGCCATCATTCTCGGTGGATTTGGCCTCAGAGGTGTTGGAGGAGTTTGCATTGTTTGTAAGGGGCTCGCAATTGGAGTTTGAGGCTGTGCCACAATATAATTATCAATTAATCGGTTAGCTCTTTCTGTTTCTAGATCTACAAGAAATTGAGGATTAGGGATAGTAAAATCAACAACTCTTTCGGACTTAGACTCAAATAATGATATTTCAAACCGTTCGTCAAACTCAAGCTCTTCAAGATACTCAAAAATATCAGGACATGAATGAGACTTGAACACGGGAGTTATTGTGCTTTCATGATGAAGGAGTCTAGGAATCAAATTGGGATTTTCGTAGATATGAGGAGGATCCGGGTCTGGATTGGCTCTAGTATATCGTCTCAAAGCCAGCGTGCTATTGAGGAAAATCACAGGACACAACCAACTTACTCAGCTTTTCCAATCCTAAACTTATCATCCGGAAGTTTAGAATTATTAAGGAATATGGGGATTTTATTTCAGTCTTGCATCGCCAGCGGAGTCGCCACTATGTTAGCACCTAAATCTGCCCTAGGCAGAAGGAAGGAAAACTTTAGGGAAACCAAAAACCACGCTCAGTTTGGTAGCTAGCCCTACCAGAGCAGGAGAGGGCTCTCTCCGAGTCACGCTCAGTGAATGGATACACGAAACGGTCTGAGATGACTTACAATGAAATATTTATCTTAGGCTAGTAAATGAATATGGATACAAGAAACAAATTTCATGAATGACTGAGCTTCTGGGATGGTATGGGACCAACGGTCGGCAAAGAACAGAGAATTTAATACAAAGGTACAGATTACTTCGTGAGGCAAGGTAGGCGGAAAGTGTAGCAATTTAGTTTGAAATAACGTGGAATGGAGAGATTGTTTAGAAGAGTGAAAAGGACATAGGAACATGAATCCTTTTCAACAGAAGAAGAACACTGAACATGAAATTTTCCCACAGGCAGAGCAATAAAATTGAATTCTACCTTATCTAACTCAGAAAATTTCACTGGAAATGAACATGAATTGAATTATGAAACATAACGAAATACATATGAGAACATAAGAGACACATTTTCTACACTCACAACCACATGAATCTCATGAAACAGAGACGCTGCCTTTCATTAATTCCCTGTCAAAAATACACAGTGAAGAAACAGAGTTTCTTTCCCACAATCTCCCAGAAGTTACAAACCAACCAACCCTTTGCAAATGGTTTGCATACAATATATAGAATGTTGCATGAAGAGATAGAATGCCCAAGGGTTAGGGAGTTACTCGAATCATTACAAAATGGAGATGAAGAGCCAACCATCAGCTACAGGTGCAGCGTTACAAACATGACAAATGGCTTGGGTGACCATTTGCCTTCCTTTGCCACTTGGATAGAAGCCAATCTGGAGAGAAAATACTTTAAATTCTGCCTTAGGTTCCAAAATATCGAAGTGTACATGAGTGGGCTCACTTGGAGAAGTCGCGAATCGAAATTTCGCGAAACGGAAGCAAATTTGGCAATTTTTCCTCTGTGCACCACGATACTTTGGGGCCTATTTCGGGGCACTTGTCGGTGTCCAAAATGTTCCCAAGTGGGCTTGTTGGAAAGCCTATCCTGTCTAGTTTCTAACCCAGTTGGAATATCTGAATTTGGTGCTCATTTTCCCCTCCAAATCTTCATTCTCCCAAGACTGCTTCTTGTGTGTCAAAAAAGGGGCAGAGAGGTCGTTTTTGGGTGTTTTTGACCTCCTGGAGACTCATATCTTGCCAAAATTTCTTGTACAAGCACCAGTAGTCGTGATTTTCGATGCTGAATCCAAAAATGCAAACCATTCTTCATTTGTAGCTCCCGATTTTTAGCAGGGAGAAAAAACCTATGTTTTTCCCAAAAATTTGTCATGTGACCAAAATTTCCCCAAATTCCTTGAAATTTGGGCTGGAGGTCCTCTATGAGGTGCTATGCTGTGCCAAAGAAGCCTTAGCCAAGATTCTAAGCTGATCTTTCTCTTTTGCCTCTTTTGCCTCCTTTGCCTCTTTGGTTGCTTTGCTCAATTTTGCCTTTAAGCTCCTTATCCGGGCCCTTGCACTCATATTTCGTGTCCTATAATGATAAGCCATGTGTCTCAGCAAGGCAAGGTCCTAATCGGCCTTGTCTAGCAGCCTCTCCAAGTGCATGTTCACGCTCTCGAGATAGGCGTCCCGATCCTCATTGATCTCTTGCTCCAATGATGTGAGCTCAACTCTTCTCCTTTGAGCAGCTTGGGGATGCTCACGAATGTTTTGCAGCTCCATATTCACCTGATGATGCTCTAGCTATTTGTTTCTATGCTCCAGGTACTTCATGTTCCACTTAGCCCTCTCCAAGTCAAGGGATAAGGCCTCAATCATTGGTTGCTGCTCCTGGATGATCTCTCCAAGCTCTACATTTTTAGGTTCTGTATCTGTCTCATCATCATGAAGGAGAACGAATTCTCTCTCTCATTCACCTGATGGCTAACCTGAAGGCCCATCATCATGCATGGGATCCTTACCTTTGTCATTTTCCTGTGTCGTCGATGTAGGAAGTGAGGCCCCTTCCACCGCGGGTGGAGATAACACTCGCTTTGCCGCTGCAAACAAATGTCTATTGCCTCTCTGATAGGTGATGAATAATGGCATATTAGCAGTCTCATGGCATTCATTCTGATGTGAAGGACCACCTATCTCATGTTATTCCTCTGATACTACCTGTGGAGCGCTGAAGAAGTCACGGGAGATGAAGTCCTCCCAAGAAATTCCCTGCAATCCCAACTGATGATCCACCAAAATACGGATAAGAGCAAAGTGATAAACACTGTTGAGCTGCTGCTGAGGGGTCTTATGCTGCATGAAAATTTTCATCCTCTCTATGTTCACGCAAATGAAAAATGGGAGGTTCACCATCTGCACCCTGGTAAAGTGCATGAGCAACCTGATGTGATAGGCATATAGGCGAGAAAACCTCCCCTCACAACTGAAGTACTTCATGATCAATTTCATGAGCGGAGCATACTCATCTTTCAAACATCTAAATGGGAAGACTCTTGTAAGATGCCTCAAACAACTGGCCTTAATGTAAGGCTCATAATGATGCCTATCCACCTTCTTTTTCTTATGCCACTGTTCTCCAACATTTGGTATGCCTGTTGCCACTGAGATAGTTCCAGGTGTCAATGTGAAGGTGACCCTAGCCAAGATAGATTGACCTCCATGTAGGTGAAGCACAAAAAGACAAGCCAACTCATGATGAACTCTAACATTTTCCACCCTTTGACAAAATTCAAAACATGCTAGGTGCTGGAAACATGACATAGCAAGATGGCATGCCTGCAACTCAGTTAGGGTGTTTGGCTCATCCCTAACATGTTTTCCACTCCTATGATGTCTCCGGGGAGCCTTTTCTCCTGAAGCTGTATCACTGTGGGTCTCCACCTCATACCCTGATGAACCCTCAGATGCCATGACTACTGTTTATAAAGTGTATTTTAGGCTGCCCCTTTCATGATGGTGACGCTAGGTGTTGTTTGTGATATCTGCCACCAAGGGGAACAATGAAACAAGGGAGTATTAGGAGGGGAATAATGTAATGGGAATAGAGGTTATAGGGAGAATTTTGTTTAGGGATTTGTAGGGATTTTGGGTATTTTGATAGGTTAGGGTTTAGGGTTTTAATAAGTTAGGGTTTGGGGTTTTCATTGAGCAATAGGAGGATGGGAAAGGGAATATGATTTTGGTAGTATTAGGGTAGTGATAATAGGAAAAATGGCATAAGGGAATAAGGAACAGGGGTAGGGTAGGGAAAATAAAACCTTGGCAGCAACAACACAATGGCACAACCCTAGCAAGATGGTTTCTTGGTGTCTTTTTGTGGTTGCTTTAAAAGTTTTGGTTCATTTCAATCATGGGCATAAAAACCACCATATCTTTATCCAATTTGATGAACAAGTGAGTTTTAGAGCCTACCTTGCAATTAGAGGGGCTTCACCAAAGATTTGAGGGAGTTTTGGCATGTTCTGGGCGCTTTGTCTCTATGCGCCGTGCGCAAAGCCGAGTGCGCCGCGTGCTGTGTGTGCACCGCGCTGGTTAGAAATTAACACTACGGGCGGGCTCTGTGTGTGCCTCGCCACGTGTGTGCGTCGCGCCCCTGCCTATGTGTGCCGCGCACCCTGAAACTTCCTCCAACTGCTCCAAATCGCACGATTTCACACTCCACGACCTTGCAATGCTTCTCTAAGCTCTTGGATTGCACAACGAGTTGGATTTATGATGGAAACTTGTGTATATATGCTTGGAGGTCATGTTTTAAATTTGGTCTTTCAAAAAAGCCCACCGTTCTAATGTCCTGTTTGACACTTTTTCACTGACTTTAATACAACCCTGATTTTCACTTTTTCTCTGAATTTTGGCTCAAATGATGAAAATTTTCGACACTTTTTACAGGGATTGAATGACAGAGCATTTGGCCATGGAAACCATGACTGCACCTGTAGAGATCAACTGAAGACTCTTTTTGAAAATTTTGTCATCAATAGCACTGTTTGACTTTTCTTCAAAACAGAGTTTTGAAGAACAATTGAAGTTTATCAATATGACGATGAAACTCTACGGATCATTACTTTTCAAGGTCATCACTCTGGCTTGCATGGCTTTACTGGACATATTAAAGACCAAATTGTTTAATTCCTAGACCAAATTACCAAAAATGACCTTTTTCCGTTGAAGGACCAGACCTTGACTGTCATGGAATTTGGTGATTATTGACACAAGACCTAAGCCAGCAGGAGCCAGACATGAGGGGAGATGACTAGCAGGACCTTCTCCGTTAGATCATGGCATGCCCCTAGCAGAATGCAACTGAATGAATGGAGTGGGACACCTAAAAATGAAATGCATAGAGAGTTTTGATCTCTGACGGAGGACTGACCAGACCGACTCTAACACCACCCAATCTCTCTAGTGGTCTACTCTTCCTCACTCACCACTTGGGTTTCTCCACTAACTCCACGACTTCTTGAAAGGTATCACAAAGCCATACTCACTTCCTCTTTCCAAAATTACCATCTTGAACTATTGTGGGAATCTCCTCCTCTAGAGCCTCTCCGCTTGATGATGGTGCTCCTGAGGCTTGTGATGAATCTACAATTTGATATTTTTTATCTAGTGATCCTGAATTATGTGAACATGTCACCCCATAAGGTAGTGATCTTCCTAATCCATGTGCACCTCCTGAAGATCTTAAAACCTATGGTGTGTTCCCATGATCATGAGAATGTTGCTCTACATGATCATTCTCCCGAGACCTCTTCAGGGTCCTCTCATCCTCAAACATCACATCCTTCCTCAGGAAAACTTTCCTCTTGGAAATAATATATATCTGATAGGAATTGTTGGTCTCATTGTAACCCACAAGAATACCATCCTCTTCTCCTCAAGAACCTATGAATAGGTAAGGCATCAAAGAATCCTTAAGTGCCCAATATCAAGCTTCTTCCTAGAAAAATCCTCATGGGGAGTCTTACTCCCTAACACTTGGTGTATACTCATGTTCTATAGATACACCGTAGTGTTACACACCCTAGCCCATAAAATGAAAGGTAGCCTCTCATCATGCAGCATGGATCTCATTGCCCCCACTATGGCCTTGGTCTTCATCTCTACCAGCCAATTCTATTAGGGGATATAAGGCACTATGTACTCTCTCTTGATGCCCACTCTCCTATAGATGTCCTTCATCTCATTGGATTTATACTTGTCCCCATAGGTTGTACGCAAGACCTTGATCTTCTTCCCCATTTGGTTCTCCAAAAGATCCTTAAACTCTTGGAACCTCTTGAAGACTTGATCCTTGGTATTCATAAAGAAAATACAGGCCTTCCTAAAGTTGTCATCAATGAAGGTCACATAATACTCATATCCAGTAAATGATACAAAATACATAGTACCACACACATAAGAGTTTATCAAATCCAAAATACCTGCTACCCTGTCGCCACTACTCAGGGAAGGAGTCTTGGTGTCCTTTCCCAAAGTGCACACATAAGAGCATATCAAGTCCAAAATACCTACTACCTTGTTGTCACTGCTGAGGGAAGGAGTATTGGTGTACTTTCCAAAAGTACACCCCCTGCACATGTCATGATGTTGGGTGCTAAACTATGGTACACCTATAACCATCTCCCTCAGTATCATAAATTCTCCATGGTGCATGTGGGCCATCCTCATGCTCTATAACTCACACAACATGCTACTACTAGTATGTGCCACTAAGCTTTGGTAGAATGAAACATAAACTTGTAAAGTATCCACTGAGAAACTCCAATCACTTTAGCATAAGTAATATTATGTCTCGTAGGATATATAACCACCTTAACTCCAATCACTTTAGCATAAGTAATATTATGTCTCGTAGGATATATAATCACCTTTCCATCTTGGAACACCATAAGATATTCTCTTCCCTCGATACTTGAAACTGAAGTCAAGTTCTTCTTTGGCCCTAGAACATATATGAGATCCATCACTCTTTCAAAGGAGGCAATGAATCCGTCTAAAAGGGTAAAATCCCCATACCCACTGCTCTAACCTCGGATTTATTTCTAAGCACCACCTACAAGTCTATATCATCCTCTGTAAGACTTGTTAAGTGCTCCCTCACTCTAGTGATATGGCAGGAAGCTCCATTGTCAACCAACTAGACACTATAAGGTGTAACACTAGTGGTAAGACTCACCACTAAAACAAACTCTATGTCAAAGTTGTTGGAAAACTCATCCAACTCTACTAAAGTTGCAACACCCATCTTGTTCCCCTTCTTACTGGGACACTGAAAGGCATAATGGCTCATCTCCTCACAAGCACAACATATAAGCTTTCTAATGTCATTTTCATTTTCATTATGTTTTCCCTTCTATTTATTGGTCCCACTAGAAGACCCCTTCTTGGCCTTCTTCTTTCCATTAGTTGTGAGGGAAACGTTCTCCTCCCCATCTACCCCACCACGTTGGTTTCTACTCTTGCCACTCCTACTGGTCTCCTCTTGGATGAAACCATCCTGAATCGTGGTCCAACCAGGAAAATTCTCTTTAGAAACAATGCCATATATGAATCCATCCCACTACATGGGAAAACCATCCAATGCCATTATATCTTACTAGTCCTTGGGGACAACCTTTCCCACTACAGCGAACTCATCTCTCACCTATGTGATCTTAGTAAGGTATGAGGTGACTGTGTTAGTCTTGGTCAAATTGTTGTTTCTAAGCTTCTCACACAACACCATCTTCATATTCTCATTGGTACTATGGTAAAGTGTAATTATGGGCCCTCACATCTCATAGGAAAACTTATTTCCTGACACATCAGGCATAAGGTGGTATTTTATAACACCTACAAGGGTCCTCTTAGCCTTGTCATTACATTTTTTGAATTCTGCCAACTAAACTAGATCAGTAGGTGGTTGTACTTCCCTCTCGATAATATCCCACAACTCAAACTACTTAAGCAACAAGAATACCCTCTCCTTATAAGGACCAAAATTTTCAGCCCCACTCAAACTATCCTCCACACTCAAACTAGTGGCCATCTGACCTTCTCAACCAACACAACTTCCAATCATTCAAAATTATTCAAATACCACCCTCTCAACGATAAATATATGGTACATATGAAGTTTTATTCTTGTTGTAGGTTCATTGTTTATTAATTGAGGTTCACAAGTGCTCTAATACTATGTATAAATTTTAGGTGTGTCATAGCCCATTTAGTTTCAATTTGTTTTTCATATCATTGTTTAATTCCCAACCCCATAGTTCATTTCATTTTAAACATGAAAATAAATTTCAACTAAAACACTACTAGCCTACCACTACTTTACTTTCACTTTCAACTGATAATGAAAATCTAGACGCACATGCACAAAATTTATGACACTTGGTTTTTGGTTAATCTCAGACCCCAGAAAAAACCACAAGTGGAAAACTAATTTGAAGGAGTATTTTATTTTATTTAATATCAAAGAATTTACAACATTAAAATCAAATCAAGGTACTTATCTCTTCCCTTGAAATATGTGCTAGGCTCCTTGGAAATTGTGTTCTTTTTCTTAAACTCATGCCACACTTTCCAACACTCTCTCCCTTGGAAATAATTCCTTTACATAGAATTTTTTGTCTCAAATATCATCCCACATTCAACTCCTCTTATCTTTGAAAATCATATAATTGTTAGAAATTTTTTCTCTTTTGAAATCGTGTTGACCACTTTGCAACTTTGACTCAATTTTCGCACTCCTTGAGCATACGTCCCTCAATTTTTTGGGCTTCTGATGAAACTTTTACAACCATAAAAATCACAGCCACAGAAAATCATTCAATGCGTTGGCCATATCTAGAAATCTGTGTTGAAGATTGGAACAAACCCGGTTAAAAATCCATGTAATAAAGTTAATAAAAGGAAAAATAAGACCAAGGTCATGGGACATGTATTCCAAGATAAATATTGGGTAAAAACATAGCTATGGGTATCACCTATGATTAATTTAATGATATGGATATTGGCAAAGGCAATGGAAAAGGAAAATAGGAATTTATTGGAATTTGTTGGCATTATGATGGATGTGTTGTCCTTGATGGCAACTCACTTGTAACATATCGTAACTAGATGAATCCAAAGGTCAGTTCAGAGGTGATAAAATGATGGAAAAAAATACCATAATGATGGGCCAAAAGTTTATAGATCAGAATCTGAAGTTTGATGCAGGGAGATTATTGGCATTATGAATTAGTTGTTGTCCTTAATGACAACCTACTTGATAAGTTGTCCTTGATGAAAACCTATTTGATGAAATGGAATCCTACTTGATAAGTTGTCTCTTGATCTACTTGTTAAAGGTATAAACATGATGTGTTTACAAATGTGACAGAATGTATGGAAGTTGTGTTTATAGATGTTACAGAATGCATGGCAGTTCAGAGGAGTGATAAAGTAGTAAGTTCAAGAACTATGTGCAAGTTATACTAAGTCAAGTCATGTATACACGCGATTTTAGTGAAGCAAGGTAGCCTATGGATTTTGCACCATGGTATTCTAAATACCAGTGGTTCTTACCATGGTATTGGCCCATAGTAATGAGAGAAACAAAGAATATAGATCCCGTCAAAGAATACCATCAACATAGCTATGGTTTTGACTGTGGTATTGAAAAGGGCTAAAACTATATAAGGAGGTGAAGATGAAAGTGCTATGGGTGCAAGTGATGGAAATCATATGAAGAATTAGATCAAAAGAAAATATGCATGTTATGTGTTTTTGATGCTTTGCTTTATCTAAACTAAGTATGCACCTAAGAGTTTGATGATGGATGAGATCCAATAGATCTAAAATAATTATGCACTAATGAATACAATGGTGGATCATGATCAGGAGACCTAAAATGACTTTTTATTGTACAATATGCTCCTGTATTAACTAGATCTAAGTATTGATGCATGTTTTTGTCCTTGACTATTATGATCTGGGTCTTTCTGAAGTTGTGAAGAGTTGTGCAAATTCAGGTCAAAATTTATAGATATATACACTATTTAGTCTTGGGAAGAGCGCATATACATGCGGGTTATCTTCTCCAAAGTCACGTATATAAAGTAAGGGGTTTATGTTCATAAATGTCTGATCAGCCTGATTAGTGTTGTTGTTTCTTTGTTGTCTTTCATTGATGACCTCATGTTGATCTGCGTTGAGTAATAATTTCTTAAGTAGATCTGATTGAATGATGAAGTTGAATTTGGTTATTAATTGATTGAAGAATATTAAGATTACTCATCGATTTGTGATTAGATATCATAGATATTTATGTGACTGGTTTAGAGTATTGCAGTAGATCTGAATATGATTCAATGTTCTTTTCAGAATTTTTTGTGGTCAATTTCTCAGTTTTAAGTATATTAAGATCTATACGCGGATTTCTCTCCAGAAAAGTTCATATGTAAGTGGGTTTCCTTAAGCAAAGTAGCGTATACATTTTGGAATTTGAATGATCAAGAATGTACTTGATTCTTTGTATTGATGTAGTATTCTGGGTTCAGTTCTGTGTATTGGTTATAGTGAACTCACTATTTCAGTTGATTGGTTGAGTTTTGATTAAGTTCCCGTTGATTAGGTTTCACTGATTGGTTGATTCACATTTGTGAGATATTGATGATTGGGTTTCAGTGATTGATTGATTCAGTTATGTCAGAGATTTATTACTGTGTTACAATGATGAGTTACAGTTTGACTATTGATATTGAGCTTAAGTGTTGATAATGGGTCCAGTCTGAAAATTTGATGAAACATAGCCTACAAATTATGATGTAACGTATAAACAATTTTTTCGGAAGAAATCACATTGAAGATTTGGGTCGACGCATTTTGAACAGCAAGTGTGGTTCATCTTCAGGACATTATGAAGAAACAGATCCAGGAAGAGGGCTAAATAGGAAGACATGTCAACCTAACAGCCAGAAGAAAACGATTATGTTTGGCTATGGGAGGGAGAGGGAACAGATTTGTAATAAATAATTATGGTTATATATGATAATGTTCAATTCATATTTATTTATTTATATTTATCTTAACGACTGCATCTGATAATATATATATAAAAATACAAAAGATTCTTAATAAACACCTATTCATAAAATATAAATGTTAAACTGTGAATATATATTAATAATCTATGAATAAAAATTAATATAAAATTGTATATTAGGGTTTTATACTATTATTATTTATTTTATTTTTTATTTTTATATATTTTAATCGTAACAATTAGATATATAGAAAGCACCTATTCATATTAATAAAAATAATGTTAAATTGTTTATAAACAATCTATTTAAATCATTATGTATAAAAATTAATATTAGAATTATTAATATTTTATTAAAATTACAATAAAAATTATTTATAATGCAAGAACAATTTCTAGCAGAGAGTTAACAATTATTATTTATATATCAATAATCAATAAATAAATAAATAGAGAAAGTTAATAAGAGAGGGTGGGAATCCAACAACTACTAATTTTCCAGTCGTCGTCCCTATTAATTTTACTAGAGGACTTCTCAATTTCAATGGCTTCCCTAAACTTCCGATGATGAAAATGGGGAATCTTAGCGATAACTCTAGCCTCCTCAATGCATATATGATGCTTGGTCTTCTCTGCATGTTCGACTAAAGCTGAGGATTTTGTCCTCCCGTGTTTAATATTAGTAGCATGTTCCTTAATCCTCTGGTTTATAGAACGACCAGTTTCACCTATGTAAGAGGTTCCACAGGAACAAGGGATGATATAAACACCTTTCATATCCATGGGGTTTACTTGGTCTTTAACAGACTTGAGGGAACTCCTAATGGTGCTGAGGGGTCTAAAGGTCGAGGAAATATTATGCTTCTTCAGGATTCTCACGATCTTGTCAGTTGTCCCTTGGATGAAGGGGATGTGGACTCCTGAATTGTGGTCGATGGGTTCTTTCTTGATCTTGGGACCTTTGCTCGCTTTGAGGAAGGCTTTGATACCCTGCTGCCTACTATAGCCATTTTGGACGAAGACATTAAGGAGGTGGGACTTTTCTTTGGAAAAGTGGTCTTCATCAGAAATCCTCAGAGCACGAGTGGCTAACGTGTTGAGAACACCTACCTTCTGTGCAGGGAAATGATGGGAACTTGCATGAAGATACTGCTCAGTGTGAGTTTTCTTTCGATATACCTCATGGGAGAAAGATCCATCAGATTTCCTAGAAATGAGGACATCGAGAAAAGGAAGGCAACCATTAACCTCATGCTCCATCATAAACTTGATGGATTTAGACTGATTATTGAGATGCTGGAAAAAGAGATCTAATTTTTCAGGCCCGTGCTGCCAAATGGTGCAGGTGTCATCAACAAATATTTTCCAAAGCTTAGGTTTAAATAGAGCTGAGGATAAAGCCTTGGATTCAAAATCTTCCATGAACAAGTTAGCAATGATAGGGGACAGGGGGAACCCATGCAAACCCCACAAGTTTGTTCATAGAACACACCTTCAAAATAGAAAAAAGTGGAAGTGAGGCAAATCTCAACTAACTTGGCCGTGTCGGGATCAGTAAGGCGAAAGATGACATCGAGGGCTTCTTTAATGGGGATGCAAGTGTATAGGGAAACCACATCAAAACTAACAAGAGTATCATCAGGTTCAAATTTCATATCTTTTAATTCTTTAACAAAAGAAGAGGAGTCTTTGACAAAGGACTTTGTTCACCCCACCAGGAGTTTTAGCCTCATGGCTAAGAATTTGGCTAGAAGGTAGGTCATTCCACTAATGGTGTTGACAATGGGTCGTAGGGGGACTCCCTCTTTATGGATTTTTGGAAGCCCATAAATCCTGGGAGTGATAGGGCTACTTTCAATTAGCTTATGGCTAAAGGAACCAACTATGCTGCTAGATTTTATAGCAAGAGTGGCAGCCTTAGAAATCCTTTTCAAGGGATTCTTGTCAAGCTTTCTATAGCTACCACTATTGACTAGATGATCTAGCATCTTCATTCGATAATCATCATTGTCAAGGATAACAGCAACCCCACCTTTATTAGTTTTCAGAACAACAATATTAAGGTCCTATTCAGGGATTTCAGGGCTTCGAACTCACCTTTGATAATTTTTCTCTTAGGAGGTTTTTCTTTTCTAAGAATAACAATGCAGTCTTGTCAAATAGTATCTTTAATATTATCCGGTAAGCCCCTTATCCCAAATTCGACGTCACACATAATATCAGCTACCAGAATCTTTTTAGGAGCAAGGGCAAAATTCAAGCCCCTTTCCAAAAGATTGAAGACCGGTGGAGGAAAAGAAAAACTAGATAAATTGATTACTTTATTATTGTGATGTTTAGTAATACCACGGTTATACTTATTAGGGTTATTACTATTGTCATTAATAACAATAAATTCATCAAATTTATTATCACCTATATTAAGATTAATAGATTCAAGAGTACCTTCTTTGTTTTTCTTATCATATAATCTAGTTATCTCATTCTTATTCACTAAATTATTAGACTCAAAATGATTTATCTTATTCCTATTATAGCAACAACAACAACAACAACAACTACTACTACTACTACTACTACTACTATTTTTATTATTACTACATAAGTTATTATAATAATTATTATTTTTCTTAACAAAATCTTTGAGTCCACAGTGGGACGGGACGAATGATGGATTCAAAACGGAGGGGAATGGTGGGCTCATAACTGAATTGGATGGTTGACTAAGAACAGAGGGGGATGACGGGGATACGGGGATCAAACCATCATTTGATGGAACTGGTTGAGGAATTTGAAGGAGGGAGGGAGGGACCTCGGTTGGGCTTTCGTTGGAAGCAACCAAGTCAATGGTGTGGGTGAGGGGAGATGAGGGATTCAGGATGGAAAGCGGAAATGAAGGTTGGACGGAGGGGTCAACGAAGATCGGTGGGAGATGGGGGAGGCATGTCGGAGAGGGGAAATGATGATAGGCTGGAGTTGTGTTAATATCGCAGGTGGAAGAACAGGCCCATGACCAAGGAAGGGGAACCACCCTGGGCATGGAGATCGGGCAAGAGTACGGGACAGGGGATGCCGAGCGATATGAGGAAGGGAGAGAACCAGAAGTAGGGAGCTTGGGATGGGTCAAAAAATTAGCCATGGAGCCAACTCCAATGCCCTTGGGATGGGTTGGGTATTCAGCACCACAACCAACTCTATCGATGGTAGGGAAACCTATAAATCTCAATCCATCCTCCCTGTTAGATCTGGAAGTTACTGCAGTTCGTTCAACATTAGAATTGCCATGAACCCAGGAGCTAAGGGCTGCCATTTGATCACAATTGATTATGTTGTTAGAGGAGAAGCTATAGAAGCCAGATCGCATCGAAGGATCTCTGCCAAAAGAGGATCTGTTTGAAAGTTTGGAAAATTTTGACCGTAGCTTCTCTGTCCAGATCTCCTCCATTCACCTAGATTTTAATGCAGAGCATCCTTCGATTCTAACCCAAAGCTCTGGTGATAAACAATTGGACAGCTCTAGATGTAATGAGAGAATATTTCTAGAAAGATAATCGAGCTTACTTCTAATCAAGCTTACTTCAAAGTAGGTGGATCTAGTGTTAAAATTCGTGAAACGTGGTCCATGAGTGTTGCTAAGGGTTGGAGACTTCAGTGAGGAAGTCAAAGCGTCTAGCCAATAGTAGCTGGTGATCATATCAAGGGGTTGGATCTCCCTTCCATTACCAGTTGGAGAATGAGTGAAGGTTGTAGCCTTCTGCAGTTGGGTGTCTGTATACTGGTATGAGTCTTCACCAGTACAAGATTGTAAAAATATATATTTTTTTTATATTAAAAGGAAGACAAAGACGACAACAACACGTGATTTTTTCCCGCATTGGGGTTCCACCTTAAATCCTAGTGTTGATGTGTGTTTCTTAAGTGTGATGGTTTATTTTGTTCTTATAGCACATGGTTACTATTTATCTAATGTTTAATAAAGTCTCGATGCACTCACTAAAGACCAACATATGATGAATTAACTTAATCATAACTTAACTGGATGTACACTAGTTGTCTTAAGAACAATCACGTACACATGCGGGTTCCTTTCAATAAAGTCATGTATAGAAATATGAATATGGAATGCAAAAAGTTATTGATTTGAAAATACTGATTCACCCCCCCTCTCAGTATGTTTCCCAAGAATTGGTATCAGATCAGGTCCTTTGGAAGAAGCATGATTGCTTGAAGGAGATCCGTCGAGACAATGGGAAAGACGCAAAAGAAGAAAACACCGCAAAATAAAAAGTCCTCTCTAAGAGATAGTGACAATGTTAGACATGATTGGCTATTAGGTGGAAGAAAATATTAAGATTCAGAATCACCTCAGAATGAATATGAACAAGAACAAGAATTACCAGGTATTGATTTTTGGTCCTCTGGTGATATGTTTATCTGTTCATGCAATATTGAAGACAATGAATATGACAATGAAACAACTGAATTTTCTCTTATGGGTGAAAGGAAATTAAATATAATAGATGTCGAAGTTAAAATTCTCACAGATAAAATTAGAGATAAATAAGATCTATTTGATAAAGGGGAATGCACCTATAAAGAAGAGGTTACTAGGTTAAAAACTCAGTTGGAGGAAGGAAAGAAAATAAGGAAGCAGTACAAGGAAAAGGAAGATCAATGTCAAAGGCTACAGGATAAAGTGACATCATTAAGAAATCAAGTGAATGAAAAGGATACAATAACCAACGAACTTAAAGAAAGAACCAATTACTGTGAAGGTCTTGAATCTAAGGTTGTCTCTCTAAAAGAATATCTTGAAAAATCAAATAAGAAGAATGAAGAACTACTTCAAGCATTTGAAGAAAAAGAAAATGAGATTCTCAAATTAAAAAAACAAGTGAAAGGAGCAAGAAAATTTGAAGAAATCATGAAGAAGCAATATCTAGAAAAGGAAAAGCAATACCAGGTTGTGAAAAATATCCTAAAAGGTAAATTAGAAGAAAAGGATAAAATTTTACGATTTCAAGATAGTACTAATATTTTGGATAATATTCTTAATAGTCAAAGGTATCCTACAATGAAATATGGTCTTGGTTTTTATGAAACTGTTAAAGGAGAATCATGCTCACAAACTTGGGCAAGGATTCTAATGCAAAATCTAAAATTCTCAAGAAGGAGATAAGAAGTCAACCCCATCAACAACCAAGGAAAGAAAGTCTTTAGAGAAAATCATTTGCTCCTAACTATAGAAATGTTAATCGATTCTTTCCTTTGACCAATGATGTTGAATGTTCTATATGTCATAATTTTGGACATGTTGCAGCTAGGTGGAGAAGTAGAATGTTTCCAGCTAATAACTGTCTCATAGAAAGATCATCAACTTCTAGGTATTTGAAGGGATATTGTTTTTCTTGCAATATGTTTCATGACAAAGCCATTGATTGCTATAAAAGGAATATGAAACATATCGGATGGTATACTTGAAACAAATTTGGGCATGTAGCAAAAGATTTCAGGAACAAGCCTATGGACTGTCATAGACAATATGGTAAACAACCAAATAAGAACATTTATTTCAGAAAATCTTGAAAAGATGGGTCCACCAAAAAGCAATAAAAGGAAGATCATATAAGGTGTGGTCTTACTCTTTGATCATTCGAAGATGAAGATGAATGGTACATAGATAGTGGATGTTCTCATCACATTGCTGAAGACAAGAGTAAAATGGAGCTTCTAATGAACAACCATCATGGTAATTCTTTTCTTTGAACTGACGTTTCACCAAAACTTCTAGGATCAGGTACATCCAGAATAGAATCAAGGGAACTGAAAGTATGAAATTTGAGTATTTCACTTTTCATATGCGGATGTTATGAAGACAAGTCGCGTATATACGCAAGTTTGAAATTGCACAGTTGCGTATATGTTGGTTTGATGGAGAAACAGTGGTACAGACTTAGAAAATGGATCTGAAATGGTTCAGTTAATTATCAATTGTCTTTTCTGTTTTGATGGATGATAGTTACAATCTATTGATACTATCTAGAAGTTATTTTGGCCCTCATAAGTTGTTGATGTCCTGATGTATAACTTGTCAATGGTGATGCTTTGATGATTCTTACTGATATATGAAATGATCAGGTCTGAGAGTGAGAAGCTGGCACAAGTTCAGGGGGAGCATTTGCTATGCTTCTAATAATGCATTGTTGACATTATGTTTTCTATAAAAGTCCTTGGTAGGTAATGATACTTATCAATGATGGTGATGCTTATGTTAATGAAGTGTTTAAATGAAGCATCATACTATGCTGCAGTCATGGGTTGCCTATGATGAAATCACAGATGATACTTATATTTCTTGAGCCACATAGTTGTGTTGATGCTTCTCATCAGATTTATAGATGATTCTTTTGATGATGCAAATATTTATGTTTCTTACATGGCGATCTTCATAACTTCAAGGAGAATATAAAAGCTTGAGTACACAACTTCATTATTTGATGACAATAAGTGTCACTCATTTCTTCTATGTTGTTGTCATCATGCATTCAAATACATATAAATTTCATATGGTGAAGCTATGGATGAGGATTCCTATCATTATTGGCTCTTACATGGTATATGTTTGAGGATTGCTGCACTTTATGGTATCAAGAGAAATTGACAAATCACTGTGAGCACATGGTTTTCTTTTCACATTGATGAGAAGATAGATTCATATTGCTATCTCTATGATGGATACATTACATATAAGGATCACATGGAAGATTACTTATATTGCATATTGGTAAAGGATGTTGGTATAAAAGATATTGTATCAAGAAAATTGGTGAAGAGAATGGTGTTATTGGAGGTTTCATGAAGACATAGTTATTTGGAGACATGGATTACTTAGTCACATAACAATGATGACTTCTTACTTTATGATGATAGGCTTGGTTCTCTCATATGTTTATCATCATGGTTTATGCTTATCAGATGTGGGATGTCAAAAAACTCCGTGGTGATGATACATGCTTGATATATTGAGGAAAGAATATGCAATTCTTACTACAAATATTTGATGATGATGTTGTGGCCATGGATGATGAGTATGGTGCTTTCACATATATATGATATGATGTGAATAGTTCTGTGAATAAATTTACATTACTTCTTGGAGATATGGCATATGCTTAGTTGATTCATGAAAGGCTATGTTTTTTATGAACATGGATAAAGTCTCTTTCTACCAAAAAAAAGAGCAAGTTAATCTTGATAAGGTAAAGAGGATGAAGTTGATAGAAGATATATATGAAAATCTATATGCGGCATCCTTAGTCACAGGTTGATGATATTAAATCTACATTGTCTTTTCTTGCGAATTGATCATGAAAATATAAAGGTTGTTGTTCTTGATGTTGTTGACAGATGCTTATGGTGCATATCATATATGGTGTATTATAGTTTCTAATAACTATCATGTAATTATCTTTGGTCTTTGTTAAAGTTATAAATATGATGTGTTTAGAAATGTGACAGAATGCATGGCAATTGTGTTTACAGATGTGATAGAATGCATGGCAGTTGAGAGGAATTAATTAAGAGGAATGATAAAGTAGGAATTTCAAGAAATATATGCAGGTTCTGTTAATCCTGTCACGTATACAGAAGAGTTTAGTGAAGAAAAGTAGTGTATGGATTTTGCACCATGGTATTCTAAATATGAGGTGTTCTTACCATGGTATTGGTTCATAGTAATGAGTGTGACAAAGAATATTGATCCCTTCAAATAATAACATCAACATAACTATGGTTTTGACCCGTGGTATTGAAAAAGGCTAAAAATATATAAGGATGTGAAGATCAAAGTGCTATGGATGCAAGTGATGGAAATCTTATGAAGAAGTATATCAAAATCAGATATGCATGTTATGGGTTTTTTATGCTTTTCTTGATCTAAACTAAGTATGCGCCTGAGAGTTTGATGATGGATGAGATCCAATAGATCTAAAATATTTATGCACTAATGAATACAATGATGGATCAGGATCATGAGATTTGAAATGACTTTTCATTGTATGATATGCTCATGGATTGACTAGATATAAGTACAAACACATGTTTTTATCTTTAAAAATTATGATCTTGGTCTTTCTGAAGTTCTGAAGAGTTTCAAAATTTTAGGTCAAAATTTACAGATCTATACACTGGTTGGTCTCAAGAAAAGTGTGTATACACCCAGGTTATCTTCTTCAAAGTCGTGTATATAAAGTAAGGGGTTTATGTTCATGAATGCATGATCAACCTGATCAATGTCGTTGTCTCTTTATTGTCTATCAATGATGACCTCATGTTGATATGGGTTCAGTGTTAATGTGTGAAGTAGATCTTATTGAATGATGAAATTGAATTTGGTGATTAATTGGTTGAAGAATATTATGATTACTTGTTGATTTGTGATTAAAGATCAGAGACAGTTCTGTGAGTGGTTCAGAGTATTGCAGTAGATCTGAATATGATTTAGTGTTCTTTTCAAAAACTATTGCGTTCAAGTTCTCAGTTTTCAATATATTAAGATCTATACGTGGATTTCTCTCCAAAAAAGTGCGTATGCATGCGGTTTTCCTTACGCGGAGTAGTGTATACATTTTTTCATTTGAATAATTAGGACTGCAATTGATTATGGGTGTTGATATAGTATTCTCGGTTCGATTCTTTGTACTAGTTATACTGATCTGACTATTCTGATTGGTTGAGTTTTGATTTATTGTTAGTTGAATGGGTTTTAGTGACTGGTTGATTCACTTGTGTGAGAGATCGATGATTGGGTTTTAGTGATTGATTAATTCAGTTGTGTCAGAGATTGTTGACTGTGTTATAGTGATGATTTACAATTTTTTTATTGATATTGAGCTTAAGTGTTGATAATGGGTCTAGTATGAAAATTTGACGAACGTGGCCTACAAGTTATGATTTGTTGAAGCACGTGGTTCCAGTGTAAAAATTCATGAAATGTGATCCATGAATGTTGTTGAGGGTTGGAGACTTTAGTGAGGAAGTCAAGGCTTCCTGCTAGTAGTAGTTGTTGATCAAACAGGGGGTTGGAGCTCCCTTCCAGTAACAGCTACAAAACGAGTGAAGGTTGTAGCCTTTTTTAGGTTGGTGCCTGTGTACTGGTACAAGTTTACGCCAGTACAAGAACCATGGACTTAGAGCTCCCTTCCAATAGGAGATGGAAAATGAATGAAGGTAGTAGCCTTTTACAAGTTGGTGCTTTCATACTAGTATGACTTTGCACCAGTACAAGATTGTAAAAATCTTTGTCTTTGTATTTAAAAGAAGACATAGACGACAACAACAGGTGTTTTTTTCCCACATTGGGTTTCCACCTTAAATCCTGGTGTTCATATGTGTTTCTTATTTGTGATGGTTTATTTTGTTCATAAAACATATGGTTACGCTTAATCTGATGTTTAATAAAGTACTGATGCACTAGCTGAAGACAGCCATATGATGAATTAACTCAATCATAATTTCAATGGATGTATGCTAGTTGTCTTAAGAATAGTCACGTACACACATGGGTTCCTTTTAGTAGAGTTGCATATAGAAATCTAAACATGGAATGTAAAATGTTATTGATTTGAAAATACTGATTCACCACCCCCCCCCCCCCAGTATTTTTTGCAACAATTGGTATCAGATAAGGTCCTTTGGTCGAAGCTTAATCACTTTAAGGAGATCCATTGAGACAATGGGAAATAAACAAAAGAAGAAAGCACCTCAAAAGAAGAAGATGTCTCAAAGAGATAATGACACTGTTAGAGATGATTTCCTATTAGGTGGAAGAAAATATTAAGATTCAGAATCACCTCAGAATGAAGATGAACAAGTACAAGAATTATCTTGTACTAATTTTTGGTCCTCCGGTCATAACTTTATATGTTCATGCAATATTGAAGACAATGAATGTGACAAAGAAACAACTAAATTTGCTCTTATGAGTGAAAGTGAAAGAAATATAATAGATGTAGAAGTTAAAAGGCTCTTAGATGAAATTAGAGATCAACAAGTTCTATTTGATGAAAGGGAATGTACTTACAAAGAAGAGGTTACTAGGTTAAACACTCAGTTGGAGGAAGGAAATAAAATAAGGAAGAAGTACAAGGAAAAGGAAGATCAATTTCAAAGGATGCATGATGAAGTGACATCATTAAGAAATCAAGTGAATGAAAAGGATAGAAAAACCAAGTAACTTAAAGAAAAAACCAGTTACTGTGAAGGTATTGAATTTGAGGTCATCTCTCTAAAAGAACATCTTGAAAAATCAAATAAGAAGAATGAAGGACTACTTCAAGCATTTGAAGAACAACAAAATGAGATTCTCAAATTAAAACAGCAAGTGGAAGAGGGAAGAAAATTTGAAGAAATCATGAAGAAGTAGTATCTAGAGAAAGAAAAGCAATATCAGGTTGAGCTAAATACCCTGAAAGGTGAATTAGAAGAAAAGGATAAACTTTTATGATTTCAAGATAGTGATAAGATTTTGGATAATATTCTTAGTGGCAAAAGGTATCCTACCATCAAATCGGGTCTTGGTTTTCATGAATATGTTAAAGGAGAATCTAGCTCACAAACTGAGGCAAAGAATTCTAATGCAAATCTGAAATGCTCAACAAGGAGATAAGAAGTCAACCCCATCAACAACCAAGGAAAGAAAGTCTTCAAAGAAAATCATTTACTCCTAACTATAGTAGTGTTAATAAATTCTTTCCTTTTATCAATAATGTTGAATGTTCTATATGTCATAATTTTGGACACGTTGCAGCTAGGTGCAAAAGTAGAATGTTTCAAGATAATAATTGTCTCACAAAAAGATCAACAACTTCCAGGTACTTTAAGGGATATTGTTTTTATCGCAATATGTTTGGTGACAAAGTCATTGAGTGCCATAGAGGGAATATGAAAGATTAATATGTTATGCTTGTAAGAAGGTTGGGCATGTAGAAAAAGAATGCAGGAAAAAATCTATGGATCATTGTAGACAATATGGTAAGCAACCAAATAAGAACATTGATTTCAAAAAATCTGAAAAAGATGGATCCACCAAAAATAAAGAAAAGGAAGATCAGATAAGGTGTGGTCTTTCTCTTTGATCATTTGAAGATGAAGATGAATGGTACATATATAGTGGATGTTCTCATCACATGATTGGAGGCAAGAGTAAAATGCAGCCTCTAATGAAGAAACACCATGGTAATTGTTTTCTTGGAACTGATGTTTCAATAAAAGTTCTAGGATCAGGTATAGTCAGAAAGACTCATGGGGAATTGAAAGAATGAAATTTGAGTATTACACTTTTGCATATGCGGATCTTATGAAAACAAGTTATGTATATACGTGACTTCGAAAATGCACAGTCGTGTATAAATTGGTTTGATCAAGAAACAATGGGACAAACTCAAAAAAGGGTATGATATGGTTCAGTCAATTATCAATTGTCTTTTATGTTTTGATCAATGATGATTAGAGTCTGTTGATACTAGTTAGATGTGATTTTTGCCCTCATAAGTTGTTGATGTCTTGATGTATAACTGGTTGATGATGATTCCTTGATGATTCTTACTGATATATGAAATGATCAAATGTGACAGTGAGCAGTTGGCATAAGTTCAGGGGGAGCATTTTCTATGCTTCTAATAATGCATTGTTGGCATTATGTTTGATTTATAAGTCTTTGGTACGTAATTATGCTTATCAATGATGGTGATTCTTATGTTGATGAAGTGTTTCAATGATGCATCATACTATGCTACAGTCATGGGTTGCCTTTGATGAAATCACATATGATACTTATATTTCTTAAGCCACATAGTTCTGTTGATGCTTCTGATCGGATTTATGGATGATTCTTTTGATGATACATATAGTTATGTTGTTGACATGTTGATCTTCATAAGTTCAAGGAGAAGATCAAAGCTTGAGTACACAACTTCATTATTTGATGATGATAAGTTTCACTCATTTCTTTTATGTTGCTGTCAGCATGCCTTCAAAGATGCATAAATTTCATATGGTGCAATTATGGAGCTCATGGTTTTATTTTCTCATTGATGAGAACCTAAAGACATATTTCTATCTCTACGATGGATACATTACATATAAGGATCACATGGAAGATTACTTATATTGAATATTGGTAAAGGATGTTGGTATAAAAGATCTTGTATGAAGAAAATTGGCCAAGAGAATGGTGTTATTTCAGGTTTCATAAATACATAGCTATTTGGAGACATGGCTTACTTAGTCACATAATGATTACGACTTCTTACTTTATGATGATAGGCTTGGTTCTTTCATATGTTGACTAAATTGGTTGATGCATTTAGATGTGTATTGTTAGAAAACTCCTTAGTGATGATACATGATTGATATATTGAGGAAAGAACATACAATTCTTGCTACGATGATTTGATGATGATGTTGTGGTCATGGATGATGACTATGGTGCTTTCAAATATATATGATATGATGTGAATAGTTTTGTGAAGAAATAGTCTATACTTCTTGGATATATGGAATATGCTTAGTTGATTCATGAAAGGCTATGTTTTTTGTGAACATAGATAAAGGCATTTTCTACCAAAGAAAAAGAGCAAGTTGATCTTAATAAGGTCAAGAGGATGAAGTTGATAGCAGATATATGTGAAAATATATCTGCAGCATACTTAGTCACAAGTTGATGATATTAAAGCTACATTGTATTTTCTTGTGAATTGATGATCAACATATACACGTTGTTGTTCTTGATGCTGTTGGAAGATGGTAATGGTGCAGATCATATATGGTGTATGATAGTTGCTGATATTTATCATGTAATTGTCTTTGGTCTTTGTTATAAAATATCATGTATATAATTTGATTTAAATGTCATGTAAAGTCCTATGATGTAATAATTGGCATATTCAGTCATGTATGGAAGTTTACGATCATGTCAAAAATGTAATCCCACTTGGTTGGGTGATTGAGTGAAATATGCATCCCCACCTAGGTCGGTGATTGATGTAAGTATGGGTCCTTGGTGATCAGAAGCTCATACTCAGTTGAGTCATAGACTCATGTACTTCATTTTACATCCATAAGAGATTTATGTATGTGCTTAGGGGGAGCATTATCAAAGAATTCTATATGTGCTCAGGAGGAGCATTGTCAGTATTCATATTTAGCAGTTCATATGTGAAGTATTCATTTAACATTGGTTGGTCCTTTTTCCTTGATATTGAAGGAGACGAGTGGCTTGGTGTTTGGAGAGTAACTTGATGTTTTGAAAAGCTTGGTTCTTGGTTTGCTGTTATTTATAGGTTGTGGTGACCAAACACCAAAGTGTTTGCCATAAAGTCCAAAGGGGGAGATTGTTGAAATTATGATGCATGTGTTGTCCTTGATAGAAACTCAATTGTAACATATGGTAACTAGATGAATACATAGGTCAATTCAGAGGTAACTAAATGATGGAACAGAATATCAGAATGATGGGTCAATGGCTTGCACATCAGAATCAGAATTCTAATACAGGAAGATTGTTGGCATTATGAATTAGGTGTTGTCCTTAATGGAAACCTACCTGATGAGTTGTCCTTGATGAAAATCTATTTGATGAAATGGAATCCTACTTGATAAGTTGGCTCTTGATATAATTTTTAAAGGTATAAACAAGATGTGTTTATAGATGTCACAGAATGCATGGCTGTTTAGCAGAATCGGTTCAATGGAATGATAAGGTAGGAAGTTCAATAACTATAGGCTGGTTTTATTAGCCAAGTCGTGTATACACGCGAGTTTAGTGAAGCAAAGTAGCATATGGCTTTTTCACCATGGTATTCTAAATACCAAGGGTCCTTATTATGTTATTGGCCCATAGTAATGAGCGCGAAAAAGAATATTTATCCCATCAAAGAATACCATCAGAATAATTATGGCTTTGACCCATGGTATTGAAAAAGGCTAAAACTATATATGGAGGTGAAGATCAAAGTGTTATGGGTGCAAGTGACGGAGATCTTATGAAGAATTAGATCAAAAGAAAATATGCATGTTATTGCTTTTTGATGCTTTTCTTGATCTAAACTAAGTATGCACCTGAGAGTTTCATGATTGATGAGATCCAATAGATCTGAAATGATTATGCCTAATGAATAGAATGATGGATCAGGATCATGAGACCTAAAATGTCTTTTCATTGTATGATCTACTCATGGGTTGGTTCAATTTAAGTACTAATGCATGTTTTCATATCTAAATATTAAGATCTCGGTATTTCTGAAATTCTGAAGAACCGTACAATTTTAGGTCAAAATTTGTTGATCTATGCATCGGTTGGTCTGAGAAAAAGTGTGTCTACACGTGGGATATCTTCTTCAAAGTCGCATATATAAAGTAAGGGGTTTTTTTTCATAAATGACTGATCAACCTGATCAGTGCTACTATTTCTATGTTCTCTATCAATGCTGGCCTCGTGTTGATCTAGGTTGAGTAATAATGTCTGAAGTAGATTTGATTAAATGATGAAGTTTAATTTGGTTATTAATTGATTGAAGAATATTAAGATTACTTGTTGATTTGTGGTTAAATATTAGTGATAGTTCTATGATTGGTTCAGAGTATTGCAGTCTATCTGAATATGATTCAGTGTTCTCTTAAGAAATTATTGTGGTCAAGTTTTCAGTTTTAGTATATTAGTGGGATTCTCTCTAGAAAAGTGCATATGCATGCAGGTTTCCTTAAGTGAAGTAGAGTATACATTTTGGCATTTGAATGATCATGATTGCAATTGATTCTATGTGTTGATGTAGTATTCCAGGTTCAGTTCTATGTACTGGTTATAGTGATCTGACTTTTGCAGTTGATTGGTTGAGTGTTGATTAAGTTTTAGTTGATTGGGTTTTAGTGATTGGTTGATTCAGTTGTGTGAGAGATTGATGATTGAGTTTCAATCAATTATTGATTCAGTTGTGTTAGAGATTAATGATTTTTTGCAATGATGATTTAGAATTTTTTTATTGAAATTGATCTTAAGTGTTGATAATGGGTCCAGTCTGAAAATTTGATGAAACATGGCCTACAAGTTATGATGTGTTGAATAAGGTGGATCAAGTGTGAAAATTCATGAAGCGTAGTCCATGAATGCTGCTAAGGGTTGGAGCCTTCAGTGAGGAAGTTAAAACTTCCTGCCAGTAGTAGTGATCTGATATAACCCCTAGGTGACCTCAAGAAATTAATGAAGGCATTATAGACTCATGTGCTGGTGCGTGTGTCTATGTTATCTTAGGCAATGGATCGATAAGATTGCAAAATAAACAGACACATGAAACAGTAAGAGATCACAGTAAGCAAAACAGAAACACAACAAAATTTAATAAGGAGTTCACCCAATCCTCCTGGGCTACGTCTCCTAGTCCAGCTTTCAGTGGTGGCCTTTTTATTATGTTTTTAAAGTAGAGTCTTATAATAAGAAGCTCAATTTGAGTCTCCGTTAATAGAGGATGATCAGTAGGATGGCACTTGGAATTCCCAAGTCCTTAGAGTTCACAAACTCCCCTTACCGAATTTAGACCTCAATTGGTCTCTGTCTCCTCGATGCTACGCTTACTTTGCTAGTCAGCTTGGCTTCTCTGTTCTCTGCAATTTTTCCTTTCTTTCTATAACTCTTAGCCTTTGGCTTCTTCATTGCTTCTCTGCCTCACTATCTGTCTATCTTATCTCTGTCAGCTCGTGGCTTTAAAGCCAGTTCATTCCCTGACTATTCGTTTCGACTTCCCAGGTCTTTGGATCGCTTGCCTCTGTCCGATGGGACTTCTCTGGCCTGCATCATCATTGTTACGTAATGCTTCGCAGAGAGGTGGCCACCTGTCTTCTTGCGAACTGAGTGTCAGTTATTCTGGAACGATCGTTTTTTTCCATTATTTCCTAGATGCCTACGAAATGGATCCTTCTGTCGACTCATTGGTCAAATCAGACTTCAAATCTTTATGCGTCGTAGTTTATTTCTCCCTTGGGTCTAGTCACCCATTGGGTTGAAGCCCCACCGTTTGATTTGGAGCCCCCAGATCCTACAGTCTTCGCTTATATCATGCAGTTTAGTTGCTCGACCGTTAGTCCGTGATGCAAGTGATTTTTCTCTCTCCCTGCCAGACATGCGTTACTTAGTGTATGGAATCTCTGGGTCTTTGGCCAAACCCACTTACCGCCCGGAATGTCTCCAATATTCCGCCAGTTTCTGGCGCGGGACCCGCCTGTCGGTTTGAGCGCTTTCCCATGGTTTTCTCGTTTCCCTTGTGACTGAGCACTTGGGGCTTTTCCTTCTCAAGGGGTTTTGTCCAACGATATCAGAAATAGCCTCCATTTCTGGGTTTGAGCTTCCCAACTGCCATTTTTGCACCATGCACAGTCTCCATGGGCCAATGGTCAGCGCGCTTTGATCGAAGGTCCTCGTTGCTCCATGATGGCTGCAAATTACCATTATTGAGAGGTTATTTCTGATAGCTATAAGATTTATTGAAGTCCATTATCCATTCTTAACAATCATGGAATTATTTCAGGATCCAATTCAGATCATGGCCTTCCCACTGAAAAAGCTTTTGGACCACTAAAAGTTGGTTTTCAAGCATCGACTAAGTGAGGATACAACTTTCTCACCTGTCCAATCTCTATCCATTTTGCACTACTTGGCTTTGAACCCCTGAGCCTAATTCTGAGGTACTCAACATCTCCCCTACGCGTCGTTCTCACCTTCCTGTCCAGAATTGTGTCTTCCTACAATTCACTAAGATATTCAGGTAGCAGGTCAACAATATAAGGCAATTTACTTTGTTCTTTAGGATCTTCAATTAACAAAGGTTCAAATAGTCTCAAGTTGTCTACATTGATGATTGAGTAGATGTGCATATAAGCTGAAAAATCAAGACGAAAAGCATTCTCACCAATTTTCTCAAGGATCTTGAAAGGTCCATACCTTATTGGTTTCAGATTTTTACCTTCACCTTGCATCCTGTCCTTGCTAATATACAGCCAGACTTCATCACCAACTTGGAAACTATGCTCCATCAGATTCTTGTCATGCCTTGCCTCATATTTGGCCTAGCTTTTTTCCAGTTGTTCTTGTACTACATGATGGATCTCTTGGATTTGTTCAATGAACCTAGTTGCCTTGTCCACATCATTGTGTCCCTTAATTGTTGTGTCCTTACCAAAGACAAAATCCAAGGGAGACCTTGGTGTGAAACCAAAACAGGTCTCAAAAGTAGATCTCTGTGTGGAAGAATGTTTGGCTCCATTGTAAGCATGCTACACATAACACAAATGTTCATCCCAAAGCTTAGGATGCTTGCTGCAATATCCCCTGAGCAACTGGATCACTGTCCTATTGACTACTTCTATCTGGCCATCGATTTGTGGATGGAAAGTTGTGCTTTTCTTCAGTTTGGTGTCCATTAGTTCCCACAGACTTGACAAAACTTTCCCACAAATCTGGTGTCTCGATCAGATATAATGGAAGTGGTTAATCCAAAATGAACTCATACATGTTGAAAGAACAATTTTGCAGTTTGTTCAATTGTAATTTGTTTATTACAAGGTATCAAAATACACATTTTGCTGAACCTATCAACAACAACATATAGATAATCATGACCTTTCCTAGATTTAGGCAGTCCTCCAACAATGTCCATGGAAACACTTTCCCAAGAATCAGAAGGAACTGGTAATGGAGTGTACAAGCCTAGTTTTCTATTGCTAGGATTGCTTTTAGCACACATAGTACACCCTCTTACATATCTAGAAATTGTCTCGTTCATTTTTGGCCAGCAAAAAAAACTTCGCAACTTCGCAACTGTTTTACTGACCCCAAAGTGACCCAATATTAGAGAAGTGTGTGCTTCTCGAATTATCTTCACTCTTTCAGTTTGTGGAATGCATAGCTTCCCACAATGATATATGAGTCGGTCCTTAATATGATAATCCAATTCCTCTACTCGTTTGCCTTGACTTAAAGTTTCATATACATCTTTAAAGTCTATATCTTGAGCATATTGTTTAATTTAGCTCTCATGTAACATAGAATTATGCTTAAGTATAGTAGATGCATTTATAATGGGTCTAGATAACATATCTGCAACTTTATTGTGTATGCCCTTTTTATATTTGATGACTAAATGAAACTGTTGTAGAAAGCCCACCCATCTATAGTGTCTTGATTGCTGCAACTAGTTTTGGAGTTTATATATTGAAGTGGTTGATGATCAGTATGTATAACTGTTTCTTTGCCCATTAAGTAATGTTTCCACCTTTTCACACTTTGTACTAATGCATACAATTCTTTATCATATGTGGGATAGTTAACTACTGCATAACTAAATGTCTCAGAATGATAACATATGGGTTTACCGTGTTGTATCAACACTACTCCCATGGCATAGTCAGTGGAATCCGTTTGGATCTCAAATGGTCTTTGAAGATCTAGCAGTGCTAGTACTGCTGCTATACTAATCTTTTCTTTCAAGGTGTCGAAGGTTTTCTGCTATTTTCCTCCCCACTGAAACACCTTGTTCAATCCTGTTAAAGCATGTAAGGGAGTTGCAATTAAGGAAAAGTTAGAAATGAACTTTCTCCAATATTGTGTTGCTCCTAAGAAGATCCTAACTTCTGTAGTAGATTTGGGTTTAGGCCAGTTTACAGTGACTGCCACCTTAGAGTTATCTATCTTCAATTCACCATGCCCTACTATATGTCCCAAATAATTCAAGGATGTTTTGCCAAATTCACATTTTGAGAATTTAACATAAAGTTTTTCTCTTTTCAAAACATCTAGTGTATGCTTAACATGATTTAAATGTTCTTCCCATTTTTTGCTAAATATCAGAATGTCATCCAGATATACAATAACAAAATAATCAAGAAAAGGTCTGAGTACATCATTCATTATTCTCATGAAAGTAGCAGGAGCATTAGTTAAGCCAAAAGGCATAACTAGCCACTCATACAATCCCTGCTTTGCTTTGAAAGCAGTCTTTCATGCATCTTGTTCTGCAACTCTGACCTGATGATATCCACTATGCAAGTCTAACTTGGAAAAATAGACAGCCTCTTTCAATTGATCTAATGGATCACCTATGCGAGGAAGGGGATAACAATTTTTGATTGTTATCTTATTCAGTGCTCGGTAATCAATTCACATTCTCCACAAGCCATCTTTCTTTCTCACCAAAACGATTGGAGATCCACATGATGATGTGTTAGGTTTGATGAACCCCTTCTCGAGCAACTCCTGCACCTGCTTCTTGATTTCTGCATTCTCTAAAGCGGACAACCTGTACATTCCAATGTTAGGCAATGGAGCATCTTGCTACAAATTAATATCATGCACTATTTCCTTTTTGGGTGGTAGACCTTTAGGTTCTTAAAAAAAGATATCATACTCTGAAACAACTTTTTCTAAATTAGATTGTTGTTTAGCATCACAACCCTCAAATACATTGGTTTTATCAGGTTTCTTTTCCTTTACAACCATCAGTAAAAATTGTTTGCATGAATTTATAATTCGTTTCATCTGCCCTGAGTTTATGAGAGTGTAATTATTCTTGAGCTTATGATCTCTTACAAAGTATTCAATTCCATATTTAACGAGTAGATACTTGTTCTAAGCTCTATAGAAAATAGCTTTTCTGTCATACAAGTAAGGTCTTCCTAAAAAAATTCCACATATATCCAAAGGAATTATGTCTAACTCAACCTCATCTACAAATGCTGACCCAAAAGAAAACTTAAGTTTACATTATCTAGTCACTTGTAGTTGCACTTTATCACTTAACCATCCTAATGGGTATGGTTTCTTGTGAGGTCTAGTCAATAATCCCAACTTCATTACAATTGCTTCAGAAATTAGATTTACTTGTGAGCTACTATCAAACAAACTATCAATCTTTTGATGTTTGGAAATAACTCGAATATGGAAAAGCTCATGTCTTTTTCTCTCATTTTCTTCATCAATAGTAGATTGTGTAGAATTACTAGTAGATGCTTCAGAATTCTTACCTTTATACTTGTGGCTGCAATGGTTGCTTCATCTCTTGAGTCCGACCCCAAATCTTTCTGAATAGTTGTAGCAGTCTTCTTCTTCTTTCCCTCAAACTTCTTAGGTCTCAGCTCCGGATGCAGAATCCAACAATGCTCATCATCATGCCCGTCCTTCTTACAGTGAGTGCATGAATATTTTCTTTTCTTTGTAGTGTTGGCCTTCCTTGCTTTCCATTTCTATTTTCTTTTCTCCTTATTCTTGCTTGTAGTGGGTTGGGATGAAACCCCAACTTGTGGGCTCCCATTCTTTCCTCTAGCTTCTAGATGCATAGCCTGAATAGATACGTCATCTTTATTAATGGGATTAAACATGAGGATAGTGTGCCTCATGTAGCTGTGTAGACCACCGATGTACTTCAATAGAGTCTCAGGTGAGTCTAATGAGATTCCTAGAATCAAAGCTCTCTTTCTAAATTCTTGGTTGTAACCTTGTACATTTTGCCCTTTCAATTGTCAAAGAGTTTGCCAGATCATCATGGCTTGTTCCATGTAGGCCAGTGGATAGAACTTCTTTTTGATTTCATAAGAAAATTTACTCTGAACAGAAAGAACTACCATGTCTCTTCATGTTATCTTGGGTCTCACCTTCCCACTAAACCAGGGCAGTGCCTCCAAGGTGTAGGCTGGCCAGCTGAATCTTGCTCTTGTCTGAATCGATACTCTGCACTCTACAATAAACATCAATTTGTCTGACCCAATTGTCAAGATTTTTTACATTCAACTCTCCATCATATATTGGTAAATCAAATTTAACATCTAGTTTAATTAAAGATGTCTTCTTTTTATGTTCAGGGCTATTAGGAGGTGTGTGAAAGTTTTCTTCTTTCCATTTGCCTTTTGAGTGGTCATGGAGGAGAGACCCTTCTTCTCCTTTATCTTGTTTGGAGCTTGATGAATCTTTATCTTTATGTTTTCTAAAGTCCTTATACATTTCCTCTACCATGGACCTCATGGCTCGGAAACTATCTATAAATTGAGGGTCTAGCCCCACAGAACCTTCCTTCGACATTGTCTTCTGAGGATAGACTCTTCCAATTTCAGCATTAGTTTTGACCAACTCTCCTCATAATTTGAGCTTTGATCTAGTTAGCATCAACAGCTAAATCCAACACAAGCTTGTCTAATCTTAACAACCTATGGCTCCAATACCACTTGATTTGAAATCCCCCTAGGTGACCTTAGGAAATTAATGAAGGTATTACAGACTCATGTGCTGGTGTGTGTGTCTATTTTATCTTAGGCAGCGGATCGATAAGATTGCAAAATAAATAGACACTTGAAACAGTAAGAGATCACAGTAAGCAAAATAGAAACACAACAAAATTTAATAAGGAGTTCACCCAATCCTCTTGGGCTACGTCTCCTGGTCTAGCTTTCATTGGTGGCCTTTTTATTATGTTTTCAAAGTAGAGTTTTACAATAAGGAGCTCAATCTGAGTCTCCCTTCATAGAGGATGATCAGTAGGATGGCACTTGGAATTCCCAAGTCCTTAAAGTTCACAGACTCCCCTTACTGAATTTCGACCTCAATTAGTCTCTATCTGCTCGATGCTGCCATTACTCTATTGGTCAGCTTAGCTTCTCTGTTCTTTGCAATTTTTCCTTTCTTCCTATGTATCTCAGCCTTCGGCTTCTTCACTGCTTCTCTGCCTCACTGTCTGTCTGCCTTGTCTCTGTCAGCTCGTGGCTTTAAAGCTAGTTCATTCCCCGACTGTCCCTTTCGGCTTCTCGGCTCTCTGGATCACCTGCCTCTATCTGCTGGGAATTCTCTGCCCTGCATCATCATTGCTACGTAATGCTTTGCAGAGAGGTGGCCACCTGTCTTCCTGCAAACTGAGCGTCAGTTCTTCCTGAACGGTCATTTTTTTCCGTTATTTCCCAGATGCCTGCGAAACGGGTCCTTCTGTCAACTCATTGGTCAAATCGAACTTCAAATCTTTATGCGCCATGGCTTATTTCTCCCTCAAGTCTGGTCGTCCATCGTGTTGAACCCCCATCGTTTGATCTAGAGCCCCCAGATCCTACAGTCTTGGCTTATATCACGTGGTTGAGTTGCTCGACTGTTAGTCCGTGATGTAAGTAGTTTTTCTCTCTCCCCGCTGGACATGTGTCACTCAATGTATGGAATCGTTGGGTCTTCCGCAAAACCCACTTACCACCCGGAATGCCTCAAATATTCCACCAGTTTTGGGTGCGGGAACTGCCTATCGGTTTAGCGCTTTCCCACGGTTTTTTGGTTTCCCTTGTGACTGAGTGTTTGGGGCTTTTCCTTCTCGAGGGGTTTTGCCCAGCGATAATTAGAAATAGCCTCTATTTCTTGGTTTGAGCTTCCTAACTACCATTTTTGTGCCATGCATAGTCTCCATGGGCCAACAGTCAGCGCATATTAACCGAAGGTCCTCGTTGCTCTGTGCTAGCTGCAAATTACCATTATTCAGAGGTTATTTCTGATAGCTATAATATTTCTTGAAGTCTGTCATCCATTCTTAACAATCATGGAATTGTTTGAGGATCCAATTCGGATCAAGTAGCTAGTGATCAGATCAGGGGGTTGGAGCTCCCTTCCAATAGTAGGTGGAGAACGAGTGAAGGATGTAGGCTTCTGTAGGTTGGTGCTTCCATAATAGTATAATTTTACAGTAGTACAAGCACCATGGAGTTGGAGCTCCTTTCCAGTAGGAGTTGGAAAATGAAGGAAGGTCTTAGCCTTCTACAGGTGGGTGCCTGCGTACTGGTATCTGTCTGCAGCAGTACAATATTGTCAAAATATTTGTCCTTATATTAAAAAGACGATAGAGACAACATCAGTAGGTGGTTTTTTCCTGCATTGTGTTTCCACCTTCAGTCCTATTGTTCATGTCTGTTTCTTATGTGTGATCATTTATTTTGTTCTTATAGCACATAGTTACTATTTATCTAATTTTTAATAAATTACTGATGCACAGGATTAAGACCAACATATGATGAATTAACTAAATCATAATTTCACTGGATGTACGTTAGTTGTCTTAAGAACAATCACGTACACATGCGAGTTCCTTTTAGTAAATTCGTGTATAGAAATCTGAATATGGAATGTAAAAATTTATTGATTTGAAAATAGTGATTCATGCCCCCTCTTAGTATTTTTCTCAACAGTTGGTATCAAAGCAATTCCTTTGGCAGAAGCTTGATCGCTTGAAGGATATTCGTGGAGACAATGTCCCAAGAAGCAAAAGAAGAAATCACCTAAAAAGAAGAAGATATCTCAAAGAGACAGTGACAGTGTTAGAGACGATTGCCTATTACGTGGAAGAAAATATTCAAATTTAGAATCACCTCAGAATGAAGATAAACAACCACAAGAATTATCACATACTAATTTTTTTTCCTCTAGTGATACCTTTTCTGTTCATGTAATATTCAAGACAATGAATGTGACAGTGAGATAACTGAATTTGCTCTTATGAGTCAAAGTGAAACAAATCTAATGGAGGTAGAAGTCAAAAGGCTCACAGATAGAATTAGAGATCAACAAGATCTATTTGATAAAAGGGAATGTACCTACAAAGAAGAGGTTACCAGGTTAAAAACTTAGTTGGAGGAAGGAAAGAAAATAAGGAAGTCCTACAAGGAAGAGGAAGATCAATGTCAAAGGCTACAGGATGAAGTGACATCAATAAGAAATAAAGTGAATGAAAAGGATACAACAACCAAGGAACTTAAAGCAAGAACGAGTCACTGTGAAGGTCTTGAAGCTGAGCTCAACTCTCTAAAAGAAGATCTTGAAAAATCAAATAAGAAGAATGAAGAACTACTTCAAGCATTTGAAGGACAAGAAAATAAGATTCTCAAATTAAAACAACCAGTGGATGAAGGAAGAAAATGTGAGGAAACAATATCTAGAAAAGGAAAAGCAATATTAGGTTGAGGTAAATACCCTAAAAGGTAAATTAGAAGAAAATGATAAAAATTTACGATTTCAAGATAGTACTAAGATTTTGGATAATATTCTTAGTAGTCGAAGGTCTCCTACCATCAAATCTTGTCTTAAGGCAAGGAATTCTAATGCAAAAGCTGAAATTCTCAACAAGGAGGTAAGAAGTCAGCCCCATCAACAACCAAGGAAAGAAAGTCTTCAAAAAAAATCATTTACTCCTAACTATAGAATTGTTGATCGATTCTTTCCTCTAATCAATAATGGTGAATGTTCTATATTTCATAATTTTGGATATGTTGTAGCTAGGTGCATAAGTAGAATGTTTCAAGCTAATAATTGTCTTAGAGAAAGACCATCAGCTTCTAGGTACTTTAAGGGGTATTGTTTTTCTTGCAGTATGTTTGGTCACAAAGCCATTGATTGTTGTAGAAGGAATATGAAACATATATGATGTTATGCTTGTAACAAGTTTGGGCATGTAGCAAAATAATGCAGGAAAAATTCTATAGATTGTCATAGAAAATATGGTAAGAAACCAAATAAGAACACTAATTGTAGAAAATCTGAAAAAGATGGATCCACCAAAAAGAAAGAAAAGGAAGATCAGATAAGGTGTGGTCTTTCTCTTTGATCATTTGAAGATGAAGATGAATGGTACATAGATAGTGGATGTTCTCATCACGTGACTGGAGACAAGAGTAAAATGGAGCCTCTAATGAAGAACCATCATGGTATTGGTATTCTTGGAACTGATGTTTCAGCAAAACTTCTAGGATCAAGTACAATCATAACAAACTCAGGGGGAACTAAAAGTGTGAACCTTACATATTCGACTTTTCATACATGAATCTTATGAAGACAAGTAATGTATATACGCAAGTTTGAAACTGCATAGTCACATATATGTTGGTTTGATGAAGAAACACCGGGACAAAATCAGAAAAGGGTATGATATGGTTCAATCAATTCTCAATTATATTTTTTCTTTTGATGGATGATGGTTACAGTCTGTTGATACTATTTAGAAGTGATTTTGGCCCTCATAAGTTGTTGATGTCTTGATGCATAACTGGTTGATGATGATTCCTTGATCATTCTTATTGATATATGAAATGATCAAATCTGATAGTGAGCAGTTGGTACAGGTTCCGGGGGGGAATTTGCTTTGCTTCTAATAATTCATTATTGGAATTGTGTTTTCTTTAGAAGTCCTTTGTACGTAATGATGCTTATTAATGATGGTGATGCTTATGTTGATGAAGTGTTTAAAAGATGCATCATACTATGCCGTAATCATGGGTTTCCTATGATGAAATCGCAGATGATACTTATATTTCTTGAGCCACATATTTGTGTTGATTCTTATGATCAGATTTATGATTGATTCTTTTGATGATGCATATAGTTATCTTGCTTACATGGTGATCTTCATAATTTCAAGGAGAAGATCAGAGATTGAGTACACAACTTCATTATTTGATGATGATAAGTGTTACTCATTTCTTTTATGTTGTTGTCATCATGCCTTCAAAGCTGCATAAATTTAATATGGTCTAGTTATGGATGAATATTCCTATAGTTCTTGGCTCTGACATGGTATATCGTTTGAGGATTGTTGCACTTGATGGTATCAAGAGAGTTTGACAAATGAATGTGAGCTCATAGTTTTCTTTTCTCATTGATGAGAAGCTAGATACCTATTTATATCTCTATGATGGATACATTACATATAAGGATCACAAGGAATATTACTTATATTGCATATTGGTAAAGGATGTTGGTATAAAAGATCTTGTATGAAGAAAATTGGCCAATAGAATGGTATCATTGCAGGTTTCATGAAGACATAGCTATTTGGAGGCATGGTTGGCTTAGTCACATAATGATGACGACTTCTTACTTTATCATGATAGGCTTGGTTCTCTCATATGTTGATTATCAGGGTTGATGCTTATCAGATGTGGGATGTTAAAAAACTCCCTAGTGATGATACATGCTTGATATATTGAGGAAATAAAATGCAATTATTGCTACGATGACTTGATGATGATGTTGTGGTCATAGATGATGAATATGGTGCTTTCACATATATATGATATGATGTGAATAGTTTTGTGAAGAAATAAGCATTAGTGCTTGGAGATATGGCATATGCTTAGTTTATTCATGAAAGGCTATGTTTTCTATGATCATAAAAATGGCTTTTTCTACCAAAGGAAAAGAGCAAGTTGATCTTGATAAGGTGAAAAGGATGAATTTGATAACAGATATATATGAAAATCTATATGTGGCATACATAGTCATAGGTTGATGATATTAAAGCTCCATTGTCTTTTCTTGTGAATTGATGATGAACATATACAGGTTGTTGTTCTTGATGCTACTGATAGATGATTATGGTGCAGAAAATTTATGGTGTATGATAGTTTCTGATAACTATCATGTTCTTGTCTTTAGTATTTGTTATAAAATAGCATGTATATCATTTGACGTAAAGGTCATGTAAAGACCTATGATGTAATAATTGGCATATTCATTCATGTATATACTTTTGAGATCATGTCAAAAATGTAATCCCAGTTGGTTGGGTAATTGAGTCAAATATGTATGCCCACTTGGTTGGGTGATTTGTGTAAGTATGGTTCCTTGGTGATAGTAAGGTCATACACAGTTGAGTCATAGAGTCATGTACTTCATTTTACATCCGTCAGAGATTTGTCCATGTTCTCAGGGGAAGCTTGATCAGAGAATTCAGCATGTGCTCAGTGGGAGCGTGGTGAGTATTCATATTTAGCAATTCAAATATGGAAATCTTCATTTAACATTGGCCAGCCCTTTTCCCTTGATTTCAAAGGGGGAGAGTGGCTTGGTGTTTGGAGAGTAGCTTGATGTTTTGAAAATATTTGTGCTTGGCTTGATGTTATTTATAGGTTGTCGTGACCAAACACCAAAGTGGTTTCCATCAAGACCAAAGGGGGATATTGTTGGCATTACGATGCATGTGTTATCCTTGATGGAAACTCACTTCTAACATGTGTTAACTAGATGAATCCACAGGTCAGTTCAGATGTGACAGAATGATCAAACATAATACAAAAATGATGGGTGAAAGGTTTGCAGATCAAAATCAAAATTTTGATACTGCGAGATTGTTGTCATTATGAATTAGGTGTTGTCCTTAATGGAAACCTACCTGATGAGTTGTCCTTGATGACAACCTATTTGACGAAATGAAATGCTACTTGATAAGTTGTCTCTTTATTTACTTGTTAAATGTATAAATAGGATTTGTTTACAGATGTGACAGAATGAATGGCAGTTGTGTTTACATGTGTGACATAATGCATGGTAGTTTAGAGGAATCAGTTCAGAGGAATGATAAAGTAGGAAGTTCAAGAACTATATGTAGGTTCTATTAAGCCAAGTCACTTATACACATGATTTTAGTGAAGCAAAGTAGCATATGGATTTTGTATCATGGTATTCTAAATACCACGGGTTCTTACCATGGTATTGGACCATAGTAACAAGCACAACAAAGAATATTGATATCATCAAAGAATACCATTGACATAACTATGGTTTTGACCTGTGGTATTGAAAAAGGCTAAAATTATATAAGGAGGTTAAGATCAAAGTGCTATGGGTGAAAGTGATGGAAATCTTATGAAGAATTAGAGCAAAAGCAAATATGCATGTTATGTGTTTTCACTGGTTTTTTTAATCTAAACTAAGTTTTCACGTGAGATCTTGATGATGGATGAGATCAAATAGATCTAAAATGATTATGCACTAATGAATATAGTGATGGATCAGGATCATGAGACCTGAAATGAATTTTCATCGTACGATCTCCTCATGGATTGACTAGATTGAAGTACTGACGCATGTTTTTATCTCTGAATATTATGATCTGGGTCTTTCTAAACTTCTGAAGAGATGTGCAATTTTAAGTCAAAATTTGTAGATCTATATGTTGGTTGGTCTTTGGAAAAACACGTATACACGTAGGTTATCTTCTTCAAAGTTGCGTATATAAATTAAGGGCTTTATGTTCATAAATGACTGATCAACCTGCTCAGTGCTATTGTTTCTTTGTTGTTTGTCAATGATGATGTCATGTGTATCTGGGTTGAGTAGTAATGTCTAAAGTAGATCTGATTGAATGATGAAGTTGAATTTGGTTATTAATTAATTGAAGAATATTAAGATTTTGATTTGTAATTAAAGATCAGAGACAATTCTATGATTGGTTTAGAGTATTGCAGGAGATCTAAAAATGATTTTGTGTTATTTTCATAAATTGTTGCCGTCAAGTTTTCAGTTTTCAATATATTAAGATCTATATGTGGGTTTCTCTCAAGAAAAGCACGTATGCATGCTGGTTTCCTTAGGTGAAGTATCGTATACATTTTGGTATTTGAATGATGAGGATTGTAGTCGATTCTATGTGCTGATGCAGTATTCTGGGTTCAGTTTTGTGTATTGGTTCTAGTGATCTAATTATTCTAGTTGATTGGTTGAGTTTTTATTAAGTGTCGGTTGATTGGGTTTTAGTGATTGGTTGATTTAGTTGTGTCACAGATTGATGATTGGGTTACAGTGATTGATTGATTGAGTTGTGTCAAGGATTGATGAGTTTGTTACAATGATGAGTTACAGTTTGATTATTGATATTGAGCTTAAGTGTTGATAATCGGTCCTATTTGGAAATGTGATGAAATGTGGCCTACAAGCTATGATGTGTTGAAGAAGGGGGATAAAGTGTGAAAAACCATGAAACGTGGTCCATGAATGTTGTTGAGGGTTGGAGCCTTCAGTGAGGAAGCTGAAGCTTCCTTCTAGTAGTAGTTGATGATCATATCAGGGAGTTGGAGCTCCTTTACAGTAGCAGTTGGAGAATGAGTGAAGGTTGTAGCCTTCTGCAGGTTGGTGACTGCGTACTCTATAGGTTGGTGCCTACGTACTGGTAAAATCTTATGCTAGTATAACAACCAGGGAGTTGGAGCTCCCTTCCTGTAAGAGCTGGAAAACGAACGAAGGTTGTAGCCATCTATAAGTGAGTGCCTACATACTGGTATGAGTATGCACCAGTACAAGGTTGTAAACAACTTTTTCTTTATATTAAAAAGAAGCCAGAGATGACTGAAACATGTGGTTTTTTCCCAAATTGGGTTTCCAACTTAAATCCTATTGTTCGTGTGTGTTTTTTATGTGTGATGATTTACTTTTTTCTTACAGCACATTGTTACTGTTTATCTAATGTTTAATAAATTATTGATGCACTAGCTAAAGACCAACATATGATGAATTAACTGAATCATAAGTTCACTGGATGTATGTTAGTTTTCTTAAGAACAGTCGTGTACACATGCGGGTTCCTTTCAGTAAGTCCCGTATAGAAATCTGAATATGGAATGTAAAAAGTTATTGATTTGAAAATACTGATTCACCCCCCCTCTTAGTATTTTTCATGTTCTTCTTAAGATGACCCAAAATTTGATCCATTACCATAATGTTCCTTTAAATCTCATTTAGAGTTAAGAGGATGTCCTTCTTGATTTCATTTAAGCTACTCTATCGAGGAGGTACTTTAGGTGCCAGTAAACCTCAACACTATACATGTCTTGATTGTAATAGCTTCTAGTTTTCCCTACATCTAGCACCTAGTCCAACACCTTAGCGAGGAACTCTGTGCTTGTGAGGGTGCATCTCTCGTTAGGTAATACCCTCTTTCTCTAAGTGATTTCCCCTTGAAACAATTGGGGGTGAGATATTTGTATCTAGTAGTCGATCTTTCAGCTTTCACTTGACACCATGAGTATCCCCTTTCCTAATAATAAGAGGATCCATGATGCACACAAGATATTTGTTGAGGCACGATGTGCACCAAATGACAAGGCAATGCTAATGGGTTAATAGAGTGTAACCTTTAATTTAAACTTACCATTGGAAGGATCCTCGGAAGGAGAATAAGGATGATAGGATTCGATGCTCCTACCACTAAAGAGTGTTTGAGTCCCTCTCTTCATTTTTAGTTATCATTCAAGTGGGGACTATGGGAAAGAATGCTAATAGAGTAGAGCTAATCAACTTCTCAATTTCTTGGGAGGATAAGAAACAAAAAAATAAACAAAAATAAAACGTTTTATAAATGTGCACATATGAGTGAGAATCAAGATAGAACCTGCGCAACCTTACTCTAAAACCCCTTGGAGGTGCCTTTCGTGGGACAGAAATGATTAACTATAAAAAGTTTGGCGTGAGTGACAATTACGTCCATCAACTAGACCTAGCAACTTGAAATTTCTAGATAAACCTCAAGTAGGCCTAGACCAACTGGATGGTGAGGGAAACAACATGGCCTTACTTATTCTTCCTTTGTATCCTCCCGAAAGTGGTTCTAGTGCACTCTATTACCTGTTTTGAGAACTATATTGATTGTTGGAGGGGATTGACCTTCACCAAGTGCATACTAGTTAATAAGAAACACCAGACTCTAAAGGGATGTATGAATCCCATATCAATGATAATGCACTATGACCATTTTTTGAATTGAGTACAATGATGAGAATTCCTCTACAAGATTGAAATTTGATATCTATCACCTACCACTTGATTCCTATAGAATGTGGAATTGTTGCAAAGAAGTAGTTTGGCAAGCTCACTTCGCGTCCTAGTACCAACTTCATTAACATTTTCACATTGCCCCATACTATCTGCCATTGTCAATTCTATTTGTACACAATGTAAATTTACAAAACAAATCATCAGGGGGTGGACGAAGAGGTTGGCTTATGTGCTCTACACATCAAATTAAGAACATTTGAGGGTGTTTGTTACCACGTCCCAATAGGTTGTGGCTGGTGGGATGCTTGTAATATGCCTTTCTCCTCCTCACTTCTCGAGCACCCCATCTATGAAAATCTTATTTTCAATATTAATAAATACCAATTTTTAGTATTACTAAATTAAAATATATATTTTTTTCAAATATATATTTAGTTACAAATATTTTTATTACATTTATTCAAAATTTCCCTATACAAAATAAAAATAAACTACACTTAAATCTTATTTGAAAAATTATTCAAATGTAAAAAATTAATAATAATCCACTTTATAGTTGTAGATATGAATAAATTTTAATGCAAGTATGTTGTCTTGGATCTTCGATTAAACAAAAAAGTATAATAAATCAATGTTTTAGTATGTTGTTCATTAATGATCTAATTATTTTTTATTGTATTTTCATATTACGAGAGTAATACTATTTAGTTTTTTCTCAACCACAGCAATAATAATGGTTCAAATTTACAAACATTCTTTGAAATTTATATATGTATGTCTAATTTTACAACAACATTAATTTGTATTTCATTTTTTATATGAATGTTTATGCATATTAAAATTTTATTAATTATGTTCATATAACTATTAGCACAAATTAAAATATTAATTTTAACTAGACATATAATATTTTAATTTTATTAATTTTATTAATTTTAATATAATTTAAAATTGATACTTATTAGTGTTGAAAATAGAATTTAAGATATGTAGCAATTTCAACATATAAGTATTTCTTAAATGTATAAGACTAATGCTCACAACCTTATATTTCTTATAAATTTGGTGAAACCTTTAATTATTCCAAACACTTGTATCCATATTCCTAACTTTTTTATTCCATTAAAATGATACAATAAAACTTAACATAAATGTGGTGAATAATTACACATTCATGATATTAATGCATCTCATAAAGCATTGATTAGAATGACATAGTTTTGTTGACGTATGTTTTATGGCCTTTTTCAACAAGGGAGAAGTGATTTAGGTTGAATCTCTTTAAATAGATTTAATTGTTTGGTGTAGTTACTCTCGATGGGTTTTAAGGCCAGGTTAGCCTTTGGATTCCTCCCCTTGTAAAGAAGAAAATTAGGGGAAAACTAATCATAACCTATACTATCTATGTAAAATCTAAACTATTGTTAATATACCTAAAACTATTGGTTAATAAATAATGAAATACAATCTACAGGTAAACTAATATAATACATATAATAAATCTGATCTATTGGTTATTATTATCAGTTAAATAAATACAATACATAAATCCAAATATCATTAGTAATAAAAATACAATGAATATTTTACATATAACAACAAGATTATGGTACAACAAAGAAAAAGGCAAACAAAATGTAACTGGTTCAAATAATGGACTATAATTATTTATACAGGAGTATTACCAAAGAAAATCTAATTATAATTTATATATAATTATAAATTAAAATTAAAACTAATTCTTAATGTGAATATTAAAATATAGGTAACTACAAAAATGCAGGTTCCTTATTCTTTTAAATGAACGCTTGTCACATTGTATTTGTTTGAAGAAATATCATCAAGAATAAATGCAAAACAAACAAAATAATGTATTCTAATTCTTATTTCTCAACTTAGGTAACAAAATAATGCATTCTAATTCTTATTTCTCAACTTAGGTATACATAAAGGATAACTGTAACAATGTCTATAAAGTAAACAATATTTCAATCATTTGTTTATGAATAAAACCAATAAACCAATAATCAAAATAATAGTACATATTAGAAATCATTACATCAGAAACATTAATTCAATTCATATACAAAAGATGAAATTTATCTATAATATAAATTTCTAGAATAAAATCGTAGCAATCTAGATCAGATGAATGTCTAGATCAACGATCGATCTCAAGACACAAATCAATGGAGAGTGATACCGATCAAGTGTCAAAAAATACAAATTGAACTAATGTAATTAAAAACAAAAATGCAATAAAAATTGTTATCCTTTTATAGAATCAAATCACAAAACAACAAACTTCTATCCTCTAAACTTTGACAAATTAAATTACTCAATATGAAGAAGATAATGAAAATGAACAATATAAGAATATCCAAACGAATCAAACAAATTTCATAAACTTATAATGATAATTAATGGTACTCCACATTCACAACAAAATTAACCGGACATTTCCTTTCTCAAAATACCCCCCTTAAACTATTCAAATTCTAGAATATTGGCGAGAGAGCGTAATTCTTATTCAAAATTAAATTCATTTTTGTTTTTTACAAAATTACATCATACTATATATTTGACCAATTGATCATATCCTAATTGATAGAACGAAACAACGTAGAAGCACTGACAAGTGATCCTTGCACAAATGAAAGGCATACCCAGCAACAAATTCATTGAAATCGATATCCCCAGGGGAACAAGTTGTTAACCAAAAAAGAAAACATGATTAATGACTTATGACAATCATAAACCATAGGTTGCTACAAAATCGAGATTCTATAATGGCCATCCCAAATTTAGTAAACAAAAGTCAAAGAAAAACATACCTGAAAATATTTGCTGAAATTTAAACAAACACAAGCCAAATTAAGCAGGATTTGAATTTGGAGAAATAGTAACCTTCACGTTTAAATTTTTAATAATTATATGAGTTTCTTTGGATTGCATTTTAACTTTGGTTTCATTATATTTGTATTTATTTTGACTTTCTCTTAACTGGTTGAGGGATATGGGTTGTTTGTTTTCTTATAACAACCAATTGATATGACCATTCAAGTGAGCCATGATGAATATGAATTGTTGATGCCAACATAGGTAAAGAAAAGCAGGGTCAGAACTAGAATAGCAATGAGGAGTCTTAATCTCTATGTTACTATTGGCATGAGGCTCAAATTTACCATGGTATGAACAATCTTTGTCCTAAGCTTTAGCCTTCTTCGACAAAGGCTCGAGAAAGACTTCCAAATCGACAAAAAAATATTTACAGGAGTGTTCTTTTGCTTATTCCGTCGATCCTTGGAGATCTTTATTTCCATTTGTTTGGCGTTGAGCTTAGATCATAAATTACACTTTGGCTGACTAATTGGTTCCTATTTTCAAAGTCTAGGCTAAGGGCTGCAACATGAGGGTTTTCACTCTTATTTTTTTTTAATTCTAGTTTTAATTCCTCATGGTAAAATTCAACATTTTTTTGCCATGCTCTGAGTAAAACGGGCTGGTGTAATCTCAGGGTTTACTTCCTCATTTCCTTCAGAGTCATCTACTTGATCTGCATGTAACGACCCTTGAGAATTATCCTCATAAGACAACAAGGGCTCGACAATTGAAGAATTAGAAGAAAATTTAACTTAAGAACCCTCTTGTTCGGGAATTTGGGGTTTCTGAAACTCACTTTCCAGAAGAAACATATTTCATTCATCCCAACACTTAACATATTTCATTCATCCCAACACTTTACTAGGTAATGCTTGACCAAAATACAGATGAATCCATGGTAAGATAAAGACTTGTCAGGGTTCTTTCACTAACCTTGGTAAGCTTTGGCCATTTTGGCAATGCTTTTATAAAGAAAATATGGGAGATTTATTTCATGGCCCAAAAACACCCTAAGGACACAGATATGGTAAATGAAAAGTAAACCATAATTCCTATTGCATGTAATATAATGATAGATCCTTCAATTTAGGCTCCAGGAATGAAACAAGCATAAATTTTAGGTCAAATGTGTAGTCCTTTTTAATCAAAAAGTTCTTCTAAGGTATATCACAGACTATTTTTTGACCACTTTTCTCCCTTTGTAGGAAGACAAGTTTCCTCAGTGATAAGACATACATAAATAGGAATTTCCAAGTTACCAACTCTCACATTGTTACCGTTGAATCTGGTAGCAAAATCTCAGTCAACTCCTTCGGTGTAACCATGGAACAATTGGAGACATTTCCACCCCCTTACTTGCAGGAGTAATGGCAAGTACTCATCATATGTCTCAATATGATTAATTTGAATGGGTTCAATCCGAATTACTAGAGGCATGGTCAAATTTAATAAGAATTCAAAAGGGGTTCGACTCAAAATAATATATAGAAGAAGTTAAAGGTTTAAACCACTAACAACTCATAGAATAGTCACGAGGAGGCCGATATGACAAATGAAACATATTGGATGTAAAAAAAACCCCAAGTCGTGAATCATCATGTTAGAGAGATCAAACATACCAAGCATTTGTTGCGATAACTTGGGCAGTATTATGGTTTGAAAATTAAAGTGGAAGTAATGGTGAGGGATAGTAATAGATGGTATGAAACATAGTAGAGATCTTGTACCTTCCCAACCAAGTCACCAAAATTATTGATATTTTATCTTAATAAATTTTCTTGAATCTAGTTACTGTCGGTACATTTCATTTCATTATGTAAACATTGAGAAGTTTTGGTATCGAACTTAATGGCCTAGAAAACTAGACGTTTTATCAATAATTGCGATGAGAATCAAATCAAAGATATAGGTTGACTCATTGATCAAAAGATTTTATAATAATCGATGGTATGGCATGATTATAAAATGACAAGGTTCGAATCGTATAACTATAAGAACCTTTTTCCAAAGCCATATAATCTATATAATATACAACGTGCAATCAATAAAATGTTTACCTTATCATATCTATGAATACAACCATTATAATCTATATAATATACAACGTGCAATCAATAAAATGTTTACCCTATCATATCTATGAATACAACCATTAATCATATAGCTGATAAACCAATGTTGTTTCAAGATAGAAAGCCAATGAAAATTCACAAAACTTATTAAAATTCAAGATACTCAATATTTATGAGGAATAAAATGAAAATATATACTCAAAATAGAATAAGGAGTTTCATATCAAGTTATTGGCTAGGTTTTTTAAAGATTTGTAACCACATAGGATAACCTAGGAGCATCGATTGCATTATTTCTATGGAAATAAGATAGATAAACACAATCAACATATTAAAATAAGCATCAAATTTTGGTTAGAACAATGTTCCAAGCACAAATAGAAGGTTTTAATAAAGTCCAGATTGGAATCCATACCTCAAATGCTAATTATGAAGACCAAATCAAAATGTTAATAAAAAAAGAGGGGGCCATATCATTTTTAAAATGAGGGGAGTCGGTTGGGGTGCCACTAATTAGCGACTTGCTCGTCAAACCAATTATCTCTGTCTTGAAATAAATTAAAAAAGGACAAAGATCATATGTTATACAAAAATAAATACCATAACGATCTAAAAATGATTATTGTAGCCCTAATTGAATATAATTAGTCTACTCATAAATACATGTTCAAAATGAAAATAACAAACAAATAATTGATAAATAAAATTCCATATAAATTTTGAGAGAATTGAATAACCAATAGAGTAAAAATATAGAGCGGGTAACGAAGTTGGTGCTAAACCTTTTTTACTTTAATACCATGGGCATTGCCTCTAGTGCCAGCAGACATTCATAGCCTCGATAGGTGTTCCATTTAATCCAGATTATATGCTAGGATCCCACCTGAATGATTATAGGTTCATGGTTCATTTGAATATTAGTTGTTGGGGAAGAAGACTAAGAAGCCCCTTAAAGACATAGATGACATATATATTTTGAAAAATTAATTCACAATTTTATTATAAAAAAAAATAAATTAAATTTGGAATCCTAGATATCATAGACGGTGCCGCTGCTACCAGGAGATGTCGATAGGCTTGACATGGACGTATTTTTAACCATGTTTACATTAGTGCTTTTATCCCAATGAAGCAAAACAAGGAGAAGATGAAACCATGAGAAATTGTTTGTCAACCTTAACTAGGATTGTCTAGCTAATGGGAAAGAAAGCCTTAAAATTTCTTTAAGAGATGGAATGGCGTCAAAATTTTGAAAATAGACAACCTTGTCTTGATCATATTATTTTAATTCATTTTTTTTTATGGTGCCATGGGTTCCCTTGAAAAATCAATATTAGACTTAACAAAAATAGTTTATGTAGTGTTAATAAAATTTGGTAGGAATTTTAAATAGACAAATTTTCTTATATTGCAACAAATAGACCATACAATTAGAGCATATGAAAATAACATATAATTTAAAATTTCCTTGAGACATATTTCAAATAGAATTATTCATGTCTGGGCTGTGGAATTCAACGCACAGACAAAAACAAAAACAAAAAAAAGGAAAAACACATTGAATATAAAATGCAAGGAAAAATAATATTTACAGCAATGTGAAATCATTGGAGGGACTCAAGAAAAATATTTTGTTAAAATCTTTCCATTGATGGGAAGGGGTTCTAACCAACCTTCTAAGGTGTTCAGATGAAATGTACTAGGACCAATCTTTTCTGTAATAATGAATGGTCTTAGCCATAACCTCTAAAATATGGAATTTTCCCCTTTATCGTCATGGGAATTATCCCATTTTAGAACCAAATCTCCTACCTCGATATTTTTGTCAGAAGATTTGTTATAGAACCAAAGTTTCACCGCTTGTTAGTGTCGGTGCAGTTTATGTTTCAACTACTCTCTCTCTTCTTCTAATTTCAGCAAGGAATCTATTTTATTCTGTATGGAAGAGGACTTGTGTTTGTCCCTATAATACTAGTTATTACCCCATTACTATTGTAGTTGCATCCCTTATTAATATTGTTGTGCCCCTATTATCTCCATATTGTTATTACTGTGCCCCATAGAATCCCTCTATTGTTATTTTTTTGGCTTTATATTATTATTGTTAGGTCAGTTGGGTTATATTGTAACTCCTTAGACTCCTATATATAGAAAGGAGGTTTTGTCATTTGAATCATCCAAGAATTGTTCATTTGTGTAATGTAAAGGAGGTTTCCCCCTCGAAGAGGCTGAATTCTAAGGCGTTGATCTTTCTTTTCTATCTTTTTGGGAGGCGGTTTCATAACAATTGGTATTAGAGCTTTGGATTCTAGGGTTTTGCTGCTCCAAATAGGTCATCGTGGCATTTTCGCTATAACCTTTTTCCTATGATGTTTCAGAAGCTAAAAAAAACCATTTGAAACACATTGCGTTGAACCTCGGGTCCAAATTTCAAAGCTTTTTGTGTTATATTTGTGGATATATGATCTAAGGAAGTTGGTCTTTTTGCAAACTCCCGAATTACATTCCAAACAGGTGACCTGGGGAAAATATTCATAACCTTCTCTTTGAGCATCGGATTAAAATTTCGTAAGAATTTACAGAAAGAGGACGGAATGTAGTTTCTTGTAGATATTTTTCAGAGCCATAGGTTGAAACAATGACTCGTGGCACATCGTACAAGGTCGCTCTACTGAACTAGTCTATAATCAAGTCACTGTGGGAGATTTCGCATAACTCTTCCTTGGAGAATCCAATTTGGGTCAGAGTGGTGGCATTGGAAAGAGGACACAGAGGGCTACTACAGGTGAGAATTTCAGAAGTAGATGATTAGAAAGTACAGAGATACATCAAAGGCAATATCGAGCTCCTACAAAATGAAAAAAGGTGTGTAGATTTTTTTAAATTTTTGCTTAAGCTTGGTTTGAAAATTTATTTTGAAGGAATTCAAAGGGCATAGTAGAGCATTATTATCGGTAATTGATGCCCCGAGGAAAGAAAATGCAAACACTTAGTAAGGAACCTGAAAGCTCTAGCATGACTCATGAAGAAGAGGAAGAAATGCTACATGATATATCAAAATTACAAGAACAAGTGCAACAAATGTCACTCTCACAAAAGCTAACAGAAGCTAAGATAAATGGCGTGGAATCTAAGATAAAGGGCATGGAAGCTAAGATGGACGATTTGAAGATAGATTTGAAGACAGATTTGAAGAGAGACATGGCAGATTTGAAGACAGATTTGAACATAGACATGGTAGATTTGAAGACAAATTTGACAAATTTTCTACAAGAAATACTTACTAATGGTGAAAAGGTAGTAAAGGAAACTCATGATGCAAACAAAAGAAATGTTAATGATGATTTCTTAGACTCTAATGTGGGATTGAAGACCCACCATATTCCAAAAATCGATATGAGGAAGTTTTATGGCAAGGATCCCGCAACATGGATATTACAGATGGAGCAATTTTTCGATTTCAATAATGTGAAACACACACAAAAGTACGTATTGCAACTTTATATTTGGAACCAAATCAGTTTGTATGGTATCAATGGCTATGCTCTCATAAACAAATTATCACTTGGGCAATTTTTATGGAAGAATTGACAACACATTATGAGGATACAAAAAACAACGCTTTTTTTTAGCCAATTGATAAGTCTCAAACAAAAGGGTTCAATAATGGAGTAAATTGAGGAGTTCCAAAAATTAAACATCAGGGTAAAAAATATTCCAGCGGAGCATAGGATCGATGTGTTCATAGCGTCTTTAAAGGATAATATCCAACATGATGTTTGCCTTTGGGAACTTGATTCATTAGAGAAGGCATTCAGGTTAGAAAGAAAAATGGAAAGCAAAATTATGGCAACCAGGAAGCATACCACTCACAACTATAAAGATGGAAGTGTTGTTGCCCCTAGTCTTCCACAACCTATAAGGTTGACACCACAACAATTGGAAGAAAAAAGAGCAAATGAGCTTTGTTATACTTGTGATAGCAAATACACTAAAGGTCATAAGTGTGCTGAGAAGAAATTATTCTACATAAAGACAAATAGAAAGACCATATCTTGTGATGCATTGGCGGGAATTACCACTCCTCAAACCATCAAGATAGAAAGACAAATCAAGAAGAAAAAAGTAATAGTGTTGATTGATTAAGGAAGTACCCACAATTTTATTCATTGTAAGGTAGCAAAAGAATTGAATTGCTTCTTATATCCAGCACCAGAGTGTCAAGTGATGGTTGCAAATGGAGGAACAACAAATTGCTTTGGAAAGTGCCATAATATCAAGCTATCGATGGGAGAATATGTATTAACTAGCCCAATGCTTTCCATTCCAATGGGAGGTGCTAATGTTGTACTAGGAGTCCAATGGCTACAATCCTTGGGTACAATAGCTTTTAATTTTCAAGAACTTTTCATGAAATTTCCTGTGGAAGGAAAGGAAGTTGAATTAAGGGGTATTGCAAGGAAAGCGGGAAAGATAATCAGCTCTAATGGTATGACAAAGCTTCTAAAAAGGGAACAAAGGGGTGTAATTGCACAATTATGTTCGCTAGATGTTTCCACATTACAATCATCTATTTCTCCAGATATCCAAAAAGTCTTGGACAATCATTCCAAGGTATTTGAAACTCCCAAAGGTCTCCCACCTATTCGTGATCATGATCATGCTATTCATCTGATACCAGGAAGTTTTCCTCCAAACATCATGCTGTATATATATTCCTATGCCCAAAAGAGTGAAATTGAACGTATCGTTGCAGAAATGCTAGAGGCTGGTATAATTCAATCGAGTCAAAGTTATTTCTCTACTCCAGTAGTATTAGTGCACAAGAAGGATGGATCATGGCGCATGTGTCCGGATTATAGGGAGCTCAACAAGCTCACTATTAAAGATAAGTTTCCCATTCCCGTCATTGATGAACTACTGGATGAGTTACATGGATCAATTTACTTCACCAAGTTGGATCTTCATTCAGGATATCATCAAATTAGAATGAAGACTGAAGACATTTCGAAAATAGCATTTAGAACTCATGAGGGTCATTATGAATTTTTGGTCATGCCTTTTGGCCTTACCAATGCAACCTTCAACATTTCAAGGTTTGATGAATTCCATCTTCAAACCATTCCTCAGAAAATTTGTGTTAGTATTTTTTGATGATATACTAATCTACAGCAAGTCTTGGAAGGATCATGTTGAACATGTTGACAGGGTGCTACAACTATTGGAGGAGAAACAATTATATGCAAAAAGATCCAAATGTTTCTTTGGAGTACAAGAGGTGGAATATCTGGGTCATATTGTATCTCATGAAGGCGTTAAGGTAGACCCTAGCAAAATTAAAGCCATTAAGGAATGGAAAATCCCCACATCCATAAAGCATCTGCGAGGATTTCTTGGGTTGACAGGGTATTATCGCAAGTTTGTTAAGAATTATGGGAGAATAGCAGCACCTATAACAACATTATTGAAGAAAGATGCATTTTCATGGACTCCAAAAGCAACAAAGGCCTTTTAACATCTTAAAGAGGCAATGTGCCAAGCACCGGTCTTAGCTACACCGGACTTCACAAAAAACTATATTGTGGAATGTGATGCTTAAAGAAATGGAATTGGTGTTGTTTTAATGCAAGATGAAAGACCCATTACTTTTGAAAGTCGTCCAATCAAGGGAAAGTTTTTACACAAAGCTATTTATGAGAAGGAAATGTTGGCAATACTCCATGCACTTAAGAAATGGTGACCCTATCTAATGGAAAGACACTTCAAGGTAAAAACAGATCATGATAGCCTTAAATACTTTTTAGAACAAAGATTATCCTCTAAAGAGAAGAAAAAGTGGGTCACAAAGATGTTGGGTTATGACTTTGAAATCATCTACAAAAAAGGGAAGCAAAATGTGGTGGCAGATGCACTCTCAAGAAAGGATGAGGATGTGGAAGCATTGTTGTGCGCCATTTCTATTATCCAACCAGATTGGATAAACGAAGCAAGGGAGGAATGGAAGAATAGCAAAATGATTCTTTATGGTACAAAGATCGCTTATACCTCTGTAAGAATTCCCAACTAAAACAAAAGATTCTTATGGAATTGCACACTTCTCCCTTAGGAGGGCACTCATGATTTTTAAAAACTTACCACAGGGTTAAGAAGGAATTTTTTTGGGATGGCCTTAAATCGGATATTCAAAAATTTGTGGCGGAATGTTTGGTTTGCCAACAAAATAAAGTTGAAACAATTAAGATAATGTGTCTATTACAACCTTTATCCATTCCAAGCCAACGTTGGGAGGAGGTTTCAATGGATTTTATTACAGGTTTACCCAAGTCTGAGGGAAAGAGTCTCATCATGGTGGTAGTTGACAGACTTACCAAGTATGCACACTTTTGTGCATTATCACATCCATTTAAAGCTAGTACAGTTTCTACTGCATTTATGGAAACAATTCAAAAGCTACATGGAAACCCAAAGATTATTGTAAGTGACAGAGATCCCATTTTCACTGGAAACTTTTAGACAGAATTATTTTCTTGTCTTGGTACTCAGTTAGCTCATAGCTCATCTTATCATCCTCAATCTGATGGGAAAACTGAGATAGTAAACAAATGTTTGGAAGGATATCTTCGTTTCTTTGTATCTGATAAGCAGACACAATGGGTCAAATGATTGCCTCTGGCTGAATGGTGGTATAACACTTCATTCCATACAACAACAAAAATGACCCCATTTATGGCACTTTATGGATATCAGCCACCATCCATCACATCATATTTAAGAGAAAATTCTAAGGTTCAAGCAATGGAACATCACATCGAACATCAACAACAAGTCCTCCAACTCTTAAAGGATAACCTCGTGTTGGCACAGAATAGAATGAAACAATAGGCAGATCAACATCGCAGCAAAATAAGTTTTGATGTAGGTGATTGGGTATTCCTATGGCTACAACCATATAAGCAAATTTCCCTCAAGAAAGCTAAGAAGGATAATAAATTATCATCAAAGTATTATAGTCTGTACAAGGTATTATGGTGATTGGGTATTCCTACGGCTACAACCATATAAGCAAATGTCCCTCAAGCAAGCTAAGAAGGATAATAAATTATCACCAAAGTATTATGGTCCATACTTCCTGTACTTGTTGGAACAATTGCAGAGAAGGCGTGAAAATATTAGGAGGTAAGGTGGTTTCTCTACCATAAACAAGAAAAAAGTGGTAATTCCCTATAATAGCTTTAGGAGTCACCCAATCATCCCATAACACAATGGAAATGGAAGTATGCCAATCTTTGTGATGCTCGGAAATTGTTCTCTTAATGATTTTAATTAAATTTTTATTTGATGACTCAACAAGACCATTCCCCAAAGGGTAGTATTTTTTTAGTATTTAATTTTAATCCCTCTATCAAAATCATAGGTATCCAATTACTGAGAAGAAAAATAAAAGGAATTATCAAACACTAATGACTCAGGAACTCCAAAACAAGTAACAATGTTAGTGTCTAAAAATGTAATCCCCTATTTGGGATTGGCTACTCACAGATTTATCACCTCCACCCATATCATAAAATAATATCTAGTTGTCGAAATATATTTATGTTGTTGAGAGGAAAAAGGGTTCACAGGACTAACAATATTTAGGAATCACTATTGAAAGGGGACTTCAAGAGTAATAGGTTGAAGGGGGAAGTTGGTTCTTAACCATACGAGCGGTTTTTTGGCAAGTCTCACATATTTGTACTAGGGAATGAGAATCCTTAAATAAGGTGGGTCAATAATACCCATCCCTTAATATTTTTTGAGTAGTGATGTCTTCACCAAAGTGACCACCAACAAGGCCTGAATGGAGTTCATGGAGTACTTTCTAGGCATCACCTTGTTCTAGACAACGAACCAATACACTGTCATAATTTTTTCAAAGCATAATGTTATTAATCAATTGATAAGGGGCATACTTGAGCCTTAATATTATTTTATTTTTAGTCTCAAGATGTGATGGTGTTATACTATTTTGGAAATAAAACGTGATGTCAAAATAATTAGGATCATCTGGAACACAAAAATATTCATTTTGCAACATAGATATTTAATTATGAGAACAAGGATCTTGATTGGGAACGTTAAAAAACTCAATAACCAATATACATAGACGTTTACCTTTCACTATTTGAGCAGGTTTGATCTCTGAGTGATATTCTTGGAGAGTTGTCATCTAGTGGGCCTTTTTTCCCTTAAGTATTTATGCAGAAGTAAATTTATTTATGTTTCATAGGGAACTATTCCCTTGGTTTTAGATTTAGGTAAATAATATCTGAAATGATTTACCGCCTTAAATATAACATGGCATATTTATCCATTACAGGGTAATTTAGCTCAACTCCCTTAAAAGCAGAACACGTGAATGCCATAGGAATTTTAGTTTCGGGATCTATTTTCTATGCAAGGACAACAATGTAAGAAGATTTGAAGTAAAGATATAGAGTATAAAATATTTAAAAAAAATCAAGGCTCGTCAGGGTAGGAGGATTAGAAATGACCTATTTTATAGTACCAAAAGCCTATTTTCAGTGTTTGTCCGCTTGTAGGTAGCATTATTTTTATAAGATCTTCAAGTGGCTTAACTATTTCATAAAAACTTGGGATGAATCATCTAAAAAAAATAATTTTACTGAGGAAAGACTACGTGGCCTTTTTGGAGTTAGGAGGCAATAAATTATCAATGACATGTGTTCTTTCTACATTAATCATTATACCCTCTTTGGACACGATACACCCTAACAATTTTCTTTTTGTAACTGCAAAGATAGATTTTTTAGGGTTTAACGAGATGCCAAATTTCTTACAACATTGAAACACATTTTTGATATGCAAAATATGATTATAGCTTTCTTTAGAATAGACAATGACATCATCAAGGTAAATGAATACATATTCATTAATCAACCCCTAAAAATAAATATCTGTTTCCCATTGAAATGTTGCCCCAAAATTAATGAGGCCAAAGGTCATATTTCTGTACGCAAATTTTCCTCGTGGAGTTGAAAATTTTGTTTTCAAATAATCAGAGGAAACCACCATAACCTAGTTATAATGGAAGAAACCATATAAAAGGGAAAACATCTCAAAGCCTAAAACCTTTTGTAGAATTTCATCCATGGGAGGCACTAGGTAGTTATCTTTGTCAAAGGCTTTATTTAGGTTTTTGAAGTCGACATATGATAAGAATGTCTCCTTTCTTCTTTCTCACTAGGACTAAATTTGCAACCAACTAGGTATGATAGATAGGGAAGATAATTTTGGTTACTAAGAGTCTGTCTAATTCACTCTTGACAGTTGGCTCTAAGATAGGATGGATTTTTCTCCACTTTTGTTGGAGAGGCTTGGTATGAGATTTAATGGGAATAATATGTTGTATAGTATTAGGGTCAAAAGTTTTAATGTCCTCATAGTCCCAAGGGAATATGTCTTTAAATTCTCTAAACAGACGTATAAAATTGTCCTTTCCTAAGTGGTACAATTAACTCCCAAATTTATATTTTGTGTTTTATCTTTTGTTCCCAAGTTTATGACTTTGTACTACATGGTTGAACTATTAGTCTTACAATTAACAATTTTCTTAAATCTATCCTACAATTCATAAACAATTTCAAGGCTAATAATAGGTCGAGGGAGGAGGGTTTACCAGATCAACTGAGTCATCCATTGACTATTGACATTAAATTTAAGACAATTCATGAAGGTTCTCCTCATGCATTGATTCATCACTCATAATATCGTGAAAACTATCTTCTGAATGAAGGAACTCAATTATTTTTTGATCAAGATCAAAGACATGCCAGTTAGTAACATTATCAAGTATTGAACGTGTAAACATCAACTAAATATAAAAAGAATTAGGTTCAAATCCCTCAACATAAATTAATCTAGATGCTACATTTTCTAGCAAACCAACTTCTTGATTAATGGATCTAGGTGTAGAAATAAACATATGGGTTCATATCCATATACCCTTTAGATTTTTCATGCAATCCTAACTTAGGAATAAACATTATGCCTCAGGAATGTCTACAATAACTATGTCAATGGTTTGGTGAACTCTGTGATTTGAAGACATTATACTAAGCACATCAGTAAGCTCTCCTACTACTTTTACAATTGTTTTATGAAGTTGAATAATTTTTTCCTTTAGAAGGATGCATTTGAGCATTGAGTTTCTTGTATATAGAGATTGGAATGACATTTGAGGAGGTCCCTAAATCTATCATGAAATTATGAACATTATGGTTAAATATCTCATAAGTAGGTAATACCAGAGGTGGTTTTATTTCTTAGTAGGAGGGTTCTCTAATGGACATTTTAAAATTTGCACATGATGAGTTGGAGGTTTTTCAAAACTAGTTATATTTATGTTTGTAGAAACTTTACTTTTAGTAGAATTTTTAGAAAAATGTTGTTGCCATTTCTACTGTATCAAAGGGATTTTAAAAATCTCAAACAATGAATGTTAGCTTTCAATTTTTGAAACTATTCAATTGGATCATATTGTAAGTTCATAACAACATTTTTCTAAACATTTACTATCTATTTTTTGGTGTTCTTCACTTTATCAATACGAGGAGAATCTTGTTTTTCAATCAAAATTTTGTTGTGAGTGTCGTATTGGTGTTGGTTGGCAACAATTGGATCAGGTTATTATTAAAACAACATGTTTGAAAAATTACCCATGGTAGGTGATGTATGATCGTTATCTTTTTCAATATTGATTTCAGCCTCCTCTACATCATTTTCATCAGAGGTGGAATCCACAATAATTTCCTATATAGTATCTAATAGACCTTCAACAGTAAGGCCTTCATTTGGTGACAGAGGCTTGTTTTGAAATAGCTTCTTATAAGGATTTTTAAAATTTTCTCAGTTTGAAGTACTCTCTGCTGATTTTTTTTTCCATATTTGATGATTTGTTAAGAGACTTTTGAATTATTTCCATATCAAAAGGATTTGTTTCTTTCTTTTTGGAGGGTTTCTTAGATAATTCATATCGTTTACTAGAAGAATATGTGTCTCTCTATTTATCAGGATTAGGTTTTAAACTAAGGATATCCTTATCTATGAACAAAGCTTCCTTAAAAGTTGCTTGTAAAATATATTTTTGCGCTCTCTTCACCCACATGGAAATTTTGGTAGGCAAGGCTTTTACATCGTAGGAAACAATCAAATTTTGAGCAAGCATAGATTCAAAGAGGAGTTTAAATTTTAAGAAAAGGAATGTTACATTGACATGTTTTACCGTTTCCTTAATTTCCATTTTCATGTTTGATATTTTTGTATCTAAAAAATTTGGGGGTTTACAATCTCCAAATTTATCTAAAAATGTAGTTCCAAATTGTGCCCATGAAATAATACTTTGGGGGGGGAATGAAAAAGTACCAAGTAATTGCCTTCCCCTCAGATGTATAAGGGAACAATATGAAAACTAAATCTTCATGTAAGACACTCTTTTGTGTAATAGCAACATAAAGTCTTTAATATGTGATGAGACTCAATATTGCAACAAGAAAGTTTCAACTCTAAAGGGTACTAGCTTTAATTATCAACCCACGGTTTGTACAAACTTAAGAGGTATCGACACTATATCTGTAGCATATAATGTGTCCTTATTTCCCTATCATGATGTAATGGAGTGAATGTAATGAAATAAAATCATAAACTAATTGCGTAAATGGAAATTTTACTTTGAAAATAAATCAATCCTAGGCAAGAACAACCATTTGTAACTGAAATCCTAAGAGCATGAATTCAAATAAATAGGCCTAAACTACTTTTTAAAAGGACATATCCTAATTGGTGTTTATTATTACTCAATCATGTATTTAGAGCCTAGGGGTCATGATTCGACCCTAAAGACAAAACCAATATTTTCAAGGGAATCTGGGCAAGTATATACGTGTTAGAAGAGTGCTACAGGAAGTTACACGTGCTACTATAGGAAGTTACAATATTTTCTAGAGGAAGATATAATTCACCGAATGACCAAGAAAATCAAATAAAAATTGGATGGGACATTTATTTTTTATTTAATAGGATTTATTAGGTCTCCATTACAAATGGAATCACTCAAAAATACCTTTGTTAACACATGCTAAAAAATAACAGAAAATTACTAGTCTAAACTCTAGAAATTCTAGAACGCTAGTTAATATATCAAATGCCTAACATAGTCAAGTGAAAATGAAATGGGGTAATTTTGTTTACTAAATTTAATTATTTTATGATCTAATTCAAGTGTAGTAAACTCAATTGAATCTCATTAGCAGCTTCTAAAAAATAGCCGAAAATTACTACTATTTCCCACAAGGGACTTCCATAAGTTTAGATTTTGGAATAAGCAAACTAATCCATGTAGCTCAATGATTACTGTGGCCTTAAAAATATATTAAAAGGATCAATTCATGTCTTTGATCGTACAAAAGAACTCATTTCAACCATTTAACCCAATCCTACAACAATAAATCATCAATACTAGATGCAAAAATAGTACAAAAACAAGAACAAGAGATGCATGTGAATATGAAGATAAAAGAAGAAAAGTAAGTTATACAAAGGGTCTATGAGGCTCCTGGGATGGCCAAGCCCAAGTAAACTCAATTTCTTATGAAGGAGACACAAATTTAGAAGCTGAAAATGGCACCAATCTTCATTATTTATGTCAATACAATTACATCCCTGCTAGAAATGAAAGTGGAGTTGCAAAACTACAAGTTATCTTCACAAAATGATTAGGAAGCTGTTATGAAACCAGCTCAAGAAAAGATAGATATATAGATCAACGCCTTAGAATTCAGCCTCTTCGAGGGGGCAACCTCCTTTACATTACATAAATGAACAATTCTTGGATGATACAAATGACAAAACCCCCTTTCTATATATAGGAGTCTAAGGAGTCATAATATAATCCAGCCGACCTAACAATAATAATATAAAGCCACAAAAATAACAATAGAGGGATTCTATGGGGCAAAGAAATAACAATATGGGGGTAATAGGGGCACAACAATATAAATAAGAGGTATAACTACAATAGTAATGGGGTAATCACTAGTATTATAGGGACCCAACACGCCCCTCTCCTTCAAAAAAGTGTTGTCCTCAACGCTTGAGTAGTTCTGGATACTTCTGCATAAAATTCTCATCCTCCCATGTGGAATCTTCAGCAGATAAGTTCTTCCACTTGATAAGATACTCTAAAATTGATCGATTTCGTAGCTGTCGAGTTCTTGTTTCTGTGACTGCTTCCGGTTCCAATATAATTTTTCCTTCCTCGTCAAGTTCTGGAAATATTGTTTGAATTGGGAGCTTGTCACCTATAACCTTCTTTAAACATGAAACATGGAAAACTGGGTGCAATCGAAAAGCTGCAGGAAGCTCCAATTTGTATGCCATAGTACCAATCTTTTGCAACACCTTATATGGACCATAATACTTTGGTGATAATTTATTATCCTTCTTAGCTTGCTTTAGGGAAATTTGCTTATATGGTTGTAGCCGTAGGAATACCCAATCACCTACATCAAAACTTCTTTCACTGCGATGTTGATCTGCCTGTTGTTTCATTCTATTTTGTGCCAACACGAGGTTATCCTTTAAGAGTTGGAGGACTTGTTGTTGATGTTCGATGTAATGTTCCACTGCCTGAACCTTAGAATTTTCTCTTAAATATGATGTGATGGATGGTGGTTGATACCCATAAAGTGCCATAAATGGGGTCATTTTTGTTGCTGTATGGAAGGAAGTGTTATACCACCATTCAGCCAGAGGCAACCATTTGACCCATTGTTTTTGTTTATCAGATACAAAGCAACGAAGATATCCTTCCAAACATTTGTTTACTATCTCAGTTTTCCCATCAGATTGAGGATGATAAGATGAGCTATGAGCTAACTGAGTACCAAGACAAGAAAATAATTCTGTCCAAAAATTTCCAGTGAAAATGGGATCTCTGTCACTTACAATAATCTTTGGGTTTCCATGTAGCTTTTGAACTGTTTCCATAAATGCAGTAGAAACTGTACTGGATTTAAATGGATGTGATAATGCACAAAAGTGTGCATACTTGGTAAGTCTGTCAACTACCACCATGATGACACTCTTTCCCTCAGACTTGGGTAAACCTGTGATAAAATCCATTGAAACCTCCTCCCAACATTGGCTTGGAATGGATAAAGGTTGTAATAGACCCGGTGTCTTAATTGTTTCAACTTTATTTTTCTGGCAAACCAAACATTCTGCCACAAACTTTTGAATATCTGATTTAAGGCCATCCCAAAAAAATTCCTTCTTAACCCTGTGGTAAGTTTTTAAAAATCCTGAGTGCCCTCCTAAGGGAGAAGTGTGCAATTCCATAAGAATCTTTTGTTTTAGCTGGGAATTCTTACAGAGGTATAAGCGATCTTTGTACCATAACGAATCATTTTGCCAGCTAAATGTATCAGAAGTACTGGAATCTTGTTGTAGCTTTCGAATAAGTGCCCACACTTCTTCGTCATTCTTCCATTCCTCCCTTGCTTCGTTTATCCAATCTGGTTGGATAATAGAAATGGCACACAACAATGCTTCCACATCCTCATCCTTTCTTGAGAGTGCATCTGCCACCACATTTTGCTTCCCTTTTTTGTAGATGATTTCAAAGTCATAACCCAACATCTTTGTGACCCACTTTTGTTGCTCTTCAGAGGATAATCTTTGTTCTAAAAAGTATTTAAGGCTATCATGATCCGTTTTTACCTTGAAGTGTCTTCCCATTAGGTAGGGTCGCCATTTCTTAAGTGCATGGAGTATTGCCAACATTTCCTTCTCATAAATAGCTTTGCTTAAAAACTTTCCCTTGATTGGACGACTTTCAAAAGCAATGGGTCTTTCATCTTGCATTAGAACAGCACCAATTCCATTTCCTGAAGCATCACATTCCACAATAAAGGTTTTTGTGAAGTCCGGTGTAGCTAAGACCGGTGCTTGGCACATTGCCTCTTTAAGATGTTCAAAGGCCTTTGTTGCTTCCGAAGTCCATGAAAATGAATCTTTCTTCAATAATGTTGTTAGAGGTGCTGCTATTCTCCCATAATTCTTAACAAACTTGCGATAATACCCTGTCAACCCAAGAAATCCTCGCAGATGCTTTATGGATGTGGGGATTTTCCATTCCTTAATGGCTTTAATTTTGCTAGGGTCTACCTTAACTCCTTCATGAGATACAATATGACCCAAATATTCCACCTCCTGGACTCCAAAGAAACATTTGGATCTTTTTGCATATAATTGTTTCTCCTCCAATAGTTGTAGCACCCTGTCAACATGTTCAACATGATCCTTCCAAGACTTGCTGTAGATTAGTATATCATCAAAAAATACTAACACAAATTTTCTAAGGAATGGTTTGAAAATTGAATTCATCAAACCTTGAAATGTTGAAGGTGCATTGGTAAGGCCAAAAGGCATGACCAAAAATTCATAATGACCCTCATGAGTTCTAAATGTCGTTTTCGGAATGTCTTCAATCTTCATTCTGATTTGATGATATCCCGAACGAAGATCCAACTTGGTGAAGTAAATTGATCCATGCAATTCATCCAGTAATTCATCAATAACAGGAATGGGGAACTTATCTTTAATAGTGAGCTTGTTGAGCTCCCTATAATCCGGACACATGCGCCATGATCCATCCTTCTTGTGCACCAATACTACTGGAGCTGAGAAAGAACTTTGACTCGGTTGAATTATACCAGCCTCTAGCATTTCTGCAACCATACGTTCAATTTCACTTTTTTGGACATAGGGATATCTGTACGGCCTGATGTTTGGAGGAACACTTCCTGGAATCAGATGAATAGCATGATCATGATCACGCATAGTGGGAGACCTTTTGGAGTCTCAAATACCTTGGAATGATTGTCCAGGACTTTTTGGAGATCTGGAGAAATAGATGATTCCAATGTGGAAACATCTAGTAACATAATTGTGCAATTACACCTCTTTTCTCCTTTTTTAGAAGCTTTGTCATGCCATTAGAGCTGATTATCTTTCCTGGTTTCCCTGCAATACCCCTTAATTCAACTTCCTTTCCTTCCATAGAAAATTTGATGAAAAGTTCTTGAAAATTAAAAGCTATTGTACCCAAGGATTGTAGCCATTGGACTCCTAGTACAACATCAGCACCTCCCATTGGAATGGAAAGCATTGGGCTAGTCAATACATATTCTCCCATGGATAGCTTGATATTATGGCACTTTCCAGAGCAATTTATTGTTCCTCCATTTGCAATCATCACTTGACACTCTGGTGCTGGATATAGGAAGCAATTCAATTCTTTTGCTACCCTACAATGAATAAAATTGTGGGTGCTTCCTGAATCAATCAACACTATTACCTTTTTCTTCTTGATTTGTCCTTCTATCTTGATGGTTTGAGGAGTGGTAATTCCTGCCAATGCATTACAAGATATGGTCGGATTTATTTTTTATTCATCTAGGCTTTGTTCCTGGAGTATATCTTCTTTTTTTGACCTTTCTTTCTCCTTTTCTTCTTCCTCTTCACAATATATGTGAATAATTTCTTCTCAGCACACTTATGACCTTTAGTGTATTTGCTATCACAACTATAACAAAGCCCTTTTGCTCTTTTTTCTTCCAATTGTTGTGGTGTCAACCTTATAGGTTGTGGAAGACTAGGGGCAACAACACTTCTGTCTTTATAGTTGTGAGTGGTATGCTTCCTAGTTGCCATAATTTTGCTTTCCATTTTTCTTGCTAACCTGAATGCCTTCTCTAATGAATCAGGTTCCCAAAGGCGAACATCATGTTGGATATTATCCTTTGAAGACCCTATGAACACATCAATCCTATGCTCCTCTGGAATATCTTTTACCCTTATGTTCAATTTTTGGAACTCCTCAATGTGCTCCATTACTGAACCCTTTTGTTTGAGACTTATCAATTGGCTAAAAAAAGTGTTGCTTTTTGTATCTTCATAATGTGTTATCAATTCTTTCGTAAAAATTTCCCAAGTGATAAATTGTTTATGAGAGCAAAGCCATTGATACCATACAAACTAATTTGGTTCCAAATATACAGTTGCCATACGGACCTTTTGTGCGTTTTGCACATTATTGAGATCGAAGAATTGCTCCATCTGTAATATCCATGTGGCGGGATCCTTGCCATCAAACTTCCTCATATCGATTTTTGGAATATGGTTATTCTTCGATCCAACATTAGCGTCTATGGAATCATGATTAACATTTATTTTGTTCTCATCATGAGTTTCTTTTACTACCTTTTCACCATTAGTGACCCTTTCTTGTAGCAACTTCTTCAATTCTTCCATGTCTGTCTTCAAATCTATCTTCAAATCTGCCATGTCTCTCTTCAAATCTGTCTTTGAATCATCCATCTTAGCTTCCATGCCCTTTATCTTAGATTCCACGCCACTTATCTTAGCTTCTGTTAGCTTTTGTGAGCGTGACATTTGTTGCACTTGTTCTTGTAATTTTGATATATCATGTAGCATTTCTTCCTCTTCTTCATGAATCATGCTAGTGCTTTCAGGTTCCTTACTAGGTGTTTGCATTTTATTTCCTCGGGGCATCAGTTACCGATAATAATGCTTTACTATGCCCTTTGAATTTCGTTAAACCAAGCTTACACAAAAATTTAAAAAAAAAACTACACACCTTTTTTCACTTTATAGAAGCCTGATATTGAATCTGATGTATCTCTGTAATTTCAGATCATCCAGTTATGAAATTGCTACCTGTAGTATCCTTCTGCGCCCTCTTTCCAATGCCACAAGTCTGAGCCAAATTGGATTTTCCAAGGAAGAGTTATGTGAAATCTCCCACAGTGACTTGCTTTTAGACTAGTTCAGCAGAGCGAACTTGTACGACGTGCCACAAGTCACTGTTTCAACCTTTGAATTTGAAACACACACACAAGAAACTACAGTCCGTCCTCTTTTTGTACCTTCTTACTAGATTTCAATCCGATCTCCAGAGAGAAATTTATGACGATTTTCCCCAGGTCACCTGTTTTGAATGTAATTCAGGAGTCTGCAAAAAGACCAACTTCCTCAGATCATATCTCCGCAAATATCGCGTGAAAAGCTCTGAAATTCGGACCCAAGGTTCAGCGCGATTTCTTCTCAAATGGGTCTTTTTTGTGACTTCTGAAACGTCACAAAAAAAAAAGTTATAGCGAAAATTCCACGATGACCTGTTTGGAGCAGTGAAACCCTAGAATCCAAAGCTCTGATACCAAATGTTATGAAACCAGCTCAAGAAAAGATAGATAAGATAGATCAACGCCTTAGAATTCAGCCTCTTCGAGGGGGAAACCTCCTTTACATTACATAAATGAACAATTCTTGGATGATACAAATGACAAAACCTCCTTTCTATATATAGGAGTCTAAGGAGTCATAATATAATCCAGCCGACCTAACAATAATAATATAAAGCCACAAAAATAACAATAGAGGGATTCTATGGGGCAAATAAATAACAATATGGGGGTAATAGGGGCACAACAATATAAATAAGGGGTATAACTACAATAGTAATGGGGTAATCACTAGTATTATAGGGACCCAACAGAGACATTCTCCATGAAAGGGGGAATATTTCCCCTCCAAAATACATCAAATAGTGGATCTGGTTCCCAACACTAGGAATCTGCATTAAATGACGGCGAAGACATTGCTAGATTTTCTCAATTGTTGGAGCTCTAGAATTTGTGCAATAATTTCATAATATCTTGTTGATTTATTATCCAATATTTATCTTCCTATAGTAGGGAGAAAGTACCTAAATTATCTCCTCCTCCAAGCCTTCATAGTCTGCCCAATATTCTCACAATATTCTACAAAAATAAATAATATTAGGCACAAATATGAAATTATCCATAAACCATCCTAATGAACGTATTAAGTTAAATATATGTCAACTAATGAAAAAATAGAGGTTTAATGTGTTGAAGGATTGTCAGATGGGCCTTAATTTATGTCTAATGTGAAGCCCCATCATACCTCCCTGCTAAAAGTGTTTCTCACCCTCTGAGCAACTTAGTGACCTAATTGTGCCTCATTCCTAGCCCTCGTGGCCTCTCTCTTATGCATTCCTCAATCCTTTCTCTTACGAATCTTGGTTGTAATTTCTCTAAGGACAAGCACAAAAATGTAGTTACTTTCATGATTTTTTAGCAGTCTTTCAAGCACAAAAACATAACTTTCCTCTTTCCAAGTGAACTCTGTTGGATTGTAGATCCATTTCATTCACATCCTCTCCCTTGAAAACTTCATTCCATTTTCACTCTTTTTTCCAAAATTGTTTGTGCATAGAAAAATCACAATGTTTCTAGAGACCATTAACTTGCCTTCTTCCACTTGTTCAAGATGGATTCTTGAATATTTTTTGTTTTGGAAAGGTCTTCCACATCCTGTTCCAACCTCCTTCTACCTTTTTCCACCATTTGGACACCTCTGGAACCCTCAAAACGCCCTTTGATGAGATGTTATAATAACACAGATCATCATGTAGCAAACTTGTAGCATTATGTAGCACATCACAAAATCTATCAAATTCTGACCAAAATTGCATCTCATGGTTATTGTTTTCCCGTTACCTTTCTATAACATCTTTTAGCACTTGGACAAAAGCTAGAAAGAGATTAGAGACCTCTTGAAAAGCCTATTTTCATCACTATGGTTTGAGTTCTATTTTGATGGTGAATGACTTCTTGACTTTTGTTGCTTTCCTCTTATCTTTTGTAGCGTAGATGATTACCTAATGGGCTTTGGAGTTCTCTATTTTGATTAGGTCTCTCTTAGGCACTACTATTTTGGTTTCTAACACAATTTGTTCATTTCTTCCTTCTTGAATTTTTCTTTTGGAAAATTTCCCTCTTCTCCATATTATTTTTCTTATTCATTAGCTTCTTCTTCTCCTTCTTCTTGGTTGTGGGATTTATACAGTTATATACAACCCCCATATTACTCAATACAACTTTCAAAAGTTGGCAAGGCGGCTGTCTATTTCTGCTAGAAGTTTTAGATATTCCTGTATAATAAGGGTTTTTATGACAGAGGAAAAAACAAATTTCTTATATTTCCTGTGGGAATGATGATTTCATGCTCACTCAAAAATAATTGCAATTCCCCTTCTTATTAGACTCAATTCAAAGGAATCATTCATATTTCATTTTTTTATTTCTAAATTTTTATCAAATGTTTCCCATAGGTTGTACTACTGAAAAAATGAAAATTTTGCAGGTTTCTTGTTCATATATGGCAAGGATAAATATGTATTTACCATTTCTTTGGGTTTTGTCCTTAGAATCCTAGGGTTTTGGAGTGAAATTCCTCAAAATCATGATCTTTTGCAAAAAAAATTGCCTTCCTCTAGCATCTTTATTTTTCCTATAGTGCACAGTCTATCTTTCCTATAGCAGCCATGTTTCTCCTATAGCAATTATGCCTGATCTTGTAACACCTACAAATCAACTATGTATATCTCCTGTAGCACCCTAGCAGCCCTTGGTATCATCTAGCTTGACCCTTGATGTGTTAATGATCCTCTCGAACTGTTTTGGGAATGAGCATTGATACAACTGAAGTTGAGCCTTTTTCATTTATTTCTTTTTTTGGTAATGGATCAGAGTGCTTCGGTGACTTGGCCTTTAAAAAAAAATATCCTCTTTTAACTATTGTCTGCACTCCTCATAATTATCACTCTTCCTAATTTGGCTTGTCCACATTGCATGGGGGAGGGAGTTAGTTGCAATTAACTAGTTGATGGAGGTCAAGACTGCTAACTCATCCTTAGCTTATAAAACATCATCTCTCATGCATTGACAACAAATTTCAAAATATAATATGTGCAAGAGAAGAGGTCAATAATATTGCATACCTATACCTACCTGATGGTTGTTGGAGAGGCATGCATGTTGTTGCTGAGTTGATGATCAATCCATGCTTCCTTGGAGGTGCTAATTTCCTTTTCTTGCTTTTGCACTGGCCTTCATAGCTTGTTGATTCTTTGAATAATAAGGTTGTTGTGTGCAAGTTTCATCCCAATGTTCAATCTTCTGCTGGTGGAGTGGATGGACTGCTTCCTAAGGAGGGTGTTTCCCCTTCTCAATCTTTAGAAATGGCTTCATGCTACTACAGGTGGCTAGATCTTCTGTTGTATGACTGAAAAAAAAAAATGATGATGAGTTCTATTGTAACTGTGCAGGCTGCTTACAGGAGGAATTTTCTTCCTCTAGCAGTCATTTAATTCGTCTTCGAGACATCATTAATGCATGTGGGATTGATGGAAAGTAATAGGAGGTATAAGGACAAACTTAAAATCATCAAGAGGTGGTGTAGGTGGTGGAAACATTGATGACAAAGTTTTTTCTGATTTTTTTCATGTAAGGAAGAGTGGAATTTGGAGGTGAAATTATGTTAGATGGAGTGGATGCATGATGAAAGCGGTGTTGGGGGGCCTCTCTCAACGTTTCCTAAAGAAGATATGACCTTTTGACCCCTTTCTCCAATTAGATTGCCTCCTGTAGCTTCTTCTCAACCATCCTGTAGTGCTCCAGGAACTTCCTATAACAATTACAGTCTTCCTGTAGCAAAAGTAGTTTATGCATATCTCTACAATAGTAGACTGGATTGACCTGAAATTTAGTGAGCATGTTGCCAACATCCCTATGCATCTCCCCATTAAAAATATTGGCTAATGGATGCATGAATATTAAGAAAATTTAAAAATGGTTGTAGGTGATGGAGGTCAATTTATCAAAAAATGTGCATTGTAATTTGCTGAAATTGCTTGGTCATGTTACCATCATCCATATGCATATCCCTGTGATAAAAATTAGCAAATCGATGCAAAGTTATCAATATATGATAAAAACAAATTTATTCTTTGTGTATTTTGATTTCCTGTAGCAAAACAGATCCTTCCTGTAGCATTTTAAGACAACAAGGAAAAAAAATGGGAAAAGGTGGGGAATGATGAGTGGATGCTCGAAAGAGATGAGGGTGATGGTTTGACATGGAGCAAAGGGGGAGAAAGTCCAAGTTTGACTTCCTTTGACTATAATTTTGCCCAACTTTTTCTTTTGGTGACAACTTGTTTTTGTTGCTTGTAGAGGTTGGAGAGCACCTACATTCATCAGAGAGATACATCGAGCAAAGTATTTTTTTTTTTATTTTCCATTTTTTTCTTTTAGGACTACTAGCTGCCTCGACGCGGTTTTCAACTAGTAGGTCTACCTAAGCGCCCCAAAGGAGGTTTCCACCTAGGATCTTTTCTTTTTCTTATTTTTTTTCTCTTTTTTCCAACCCATTGACCACCTCATGGAAGTTTTCAATCAATGAGCCAATCTGAAGTGCCTCAAATGAGGTTTTCACCTGATATTTTATTCTTTCTCTTATTTTCATTTTTAGTTTTCTTTTTTCCTTTCCTACTCTACTTGAAAAAAAAAATCAATTTCAAGTGTAGGAATATTTCGAATGGAACGACTTGCATAACAGGATGGCATATGAAATCATGTGTAGGCTCTAAACATATGATTCGACATGTACCTGAATGTGAGATACCGACTGCTTTGACTGAGATGAGATCAAAAAATGTTGAAGAAGAGTGTGTTTCAATAGCTTAACAGTATTTTGGAACCATGTTTCAATATAGTTATGATGCCCCTGGTCCACTTGCTTATTTAGATCATCTTGGATGTCTTCTTCTTCCTTGAAATTCACATCTTCGTCTTTTTTATTATTATTCTCTTGAAAACATAGAGGATCTAATCATTAACATGATGTAACTCCCTCAATCTTTGATTCTGATGTTTTATCTCCATCAAGTGCAACACATGATTCTTTGGTCTTCTCATTTGAATCTTCTTTTTCTGAATGTTGTCCTTCAATGATATCAAGAGAATCTCTTTTTTCCAATTCTGGTCTTGAGCTAAGATGAAAAACACTAATATCAAGAGGAGATGTAAGAAAGTGTTGTAACTCAGTATTGTAAGTGGGCTGAGCTACTTCCTTGTGTGGGTTTGGAAATGGTGGTAAATGTAGTTGAGTTTGTGTGGATGTTTGAGATGGATGTGGTTTGGGTTTGTCGTTGTGGTGGAGGTGGATGGTAGGGATATCATGGAGTTGGGTATGGAGGATATTGAGGAAAAGATTGAGTATATTGTGTGTTGACACCCAGTTTTTCCTAATTTTTGACAACTTTCCTAGACTTTACCTCTCCCATTTTGAACTCTCCTTGAGCCCTAATTGTGCTTATTTCAGTTATATCATTTAGGTTTTGGCCAAAAGGATGCTATATTCTTGAGGTATGCAGATTAACATACAAAAGTGTCATTTTACCTTAATCTTAAGCACTCCTTAAGCTAGTTGTTTCCTTATTGAATTATCATGCCAAGTAATCTAGAAATATTATGCAGATTTTCTTTGGTTCAAAATAGTCCCGCAATTTCCTGTAGATAGCTGGTGCGGTCATATTTCCTGCAGACACTCTGAAATTCCTGTAGACATGGATTTCCTACAACCACTTCGATTTCCTGCAACAAAATTGGCAGTTAGCTATGTTCTACTCACTTCCAAATCAAATGAGAACATGGGTTTTATGGGGAATTCATCGTACATGGATGTTGTCCTATTGGTTGTTTCAAATACACCATAAAAAAATTCCCATATTTGCAGACCTCTTCTTGTTGGCCGCATGAGGGAAAACTCCAACTATGTAATGAATTTTGTCTAATCCATGCTTTCAGTCATGGATTAGATTCAGTGGAGCTAATTTTGACATTTTGTACTAGTATTGATAGCTAATAGCTCAGATTAATAGTTTTCCTCATTTGAGCCAAATATGGGCTTTTGAACATGTATAAATTCGATTATGTTTTATATTGTAAGCGGTTGGGTTGGATTTCCTGATAGCGCATATCAGATTGTACTTGGCTGTAATATCTTCATATTAATATAATACTTTATGTTCTACCTATTCTACTGAGCGAGCCCTTTTAATTTTGAAGGGGTTGTGAGTGAGGGAGGTGTTAGTGTCGATATCTTCATCCCTCCATCAGTGATAAAAATTCTCTTTTTGCATGCATTTTAGGTGTCTCTTCCAATCGCCTGCATTCCATTAGGTCATGGATCAACTGATGGTAGTGGTTCATTATCAAATTTCCTTCATGGTCTTTACCTGCTATCCTATTTTCACAAGTTCAAGTCATTTACAGTCATCTTTTGTCATTACATTTGCTAAATCCATTTTTAGGGTTTTAGGTCTTATTAGGTCTAGTTTTGCCACCATAGTCATGTAAAAGATCAATAATGGTCAATAGGCACATGAGGAGGTGTAATAAGGTCTCAAGATCAAAATTTCAATAATGATATACTCAATAAGTGATTTTTTCCTCGAAACCCTGTTTTGAGGTAAAACAAAGTTTTTATGTTCTATGTATAAAAATTTCATGTAATTTTAATTTTCCTATATGTAATAAGTTCAGAATTACTGCCCTTGGCCACCTTGCCAACTCCAGCCACTGCAAGAAAAAACACAAGCATCAATGCATCAGTTTGTCAAATGATTAAGAAAAGTCAATTTCAATGGAAAAACAGAGTTCAAAACCAAAAGTGACTTGAACATTAGGAAAGTGGGTTTGAGATGAGTGAAAAATTAAATTCATTCATATTTAAAGTGAAAAAGGTCCTCTTCGTCATTTCATTGTGCAAATTTACTCTTGGAGAACAAAAATCGTGTTTTGGGAGTATAAGATGCAAAAACACTGTCTTTTAAAGCAACTTGTCCTAGCGCTGCACATCAGAGGTAGTGCACTACGCATCAGGAAGGCGTTGCGCATCAAAGGAAGAACTGTAGTGTAAATTTGAACTGGCGCTGTGCATCAGGAGGACGCTGCGCATTAGACCCAGTGCGCCACGCATCAGTCCAGTTTGCTCCAAATCATCCCAAATCGTGCCATAACCCTCAAATTTGCTACATTTGCCCTCTACAAGTAAGTAATCATCCTCCTAAGGTTTAATTTGAATTCACATTGGTGTTTTGCATGAATCTTGCATGTGAAAAATGAAACCCTAGTTTCTCTTCATTTTTTGCCATCCAATTGTGTAATTTTCATCCTGCCTTCACAAAAACTTCATCAAACCCATTTTAACTCTTTATTTACCCTAATACACTTCATTCATCTCATTTTCTCATACACCACTACCCTAAAGTAATTATTTCCCTCACCAAACCCTAAATCCCTCACTAAACCCTAATTTCCCAAAATCATTCCATTCACTCCCCAACTTCATCTCCCAAGAGTAAAATCCCTTCATACTCATCACTATTGTCTTATTTCATCACCATTTTTCATCATACCTTCATTTTATCATTTTCCCTAAAACAAGCACAATGGCAAGAAACAATGACTCAAGCTATGAGCAAGAAACACAAAGTGACAGTTCAGGAGACAGAAATGTATAGCCTATGAGACCTCACAAGGGTGGGAAGATCATCAGAGAGGAGCCTATTAGTATTGCTGAACTTCTTGCTTGTCATCTTGCCACCACTTGTTTCAGATACCAATATTTCTTTGAGTTTTGTGAGATGGTAGAAAGGGTTAAGTATCATCATGAATTGACTAGGCAATTTTTCATCAACATGGAGGACAATATGGTATAGCTTGCTGGCATCAACTTCACTCTTTCACTAGCCATTATTGTAGAAGAAACTAGGATGCCAGATATCATAGCCAATTAAAGCTAGATATCATAGCCAATTGGGCAGGGTGTTTCCTTTCAAGTCTTTGGAGGACCGATATGTGCCATTAATGAAACTCATCATTAAATACTTCACATGTGAGGGAAGATTTTCCTAACTCTATGCTTATCATATCAGGTTGCTTATGCATTTTACTAGGGTTAGAATGATGAGCATACCATACTTCATTCGCAAAAACATAGAGAGGATGACTGTAATTGCAAAGAGGAAACCCTACCCACAGCAACTCAATAGCATATATCACTTTGTTGTCATCAAAATTGTTGTTTTTCATTAGTTGACTCAGTTGGGAGTGCCATGGGAAACCTTCATTTTCCATGAGATTTTCAAGGAACCTCAAATGTTTACAGAACCTCAAGAGGAAGCTGGACCTTCCGGGCAACAAAGAGAGCATGAAAACAAAACTAAAGAGGCTCACATTCCTATATTTATCACTTATGAAAAGGGGACAAGAATACCTTTTGCAGCTGCAAAACAAGTATTATCTCCACCAGGGGTGGAAGGGGTCTCATTCCCTTCACCGGACAACAAGAAAATGTTATCTTCACCCAGGGTGAAAGGGGCTTTGCCTTCTTCTTCAGTAGAGTAGGTACAGGATAGGGGAAAGAAACCATTGCATGATGAAGTGCCTTCTGAAGGCCAAGATAGAGATTTCATTTTGTTTGAGGAAGAGGACACTGATCTGATCTCCCAAAACTCAAGGCTCAAGGAGGTCATTAGAGAGAAAGAAGCTGACATCCAGGCCTTATCACTTAACCTTGAGAGGGCTAAGTGGATTACCAACTTCCTTGAGAAACAAAATAAGCAATTGGTGGGCAAACAAGAAATCTTGGAGTTGCAAGTCATTAAAGAAAACCCGCAAAAGTCTAAGAGGGCAAAGAGCAAGTCGATTGAATAAAAGGACAATGACCAGGAATATGCGTTGGAAAAGGTGAATGCTCACCTTGAGAAGCTACTGGAAAAGGAAAATAAGGAAAATAACATGCTACGCCACATGGATTATCACTACTTGGCCCGAAATAAAACCTGCAAGACAAGGATAAGGTACCTAAAAGTCAAGCTAAGGACAGCATTAAAGACCAAAAAGGAGCAATACAAACCTAGAATCTTGGCTGAAGCTTCCTCGGCCTAGAAAAGTATTTAATGACCTTGCCTCTTGCCAATTTTGAATAAGTTTGGAGAACTTTTTGTCATTTTCAAATTTTTAATTGCAATACACAGGGATTTTTCTCTGATGTGTAGCGCCACTGGTGCCACGCATTGAACTGGTAAGGAATTTTGATGAATGGCTTAAATTTTTGGATTTCTCATGAAAAAATATGAAAACCCAGAAAATTTCATGAATTTTGGAGGATTTTTGGGTCACCAAAAGGGAAAAAAACACCTCAAAATTGCCCTTTCTACCACTTTTTGGACCCACAGGAAGCAGTGTTGGGAGAACTAATTTTTGGAGGGGAAAATGGACACCAAATTCAAAAATTCTACTTGTCCTAGAAATTGGACAGACAAACCTTTCCAACAAGCCAACTTGGAGCAAATTTGGTGAAGGGGAAGGCCTCCAAATTCAACTGGGAAAAGGCACTGCGCATCAGGCACAATTTGCTCAATTTTGCTCAAAACTCAAAATTTTCACTTAGTTTTTTCTCAGTTTGACTTTTTCTCTCTCATGGTCAAACTCATGATGTAAATTGATGTAATTTTATGTAAAAATAATGAAAATTGACTCAAGGAGTTAGATACATCATGTATAGGTGCTTTTGAACTGAATGATTCAGTTTCCATAGTTTTAGAGGCAAGCTGTTCCAAAAGCCTATTTTTCAGTTCCTAATTTAGATCTTGTTGAAACAACTCCTAGACTCATGGATTCGACCCCTAAAGGCTAGCATGGGTGGTTTTTTGCCTATATCTTGTGCTTTCTTAGTCATTTTTCAAGGTTGGACTCTTGTGAATGCTTTGAGCATTATTGTACATCATCTCTGCAGTTTGGCAAGGAAATAGACCAGGGTTTGTAGCATTTTGTGGGATTCTTGTGGCAAGGTGATTTAGTATTGTTTTTCCTTCTGTAATTCAAGTTATCATATGTTTATGTATGCCATTATCTCTCTCTTTTCAGCTTAACTAAATTAATCAAGGATAAAGGTGGAAATAATTGATGTTGCAGTGCTCTACCTTAGGGTTTGTTTAGCTTTACATGTTTTCTACTGTTTGAATAGGAATCATGACACTTACATGCCCTCTCCAACTCCTCATCAGTCTTAAGACTCTCAATTTCAGTTAATTCAAAGTACTAAAGCATTTTCCTACCTCGCCCCACAGAAACCTCTGCAAGACTGAGTTCATTCCCTGGATGCAAAACTGCCTTTCACATTTGATCCAGCAAACCAACCTAAAACTCAATAAAACTCCTCTGAGCATATACCTAGCCTAAAATTAGTCTTTAAATCAGCCATATCAAGCCTCATTTGCTATATTTTCCTGAGATTCACAAGGAGGGAGCCCTCTCCTGACCTAGTAGGGCTTGCTACCAAGTTAAGCGTGGTTTGATGTTACCCTAGACCTGCCTTTCTCAACCTGAGGTAGATTTAGGCACTAATAGGAGGGATCCCTTTGCTCACAACTTTCTTAGTTGTAGCAGTGTGTTCATTTTAATTCTTTTATGCAATAATAACTTGTTTACACAACTAATGTACTCTTTCTGACATTTCAGCAGCAATGTTCTATTGATTGAATTATTAATTTTTCATGTTAATGTGTTGATTTCATTTAATCAAAGATTTGATTTACATTGTTAAATGATTTCTTTATTGTTATAAGTTTGATTTCCTATCTTCTCTAATCAACATCAGCAATAATAAGAGCTATAGAGGGATGTTTCAATCCACTCCATAACCTTTTGCTGCCAAATGTTGATGCAGAAAAGAGGCATTAGTTATGTGTATGATTGACTATTTTGATTAGTAAGCACTCAAGGTATTAAGCCTGCATATATTTTACACAAAATCTCACAAGCTTACCTGCCCTAGGTTGATGACCTATGTTGACAAATTACAAGTCTATAATTTGACTCAAAATTTTGGCTCCATTGTCAGGGAGGTGTTAAGGGATAATACCAAAAGTGTTTTAGTATTATGTGTATTGTTTGAAATTTTCAGGACTAGGGGGAGTCGAAGTGGTGGGACGAAGGGAAAAGCCTACGCACCTGCAGAGGTAAGAAATTCGCCAAAGTCGTGTCCTAATTTCTTGGTAAGTAGTTTTCTTTGAATTTGTTTACATAATAGATGATAGGGTCCAATATTTACAAATGTCTTTTGTGGTGGTGTGAGCACCACTTCATTTACTAATAAACTGGCAAGAAAAAAGAAGTCTGCAAGAAACAAGGCAACAAGGGAAGAAGAGTCTAGACAGGAGGTCTATGGTCCTGAAAAGAGCCTAGAGCATATTCCTACTTCGACATTAGAATCTTCTGAAGGAAAACCTTCTATTGTTGCCCATTTAGAAACTGCCCTCACAATGAAGACAACATCTTTGCTCAATGGTCAGCTTGAAAAGGATTTCCTCGTTAATCCTATTCAAGAACCAGAATTTCAAACCATTGATTCCGCAGAATCTATAGTTTATAAAGGTCCTACTACTCTTTGGTCCAATATGGCTCATGAAGAAGGAATTGGCAATACAGATGGAGGCTATGATGAGAAGGAAGAGGAACTAATCACATTTGAATTCCCTATCAGAGAGAATAGTGGAGCAACTCAGATGAAGAATATTCCTCCCTCAGTGTTGCCTAACTTTCGTGGAGTCTCTAGTGAAGATCCTAATGCCTTTTTGTTCCAGTTAGACATGTTATACAAGATCGATGACCATTCTTCCAATGCTCAAAAGCTGCAGTTGTTTCCTACAACATTGAAGGATGCAAATCTCAGATGGTTTATGGGGTTGGTTTCAAACTCCATTACAACTTGGGAAGACATGAAAAAAGTATTCTTGAAGAAATATCAAGATTATTACAAAACTAGGTACCTTAGGGAAGAAATATTTGGCATGACTCGGAAGGAAGGGGAGAGTCTCGAGGATTTGGTGGAAATATTTCAGTGCAATTTGTAGAGATCCAAGATGAATCAACTAAGCAAGGACACCAAGAGAACAATTTTGCTCAGGGAAATCAGATTGGAATCTCTAGAGATTTTGAACTTAATGGGAGGAGGTGACATATCAAAGTTAAGTTATGATGATGTGTGTGAGTTGTGTCGGTGATATTCAAGAGGAGATTCTAAAGTTGGAGGAGGAACAAGAGATACTTCTTCTAGGTTTGTCAAGTCAGTTGCTCGAGCTGGAGTAGCCAGAGTTGAAATGGGTAATCTATTTGAAAATTTAAAACTAATATTATTAGCACTTTATCTTCACAATTAGATGTTTTGCAGGCTAAGAAGAAATAGGAGAAATAGGAGGAAATGGAGAAAGCCCTCTCTGGGTTCTACTCGAAATGCAGGAAGAAGCATCCCTTGAGGGAATGTCCTGCAAATAGTATAGAGGTATGCCAAATCTATGAAGCTGAGCATTCCATTGATCAATGTCCTTCACTTCCTGAGATTAAAGTAGAATATCTAGCAGATCAGGGAATTGTCAATGAACTTTATGCAATGGCACCTCAAATACCATGGCAACCACGCCCTACAGGTATGCCTAACTCGCATTTTCAAGTTCCTTATACTCAGAATCAGATATGGAATATTCCAATGCCCTGGTAGCCTTGACCTCCACAACAGCCTTGGCAGGGGAACGTTTCTTACCCTACTGCACAGAATTTTTCCTCTCATAACTTTTATCCACCATATCCCACACCGCAACAAATGATTCAACCTCAAAATCAACAACTTCAGTTGCTTGCCCCACCAAATCAACCTCATCCCATTCAACTTTCTGCTTAGCCAATGTTTAATCCCCACAATAAAACCATCCAATTCGTTCAAAACATTGGATTGGTCACTTATCCCACTTTTCCTATCTACTGTATTGCACCACAGCCACTGTAGGAAATTTATGTTCCTATGTTACAGGAATTTCCTGTGTCGTTGTAGGAAATTCAGCTTAGATCGGGAAAAATGGTGAGTCAGCTCGGAAGGATTGAAGAGATTGTAGAGGAAGATACTCTGGAAATGTCTGAAGTTAAAACCACTCCTGAACCAGCAAAACAACCTAATTCAAGGCCACAAGAACCTTCCACATCCCATATGGTCAAGCCTCCTTTTCGAGAGAGGTTGGAAATGAAATTAAACCAACGTAAGTTTGATCTTGTGTCTAAAATAAGAAATGTGTGCATTAAGATCCCGTTACTCCAAGAAATTAAGTATATCCCAATTTATTCGAAAATAGTGAGGGAGATATGTATCAAGAAACTAGGAAGACAAAAGAAATAACTCTCTACAATTCAATTAGGTGGAAAGCTTGCAAGTCTAATGTCCACCGGATTTGTTACTAAAAAATATGCAGACCCCAAAATCCCTGTGGTTACCACCTTTATCAATGGACATCCCATAAATAACACTTTAATTGATTTAGGTGCAGCTATTAATGTGATTACTATGGACACTTTATCTCATATAGGATCCTTTGACTTATTACCTACTCCCACCATGTTAGAACTAGCAGACAGATCTAAGGTAAATCCAGAGGGGGTATTGGAAGACATTGTCATCTAATTAGATTCTTGAGAGTACCCTGCATACTTTTATGTTCTTCAACCCCAACCAACTTGGGAGGAAATCCTTTGATCTTGGGGAGGACGTGGTTAGCCACGGAAGATGCCTACATAGGGTGTATGTCTGGAAATATGACCATCACTCATGGAGCTGAAACAAAGCACATTAATTTGTATCCCCCTTATTAACCCCTCTTGAGATCAGAAAATACACATTAGGTTGAAGAAGAGGAGCATGATTCAGAATGTACCCAACCAATTTTGACAATAGCCCAAGCAATGAGCCTTAAAGAAAATTCAGAAGAAAATTTGATAAATTGTTGTATTTGTAATCCTAATTTTCCACGGCAATTAGAATGGTAGTCTAGTCATAATTTGGATATCATTACTGATCTACAGGATTTTCATGAACATAGTAGAGCATTTGCAATACATTCAACCCTCTTATCTACATTTCCTACAAATTCCTTGATTGAATGGGGAAGGTAGTTGAAATTTTTCCTGAAAATCCTTTAAACATTAATTTTGCCTTAACCCCTAAACATGAAAAATAGTTAGTTCAAGCATTGAAAACTTTTTAGATGCATTTTCTTGGCAATATACAGGTATGAGAGGCATTCACCCAGACACATGCATTCATCATATCTATATAGAATAAAATGCTAGACCTGTGGACAACCACATTAGAGGATGAACCCCGCTTTGAGGGAAATTGTGAAAGATGAATTATAGAAATTGTTAAATGTAGGGTTGATCTATCCTATCTCATATATCCAATGGGTATCTCCACTCGTTATTGTCCCCAAAAAGAATGGTAAATGATGAGTGTGTGTATATTATACGGAACTATTAAGCAAAGCTACCTTAAAAGATCACTTTCCCTTGCCTTTTATAGATCAAGTGGTGGATACATTAGTAGGGAAAAAATATTTTTCCTTCCTAGATGGATTTAGTGGATAAAATCAAATTAGGATAGCTCCAGAGGACCAGGAGAAGACAACATTCAGGTCCCTGGGGTACCTATGCATATAGGGTATTACCATTTGGTCTATCCAACGCACTAGCCACATTCCAACGGGCGGTCCTTGCTATTTTCTCTGACCTTTTGCATGATTGCGTAGAGGTCTATATGGATGATTTTACAGTTATGGGCGATACTTTTGAAGAGGCTTCACATTATCTTGAGAAGGTTTTTCAGAGATGTATAGAAACTAATCTTTCATTAAGTAATGAAAAATGTTTTATGATTATGACTGAAGGTATTGTTTTGGGTCATCATGTTTCTACTGCAGGAATTAAAGTTGATCTGGCAAACATTGAAGCTATTGAAAATTTACCTCCACCAACAAATCAAAAGGGAGTTCGAAGTTTCCTTGCACATGCAGGCTAATACAGAAGGTTTGTTGAAAATTTTACAATGGTAGCCTCTACATTGTTCAAATTATTCACTAAAGAATCTAAATTTCATTGGAATGATGAGTGTCAAGCTGCATTTGATACACTCAAGGAAAATCTTTCTTCAACACCTGTCTTGAGAGGCCCAGATTGTAAATTTCCCTTTGATCACTAGTCGAAAATGATGAAATTAGTGCCTAGGTGACTAAAAAAGTTAGTCACCGCAATCATTTCAAGTGAATTACTGCTAAATTTGAGCAATTTTAAGTGACCAAACTAAAAATGACTAACTTAAACGACTAATTTAGTTTAGGGATAAAATATATGACTAGATAATAAGTGACCAAACTAAAAATGACTAACTAAAATGACTAATTTAGTCCAGGACTAAGATATATGACTAGATAATAAGTGAAAAAATTAAAAATGATTAGCGTAAATGACTACTATAGTCCAAGAATAAAAATATGACCAAATAATGAGTACAAGAAGTATGTGAATTATTCATTTATGTTATTAATTTTTAATTGTGTCACTCAAGAAATGGAAATTGCAATTTTGATACTGAAGTGTTTCATTTCACTACAAGGTTCTATGAATCCACCTACAGTGTTAAAATTCTGAATACCCTTTAGTCTCTAAATTTTAACACTACAAATGGATTCAGATATTCTCAACATCAGTTTGACCTTCCTTCTTCATTGGGGCAATGCTCTCCTTCACCAGTTCATCCAAGGAGGGCAAGGCTAATGGAACTTGATATGAAGGACAAGAAAAAAAAACCAGAGAAAGTCGTAACTTCTGAAACTTCTAGAAACCCTAATAAAGTCATAATACATTATGTGTCTTTCTCCAATCTCTAGGATGAAAGGGAAACCAAACTCAAAGCTAGACAACCCCAAGAAGAGTTTTACATCCCCTCAAAAATGGCCTCGAGCCCTGGGATAGCTAAAACTAAAGGACATGAACAATGCACAATTGGGGCAGGGGTTAGGACCTCTAAATCACTAGATGAGTACCCTATAAAATTATTAAATTTTCTCTCTAAAAACCTAGTAGGCCCAAAATCCAAGGCAAGGAGACCTTTCGATCTAACTTCCAGATTCGAATGGATAAAATCCTTTCTAATTCCTAGTTTTTTTGTATTAAACTAGTAAGACAACACCAATAGATTGAGCAAACCATTATTGGTGCTCTATTAAGCTGCTAGGTGAAGTAAGGTAGCCATTTCAGCCACTTCAATAGTTCATCAATCCACTATCCCTTTTTTATGTGCTCCATCAACAAGTGAAACAGTGAGATGTCAAAATATGGATGGTTGCAAGTTAGAATTTTTGCCACTACTTTGTTGCGAATAAGCTTGCGTATCTGTCAATCAAAAACATCTTCTATTATGTGAAAGCTTGACATGAAATGATACACGATATTTTTATCCACCCTTGCATTTTGCTATGTTAATCAAACCACAAATTATTTCTTGTTTTGTTTCCAACACTATCTTGAGGACTGGTCTAGTATACTAATAATTTATCCCAAGTAGATATGAAACTATGTTTTCGTATAAGTATATATATTGTTGTGAAAAACTCAGAAAAGAAGTGTGTTGAAGACTAAAATTGAAACCAAGGATATATCATAGTGCCCTAGGTATCCTCAAGGTTTTTCATAGGTTTCCATGAAGATCTGGAAAAGAGAAGACCATTTATTATCTCAACATTATTGCTCAAATTTTATGAACTCTATTCCATATAAAACTATATTCGCATATCTGAATTGTTTCCCTAAGCAAAGATTGGTCTATGGAAACAACGTCATCAATTACATGTTTGAATGAGTGTTTATGTCCAATATCTAAATTGTCAACATCATTTTGGTCTTGGTGTATAAATCCACTTGTATTTGATTTAGATATAGCTAACACCTCATTTTCACCTCTACATGACTAATCATAAACATGAGGGCCACCAGAATGGGTGGTTGTGTTTACCTCCACAACATTTTCCATTAGATGCTTATGCCACTAGCCAACCAATGTTGCTTTATTAATGTGATACTACATGATGACCTAATCAAATATATGCACCTAGGTGAAAATACAAGAGAAATCCCTTTCTCTCATTGTTGTTTTTCTCCATCTAGGCACATGTGGTTAGGAAAAATAAAGAAAACATCATCCCCTCTGATTGCTCTAAAAAAAGGGGCCATTGGTTTCTCAAGACAGTGCTTCATCATGGAATTAGATTCCTTCATATGCATCAAATTAGTCATAATGTTATCACCCTCATCGCAGAGATTAGAACTCACATATCAATGGCACAAATTTTATAAGTTTGAAAGCTGGAAAGTGTCATTGGTGAGACAAGAGGAAACCTTTATTTCAATATGCCTACTGATTGAGGTTGTTACCTGATCGATCTCTCCATCTTTTATATCCCAGAGATCTCTATCAACAACGTTCCTCAACAACACATTTTCCATTGGATGCTTATGCAACCAACCGTTAATGTTGCTTTATTAATGTGATAATACATGTTGATCTAATCGAATATATGCACCTAGGTGAAAATACAAGAGAAAGCTCTTTCTCTCATCATTTATTTTCTACATCCAGACACATGTGGTTAGGAAAACTAATGCAAAAATCATCCCCTCTGATTTCTATAAAACTAGGGGCCATTTGTTTCTCAGGGTAGTGATTTATCATGGAACTAGATCCATTCATATGCATCCAATTAGTCATAATGTTATCACCCAGATCACAAAGATTAGAAGTCACAGATCAAGGGCATGGATTTTTTAGGTTTGAAAGCTGGAAATTGTTATTGGTGAAACAAGAGGAGACCTTTGTTTCAATATGCATATTGATTGAGGTTGTTACCTAATCAATCTCTCCATCTTCCATATCCCATAGATCTCATTCAATTGTCACCAAGTGAAAGAGTATGGTCGTTGGGTTGGCTTGTGGGTCCATATGCATTTGATTTATATGCCCTTCCAGATCCAATTTTGACACCATCTTCTTGATTGATATATTCTCGAGGACGTTCAGACTATATGCCCTCATCTTTGCTAGAGGTCATCCTCTTTATGTTACCATTTTCTTTCTCACATGGCCTTTCAGACCACCTACTGATGTAAATGTCATTTTTCGCAACCATACATTACACTCTATTTAATACTTAAAGCTTCTTGTATTGATATCCTAGGTATCCTATTTTAAAGACCCCAGGAGTTACATATGATATGAAATAAGTGATGTTGAAAGAATTAAAAAATAAAGACTATCTTTGGGGAATTGCAATGAAATGTGAAAATAGGGCTAGTTGCCACTGATTATACACTCCCAACTCATGGTCTAACAATAATTGTCCTTTTCTCCCTTTTTAATCAATTTTAATTCATTCACATGAGGATTCATTTCACTTTTGAAAACTAGTTGATGAACTTGGTGTAGGAAAACTAGTTGATGAACTCGGTGCAAGTGGTGCAGACCACACAATTGATGTTGTAAACATAAATTTGAGAGAAAGTGTATCTACTGCACACATGTTGACCAATTGTTTAATGAGATTGATCCTTGGCTCACAATCACCTCCACTACGTTAGCGAACAATTTGACATACAAATAGAAGTGCCCACCTTATGTGGGTTTCTCCTCAATTATTTTTAACAAAGTTACCTTCATCATGTGCACGGTTCATTTTCATTTTTTTTTGGTTGTGTGACCTAATATAAATGCATGTATTTTCATTAAAACAACTCTTTGTATTTTCTGATCTATATTAGTTCCGCCATCCTCATGAGTCCACTTCTAATCCACCAATATAGGATGCGTTTCCATAGAATTGCACGTTAAACGTTTTAGATTAGGCTGTGGCATTGATGACTTTGAGGTCCCCACCACACCAACATTTTTTGCTAAAAATCCACTGCAAGAGGCATCCACTAATTCACGTTCCTCAGCCCGTGATCATAAATATGATTCTTCCTTAACATTTTACCTATATTTGGACATATAGTCCTTATCATTATCAAGTATGGATTTTCTTTCTTCACCTGATAGGATAATAATGATGAAAATAGTGAAAGATGGCATTTCAGCTAATGCAACCTTGCAAGTACACAGACATATCTCTTACTCTTTTATATTCACAAACTTAACCTATCAAATTCTCTTGTCTCTATATTCATCGACTTTCAAACTTAATAAATAAAATTAGCTTAAGACAGTGACTAAGAGTAAGACCTGAGAACTGTAATTGTCATGGACGCTAAGAGATAAAGCACCTCCATGGAGGTAAGAACTGTAATTATCATGGACCCTTTGTTTAGGGAACCTCCATGGAGATAAAGAAAATGCAAGATTAACCATTTGTTTATGTGATAATTATGGAATGTATATCCATTCTCTCAAAGATTAGTCTTAGATATTCATAAATAATTTCCCATTTATTCTAAATAACCCTTAACACTGTTTATAGAGTAATTTATCACCATCACAATCACAATAGTGATTTTTTAAGGCAAAAACTACATCAAAACTCTTTGAATATGCAAGTAGATAACCTCCACAAATGAAGGTGAAAGCATATTTTAAGCATGTTTAAAGTGGATTAAAATATAATAATGAAAGACACAACAAAAATCTTAATACAACAATAGCTCAAATAATTCTTTTTAAAATATATATATTAAAAATTACTATAAAATTATAAATTGACATTAAGAATAAAAAATAATTAATTAATTTATATAAAATCCAAATTTAATAAATAATAATTGCTTAATTTATAATTAATTTATTTATTTAGGTAGAATTTAATTCATATCAATAAAAGGGTGTATTATTGTTTTGTTATATGTGGCATCATTATTTTATTTTATGTGGTCATTTATTTTCCCAAGAAAAAAAATTATTCAGATTAAATAATAAAATGTGTAATATTCCATATTCTTTGAAAACTTGTTTGACATAAATACAAATATATGGTAGTCGATGACATGATCGAACAATAGATTCAAATAATCTTAGTAGTTTAGCGCCATTGTGTGTATCCCTCTCACTGAGCCCAAAATCGGTTGTGGATGACTAGAGGAGGTTGTGCTCAATCATGAGGAAAATCAGATGCACGTACAGCAAGCCAGCCACAAGTTGAAGAAGGTCGACTGATGGGACACCCAATAAAGGCATTCGAATCCTAAAATGTAGAAATGAAGATCGAAAATAAACTCCTTGAGCAATCCAGCATGCAATGATACAGGTCAGAACAACGGAGCTCACCCCCCACATTCAACCGTCACCATCTCGATACATAGTACCTTCTTGGTGTGCGGTATGAAGATGGTCAACAGAAGAGTGGAAGGGATGCAGGTACAGAAAACCACGCCTTTCCTACTAGAGTTTGGGAAGAAAATCATTGAGTTAATGGATTAGTATTCATATGCATTTCGAGTGGTTTGATTGAATGTTTGATGACAGGTACTTAGTAAACAATTTCATGGCCGATGAAATTTTGTATTTTTTCCCTTTAATTTATACAATTTATTAAGGTTTTGGTTGGTCTCGCATTATCTTTTTTAGGGGTATCAATGTTGTGAGAAACAAGATCAAAATGTTTGCAGAGAAGAAGGTAACACTCCCTCCAGGGTAGCACAAGATAATAATTTTGGTTGAGGCTTATAGGTAAGTACAGACCATTTTTTCTTTCTTTTACACACACAAAGTGTGGTATACACCAAGACTATGTCACATTACATGGACATTTATATTTCGTACATGTTTGTGTCACTGCCTTAGTGCATTCAGCAATTTAGGTTTAGGTCATTTACACATGCTTCAATTTTCACTGTTGGTGGGCTTTATTGGCCAAGACAGTCCATGTAATCTTACCTTGGAATTATCCCCAATTTCACATAATAGTGCATTTTTTATTCAGAGCAGATGAAACTTAGGGCTTTATTGTAACTCAATGCTTGTCAAGCACCTATGATCTCAGTTTTTTTATTAGGCTCCATAATGTTGTGTTCATGTGGCATGGTGTCGTTCCACTTGTTAGCTCCACTCCCATGTTATCAATTTTTTCTGGTTGGTTTCAATTCTCCCACTTGTTGTTTTCTTTCCACAGGGGCCCACAAGAGAGCTTAGACATTTATCTAGCCCTACAATGCCCATTGTTTCTCTACACCAAGAGAACTTCTCAGAGATCACAGATTTTGTCAATGCATCTGCAGTATTCTTCAAAGTGTCCACCTTTACCAGCAACACTTTTTTGTCTTCTATCATCTCCCTCACAAAGTGATACTGAACATCAATGTGCTTTGTCTTTGAATGATATGCAGGGTTCTTTGCCAAGAAAATCTCACTTTAGCTGTCATAGTCTATCGTTATAGTTTCCTGTACTAACCCCATACTTGAACACAATCTCTGCAACCAAACTACTTCCTTGCTTGCATGAGTGGTTGCCATGTATTCTGCCTCTTCAGTTGATAGTGCCACTACAAATTATTTCTTACTCATCCAACTGACTGCACCTCCAAATAGGTTAAGCACATACTCACTTGTAGATCTTCTTTGATCTAGATCTTGAGCCCAGTCTGCATCACCAAATCCATGAATACCCAACACTCTGTCCAATCCTAGTCTTCCTTGGTAGCACAAACCATAATCACTAGTGCCACGCAAATACCTGAAAACATGTTTCACTACTATCCAATGCTCCTTCCCTGGTTTTGACATAAACCTACTCAATACTCCCACTACATGTGCAATGTCTGGTCTAGTATAGACCATTGCATACATCAGGCTACTGACTACACTTACATATGGAACACGGGACATGTCCTCTTCCTCTTCTTGTGTCTTAGGACACTGTTCAACAGATAACCTCACACCTACAGGAATAGGAAACTTCACCGGTTTACTATCCTGCATATTAAGCCTCTGCAATATTGTCTCGACATACTACCTCTGGTTTAACCAGAGCTTCCTTTTTGCTTGATCTCTTTTAATTTCCACGTCCAAAGTATAGTTTGCATAACCAAGATCTTTCATGTCGAATTTGGAGGACAATTGGCTCTTCAGATCCTGGATAACTTCTTTGTCATTTCCAACCAACAACATATCATCCACATACAAGACCAGATAAATAACATGGTCACCAATTAATTTAAAATACACACAGTGATCTTCTTTGCTTCTGGTGAAGCCAAGTCCCCGTATAAATGTAACAAATTTCTCATACCACATCCTTGGTGATTGTTTTAACCCATATAGAGACTTATTTAACTTGCATACCGGTTCTTTCTTACCCTTCACCACAAAGCCTTCAAGTTGCTTCATGTAGATCTCCTCTTCTAGATCCCCATGAAGAAATGGTGTCTTCACATCCATCTGTTCTACCTCAAAATCAAAAGCAGCAGCAACAGATAAAAGTAATCTAATAGAAGTTACTTTGGCAACACGAGAAAAAATATCACCAAAATTAATTCACAACACCTAGGAATAACCTTTTCCTACCAACCAAGCTTTGTATTTCTCCACCTTTCTTTCTACATTTGTCTTCTTCTTGAACACCCATTTGCTGCCAATGGGTTTTCTTCCAACCAGCAACTCCACTAGATCCCAAACCTCATTTTTGTGCAAAGATGCCATTTCATCAACCATGGCCTCTTTCTAGAGTTTGCCATCCTCTGAATCTACTACTTCCTTCACAGTTCTGGGATCATCGTTAGTAATAGATAAACAAAAATTTGAACAGAAAGCAGATGGACTATACCTTTCTGGTTGCCTTCTTTCTCGAACTGATTTTCTCACACCCGGAGTTTGTGGCTCTTCATATTATAATTCCTTCTCTGTTGTAGAGTCTGATTCTTCCTCCTTAAGCTCAAACTCTATGTTCTCGGGTTCCTTTGGTTGGAATTCATGTTTAATAAAATCTTTTACCTCTCTGAACACCACATCTAAGTTGTAGACAACCTTTCATGTGACTGGGTTCCAAATCTTATAACCCTTTAAACCATCTTTATACCCAAAAAAGATGCACTTTTTAGATTTACTATCCAACTTGGTTCGTTTCTCCTTTGGAACATGTACATATGCATCACATCCAAATACCCTCAGATGTTAAAGAGAGGGCTTCTTACCAGTCCATACCTCTTGTGGAGTTTTATCCTCCAACGCTGATGAAGGTGACCTGTTTACTAGGTAACATGTAGTATCCACTGCCTCTACCCAGAATTCCTATCCTAACCCAACACCATTAAGCATGCTTCTTGCCCTTTCCATCAACGTCTTATTCATTCTTTCTGCAACTCCATTTTGCTTAGGTGTATATGGAGTAGTCTTATGTCATGCTATACCACACTTCTTACATAATTCTTCAAATTCCTTGCTGCAAAACTCTCCACCATTATCCGTCCTCAACACCTTTACCTTCTTCTCTGTCTAATTTTCCATGATAGCCTTAAATTCTTTAAACCTGTCAAAGACTTTAGATTTCGTCTTAAGGAAATATATCCACGTATTCCTTGAGAAGTCATCTATAAATTATACATAGTACACAGACTTACCGAGTGATGGAACCTTCACAGGTCCAAACACATCATTGTGCACAAACTCTAATATCTATTTTTCCCTCTTACTACCAGAGGGGAAACTCACCCAAATCTGCTTCCCATATACACAATTTTCACAGAAATCAAAATCTAGAGAGCTATTACTCATACCTTCTACCATACCTTTACCATGAAGTATTCGAAGGCCCTTTTATCCAATATGTCCAAGCCTTTGATGCCACAACATGGTATTCTCTCCAGAGACCACTAGATTTTCTTCTCCACTTTCAGGAACCATAGAACTGTTGCAACCATCAACAACCATGCTACCTTGTAGCTTGCATAGAGTTCCAATCCGAACTCCCTGCATCAATACCAGTGCTCTCCGAAACAACTTGCAGGTATCCTTCTCGAACACTATTTTTACACTTGCATCATCCAACTTGCATATAGAAATAAGATTTCTAGCCAATGCAGGAATATGCAGAACACCCGGAAGTGTTCTAACCCTTCCACCTTGCAGCTTCAACTTTACTTTTCCATGACCAATGATTCTAGCCTTCTGATCATCCCCTAAGAAGGCATCACCACCATCATATTTCTCATACTCACATAACCACTCTCTATGGGAAGTGAAGTGAAAGGATGCACCTGAGTCAAATAACCATGCCTCATGATCTACATGTGTACTTGAAGAAGCCAAGTACACATCCCCACCTTCATCTGAGGTGGTTTTTGCCTCTGCATAAGGAGAATCATCAGATCCCTTTCCTTTATCAGGAGCTTTAGATTTACAGTCCCTTTTGTAGTGCCCTTCCTTTTTGCATTTCCATCACACCACCTTTACAAGTTTTCCTGGAGATTTAAATCTCCCTCTAGATTTAGATCTCCCACTCGATGACTTATTTTTGTTTCTGTTTGAGGGCCGTTTTCATATAGACAAGGCATCACCATTCTGGCTCTCCATATTTTTCCATCCCATCTCCTTCGTCAGCAAGGCTGAAACTATTTCATCAAACTGCAACGCACTTGCATTGCTACCTATTGCAATAACTAGACTATCCCACGAATCTAGTAGAGAACACAACAAACTAATGCACTTATCTTCATCTGAAATTTTAATATCAAAAGATGCTAACTGACTTACCACAGTATTAAATGCATTCAGATGCTCTGTCACCGAGTCTCCATCTTTCATCCTCAGGTTATAAAGCTTTTTCCGTAGGAGCAGTTTATTCACAAGAGACTTAGATTGGTACAAAGTCCCTAACTTTTCCCACAAAGCCTTCGTCGTAGCTTCCCCTATTACATTCAACAATACTAAATCTGAGACACACAATCGTATTGTGCTCTTTAATTTCTGATCCAACTTCTTCCATTCTTCATCGAACACTCCCGTTGGTTTAGTACCTAGATCTACCGCGATCCACTGATCTTTTATCCACCAACAAATCCTCCATCTTGAGTTTCCACAACTCAAAACTCTGACCATTAAATTTCTCGATCTCTATCTTTCCACTACTCGCCATCTTCTTTCACCACCAAAATCGATCTCGCAATTCTCCCACTGAACAGGGTCTACCATAGGCCCAAGCGAAACCCCTTAGAAACAAAGGCGTCCCCTTGAATCCAAACCAACTCTGATACCAAATGTAGGTTTTAACCCCGTACAGAAATTACCTGCATACGAATTATTAACACAAAAAATAAGCAATGCGAGAGCATAACACGTAAAACACATATACACAGAGATTTCCCCTAGATCCCAAAACCGAGACTACCAGCTTGATTTTTCATTATGTTCCTTTCAGTGTTATAATACATATTTATACATGATGAAGCATCTAATACCATGGACCGAAAAACCATCACGTCCAATACCATGGACCGAAAACCATCGTGTCCAAAAACATGTGCGAAAATCATGCACAAAACCATAGGTGGGTCCACCCAACCTAACATAGGGTCCAAAACCAAAATTTTTTGGAGTGTTTCCCTAGACCCCATAAAGTGGGGTTACGAGTATGCCTCAAACCCCCGATTAACTACGTGGGCTAGTCATGGAAAGAATATAACACAACCCAACATTATTCGGACGAGGGCTTTTGGCCATTAGTTTGGTAAAAACCATAGTAGAAAGATTCTAATATCAATGAGAATTCGAATTCAAATACGATTGGGTATGGACATGTTCAGGAATAGAATTCCCATGAAGTCATCTTGCTAATTTTTTTTCCCAAGCCATTTGGATGTTTTTGAAATGTGTTTTCGAAAGTCTAATTTTTGGACCCTTGCTGAGTTATTTCCAACTTCTCAAGAAGGAAAAATAGAGATGATCGGTAAGCATATTGTTTTTATCCTTCTTTGATCTTTGGTTTTTGTATTCTGGCCTCTATTTTGCTTATTCTGGAGTACATTTTATATTTTTTTTCCTTGGGAAGCAATTTCATCCATACTACCAAGAACAGAATGTATAGATGGATGGAGATCTATAAATGGTACCATACCATCATCCATATTTGACCCATTGAAACCACTTCTGACAACACGAGGACTAGTCAAAGAACCATTCTTATTGTACATAAGTTCTACCTTACCACCAGTATATATAGATGATGAGTCACCATTATAATCAGGAGAGAAGAAATCAAACCCAAGGCCTGAGCCACAACCATCTTGATCATCCATGCCATGATAAGTACCATCATTACAAGGTGTAGGGTCCAAATTCTCGACATTGTCCTTCTTTTTCCTTTTCCATCTCTTTGTAGAAGATGTCATGTCATCCTCAAAATGATTCCATCATGGAATATCAAACCAAAGAGAGTTGAGAAGGTAAAATGTTCCAATGGCAATTTCCTTTTCTCATCAAATTTATGTTTGGAAATCTGGGTTGAAATTAACTAAACATAAAATTTAGTTTTCATTGTGGGTCTTTATGCCATGTTGCAGAGCAGCTATGTGAACACACGCCAATAAAAGGATGGAAAATATGACCTCATTAGAGTTTACCACATCAAATTCCCTTTTGACAGAAGAATTTATTGGCCCCACTACACTTCATACTTTGTACATCACCCATCATCAGTAAATTCCAGGAGACTATGCCTCTTTGAGACATGCCCTCAAAATCAGCGTGACAAATATCGACAATTCCACAATTGGTGTATATCTATTAGTGCATTACCCACAGAATAAAGCCCCTTTAATACATTCTTTATTATATAGACATAGACTTCCTGACCTTCTGGTGGGACTAATAGATGGGCATATTCAAGGAGAATGCTTGTAAAAGACAGAGAGTTGGGCTTCAATCCTATAACTTATAAATGATGAAATAGATTCAAAGCTTCATGATGAAGACCATTTTGTACATATGCAACAATCATGCCGCTCCATAACACTATCTCTATTATAAACATTTGTGGAAGAACTTGTGTGCAACTTCATTTTTATCCAAATTTGGAATACAGCTTCTACATGGCACATTGTGTCCCATTGTGGAAAGATAGAAATAGAAATCAGGATTGGCTCGGTGTTAATCATGTGCTATGATTTTGAATTCAATGTAACATAATTGCTATTTCACAGACTACCTCTTGTTTATGCAAACTGATTTCTATCATTTCCAACTAGAGTTTTTATTGACGATGATTCAGAGAATATAAGAGCATCAAAGAACTCTCCATGATCTTTTGTACTCCAGAATACATCGAAGAGTACAAAACTAAAATCAAATTGAATCACATAGTTATAACATATCACAAGTGACAATTAGAGATCAATTTTAACTATCGAAAGGGCCCACACAATTGACCTATGCAATCCCAAGATTATAGAATATAAAAAAGGTTTTCAAACAAGTTTTGCATATAGCTTTGTAAGTCTAGAATGTAAAGTAAGCAATATATAACCTAGGTAATCCTCTTAATCATAGGTTCTTGACACGACAAGAAAAGAACTATCATAGGACAAAAACGTCTCCATGTTCCATTTGTAATCATACATATCGACAAGGTTATTCTCCACAATCACTTTAGATTCCAATCTGACTCCCCAATTTGGATATGGAATTGCTTCATTCTAGAGATATTGGTAACCATATACAGTGAATAAAAGTGAAAAAAAAGATTCAACCCCATGTTACTTGTTGCATTTCAAACAAGAGCTTAAGGACATCTTTTCCACATGTATTATCTACATAGCACACACTTGGGGAATCTACCAAATATATTTAGATTAACATTTCTTAAATATCCTCCACATATCTTTCCTATCTTCCTCATTTGGTGCATATCCTAGAAATTTCTATTCAATACATGTAGGTTTTAACCCTGTACAGAAATTACCTGAATGAATTCTTAAACAAAGAAAATAAACAATGCGAGAGCATAACCCATAAAACACATATGCACAGAGATTTTTCCCTGGGTCCCAAAATCGGGACTACCAGCTTGATTTTTCATTATGTTCCTTTCAATGTTACAATACATATTTATACATGCCGAAGCATCCAATACCATGGACCAAAAACCATCGCGTCCAATACCATGGACCGAAAGCCATCGCGTCCAAAAAACATGTGCGAAAATCATGCACAAAACCATAGGTGGGTCCGCCCAACCTAACATATGGTCCAAAACCAAAATTTTCCGGGGCGCTGCCCCGGACCCCAGAAAGTGGGGTTACGGGTGCCCTTCAAACCCCCTATTAACTACGTGGAAAGAATATAACACAACCCAACAATCTCCCACTTGTTGTTTTCTTTCCACAGGGGGCCACAAGAGAGCTTAGTCATTTTTTCATCCCTGAGATTCCCATTGCTTCTCTACACCAAGAGAACTTCTCAGAGCTCACAGATTTTGTCAATGCATCTGTAGTATTCTTCAAAGTGTCCACCTTTACCAGCAACACCTTTCTGTCTTCTATCATATCCCTCACAAAGTGATACTGAACATCAATGTGCTTTGTCTTTGAATGATAAGCAGGGTTCTTTCCCAAGAAAATTGCACTTTGGCTGTCACAGTCTATTCTTATAGCTCCCTGTACTAACCCCATACTTGAACACAATCTCTGCAACCAAACTGCTTCCTTGCTTGCATGAGTGGCTGCCATGTATTCTGCCTCTGTAGTTGATAGTGCCACTACAGATTGTTTCTTACTCATCCAACTGACTGCACCTCCAAATAGGTTAAACACATACCCACTTGTAGATCTTCTCTGATCCAGATCTCCAGCCCAGTCTGCATCAACAAAGCCATGAATATCCAACACTCTGTCCAATCCTGGTCTTCCTTGGTAGCATAAACCATAATCACTAGTGCCACGCAAATACCTGAAAACCCGCTTCACTGTTGTCCAGTGCTCCTTCCCAGGTTTTGACATAAACCTGCTCAATACTCCCACTGCATGTGCAATGTCTGGTCTAGTACAGACCATTGCATACATCAGGCTACCCACTGCACTTGCATATGGAACACGGGACATGTCCTCTTCCTCTTCTTGTGTCTTGGGACACTGTTCAGCAGATAACCTCACACCTACAGAAATAGGAACCTTCACCGGTTTACTATCCTGCATATTAAACCTCTGGAGTATTGTCTCGACATAAACCATAATCACTAGTGCCACGCAAATACCTGAATACCCGCTTCACTGTTGTCCAGTGCTCCTTCCCAGGTTTTGACATAAACCTGCTCAATACTCCCACTGCATGTGCAATGTCTGGTCTAGTACAGACCATTGCATACATCAGGCTACCCACTGCACTTGCATATGGAACACGGGACATGTCCTCTTCCTCTTCTTGTGTCTTGGGACACTGTTCAGCAGATAACCTCACACCTACAGAAATAGGAACCTTCACCGGTTTACTATCCTGCATATTAAACCTCTGGAGTATTGTCTCGACATACTTCCTCTAGTTTAACCAGAGCTTCCTCTTTGACCGATCTCTTTTAATTTCCATGCCCAAAATATAGTTTGCAGCACCAAGATCTTTCATGTCGAATTTGGAGGACAATTGGGTCTTCAAATCCTGGATAATTTCTTTGTCATTTCCAACCAGCAACATATCATCCACATACAAGACCAGATAAATAATACGGTCACCAATTAATTTAAAATACACACAATGATCTGCTTTGCTTCTGGTGAAGCGAAGTCCCCGTATAAATGTATCAAATTTATGATACCACATCCTTGGTGACTGTTTTAACCCATACAAAGACTTCCTTAACTTGCATACCAGTTCTTTCTTACCCTTCACCGCAAAGCCTTCAGGTTGCTTCATGTAGATTTCCTCTTCCAAATCCCTGTGAAGAAATGTTGTCTTCACATCCATCTGTTCTACCTCAAAATCAAAAGCAGCAACAATAGATAAAAGTAATCTAATAGAAGTTACCTTGGCAACAGGAGAAAAAATATCACCAAAATCAATTCCCGGCACCTGGGAATAACCTTTTGCTACCCACTGAGCTTTGTATTTCTCCACCTTTCCTTATGCATTTGTCTTCTTCTTGAACACCCATTTGATGCCAATGGGTTTCCTTCCAGCCAGCAACTCCACCAGATCCCAAGCCTCATTTTTGTGCAAAGATGCCATTTCATCGACCATGGCCTCTTTCCAGAGTTTTCCATCCTCTGAATCCACTGCTTCCTTCACAGTTGGGATAATTATCAGTAACAGACAAAGCAAAATTTGAACTGAAAGCAGATGGACTATACCTTTCTGGCTGCCTTCTTTCTCGAACTGATCTTCTCACAGCTGGAGTTTGTGGCTCTTCATCTTCTGATTCCTCCTCTGCTGCAGAGTCTGATTCTTCCTCCTTTGGCTCAAACTCTATCTTCTCAGGTTCCTTTGGTTGGACTTCATGTTGAATAACATCTTTTACCTCTCTGAACAACACATCTCGGCTGTACACAACCTTTCGTGTGACTGGGTTCCAAAGCTTATAACCCTTTAAACCATCCTTATACCCAATAAAGATGCACTTTTCAGATTTACTATCCAACTTGGTTCGTTTCTCCTTTGGAACATGTACATATGCGTCACATCCAAATACCCTTAGATGTGAAAGAGAGGGTTTCTTACCAGTCCATACTTCTTGTGGAGTCTTATCCTCCAACGTTGATGAAGGTGATCTGTTGATCAGGTAACATGCAGTATCCACCACCTCTGCCCAGAATTCCTGTCCTAACCCGTCACCATTGAGCATGCTTCTTGCCCTTTCCATCAGCGTCTTGTTCATTCTTTCTGCGACTCCATTTTGCTGAGGTGTATATGGAGTAGTCTTCTGCCGTGCTATACCACACTTCTTACAAAATTCTTCAAATTCCTTGCTGCAAAATTCTCCACCATTATCTGTCCTCAGCACCTTTATCTTCTTCTGGCAAGCCCACTGGTAATGTCAAGGAAGGGAGGAAGAGTATAAGGTTAGAAACAATGCCAGATACAAGTAAAGCTTCCAATGAAAGTGTTGTTGGAAATGATGCTCAATCCTTGTCCTCATCCAAAAGAAAAAGAAGCAAATGAGGTAAGGAAAGAAAAAATTCAGCCCCTTCAAATCAACCAAAGAAGGAAATGGTGGGTATGTTATCCCCAGGTGGATCAGATGTCAAAACATTAGACTTGGGTACCTCAGCCCAAAGCAAAGAGGTGAAGGTAGCCTCTCCCACATAATCAAGTAAGGAAACCATAAATCCGGCCTCCCCAAATTGCTCAAGTAAGGAGGGTGGAGGTTTGGCCTCTCCAACAGTAGTAGTTGGGAATTTGGAAGGCACAATAGCTCCAGAACAATCAAGTAAAATGGTGGAAGGGTTGTCATCCCCAACATACTTGAGTAAGGACAATGAAGGTTTGGTTTCATCAGTACCAAAACCTAAAGATGAAGTAGGTTCACCATCTCCAGAAAAGTTAAGTAAAGAGAAAGTAGGTTTGACCTCCCCTACTCTCAAAGATGATGGAACAATGGCAAACTCCTCTCGATCAAAAGGAGGACGTACAAAATTTCTGGAAAGACATCAAATACTAAGGAAGAATTTGTGTTTCTAGGTTCAAAAACTGTAGTGTCAAAATATGTATCAGATCTAGCTGGGGTAGAAGAAATTCATACTAAATCACCTAGCACCAATCCGCAGTTCGCTGCAAGTACATTTTCATAAGAAAAAGTATTGAAATATTCAAAGAGAAAGTTAGACACCAGCAATGTTAGCATAACAAAGCCTATAGATAAAAACTTACATCCAATTCAAAAGGAGTCAAGGTAGATAGATACTCTAGATGAAAACCAAGATGATGTTCAACATCCTAAAAAGGTTTACTTAAGATGTTCTTTAAATTTTTAAAAGTTTCCTTGTATTGTTTTATAGCTGTCAAGGCTTAAACAAATGTTGATTCATTTATAACATTATGTTCAGATGTAGAAGGTCACTTCCATTCAAGAGTCTACTGAAAAGGATGTAGCTTAGGCTGGTGAGAGTTCCAAGAGAACTCCAAGAAGTTTTGCAAAGAGGAAGAGTGTTTCAGTGTTGGAGAAGGTAAATCCCTTTCTTGAAAGTAATTATAAGTCATTGTTTTCATTGCATCTTTGACTTCTCTCTCTGTATTGGAATTGTATATTATTATGCATCTGGACTAGTTTTGCAAATGTATTCACTAGTGAAGTATGTGGTTGCATACACTATTGATACCTTGCCAAAAAATGTATTAATTTGCATGTTTTATGTATCTAGTAAACATTGTTGGGACCCTACCAAAAAAAGTAATTATTTTCATGTTTTATGTATCTATTACTTGTGGTATGTAACAAATTCAGAATCTGTCTTTTGAGAAAACATTGTTGGGACCTTGCAAAAAATCTAAATAATTTGCATGCTTTATGTTTTTGATACTTTTGTTATATTATTTGTAACAAATCCAGAGTTTGTCTATTGAGAAATAAACATTTTGGCTGCATTTGTTTAATAGTAGGAAATTTTTGATATTATATTTTTGTTTCATACTCCCAAAATTTGTGATGATATACAGAAAACATGAAATAGCTTATAGCTTTAGAAATTAATGGTTTGTGTTGAAGAGATAATATCGTTTGTAATGGCTCTACAAATTGGAGGCAGGCTTGGTATATATTTTAATCTAGGTTTTTCCATTGTAGTTTGTAGATTGTTCACTTTTCGGGCTGCATCTAAGGGTCCCTTACATGTTGTGATAAGGGCTCCTCTAACTACAACTTTAGGACTTCATATGTTGTTGGTTAGGGCCTCTCCAACTGCAGCTAAGAGAGCTGCATATAAATCCTTTTTATGACAGCAACTAAGAGCTTCACAAGACTACGTATGTGTCTCTCTTAACAATAGATTAGGGCTGCTGATTAGGCCTCTTGTTGCTCTAGAATAAGGCTTGCATTTAGGACATTAGGGAACCTCTAAGATAGCAGCTATACATACTTTGTGACTGTGTTTAGGTCATGGTCAAATATCCTTTTAGAACAATGACTAGATTTCCTCCTTGAGCTATGAATATAAATCCCTCTTGACAGGGTATAGATCTCCTCTTACCTACAAAAATATCTCCCCATAAGACTGTCGCTAGGGTTCTTAGTGCTGGAAATAATACCGAGAGGGGGAGGGGGGTGAATCAGTATTATCGAGTCACTTATTTTCTTTTTCAAACCCAGATCATATACGCTACTTCAGTTAGATAAAACTGCGTATATACACAACTACAGAGAAGGAAACCCGCATATGCAATGCAGACTTATAATTTAATTTATCTTATAGATGTTGATCATTAATATTTGTATTAGAATCAAATAAACAGTAACCAGAAACAGTAAAACAGATCTGAAGACAATCACACACAAGAACACAAGATATAAGGTGGAAGCCCAATGTGGGTGAAAACCACCTGCTGCAATTCGTCTCTATCTTCTTTTAATTAGAAACTTCTTTTTACGATGTTCTAGTGTAGTCCTTTACCATTACACAGGCTGCAACCTACAGAGAGCTACAACCCTCTCTCAATCTCCAGCTTCTCCTAGAAGGGAGCTACAACCCCCTCAGCTCTTGCACTAGCAAAGATACTAGTATGTAGGTGCTAGCCTACAGAAGGCTACAACCTTCTCTTTCTTCCAGGGACCACGTTTCATAAATTTTCAGACTGGATCCATGAACATCAATCAATCATCAAAAATTTCTACATCAAACAATCTCCTTTTCACCAATTAGAACTGAATCAAGTACATACTTCTCTGACGGCTGTACCCAAAACACAGTAACAGTAACCACACACCAAATTTTGAATCCAGAACACTGCAGCAATAAACAGAAGCATCTAGATCACAACTCAAAAGATATACGCTACTTCAATACTCTGAAACCCGTGTGAATATGCTTCTGTGTTTGGACCAACCTGCGTATACGCTGTTTTTATTCACTGAACCAGTGTGTATGCTCGCCTTCGCTTCACTAAACTTGCGTACAGATCTATAAAGGATAATTCACTCTTTCAAATATTCAGACACTAATTAACCCAGATTACCAGATTTATAGATCAAGCATGCGCCACATATAACAGATCAAAATCATACAAAGATGCTATCATTCAAGCCTAAAGATTATGACCCATCAATAGAACTTATCCTTCTCTTTGCGCTAAGGTTCCTCCTTCATTCAGATCTAGATCTGCACCATAACCGCAATCACCAATATTTGAGATCTAACACTTATTAGATATTCAATTAATTCAGATTATCCTTTGCCAAATGATCTCCTTCCTCTTTTATAGTCTTAGGCCTTTCACAATACCACGGTCCAAAGCCATAATAAAACAATACCATGGACCCAATACTTGGGATCAACACTTCTGACAAGATATCATGGCCCAAAACCATAGGTTCAAATACCAAGGACTAACCACCACAGACCCAAAGTACGTTCTCCAACATATACGCGCTTTTCCTTGCGTGAAAGTGCGTGTATACGCATGCGCACCTTTGTAACGTCTAACCTACGTGTATACGCGCCTTCATCTAGGTGAACCTGCGTATATATCTTTTTCCTTCATTCTGAGAGCCTATACTGAGATCTGTCACCAAAGTGAGTTGCCATCAAGGACAACACCTGTGACATAGCTCTAAATCAGTGCCACAATGCCAACACTTAGATATTTAAGAAATGGCGTAAATGGGTAAACCTTAATCAGTGAAATTATAAAAACTAAAATAGGGAACAACGATGTTCATTGCGACAAGTTAAGGCACAATTTCCAATAGGTGCTTCACCACCCTTCACAAATTTCAAAGGAGCATTAGACATTTAAAAACATTTACATCCTCTCTTTTATCTTCATGTGACTATTCTCTTTAGGATTAATGGTATTTCACGCTCAAATAAACCACTCAAGAAAAATAGGTTCTCTAATAAAATAATTAAAACCCAAAGAGTCCAATGCCATTTTGTTTCAATCCATAATATGTTGGATTCTGTATTTTTGTTTTTTAGGTTTTTGAGTTAAAATTTTTATTTAACAGGTCAACTTTATATTGTATCCATACTGTGTGGATAATTTTCCACATTTCATACTAAAGTTGATCCTCCAAACAAGAAAACCCAATATGGCGAAATCTTGCTACTATGTTTTATATGAGATCCTATTAATGATTAGTCCCCATTATTCCATGATGATGTTCAATTATTTGGTTGATAGTCAAATCCATCAGTTTATGTTAGAAGGTAGAGAACATTCACTTGACTTGTCAACAACCATAAATACCATAACGATTACTAACACCCAAGCATTTGTGTGAGGGAATTTACAAGTGTTCTGTAAAAAGATAAAATAATTTTGTTTTAAAAAAACCATAAATCACTTGTAATGCAATATAAATATCTAATAGTAGCAAGATTCAAATATGAATATTATCTACCACGAAAAAATAAGTAAAACAATAAGCAAAATGCAAATTAAATATGGAAGTCAGTAATGTAATACTTATCATTACTTGTAACATAGAAATACAACAAAAAAATTACTACTACCTATTAAAATAAAATCATAAAATAAATTAGGATTGGTACGTAGCCCAGACTTGGAATTTAGAAATTGAAGTACCTCAAAAAAAAATTCAAGGTGAAATGCAACACTAAGGACAACCCACAGATGCACAGAAGTGCATTGCATAAATACATCTACATGTAGCCCAAGAACAGAGGCCCTCTGGTTAGATTTTATGACATCATAAAGCATAGGAAAAATCACGTAAATTTTTAGACAGACAAAGAGACAACAAATTGATGCACTTATCTTCATCTAAAATTTTAATATCAACAGATAATAACTGGCTCCATAGAATTAAAGGCATTCATATGGTCTATCACCGAGTCTCCATCTTTCATCCTCAGGTTATACAACTTTTTCCGTAGGAACAGTTTATTCGCCAGAGACTTAGATTGGTATAAAGTCCCTAAATTGTTCCACAAAGCCTTAACTGAAGCTTCCCCTGATACATTCAACAATACTAAATATGAGATTGGATTCCTATGAAGCTAAGGTTGGATTCCTTTCAGACCCAAGGTTTCTAGGATTTGACTTTCTTGTGTTGTAGGATTATCATTTTCATTTTGCACCTGACATCTTAGGATTCAAATGTTAAATTAAGGCTTTTGTGATCCATATCAAGTTTTTTGAGAATATTTTTCGGCGTGAATCGCATTAGAATACATTTGTCAACGCATTTCAAACCAATGAGTGTGGTTCATCGTTAAGACAAGTTGAAGAGCAGATCCTAGCTGCATGCTAAATATATAGAGAAAATCATCCAATGGCTATTTTTGGCCAGGCAACAACTATATTGGACTAGGTACATAGACCTACTAATAGCTATATTTGACTGGGAAATGGCTAATTGGACTGGACCAAGGGATAGGGACAGGTAAATAAAATAAGTTAAATAGTTAGTAAGTCAGTTATATCTCTATTATTATATGTATATGCTTAATCAATAGGAATCAATTAAAAAATGAAAGGACTATAAAGTTATATAATTAAATATATAGTTATTTAATTGTAAGTTAGTTTAATATAAAAATGTAATGAATTTCATTAATTTGAATTAAATGGGGAAATATTAATATAAAAAAGTGATATAATAAATAATTAATATTATAATAAAGTAATATAATTAAATATATAGTTAAATATTTATAAGTTAATTATAATAGTATTTACTCAAAGGGGCTAATATTGAATATTGAATATTATATTCAAGTCATATAATTAAAAAAATTATAAATAATTGAAAGTTAGTTTTAATCGCATTTAATCAAAGGGCTAATAGTAAAGTAAATAATAAATTTTAAGTTTTATTATAGCTATTACCATAACAACTAATTGTTTTTATAACCTCTTAATAGATCATATTAAAACTAATAACATAAATATAAACCTAACTCATTGAGCCAAACACTTAAAACTATCTAATTAAATCTAAAATTTGAATCATATATAATAAGAAAATTACATTAACAGGATAACTTATTAAAATAATGGATCTTCTAATACATTTAAGGAAATGAAAAGAGGAAAGTTTTCCTAAAAATTACTAAAATGATGAGGAACAAATTAGTTTGTTTTGAATAGGTTAGTTAATTAAAAATAGTCCTTATCTTAAATATCTAGGCAAAGAGTTCCTTAAATCTCTTCCCCACGGTTCCTCATGAAGATAATCTCATGGAATGTGCGAGGGCTTAATAGCCCTGCAAAACACTGAATGTTAAAAAACATGATCCAGCAAGAAAAGCCTTCATTAGTCTTTCTACAAGAAACCAAAGGCAATAGCGATGTATTGGAGAAAATTCTAAACAAAGTTTGGACAGGATATCGCTCAGTCTCTGTGGATGCATCAGGCACTTCTAGAGGGTTGGCTATCTTATGGAACCCTCAAATTCTTTCCCTTCAAGATTTTCATGTCTCTCACTTCTTTATTCAAACTACTTTCCACCTAATAGGTACCAATATCCATGGTATTCTCACTGATGTGTATTTTCCTCAAGATCTAAAAAAAAAGCTGGATTTGCTCAACACACTCACAGCTCTTAGCTTTGGCAGGAGCCATCCCCTCTGGATAAGTGGTGGTAACTTCAATATCATTACAGCGCTGGAGGAAAAATCTGGAGGTCGAGCAAGATTGGAAGGGGACAACATCGGCTTTAAAGACTTTATATACAGGAATCAGCTCATGGACCTTCAGACTTCGAATGGTATGTATACATGGACCAATAAACGAAGAGGATCCCAGCATATAGCTTCCAGACTAGATCGTTTCCTTTTGTCGGACAATGCCATTCACCTTGGTGGAGACTTCCATGCATCCATCTTGCCTCAAGTAGGCTCAGATGACTGGCCCATAATGCTACAGTGGTCGCGTCTAGAGTCAAAGAGCAATAGACCTTTCCGCTTCAAATCCTTCACTCCCCCCGCAGGAGCAAAGATGTTTCAATTTCAACAAAAGCTAAAATACCTTAAACAAGTGCTGAAGACTTGGAATCACACTCAGTTTGGTAACATATTCGATCATCGAAAAGCACTGGAGAAGAAAATTAACACTCTGCAACAATGTATCATCTTTGAGGGGAGAACGGAGGATTATGCACTATAGGAGCAGGCACTCCTAAATCATATTGAAACACGAAGGCAGCAAGAAGAGACTCTCTAGCGACAAAAATCCATGATCAGATGGCTCAAGGACGGGGAGAAAAATACCAAATTCTTTCATAGGTCAACCATTCAAAGGAGAATTCACAACAACATCACCTTCATCAACAATCAGCAAGGGGAGCGTCTGGAGGTGCATGAAGACGTAGCACAGGAATTCCAAGATTATTTTCAGGACATTCTTAGAGAACCAATGGGTAGCAGAAATCAAGCTATACCATCTATAGTGCAGCACAATCCTAAAATCATAAATGAGGATCACAACAATTGGCTTCTCTAGCCTATTTCCATGTAGGAAGTAGGGGACGCAATGGCCCAGCTCAAGGATGGTAAGGTGCCCGGCCCTGACAGATTCACAGCCAATTTCTTTCACGCTTTCTGGGAGCACATCAAAACATATTTCTGGGAGCTCATGGATGAATCGCGATCGATGCACTAGGTTCTTCCTTCCCTAAACACGACTTTTATAGCGCTCGTTCCTAAAGTGGAAGAATCCAAGGCTCCTGATAAATATAGGCCGATAGCGCGATGCAATGTAATCTACAAGATTATATCTAAAGTAGTGGCGAATAGGCTCAAACCTCTTCTCCCTCTCCTCATCTCGCCAGAGCAGACAGGATATGTAGAAGGGTGCCAGATTGTGGATGGTAGCATTCTCTCCCACGAAGTGATCCACTCCCTCAAGATATTGAAAAAGCTAGGTACGATTCTCAAACTAGATCTCTCCAAAGCTTTCGACAAACTCAGCTGGACCTATATTAATCACATCTTACTAGCATTTAGCTTCAATGCTACCTGGACGCGATGGACAATGAATCTCATTTCCTCCCCCTGCTTTTCCATCCTTCTCAATGGCTCCCCCTCCCCTCCATTTCATCCTTATCGGGGTATCTGTCAAGGAGAGCCTCTTCCCTGTTCCTTTTTGTTCTCATGACTGAAGGGCTAAGCTACCTTCTTCACTCTGCTACTAATTCTCACACTTTAAAGGGCATCTCACTGCATGGCCAATCCCCCATTACTCACCAATAGTTTGTGGACGATAATATGCTTTTTGGACATCCGTCAGTGCAAGAAACCTCTACCTTCAAACACCTGCTCAATCTTTTTTCAGAAGCTTCTGACACATCCATCAATGCCTCCAAATCCCAACTATTTTTATTCCATACTTCCATTCTCACTCAAAGGAATATAGCCAGGATTTTGGGCTTTTCGATAGCCAAGCTTCCTTCGAAATATTTTTGGGCTCCCCTGTTTGATTCTGCCATCAAAGATGCTTCCTAGAGGACCCTCCCTGACAACTTAGAAACCAGGCTCTCCTCCTGGACTTACCGCTCTCTCAACATTGCAAGCAGAATCATCCTCATCAAATCTGTCCTCCAATCCATGCCATTTTATTTGTTCTCAATCTTGGCTGCCTCGAAACGGGTTCTTAAGAACATACACAATCTTCAAAGAAATATTCTTTGGGGCTCCTTAGGCCACAACAGAAAATGGGCTCTGGTTAAATGGTCGGAGGTTTGTCTCCCGAAATCAGCTGGGGGTCTAGGCCTGAGGGATCCCCTTCATAGCAACAACATCATGGGGCATGCATATGGTGGAATTGGATCTCCAAGCCGCACACTTCCTGGGGTTGTCTCTAGCAGGCCAAATACACTCCAGGAAGTCCAATGGAGAAGCTAATTAGATTCAGCTCAACCACTCCTGGCTCGCTAATCTGGAATGATGCCAAAATACATAGCGCCTTTATTTAAGTGCACAGATTTTGGGAAATTCACTCAGGCACCACTACAAGATTTGGGAAGATTCCTGGCAACAACTTCCCAAACTTGCCTCTCTCTTTCACAAACCCAAGTGGCAAGTAGCCATGCAGTAAAATGAGCAAATCCATGTCCATCAATTCTGGTAGCAACATTCTCCCCAAGGATTTCAACTCTAGAGATCAGCAAACACATGGCAAGCCAACTGGTAGGAGGAAACCTATGATGAGATTGACCACGAGCTCAAACTTAGGAAAATCAAACTTTCTGATCAGAAGGACCAATTGAGATGGGGATATACTACCAAGGGCCTGTTTAATACCAAGGAAGCATATCAAATCCTTTATCAACCTACGCAGATTATAAAAGATCAACTTTGGGACCAAGTCCGACAACCAAACATCTGGCCAAAGGTCTCCACTTTCCTTTGGCTTCTAAGCAAACAAAGGATCCTCACATGGGATAATATAGAAAAGTGTGGATTTATTAGGCCTTCCAGATGTTCCAACTGCAATCTTCAATTAGAGAACATTAAACATCTCTTGGATACTTGCCCATTAGCATCTCAAATGTGGGAAAGAGCAGCTCAGTGCAATAGACTATCAGGTAGAAAAGAGGGAGATATAGTAAACACCGTCAGGAAATGGCCTCGGAACCCTTTCCAAAGTCCTCTTCTTAATTCCCTCTGGCACCTCCTTCCAGGCTTCATCTATTGGATCATTTGGAAGGAAAGAAATAACAAGATCTTCAAAAATCACAGTTCACCTCTTGACACTCTTTGGTTTCTTCTCAAGCAGAATCTTCAAGAAACTTTGGCTCTCAGACAATGGCAAGACCAAGATATGCCAGTCCTACCCTAGGAACGTCTCATTCTCGCCAATTGGAACCTAGATATCACCTCTGTAGATCATATCAAACCCAACACTTCAATTCACTCTAAGTCTGCACTTTTTTGGTCTTCTCCTGCCATCCACCCTTACAAGATGAACTTTGATGGAGCGGCTAAGGGCATTCCTGGGCCGGCTGGCTATGGTGGCATATTTGGAAATGCGAAAGGCTCAGTTTTGCATATTTATCATGGATCGCTAGGCAGAGATACCAACAACATTGCTAAGCTGCAAAGCTTATGGCAAGGTTTACGCATAGCAGAAACCAAAAATTTTCTCCTTCTAGAGGTAGAAGGTAATTCACAAATTCTAATAGAGGCTACTATCCGGATACAATCAGGATCCTCAGCTGCAAATATTGCTTCGAGTTGGAGGCTTCTAAGTAGATTGGAACAAATTGAAGAATGGCTCAAAACCCCTCGCAGCATATAATTCAAGCACATTTGGCGAACAACTAATAAGGCAGCAGATAGACTGGCTAATCAAGGGGCCAATCAACAGCTCCCATTTTTCTCTGGTCCATTGAATAGTTCCAATGATACACAACTCAAACACGACTGTACTCTCCTGGTGCAACAAGATCTATCCTACCTGGATGCGGGTGTATAGTATGGCATGCAGCACGACAGCGGCGTGGAGGGTGGGTGCGTGGCTCATCACCATCGCTAGCCAGCTTCGCATGAGAAATGTATTAATGACTCAGGACAACAAATTAAATGCTGCTTTAATGCAACTCCGTACCACACTCCAGTTTGATAGTTTAATTGTAATGGAGCTCTGCTTGTTTCTCACTCTAGCTCCTCCCTTGCGCTCAAGCTGGTCTAGCGAGATTGAAGCTCCTCACTCTTGAGACAGATCAGGGTACTGTCTGACTCGGGATCAAGGTGTTGCCATCCATCAGTTCTTTCATGCTCCTATTAATCTATTTTTCATCTTCCTATGTCGTCCCCTTTTAGTCTCCTCCACTGCTATTTGTTCCACTCCTCCTGCAAACATCAAAATGTCCAAAGTTCGCTCAAGGATGAGCTGCAGAAGAGTTAGCTCCCGTGGCCATATCTCCCACCAGCCTTCCTCCACGACCTGAGACCCTTCGTCTGATGCTTCAGACTTCTCCTTTAATAGATACCCTATGACCATAAGTGGTCGTGGCAGGGGATAAAGGAAATTCAATACCAAAGCGTGCTCTCACCATTCCGAATCTCACATGGCTCAGTTTCGCTTCCCCTACTCTCTAGGCAACTCCTCCTTCATTGCGTCAGTCACCATTGAGTTTTGTGAAAACTCTGTCGGTTCGGGGGATGTTGGTCCAGGGGCTCCCTTGGAGCCGAAGATGGAAGACAAGAACGATTCCTTGCAAATTGAGGTTACTCAACGCAAGGATCCAGGTGGCTCAGCAATATAGGAAACGACCATCCATGCTGGTCCGAGCACTCCTACAGGGGGTGGTTCTTCAGGTAAAGAGGGCCAACCCCTTGAGTCTAAAGCTTTTGACCAATTCGGCTGCCGCATTGTTGAAGAATCGCCTCCAACCTCGCATGAAGAATGAATAGATCTACACCTTCTGTTTTTTTCAGTTGCTGTAAGTAGATGCCTAATCCCTTCCGAATCCAAAGTCATTTCTTGTTTTACAATTCTCAGGATCAGGTCTTATGCTAATTTTGACTTGATGGTTTCCCCTGCACGAGCGGCACTCTCCAATCTTTTGGTTACTGTCATGGTCAGCGTCTTTTGGTCACTGTCCTCTTGGATATTGTCTTTGGTCAACCTGTTTATGGGTCATCTTTCGGTCATGAAAGAGCTGCGCAGTACTGAGTTTTTGACTGGTTCCAAACACTCTGTCCCAGTTTTCAGTTATAGTCTCCAGATATATCAAGTTTCAAAGCAAGTCATTAGGCAGGTTTTTTGGTCAGTTTTTCAAGTGATTTTTTGTAAGCATTCCCTCTCTTGGGCTAGAACTCTCTAGGCCTCAGCCTCTCTGTAATTATATTCTGTATTAATATAGGAGTAGCCAAATTCAGAACAAAAAAAAAAAAAAAAAAAAATATCTAGGCAAAGAAAATTTTAATGAAAGGACTTTTATTCCTAAACTAACAATTTGATCTTATTATTAATCAAGAAGGAAAGAAAACATAAAAAATAAATGATCAATAAAAAGGGAAAGATCGACGATCCTGAAACCGAGGGAAAAAGCAAGGAAGACGCCACAGAGAAAAACACCAATAGGAGCAGGGGCGAGGGGAGAGAAAAATGACTAGGAAGTGAGGGCAGGGATCCAACAACTGTTGATATTTTCCTGTATTTGGTATAGGATTTGGGAGATTAATGAGGACGGAAGGGAGGAATTGTCCTAGAATAAGCATCAGTTTCTATCTTTACATGCCACTCAGATCACGAAACCAGGACTCAAACATTAGGTAAGGTTAACCCCTTCAACTTTCAATATTTCTCCTCTCCAACTGTTTAAAGTTGCCTGGATATTGTCTCTTTGTCTATTTTAGTGGAGAGAGATCTTAGGAGAAGCGCCTATACAAAATGACTTGAAGACCTCTTCAATTTATAATAAAACATTGAGGACATGTTGGGGTAATTTGGTTGTTGGCCGACCTTGACAAATTGTCAAATAACATAAATAAATTCATATCTCCATGAATAGATGTCAGATGATCTTTAGATCAATTATAACCCTCTCGACGAGATGAATCCAAGAAAAATATAAGCTCCCATAAATAATAAGACCCACATGGAGTTTGGCCCTAGTTGCAAATTTTAACAATATTTGAACTAAAAAATGACCTCACACAAACCTTTTGATACCTTTTCCAACACATTTGCAATAAATGGTCCTATAAGTATAATAAAAAATGATCATAGGAAGCTAACTGGTTTTGAATTACTATACCATTATTTTTGACAGCCTATAGCCTTCGAAAATTTCACCATATCCTTGTCAACCCTATCCATACATCACAACATAACATTTCCATCATCTGAAATGTATCAATCCTAAATCATATGAAATTATTCATCACATTGTATTTATTTTTCATATCATGTTTGGGCCATTGTTACCTTAACTGGTAAAGATACTTGTGGCCATATTTACCGGATTCAAATGAGCTTACTTCGCTAGTCTGACTCAGCTGGGATCTAAATCTGAGCAGATTATATGGAGTTGAAGATTAACTTGGAAAAAATCCAAGGTCTAACTTCGACTTGAGCAGAACTATCTCATGATTTTACTTGGCCTTGGGCAAGAATCGGGTAAAACTTGACAGTTTAAAAATAAAAGTTTTTTCGAAGTTATTTTCTTTTAACCAAATTTCCTGAATTAACTCTTAATTCTTGCCTGATTTTAAGTCAAGCCTTGTTTCTTTGACCGTGTTGAGTTGGACCTAAAAATTTATAGAAGCATTTTCCTTGATGTTATTTTATAGAGATATATAATCGAGCTTAGGATTATAGGATGCTTCCATCATGGCGTCTATCATTTAGAACCAAGATACAATACATTCATCTATTTGAAATCTAAGTGCCTTTAGATCTAGAACTTTGTAGCAGTACTTGCAAGAGTATCGAACATGAGGGCTTCCTATGAAGACACATGAAGAAAGAGGAGTGTGTATAGGGAAGTGCAGTGCGCATGTTTGATACTTCCACACATTTTGAGGGCATCCTAATAGAAATGTCATTGTTGTTGGATACACTAGCATTGGCTAGTTTAAGAAAATTTCTCTGTCAAATATGTTGTTTTCATGAAGTAATATTTCCAACCAAGAGGATAAAGACTTGGCTTTCCTAGGACATAGTGGTGTTATTTCTTGCATGTTTTTTTGATTTATTAATATTACACCACTAATAACTTCATTACGTAGATGCTCATTTAGTAATATATTACAATAATGACTTGTTAAAGGAAAAAGATTTTGGTTTGTTTGAACATCATAAACTGGAAGGAAATTTAGCTTTGAATTAGAAAAATGGAATATATTATGAAAAATATTTTTTCTGATCAAATATAGGCCCATTACCTAATCATTAATAACAGTCATGACAATAAGCAATGATTTTGGGCACAATGAATTACATAATTCTCCAACTCAAAAACAAGTTAGCATATTTAGTTTTGTCTGCATTAGAGAAAAATGAATGAGTAACATTAAATTTGCTTTGAATATTTGTAGAATCATTTTAGATATTCTAAATGGAAATTGCATGTGCTAATCTTGCTCAATTAATTACACGGAAAACAAGGGGCATACATAATTTTTTGGCTTCTAGGAATTGGATTCCTATTCCCCCAGAATAGTACGCTGACAATTGATAATTACTATTTTGTAGCTAAATTCTTGGTTAGTATCACAATTTACAAAGTCTTGTCTTATTCTTTTTAGTTTCTTGTTGTAATCTTGTATCAACAATACTTTGCTCCATTAGATTTCTACTGATCAGTTTTATTGTTGAAGTGTCATTATTTCTTAAAGATAACTAGAGGAAACGATACAGCTACAAAAGTGGAGCATGAGACATTCTTAATAGAAATTGCTATCTCTGATGTGTTTGATTATGTTGGATAAAATAAAAATTGCAATGTACCATAAACATGGGAATTCAAACTATTGGGATAGAATTGTGTGCATCTATTTGCATTTATTACTTTAGTTGAAGATAACATTTCATGAACAAATGTTGTACATTGAGAACATAGTAGGTACACAATTTATTCTATGGTGACGTTTTATTTGCTTTGTTTATATAGGTCACCTGGCCACATAGTGGCCACTATTGCCCAACTGAGGAAAACTTATTCAAGTTTCTTACTTTTATGGGGGAAAATGACATTAACAATATCGCTGATGTTGAGGTATATATCATATAAATCTTTTATATTCTACTTTAGTTTATATTCCAGTGTTCATCGACTTTCATGTCTTATACTTTGCATTGTATTTTTTTCAGGAAGTGAACTCAGTATTGATGGTAAGAAGCAGGAATTGAAGAAAGAGGAGAAGAATAACACTAGAGAGAAAAAATGAAAATTAAAGAGAAAGAGAAGAGAACTGGTCTACTGGTACTCATAGAGCCAATATCCCGCATAAGACACACACATAAAGACTAATGGTCAAGTCTTCAGAGTTGGTGAATTCACCTACATTGCCTTGGCAACATAATGATAGTGTTTTGAAGTGATGAAACACTATTTCATGTGCAAATTGTGCTCCAACCAATATTAAGTTGGAAACTCATATTGTAATACTTGACATTTTATATAATATAATTTGTGGTTGGAATTATTTATAGTTGCACTTGATATTACTTAGTATTGTAATTAACATATGTAACTTTGCGCTTTCATATTATACGAACATGTACATTGTATGCCATTTTTTTTTTATTTAGTTGCAAAATCATACTAATTAATTTATGTTGATTAATAATGAAAACATAAAATCAATTTAAAACTAATCATTAGTAGTTTATGTTTATTAATGATGAATGCATAAAATGAATATACGAATAAATTAGTTGCTTATAATGTTTTTTAATAAAATTATTGAAATGAATATAAACTACTAAAGTAGAAATTTATATAATGAATATGATACTACCAAAAAATGTAAATGACTAATGCAAATGATAAGTTTTTTATTACAAATGATGACTAAATTTTGCATATATACGACTATTAGTAGCTAATTTACAGTATCTTATAACATGACTAAAATTTAGTCATATATCTTTGGTCATTAATTGGTTTCAAAAGGTGACTAAAATTTTCATATATATGATTATTAGTAGATAATTTATAGTATCTTATAACATGACCAACATTTTGGTCATTAATTGGTTTTCTCGGTGATCTTTTAATAATATATTTTGTTGTATATTTGGTCATTAATTGTGACAATTAATGACCAAATCAATGATTAAATCAATGACCAAATCAATGACTAAATTAGTGACCAAATCAATGACCAAATTAGTGACCAAATCAATGACTAAATCAATGTCTAAATTAATGACTAAATATACTACTAGACAATAAAATTGAGACAACCAATTAATGGCTAAGCTAAAGACGACTAAAAGTTGGTCGCGTTATAAGATACTGTAAATTAGCTACTATTCGTCTCCGACCGAAAAATAGTTGTTTATATGTAAATTTTAGTCGTTTTTTTAGTAACTAATTAGCCATTTTGTACTAGTGCATATTTCCACTGATGCCTCTGATTCAGCCATAGGATCTGTATTGGGTCAAAAGGAGGATCTTGTAACCCATGTTATTTATTATGTTAGTAAAAATTTAACTCCTGCAGAATTGAATTACACAGTAACTGAAAAAAAATTCCTTGCTGTAATTTATGCTATTAATAAGTTTAGACATTACATCATGGGACATGAAGATTTTGTACACACCAATCATTCTTCCAATCGATATCTCATGAAAAAACCAGTCACTAATGGCATGATTACTAGGTGTTATTTGTTGCTGTAGGAATTTGACATCACAATATTGGATAGACCAGGAAAATAAAATCAGGCAGATGATTTCTTATATAGGCTCAACCATGCAGGTGAGGGTGTTCCTGTTAATGTATCTTTCTTGATGAAAATTTGTATGTTATTTCTCTTAAAACACCTTGGTTTGTAGACATGGAGAACTACCTTGCTATAGGAAAGTTTCCCCCTTATTTTTCATCTAATAAAAAAAGAGAATTATTAGGAAAAGTGCTAATTACTCTTGGATTAGGGAAGATCTCTTTTTCATTGGACCTGATTTGATTATTCACAGGTGTGTGAGGGAAGATGAGATCTATGACATCTTGAGAGCCTATCATGATGAACCTTTTCGAAGACACTTTGCAGACAAGCGAACAACCTATAAGATCCTCCACTCAGGTTACTATTGGCCAAGTATTTTTAAAGATGCAAAAGAGTATGGCCGGAAGTGTGATTGCTACCAGAGAATGGGGCGACCTGTATAATCAGATGAGATTCCTTTGCACCCACAGGTTCTCATAGAACCTTTTGAGAGGTGGGATCTTGATTTTGTAGGTCCCATCAATCATATGTCCAAAGGTAAGAAATATATTTTAGTTTTTATTGATTATGTTATGAAGTGGGTGGAGCCAAGATCATTACCTAGAGAAACAAAGAAAGAAATGGTAGATTTTCTTTTTTCCGATATTTTTGTGAGATTTGGGGTACTTAGGGAGATAATTATTGATCAAGGTGCTCACTTTGTGTCAAATCTTATGCAGGGAATTGTGTAGAAATATCATATTACTCATTAAAAGTCCACCCCTTACCATCCACAGGCCAATGGATAGGTGGAATCAACAAATAAGGTGTTGGATACAATCCTTACCAAGATAGTGCAATTACATAAGAAGGATTGGTCTGACCGACTTCCTGAATCATTGTGGGCTTACAGAATCACATGGAGAAATACCACTGGCTTCTCTCCATATGAATTGGTGTATGGAAAGAAATTTTTATTGTTCGTGGAATTTCAGATCAGAACTTTTGAAATGGCATCAAATTTGGGTATAGACCTCGATGAATCTTAGCAACAGAGAATCTTGCAGCTCAATGAGTTGGATGAGATTAGGTAGGATGCTTTTCAACATACTGACTTGATCCAACAACAACGGGATAAATGGCATGACAAATACATTAAAAATAAGTAATGAAAAGAGGGAGATTGGGATTTGTTGTATGATTCAAATTTTAAGAACTTTAAAGGGAAATCCAACACACATTGGCTAGGCCCCTATGAAATTGAGAAATTTTTTGATAATGGATATGTTCAAGTTAAAACTATTGATGATGGGAATGTTACCTTCTTGGTGAATGGGCACAGACTCAATCTATATCAAAAATGCCAATCTAGGGAGGAATTTTTGGAAGAAATTGTGAAGAAAAAAGAGCTGGAAATGGTGGGAGAAGGAGTCATTCCTTCCACTACCTCTTCTTGATTTTCTGTTGATACAATGAGCTCACTTTGTTCCTCCTCATCCTCAATAAACCATGAGATGAATGTCTATTGGGTATCGGTTTATTCATTTTTCCAGTCCCAATGGACTAGTTATGGAAAAGGAGCCCCCTTGGAGTCTTCTCTTCCAAGTATTTCAGACTCTCTAAAATTGAAATCTAGCGACCAAGGACTGCCCTTAGCTCATTAAAACTACAGGTTAGTAGATCCTTTGGGATCCTCTCAATAAATGCTTTTTCCTTTTAATTTTAGATTGCTCTTATTGGTTTGGCGTGGGATTTCTTAAGGCCCTCCTTCCAAGAATCTTGGTCGATCGAAATCAACAAATTATCTGGGTGTAACGTCAAAGTCTTATGATGCCTTGAAGCTTGTATGCCCTAATGACAGGAAATCTCACCAACATAAATGGGAAATCACTATGGCTCCTTGACTACTAGATCCTACAGGGCGTTCGACAACATCTCATAAATTCGCACCCAATAGGATGCATCAGGGTACCTTGGTCCTCACTCTCATTAATGGTCATGGGCGTTGCATTAGTTAATAATTGACCTTAATGGTTGGTAATCCAATGAGATCATTTCACATTCGACATCATCACCTTTACTCATGTGCAATGAACTGTACATAAATGGAGGAGAAACAGTTTTTCCTATAGGAGAATTTCCTGCATAACGTTCAGCAGCCACGGTTCCATTTCCTGCAGCAACATCCTGGGTTTCCTAAAGAACAAAATTCATAGAAAGAACATTAATTTAAATTAATTGATAAAGTACTGATAGTTATTATTGGTCGAGTTCATGAATTAGGAAATTATACATCTAATTTAATTTTTAAGTGGGTTATCATTTCAAGAATCAACGTCATCCAAGGACTGGACCGTTGGAAGGTAAGATTGGTAAGGTACAACCAATGATAGGTGGTAATTGATTCTTTAATTTTAAAAATTTGTATGATTTAAGCTATGGTGACCCTTGCAGAAAAACGTGGACGTAAACCGTTGCATCATAAGTTTAGCTCCATGCCTGATTATCATGATTCTCACATGACCGGTGGTTGTACTCTCGATATCCTTCTGCAGGTCAGATCATGATGATAATAATGACCACGACCTATTTCTCGGAATCTTTGTGCTTTTCGATATTTCCAATTTAACCCTCCCTTGTCGAGCGATCCATTACAAAGTCTTAGAATGACATTTTTGTGAGTTGCATTTATCCTGTCTCTCCTGTCCTTCATTATGTGAAATTTGCATGCCCCTATCTAATTTGAGTCACATTGCCCTATACTGTTGGAAGCTGACCCTCGCAATAATGTGAGAATGGAGAAAGCAGGGTGGTTGATGTTGTTTCAAAAATTTAGTGGCCAAAATTCAGAGGTTACAAAGTCCTTTTCCCTAAATTTGAATGCTGACAAAGCACAAGTCGGGAATGTCCAGTTCAGATTAACAGCGGGTTCGATGCCTCGAGCATGCAGAATTCCACAGGAGGGGGAATTTTAGTTAAATAATCAACGTTTCAATAAGGGTATGTGTGCATCCTTTCTCCACAAGGAGCATTGAAACCCTGATTGGACCAAAGGGATTTCGCAGGACTTTTTGAGAAGTAAGTATGAGCACCTGTTGTTTTTCTTGCAGAAGTATATAACATGCGAAGGTCACTTTGGGCTCACGTTTTTATTTCACATTTGGCTTCTCGCACATTTTATGATAAGCCATTGAATTTTCCTTATTATTTAAATATGTCCCTGATGAAAATGTTGACGAACGCTAAGGAAAGGGCAGCCAATTTGGAGGAAAACCTCTATCACCATGGGTTGGTAAAAATCATCTTGAAGGAGGTTCTAAAGAATAAGAAGAAGACGTGGGAGAATTTTCTAGTCAGGAATTATTTCGCGGAGGATGAAGACTCTGACACTTCAGATCCCACGGAGGAAAAGCCAGCAAAAAAAACCAAGGAAGAAGCCACGGACCCATGGGCCACAAACAAAGGAGGAAGAAAAAGATGAAGAGGTGGTGGTGACTGGGGAGACTACATGTAAAAAGCCTAAGTTGAAGGGCACATCCACCCTCGCTAAGATATTTACAAGGAGAAAAGTTGTCCAGTTGGCTATAAAGGACATTGTAGAAAGGGAGGTATTTCTCGAGACACCTGATAAAAAGAAAGAAAAGCTTCACGACTTGCCTAAAGGAAATGGAAAGGTAGATTCAACTAAATTCATCGATGGAGAAGTAATGTCCTTCCAGGATCCCCCACTGCATGGAAGTAGAAATGAAACAATAGAAGAACAACAAGGAAAGGAAGACCTTGGTACGCCCCAATCTTTCCAAGGACGCCAACTAATCTAGAAACCTTATGTAGATTTGCTTCGCTTCAAAACAGTCCTGTAATTTCCTATAGATATCTTGTGTGGTCATATTTCCTGCAGACTCTCCAAAATTCCTGCAGACGTGGATTTCCTGCAACCGCCCAGATTTCCTGCAACAAAATCGATGGTTAGCTATGTTCCACTCACTTTCAAATCAAATGAGAACATGGGTTTTGTGGGGAATTTGTCATACATGGATATCGTCTTGTTGTATGTTTCAAATCCACCATTGAAACTACCCAAGTTTTCAAACCTCTTCTCCTTGGCCGCATGAGGGAAAACTCCAACTATTAACGAATTTTGTCTAATCCATGCTTTCGGTCATGGATTAGAGTCAGTAGAGCTAATTTTGATAGTTTGTACCAGTATTTATAGCTAATAGCTCAAATTAGTAGTCATGTTAATGTGTTGATTTCATTTAATCAAATATTTGATTTACATTGTTAAATGATTTCTTTATTCATGTAAGTTTGATTTCCTATCTTTTCTAAGCAACATCAGCAATGCTAAGGGCTATAGAGGGATGTTTCAATCCACTGCATAGCCTTTTGGTGCCAAATGTTGATGCAGAAAAGAGGCATTAGTTTTGTGTATGATTGATTGGTTTGATTACTAAGCACTCAAGGTATTAAGCCTACATATATTTTGCACAGCATCTCACAAGCTTACCTACCCTGGGTTGATGATTTATGTTGACAAATTATAATTCTATAATTTGACTCAACATTGTGGATGGCTCCCATAAGTTCCTTTCCAACCTTGTTGTGAAAATTGGTTTTGGAGTTGCGATGGCCAAGGTTTCCAAGGAAAGGGTGTGTTCCAATTACTTTGAGATGGATGTGCATAAGCTTGAAATTATGAATTAGATTCTTGCTATCATGGTCTTCTTGAAGCTATATAGCATAGCTCCTTTGGTGATTGAATTGCTCCATGGTCCTCTGGGTAAACTTCCTTCAACCTTGGTAATGATGGACAATACTTAATAGCATATGATTCTCTATGGACAACACAAATATCAACATCTTCATATTTCTCATTTCCGATTCATAACATTTCTACTTTTTCACTTAGACTCCTAAGAATTTTTGTTTTAAAGTTATCAAGAAAATTTCCAAGTTTAGCTTGACTTACCAATCTTGTTGTTGATGTAATTACTCTTGCCCTTCCTCTTGATAAGTTCTTTCATGTTTCACAATTTTTTTCAAATTATAATTTGTGTACATAACCTCTACTCCTGATGTCAAAAAGTGTTGAAGAAGAGTGTGTTGCAAAAAATTAATAGTTTTCTGGGACCATATTTTGATATAGTTTTCATGCCTCTGGTCCACTTGATCATTTGGATCATCTTGGATGTATTCTTCTTCCATGAAATTCAGAGCTTCTTCTTTTTGCCGATTATTCTCTTGAACACATAGAGGATCTAATGGTGAACATGATGTAACTCCCTCAATCTATTATTTTGATGTCTTCTCTCCATAAAGTGCAGCCCATGATTCTTTGTTCTTCTTAGTTGAATCTTCCTTTTGTGAATGATGTCCTTCAATGACATCAAGAGAATCTATTTTTTCAATTCTCTTCTTGAGCTAAGATGAATAACATTGAGATTAGGAGGAGATGTTAGGAAGTGTTGTACCTCAACATTTTAAGTGGGTTGAGCTACTTCCTTGTGTAGATTTGGAAATGGTGGTACAAGTAGTTGACTGGGAGTGTAAGTTTGAGATGTATGTAGTTGGGGTTGTGGTTGTGGTAGAGATGGATGGTAGGGATAGCATGGATTTGGGTATGGAGCATATTAAGGAAAATATTGAGGATATTGTGGATGGATCCCAAAAGTTCCTTTCCAACCTTTTTTCCAAGATTGGTTTTGGGGTTGAGATGGCCAAGGTTGCCAGGGAAAGGGTGTGTTCCAATTACTTTGATATGGATGCGCATAAGCTTGGAATTGTGAATTAGGATCTTGCTGCCATGGTATTTGTGGAGCTACATAACATAGCTTCTTTGATGATTGACTTGCTCCATGGCCCTCTTGGTAAACTTACTTAAAAGTTGGTAATGATGGACAACACTTAATAGCATGTGATTCTGCATGGACAACACAAATATCAACATCTTCTTTTTGCTCATTTCTGATTCTTAACATTTATACCTATTCACATAGATTGCTAAGAATTTTCTTTTTAAATTTATCAAGAAAATTTCCAAGTTCAGTTTGACTTACCAATCTTGATGTTGATTTACTTACTCTTGCCCTCAATTTTGATAAGCGCTTGCATCTTTCACAAATTTCTTCAAATGATAATTGGTATACATCACCTCTACTCATGATATCAATGATATCAATCCATTCATCCCTAATTGTTCTAAGTAAGAAGGTTTTTAGTGTGCCTGGTCCTAAATGATGTAATTTTTCCCTCTTAACATTATACATGAACATCTCTATTAGATCCTCAAGGCTCTCATCTTATTTTTTATTCATTATAAATATTTACTCTTTAAGATCATGATATTTATATTTTTCTAGAAATCTTGTTTCCATATTATTCCATGATCTTATTGAATTAGTCCCTAAACTCGTGAACAATTTAAGTGCTTTATCCTTCAGTGTTGCCAGAAACAATCTCAATTTTTGAATGTTTAATAAGTAACCATAATATCTACAAAAACATATAAATTCAAAGAGAAAGGTATTTGGATCCTCTGAGCTCATACCATGGAAGTTGGGAAGGAAAGACGTAGGAATGTTATTCATATACACACTAACATCAATATCTTCAATGGGAAATCCTTGAGGATCTTCTTCATCGTCATCATCTCCATCCATTTCTCCTACCTTCTATATCATCTCTTCTTAATATATCTGTAAAAAATGAGTGGGGATGTGTCTCATACTACACCATGTGAGCAAATGTGGGGTTGCTGTCGGAGAATGTTTTGAATAAGAAAGCTAATGAAATGAAATTTCATGTTCTTGAAATGAAAGATGCCTAATGAAATTTTTTGTTTTTGCAGAAAGTAAAAAGGAATGAATCAATTAGGGAATATAAAAATTCATACTTTGACACCTCCCCAGAAACAGCCCCAAAAAGTGAAGAGACTGAGTATTGCAAGAAGAATGTTGCAACTCCCAAGGCTACCAACTCTAATTATCAAACTGGGGTTTGTACTAACTTAAGAGGTATCGACACAATATGTGAAACATACAATGTGTCCTTCTTTCGTTTTCGTGATGTAATGGGGTGAATGTAATGAAACCAAATCCTAAACTAATTTATAAATGCAAATGTTACTTTGAAAATAAATTATTCCTAGGAAAGAATAACAATTTGTAATTGAAATGCTAAGAGCATGAATTCAAATAAATAAGCCTAATTTACTTTTGAAAAAGACATGTCCTAATTGGTTTTTATTCTTCCTCAATCATGGATTTGCAGCCTAGGGGTCACGATTCGACCCTAAGGGACAAAAAAAAAGCTTTTTGATAAAATTTGGGCAAGTATATACATGCTACAAGAGTGCTACAAGAAGTTAGAGGTGTTGCTACGCGAAGTTACAATACTTGCTACAGGAAGATAATTTACCGAATTACCAAGAAACTCAAATCCAAATTGGATGGGAAAATTATTTTATTGAATAGGATATCTTAGATATCCATTCCAAGTGGAATAACTTAAAAATACCCTTGTTAACACATCCTATAAAGTAGCAGAAAATTATTAGTCTAGAATCTAGAAATTCGAGAACTAGTGAGCTAGTTAATATATCAAATGCCTAACCTAATCAAGTAAAAATGAAATGGGGTAAATTTTGTTATTAACTTGAATTTTTTATGATATAATTCAATTGTAATAAAATCAATTGAATTTCATTATCATATTCTAAAAAATAGCAGAAAATTACTACTATTTGCCACAAGGGACTTCCAAAAATTTAGATTTCGGAATAAGCAAACTAATCCAAGTATCTAAATGATTACTGTGACCTTCCAAATATGTTTAAAGAATTAAATAGTGCTTTTGATCCTAAAAATAACTTATTTCAACCATTTAACCCAATCCTACAACAAGAAATTATCAATACTAAATTCAGAAATAGAAAAAACAAGAACAAGAGATGCATGTGAATAAGAAGCGAAAAGAAGAAAAGTAAATTATATAAAAGGGATCTGAGGCTCCTAGGATGCTAAAGCCCAAGGAAAATTGAAGTCCTATGAAGGATACCAAGATTTAGAATCTGAAAATGGCACCAATCTTCAATATTTCCATCAATACCATTACATCCCTACAAAAAATGAAAGTGGAGTTGCAAAACTACAAGTTCTCTCCACAAGAAGACAAAGAAAAACCAAACCCTAGAGGAAACATTCAAGTTGGTACTTATAAAAAATGATTAGGAATAATTATCCATGAAAGGAGGAATCATTCCCTTGCAATGCGCCTCAAATAGTGGATATGGTTCCCAACACTAGGAATCTGCATTAAATGAGAGGGAACACATTCCTAGATTTTCTCAATCATTGGAGCTCCAGAATTTGTACAATAATTTCATAATATATTGTTGATATATTATCCAATATTTATCCTCCTATATTAGGGAGCAAGTCCCTAAATTATTTCCTCCTCCAAATCCTCATAATTTGCCCAATATTCTCACTATATTCTACAAAAATAAATAATATTAGGCACAAATATGCAATTATCCATAAACTTTCCTAATGAATATATTGAAGTTAAAAATATGTCATCTAATGAAAAAATACATGTTTAATGTTTTTAAGGATGGTCATATGGACCTTAATTTATGTCTATTTTGGAGGCCCATAACACTCCCCTCGTGAAAGTATTTCTCACCCTCTTAGCAACTTAATGACCTAATTGTGCCTCATTCCTAGCCCTAGTGGCCTTTCTCTTGTTCATTCCTCAGTAATTTCTCTTAAGAATCTTGGTTGTAAGTTCTCTAAGGACAAGCACAAAAATGTAGTTGTTATTTTCATGCTTGTTTAGTAGTCTTTCAAGAAAAAAACATAACTTTCATCTTTGATAGTGAACTTTGTTCACTTGTAGATCCATTTCATTCACATCTTCTCCCTCGGAACCTTCATTTCATTTTCACTCATTTTTCCAAAATTGTTTGTGCATAGAAAAATCATAGTGTTTCTAGAGACCACTAGCTTGCCTTCTTCCCCTTAGTCAAGATGGATTCTCAAATATTTTTCAATTTGGCATGGTCTTCCACATGCTTTTCCAAACTCCTGCTACCTTTTTCCACCATTTGGACACCTCTGAAACCCTCAAAATGCCCTTAGATGAGATCCTATAGAAACATAGAGCATCAAGTAGTAGACCTGTAGCATTATGTAGCACATCACAAAATGTATCAAATCTTGACCAAAATTGCACCCCATACTTAATTTTTGCCTCTTACCTTTTTATAACATCTTCTAGACCTTGGACAAAATCTAGAAAGAGATTAAAGACCTCTCGGAAAACCTCTTTTCATCACTACGGTTTGAGTTCTATTTTGATGTTGAATTCTTTCTTGCCTTTTATTTCCTTCTTCTTCTATTTTGTGGCCTAGATGATACCCTAATGAGATTTGGAGCTCTCTATTTTGATTGGGTCTCTCTTAAGTACTTTTATTTTGGTTTCTAGCACAATTTGTTCCTTTTTTCCTTCTTGATTTTTTTTTTTGGCTAATTTTCCTCTTCTCCATATTCTTCTACTTCTTCTTCTCCTTCTTCTTGGTTATGCAATTTATATGGTTAGATACACTTCCCATAGTCTTCAATACAACTTTCCAAAGTTAGAAAGGCAATTGTCTATTTCTGCTAGAAGTTTTAGATATTCATGTGTAATGAGGCTTTTAATGACAGAGGAAAAAACAACTTTCTTATATTTCCTGGAATAAGCATTGATACAACTGAAGTTGAGCCTTGTTCTTTTATTTATTTTTTGGTAATGGCTCAAAGCACTTTAGTGACTTGGCCTTTGCACAAATTTCCTCTTTTAACTATTGTCCCCGCTCCTCATAATCATCACTCTTTCTAATTTGGCCTTTTAGAAATTTCATGAGTGAGGGAGCTAGCTGCAATTAACTAGCTGAGGGAGGCTGAGACTACCAACCCATCCTTAGTTTATAAAACCTCATATCTCATGCATTGACAACAAATTTATAACAATAATATGCTCAAGAGAAGAGGTCAAGAATATTGCATACCTATACCTACCTGATGGTTGTTAGAGAGCCATGCATGTTTCTGCTGAGTTTATGATCGATCCATGCTTCCCTAGGGGTGCTAATTTCCTTTGCTTGCTTCTACATAGGTCATCATAGCTTGATGATTCTTTGACTTATAAGGTTGTTGTGTGCAAGTTTCTTTCCAGTGTTGAATCTTCTACTGGTGGAGAGGATGGACTACTTCCTAAGGAGGGTGTGCTCCCTTCTCAATATTCTGAAATGGCTTCATGTTCCTTAAGGTGGCTAGATCTTCTATTGTTTGAGTGAAAAAAGAATTGATGTTACGTTCTATTGTAACTGCGTAGGCTGCTTACAGGAGGAATCCTCTTTCTCTAGTAGTCATTTAATTCCTCTTGGATAACTAATTAATGCATGTGAGATTGATGGAAAGTCATATAAGGTATAAGGATAGGGTTAAAATCATCAATATATGGTGTAGGTGGTGTCAAAGTTGATGAAAATGTGTTTTCTGGTTTTTTCATGTAAGGCAGAGTGGAATTTGAAGATGAATTTATGTTAGATGGAGTGAATGAGTGATGAAAGTGGTGTTGGGGGACCTCTCTCATCCTTCCCTAAAGAAGACACGACCTTTTGGCCCCTTTCTCTAATCAAATTGCCTCTTGTAGCTTCTTTTGGACCATCCTGTAGTGCTACAACATCTTCCTATAGAAACTACAATCTTCCTGTAGCATAATTAGTTTATGCATATCCCTCAAATGATAGACTAGATTAACCCAAAATTTAGTGAGCATGTTGCCATGTTCCTTATGCATCTCCCCATTAAAAATATTGGCCAATGGATGCATGAATCTCAAGAAAATTTAAAAATGGATGTAGGTGATGGAGGTCAATTTCTCAAAAAATGTGCACCGGAATTTGCTAAAATTGCTTAGGCATATTACCATCATCCAGATGCATCTCCCCATGGAGCAACTCGTAAAATGGATTCACGGTTTTCAATATATGATAAAACAAATTGTTTTGAGAGATTCTTCATCATAAATCACATGAAATTTCATTTGTCGACGCGTTTCGAACCAACTAGTGTGGCTCATAGTCAGGACAAGTTGAAGAATCAGACCAAGCATTGCAAATTAAATAGTCAGAGCAAAACATCCAATGGCTATACAACGACTAAATTTCACCAGGAGATTAAGGGCATGACCTATATTTTAATAATTAAGTTAATTAAATAAATATCAAAAAGTTTATTAGTTATATTCTTATTAAAATCGAGGTTAAAGGGACTAAATAAAATAAATTAATTAATTTAAATTAATAGTTAGTTAAAAAGTTATTATAGTTATTTATATATATATTAAAGATAAGGGGAATTATTTTATAAATTGATTATAAAATAAAATATCATAAAATTAATTTAAATAGATGGTTAGTATAACTTTGTAATAACTTTTTAACTAACCATCTATTTAAATTAATTTTATGATATTTTGCCCACGGGGTTTTGGATTGACGGTGAATGGGTGCATTGTTAAGGAACTCCTTGCGATATGTCACCGGTTCAAATCCCCCATGGGTGCTTAGGTAGTATTATATAGAAAAAAAAAATTACGATATTTTATTTTATAATTAATTTATAAAATAATTCCCCTTATCTTTAATATATATATAAATAACTATAATTACTTTTTAACTAACTATTAATTTAATTTAAATTTATTTATTTATTTTATTTAGTCCCTTTAACCTCGATTTTAATAAGAATATAACTAATTAACTTTTTGATATTTATTTAATTAACTTAATTATTAAAATATAGGTCATGCCCTTAATCTTGTCCATCTAAACGTCTCCTGGTCAAATTTAGCCGTTATATAGCCGTTGGATGTTCTGCTCTGACTATTTCATTTGCAATGGTTGGTCTGATTCTTCAACTTGTCTTGACGATGAACCACACTGGTTGGTTCGAAACGTGTCAACAAATGAAATTTCATGTGATTTACGCTGAAGAATCTCTCATAATTTTGATATGGATCACAGAAGCCTCAATTCAACAAAACAAATTGTGCTCTATGTATTTTGACTTCTTGTAGCCAAACAGAACCTTCTTGTAGCATTTTAGGATAGCGAGGAAAATGAATAGGAAAAGCTGGGGAATGATGGGTGGATGGTGCAAAGATATGAGCTTGATGGATTGGCATGGACTTGGTCGTTCTGGAGCATCTAAGCAAAGGGGGAGAATGTCCAAGTTTGACTTCCTTTGACTAGAATTTAGACCAACTTTTTCTTTTGGTGCCAACATGTTTTTGTTGCTTGTAGAGGTTGGAGAGCACCTGCATTCATCTGAGAGATACATTGAGTAAAGTATTTTTCTTTTTTTTTTCCATTTTTTCTTTTAGGACTACTAGCTGCCTCAATGAGGTTTTCAACTAGTAGGTGTACCTAGGTGCCCCAAAGGAGGTTTTCACCTAGGATCTTTTCTTTTTCTTTTTCTTTTCTCTTTTTCCCAACCCATTGACCGCCTCATGAAGGTTTTCGATCAATGAGTCAACCTCAGGCAACTCAAATGATGTAGAAATTTCTCTATAGATCAGCTAGCTCTGATACCATGTAGAAATTCTGACTGTAGATTAACTTGATAATGCAATATAACTAAAGTAAAATACTTTAATATACTTCTACAATCAAACTTGCAGAAGCTTAAAGATCGAGTTGAATCAGAGCTGAACACATATAACCATAAGAAGAAGAATCAATGCACATGAAACACACAAGAATACTTAGGGGAAAGCCTCAGTTAAAAACCCCACTATCTGTATTATCATACAAGATGGAAATACATTAGAATTATACAAAGCCTTAGCTCTCATAGCTATCCAGCTCTCGGTACAATCCTCACAGATGCTCATAGACAATCTTGGCTGCTCTCCAGCCTTCCTCTCTGCCCTCCAAGCTCCTATTTCCTTGCGCAGTTACCTCTGGGATGATCTCCTTCACCCAGTGTATTTACACTGCTCTCACACACTACTCTAACACACTGTCAAAATTGCGCAATCCTCAAGGAACCTTCCCTTGATTGCATGGATGAGTTTCCTTTATAGGAAAAATCATGCAACTGATAGTACAATGTCCCTATCTTTAATCTCAACTGGGTATTTCTCTAAATAGACATGCATGAGTTAATGATGAGAGAATCTTCAGTTATCTAGAGTACACTAGTTGGATACATGCATGCATTAACTAACTGAACTCACAATTAGTTCCTCAAACTGTTTGGAACTAATTTAACTGGACATAAGTTAGTTAACTAAGCTAACTAATTACAACTCAATTATAACTCATCCTTATCTCCTTAATTAAGGGATAATCTCCTTAATTTAAGGGATAACTGATGCATGACTTCACAAATACTTCTAGCTTGAATTTCTCTAACTAATTAATCCAATATGAATTAATTAATTATTTTTAAAGTCGCTGATGAGACTAAATTTGAATTTTAATTCTCAATTTTAATTCAAGGACAAATTAAAATTAGAATATTCTGAATGCTATTTTTAGCATTTCTTGTTGCTATTCTCAACACTCCCTCTCAACAAGAAAGGCAACTCGATCTTGATCCTGAACCTTTGGAATGTTCTGCATGAAACACTTCTCTCTAGTGTTGTTGCTTCAGCAACTCCAAAAACAAAAGAAGAACAAAACAAAAAAAAAAAAAAAAAAACAAAACAAAACAAAACAAAACAAAACAAAAAACAAAAAACAAAAATAAAACAAAACAAAAATAAAACAAAACAAAACAAAACAAAACAAAAAACAAAACAAAAAACAAAAACAAAAACAAAACAAAAAACAAAAAAACAAAAAAAACATCCAACCTAAGTCAGTATGATGCATCTATCGTCAAAGTCTCTAACTGCTATTGCCTCTATCAACTCAAAAAACTCTACAGTTCTGTTGACTCTGCCTTTCTGCACTATTGTCAATCCTTCTCTACACTCTTCAATATCTAACTACTCTAGCCTCTGTCACTTTGATCTCTAACTGCATCAATCCCACTCCTTCCTCCCGCTACTATGTACTTTGGGCTCCCGTAGCAAGGTACGATCCATGAGATAAAACCTCTCAATGGACCCTCCCCAATTTCAGCCTTCTTGAGACTATCACTTCACATCGCCCCACCTCACACCTGGAGGTATGGCTGCATGTGATCCCTCTGCCCACTTGGTTCAAAATTTCCCCCTACTGGAGGTCTCTGCATGAGTGGATGCCTCCGCTCGGTCTCCTCTCAGCATCTCCAATTGTAGCCCATCCACAATTGTCTGAGACTTCTTCTAGGACTACAGTGTAAGAGGTAATTTACTCTCCCTCTCAACCACCAAGTCTCTAACATTTTCCTTGCTCCACAAGGCTTTGCATGCATCTTGAACCTCAAGAGCATACAGGTTCTTAACTCGTGAATCGATCTATTTCACCTATCTCGTGGTGATGTGCCTAAGGAAAACCTTTCCCTTACTAAAGACAACATTGCAGCCTTTGTCCTCCAACATCGCGACCGATACCAAGTTCTTCTTCAGTCCAGGCACATACTTCACATTTGTCAAGGTGATAGGAGCTCCATGCTCCCTCCGAAAAGCAATCATGCCCACTCCTGAATCACTAAACCTTTTGTCGTCGCCCATATTTATGTGAATCTTGAGATCTTTCTCCTCAAAGGTACTGAATAAACTTTTATCGTCAATCATGTGGAATGAGGCTCCACTGTCAAGATAACAACCACAACACATCATCGATGACACCATGCATGCGATGAGAGTAAATTCCATTTTGAGCTGAGAGGCTAATGCCTCACCTTCCGATCCATCCGAGGATCCCTTATTGGACTTCTTCGATGGGCAATTAGTCGTATAATGACCCATCTCGTGACAATTAAAGCATCTCACTTTAGACTTGTCAACCTTCTTCCCTCAATGAGAAGAATTCGATTCAGAATGGGATGCCTTCCCCTTCCCTTTCCTTGTCTTACTTGCTAAGGCCAGATTTTCTTCATCATCATCCTTGGATGAAGAACCATTTTATGTGCTCCTCCTGATCTCCTCCTACATGAGATCCGACCAGAGTCGTTCCCAATCCGGTAATTTCTCCCTTCGATTTAAAGAGTCCTAGTAGCTATTCTAGCTCTTTGGAAAGCCAAGGAGAGTGAGGCTCACCATATCATCATTGGCAGTAGTTATTCTTGCGCTTCCAAGCTCATCTCTGCAAGTGGTTAACATGTTCAGATATGTGGAAATAGTATCGTCATTCTCCATCTTGATTCTTTGAAGCTTATCCTTGAGCGCCAATTTCCTATGGTCACTACTTTTCTGCTAGAGGTCCTTCAATGTCTTCCACATTGAATATGGAGTATCCTTCCCATGGAGACTCGAGACAATATGGTCTCAAACTCCCTCAAGGATGATATGTCTCACCCTCGCCACACTCTTCTTCCACTCAACCAACTCTTGTGCATTAGTTGAACCTGGCTTTGGGATTTCTTGATCAATGAAATCCTTCAAGCCGTTGTCTCCTAATACAACCTCCATGTGATATTTCCATGCTATGTAATTCGAGTTGCCTTCCAAGGCATACTGAAGTCTCAAGCCATAGAACGCCATTGGCAAACCTTGAAGTATGACAAGAATTCGATTTGCACCTACAACCCCAAACTTCAAACTTCAAATTCTCTTCTCCGTATACTATTCACAGCTCCGATAAACTTAGCTCTGATACCATGTAGAAATTTCTCTATAGATTAGCTGGCTCTGATACCATGTTGAAATTCTGACTGTAGATTAACCTGATAATGCAATATAACTAAAGAAAAATATTTTAATCTACTTCTACAATCAAACTTGAGGAAGCTCAAATATCAAGATAAATTAGATATGAACACATATAACCATAAGAAGAAGAATCAATGCACATGAAACATAGAAGAATACTCAGGGGAAAGCCTTAGCTAAAAACCCCACTATCTGTATTATCATACAAGGTGGAAATACATCAGAATTATACAAAGCTTTAGCTCTCAGAGCTAGCCAACTCTCAAAACAATCCTCACAGATGCTTACAGGCAATCCTAGCTACTCTCCAGCCTTCCTCTCTACCCTCCAAGCTCCTATTTCTTTGCGCAGTTATCTTTGGGATGATCTCCTTCACCCAGTGTAACACTGCTCTAACACACTGTCAAAACTGCACAATCCTCAAGGAACCTTCCCTTCACTGCATGGATGAGTTTCCTTTATAGGAAAACTCATGCAACTAATAATACAATGTCCCTGTCTTTAATCTCAATTGGGTTTTTCTCTGAATAGACATGCATGAGTTAATGATGAGAGAATCTTCAGCTATCTGGAGTACACTAGTTGGATGCATGCATGCATTCACTCACTGAACTCACAATTAGTTCCTCCAATTGTTTGGAACTAATTTAACTGGACATAACTCATTCAACTGAGCTAACTAATGACAACTCAATTATAACTAATCCTTATCTCCTTAATTAAAGGATAATCTCCTTAATTTAAGGTATAACTGTTGCATGACTTCACAAAGACTTCTAGCTTGAATTTCTCCAACTAATTTATCCAAGATGAATTAATTAATTATTTTTCAAGCAGATTCTGGGACTAAATTTGAATTCGAATTCTCAATTTTAATTCAAGGAAAAATTAAAATTGGAATATTTTGAATGCTATTTTTAGCATTTCTTGATATTATTCTCAACAAATGAGGTTTTCACCTGAGCTTTTATTTTTTATCTTGTTTTCCATTTTCATTTTACATTTTTCCTATTCTACTCTACTTGAAAAAAAAAAAAAAATCAAGTCTAGGAATACTTCCAATGGAGCCACTTGCATAACACGATGACAGATGAAATCATGCGTAGGCTCAAATCGTATGCTTTGACATGTACGTGAAAGTGAGATACCAACTGTTTTGAATGAGATCATATCAAAAATTGTTAAAGAAGAGTGTGTTGCTGCAACTTAACATTTTTTTGGAACCATATCTCAATATAGTTGTGATACCCTTGGTCCACTTGCTGATTTGGATCATCTTGGATGTACTCTTCTTCCATGAAATTCAGATATTCTTATTTTTGCTAATTATTCTCTTGAACATATAGAGGATATAATGGTAAACATGATGTAAATCCCTCAATCTCTGATTCTGATATCTTCTCTCCATCAAGTGCAACCCATGATTCTTTGGTCTTCTCATTTGAATCTTCTTTTTTTGAATGTTGTCCTTTAATGACATCAAGAGAATCTATTTTTTTCAATGCTCTTCTTGAGCTAAGATGAATACCATTGAGATCAAGAGGAAATGTTAGGAAGTGTTGTAACTCAGAATTGTAAGTGGGTTGGGTTACTTCCTTTTGTGGGTTTGGAAATGCTGGTATAGGTAGTTGAGTGGGAGTGGAAGTTTGAGATGGATGTGGTTGGGGTTGTGGTTGTGGTGGAGGTGGATGGTAGGGATAGCATGGAGTTGGGCATGGAGGATATTTAGTAAAATATTAACTATATGTGGATGGATCCCATAAGTTCCTAGCCAACCTTATTTTCAAGGTTGGTTTTGCGGTTGAGATGGCCAAGGTTGCCAGGGAAAGGGTGTGTTCCAATTACTTTGAGATGGATGTGCATAAGCTTGAAATTGTGAATTATGTTCTTGCTGTCATGGTCTTCTTGGAGCTACATAACATAGTTTCATTGGTGATTGACTTGCTCCATGGTCCTCTTGGTAAACTTCTTTCCACCTTGTTAATGATGGACAATACTTAATAGCATGTGATTCTGCATGGACAGCACAAATATCAACATCTTCTTTTTTCTCATTTCTGATTTTTTATATTTCTACTTGTTCACTTAGATTGCTAAGAATTTTTTTTAAGGTTATCAAGCTAATTTCTAAGCTCAATTTGACTTACCAATCTTGATGTTGATATACTTACTCTTGCCCTTCCTCTTGATAAGCACTTGCATCTTTGGCAAATTTATTCAAATGATAAATGGTATATATCACATCTTCTCATGAGATCAAGGAGATCAATCCATTCATCCATAATTGTTCTAAGTAAGAGGGTTTTTAGTGTGTCTGCTCCTAAATGATGTAATTTTTCCCTCTTAACATTATACATGAACCTCTCTATTAGATATTCAAGACTCTCATCTTCTTTTTTATTCATTCTAAAGATTTCTTATTTAAGATCATGATCTTTATATTTTTCAAGAAATATCTTTTACATATCATTCAATGATATTATTGAACTAGTCCCTAAACTGTTGAGCCACTTAAGAGCTTTATCCTTCAATGTGCCGAAAATAATCTCAATTTTTGAATGTTCAATAAGTAACCATAAGATATATAGACAATTTCAAATTCAAAGAGAATTTTTTTTGGATCCTTTGACCTCATACCATTGAAGTTGGGGAGGAAATATGGAGGGATGTTCTTCATATGCGCACTAACATCAGTATCGTGAATGGTAAATCCTAGAGGATCTTCTTCATTTCCATCATCTCCATCCATTTCATCTACCTTCTCTATCATCTCTTCTTATTCTACTTGCAAAAATTAAATGGTGATGTGGCTCTTACTGCACCACATGACCAAATGTGGGGGTTGGTGTTCGAGAATTGTTTGAATAAGAATGTTAATGAAATGAAATTTTCTATTCTTGAAATGAAAGATGCCTAATGCAATTTTTTTGTTTTAACAGAAAGTAAAAAGAAATGAATAAACTAGGTAAGAAAAATACATACTTTGAAACCTCCCCAGAAACAATATCAAAATGTGATGAGACTTAGTATTGAAACAAGAATGTTGCAATTCCCAATGCTACCAAGTTTAACCATCAACCGGGGTTCGTACAAAATTAAGAGGTATCGACACTATATGTGCAGCATACAATGTGTCCTTATTTATCTATCATGATGCAAAGGATAGAATGTAATGAAATCAAATTCTAAATTAATCACATAAACAAAAATGTTACTTTGAAAAGAAATTATTCCTATGTAAGAACAACAATTTGTAATTGAAATCCTAAGAGCATGAATTCAAATAAATAGGCCTAATATACTTTTTAAAAAGACATGTCCTAAGTGGTGTTTATTCTTCCTAAATCAAGAATTTAGAGCCTAGGGGTCATGATTCAACCCTAAGGGACAAAAACCAAGATTTTTGAGCAAATCTTGTAAAGTATATACATGCTAAAAGAGTGCTTAAGGAAGCTACAGGTGTTATTACAAGAAGTTATAGGATTTGCTACATGAAGATATAATTCACTAAATGAACAAGAAAATAAAATTCAAATTTAATGGGAATTTTTTTATTGAATAGGATGTCTTAGGTCTCCATTTTGAGTGGAATCACTGAAAAATACCTCTGTTAACACATGCTAAAAAATAGCAGAAAATTACTAGTCTAAAATCCATAAATTCAAGAACTACTGAGCTAGTTAATCTATCAAATGCCTAACCTAATAAAGTGAAAATAAATGGGGTAAATGTTTTTATTAACTTGAATGTTTTTATGACCTAATGCAAGTGGAATCAACTCAATTGAAGTTCATTAGCATGTTCTAAAAGATAACAGAAAATTACTACTATTTACCACAAGGGACTTCCAGAAATTTAGATTTGGGAATAAAAAAACTAATCCAAGTAGCTCAATTATTACTGTGACATTCCAAAGTTGTTACAAGGATGTATCATGCTTTTGATTCTACAAAATAACTTACTTCAACCATTTAACCCAATTCCATGACAAGAAATCATCAATACTAAATGGAAAAATAGAAAAACAAAAGAACAAAGTATGCATGTGAATAAGAACGAAAAGAAGAAAAATAAATTATAAAAAAGGGCTCTGAGGCTCTTGGGATGGCCAAGCCCAAGGAAAATTGGAGTCCTATCAAGGAGACCAATATTTAGAAGCTAAAAATGTCACCAGTATTCATTATTTCCATCAATACAATTACATCCCTGCAAGAAATGAAAGTGGAGCTGCAAAACTACAAGTTCTCACCATGAGAAGAGCAAGAAAAAATGTAGGAATTTACAGGGTAAGTTCCTCAGACAGAACACTAAAGGAAACCACTCACAAACAAATCATAGATCAATACACCAATATTCTTGACGTGGTTAACCCTCAAAGAGGGAAACAGTCCACGACCTGAGCCAACATGGCCACTTCAGGCAATTTATTAATAAAGGAAAGAAAATTTACATAAGCTTCTCTTATGAATGGTCAACCTACAAATGACCCTCCATGCTCTTTAAACAGAGATCATTGAACAATTAGGTGGTAAGCCATGGATCAAGTGTCGGTAATACTGAGGAGAGAATGAACCGTCGGATCACTTCATGTCTAGAACATATCGTGATTGTCAGATTGTAAGTTACAAATGCACATAGTAAAGAAACACACTTTACCTGACTCCACACTAGACCAAGTTATACTTGACTATTTCCTATGTGTCAGAATATCCTAACATTCCCACTTAAGAAAAACTTGGGATAGGATTGAAGGATGTACAAATATGACACAATAGGAGAAGGAAGGAGGCATTAGAGCCTATCCCCCCTTAGTAACAACTTCTTGAACTCCAACCATAAATCGAATTTTAGTAAACTTCACCTCTGTGAGAGCCTTTGTAAAGATGTCTGCAACTTGCTTATTGGTTGAACAATCTTGCAGTTCAAGAGCATGGTCATGAATGAGCTTTATGATGAAGTGCATGTGTAGTTCAATGTGGTTTGTACATTGATGTTGGACTAGATCTTTGCATAGTTGAATGGCCCTTTGATTATCACACCAAAGTGTAGTCGGATCATGCTGCTGAAAGCCAAACTCTAACAAGATCTTATGAAGCCACAGGGATTCCTTACTAGCTTCTACGGCACCACGATACTCAACTTCTATTAAATAAAGAGAAATGGAACTTTGTTTCTTGCAAGCCTGTGTAATAGGTCCAGAACTATGAGTGAAGACATAAACTACAGTAAACTTCCGATCATCAGGGTCACCAGCCCAATCGGAATTAGTGAAACCAACCAATAGAGGAGATGCTTTTGCACTATAATGAATCCCAAACTAAATTGTACCTTGAAACTAACGAAGTATTCTTTTAGCTCACTTCCAATGACTTTCATGTGGGTCTCGCATAAACCAAGCAATAAGGCCAATAGAAAAGGAAAGGTTAGGATGGGTATGGGTCAGATACAAAAGTTTTCCTACAAGTTGATGGTATAAGGTAGCATCAACTTCAGGGGATGTACAAGTAACTAAAAGTTTGGCTCCAAACTGAAAGGGAGAAGGGACTGGCTTACAATATCCATGTGAAAGTCACGTAGAAGATCACAGGCATACTTGGGCTGGAAAAGGGAAATACCTTCCTTGGATGGCAAGACTTGAAGACCAATAAAATAATGTAAGTGTCCTAAGTCTGTCATTTCAAACTTCTTTTTAAGGTTAGACTTCACATGATTTATAAGGTTTGGATCACTACCAATAAGGATAGGATCATCAACATATAGAACAAGAATCATAAGAGACTTATCCACTTTCTTGGTGTAGACAGTATTATAAGAATGACCCCTAGAAAAGCTAGTATCTAAAAGAAAGCTATCCATTTTGGCATACCAAGCCCGAGGGGCTTGCTTAAGACCATAAAGGGATTTCTTAAGCCGACATACAAGGCTGGAGTTTGTTTGTATAAATCAAGTAGGTTGTTCCATATATCTTTCTTCATGCAGGTCCCCATGCAAGAAGACAGATTTAACATCCATCTGATGGACTTCCCATTTGAAAGAGGTAGCAAGGGAAAGAACAAGAAGGATAGAGTTCATTTTGGAAATAGGGGAGAAGGTTTTAGTATAGTCAATGCCTTCAACTTGTGAAAAACCCTTAGCAACAAGACAAGCTTTATGTTTATCAACTTTTCCATCTAGTCCATACTTGGTTCTATAAAACCCATTTGCATCTAACAAGTTTTTGTCCCTTTCGAAGAGCAAAAAAATATCATGTATCATTTGCCAATAATGAATTATATTCTTCATTCATAGTTGTGTCCCAATTTGGATGGCCTGAAGCTTCTGCAAAGGTGTCAGGATCATAAGTTGTTGAAGCTTGATCCAATAAAGAAGAGGCTCTATCAAACTGAGAACGTGTAAATCACTGATCTGTAGGATCACCTACAAGAGCACCTGCTTCGTCCCAAGTAGCACAGACCCATTTTCGAAGCTGAGGAAATGAAGGAGGATCTTGAGAAGTTGAGGGAGGATTGTCATCCTCACTGTCATCATCTGAAGAAGAAATATTTTCAGAAGTACAAGGGATAGAGAGAGGTGGCACATCTTGTTGGAATTATGATGAATGTTTTGTACTTGATGGCAACCCACTTGTAGCAGAACAACTCACTTGTACATGGTAACTAGATGAATCTACAGAAGAGATATCAAATGTGATAGAATGCATGACAGTAGTATTTATAGATGTGATGAAATATAGGGCAGCTTCAAGGAATTAATTCAGAAGGAAACTCTCTCAAATGAAAGATCATAGTATAGCAGGTAAACAACAAGAATGCAGAAAGAAAGGTATACGTAGGTTCACTATATACCAAGCCACGTATACATGGAGGTTCACAGACAAAAAGGTGAGTATAGCATACACACGCACTTTCATGGAAGGAAAGGCACGTACATGTTGGAAACTTAGTTTTGGTCTGTGGTCTTTGGTCCATGGTATTTGGTCCGAGGTGTTGACCCCAGGTATTTGGTCCAAGGTATTGATTCTAAGTGGTTTTGGACCATGGTATTGAGTAAGGTCTAAGACTATAAAAGGAGGAGAAGATCATTAGGCCATGATGCAAGTCTTGAATATCTAATGAAGTGTGAGATCCAGTGTGCAGGTTACGGGTTTATGATGCTTTGCTTGATCTGAGCCAAGGAGGAATCTCAGCAGTTGATGGAGGACAAGATCTAATGATTAATCGGGATGTTATGGCTTGGAATGAATCATCTCTATATGGTTTGATCATGTTTTTTTTCTAGATCTGTATAATAACGCTTGTGATGTTCTGTAAATATTATGATCTGGGTATAACTGAAGTCTGAAATAGCTGCAACATTATGAATGACTATTTACAGATGTATACACTGGTTGACTTTGATAAAAGCACATATACACAGAGGTTAGACACATATAAGTAGCATATACCATATGAAATATGATGTTTGAAGTTACTAGTGGTTCTGGTTGTTGATGAAAAGTTCTGAGTTCTAGTGACTGTTTACTGGTGACAGTATTTTGCATATTCAGATTGGTTGATTGTTATTAGCTTCAGTGTTGATGGATGAGATCTAATAATGGATCAGGATCATAATGACTTATCTTTATGTAATCTGATGGACTAGATCTAGTTGCTAACACATGTATTATCCTTGTGTATGTAATGATCTAAGTATGTCTGAAGTCAGGAAGTACAACAAAGTTATAAGTAAGTATTTGATGACATATACGCTGGTTCGCTTTGGTGAAGTTGTGTATACACACTGGTTCGGCTCTTCCAAGTAGCGTATGCACTCTGATGCATGTATTTGATGATATAGTTCTAGGTTTCGCTCTATGACAGGGTTTCGGTAATTACGTTGTTGGGTGATTCAGAGAGTAATGATTAAGTATTCAATGAATGGGTAATGCAGTAGTTATATTGCAATAGTGATTGATTTTTGAGCTTCAATGTTGTTGATGGGTCCAGTATGAAAATTGGATGAAACATGGCCTTCAGATTATGGTGTTGTGTTCCAGGAGTATCCATTCTGAAAATTTATGAAACGTGGTCACTGGAGGAAGAGATAAATTCGTAGCCTTCTGTAGGCCGACACCTACGTACTGGTAAATATATCGGCTAGTACAAGATCTAGGGGGTTGTAGCTCCCTTCCAGTAGAAGCAGGAGAACGAGAGAAGGTTGTAGCCTTTTGCAGGTAGAAGCCTAGGTACTGGTATGAGTCTGCACCAGTACATTGTTGCAAACAAATTTTCTTATTATTAAAAGAAGACAAAGACGACAACAGCAGGTGGTTTTCACCCACATTGGCTCTCCACATTACATCTTGGTGTTCATGTGTGATGCTTATGTGTGATGGTTCTTTCTGTTATTAACTACACATGGTTAGTGTTTAATGTTTAATAAAGTACCGATACTCAGATTAAAGATCAACATATGATGAATTAACAGAATCATTAGTTTGTTGAATATACGTTTGTTTCCTTGAACATAGTTGCGTACACACGCAAGTTCCCTTCATTAAAGTAGCGTATATGAAAATGAGTAAGAAAAGAAAAAGATTATTGACTTGACTAATACTGATTAACCCCCCCCCCCCCCCCTCTCAGTGTTATTTCCAACAATTGGTATCAGAGCAGGTCATTTGGTAGAAGCTTGATCGCTCGAAGGAGATCCGTAGAACAATGGGAAAGAAGCTAAAGAAGAAAGTGCCTCGGAAGAAGAAGACATCTTAGAAGAACTATGACAGTGGAAGAATCAATTGGGGAATATGTCAAAGCAACACTTCAGATTCAGAAGCACCTCGGAATGAAGATGAACAAGCAAAAGAACTATCAGGTATGAATTTGTTATCATCTGGTGATACATTTCTCCATCCATTTGAAGATGATGAAAGTGATTGCGAAACAACTGAATTTGCTCTTATGGGTGAGGAAGTAAGATATCAAATAGAGGTAGAATTCAAAAGGCTTATGGAAAAAATTAGAGATCAACAAGATCTATTGGAAAAAAGGGAATGTGCCTCCAAAGGAGAAGCTACCAAACTAAAAACTCAACTAGAGAAAGGAAACAAGGTAAGGAAGCAATTCAAGGAAAAGGAATATCAATATCAGAAGCTACAGGATGAAGTGACATCATTAAGAAATGAAGTAAATGAAAGGAGCACAACAATCAAGAAACTCAGAGATAGATCCAGTTACTATGAAAATATTGAAGCTAAGATCCTCTCGCTAAAAGAATATCTTGAAGAATCAAATAAGCAGAATAAAGAACTACTCCAAGCTCTTGAAAAACAAGAAAACAAAGTTCTTGAATTAAGACATCAGATGGAAGAAGGAAGAGAAGCTGAAGGAATCATGAAGAAGCAGTATCTTGAAAAGGAAGAGCAACATCAAGTTGAGGTAAATATTCTAAAAGATAAATTAGAAGAAAAGGATAAGCTCTTATGATTTCAAGATAGTACTAAGATCTTGGATGATATTCTTAGTAGTCAAAGGTCTCCTGCTATCAAAACTGGTCTTGGTTTCCATGAATCTATTAGAGGTGAACCTAGTTCACAAAGTAAGACAAGGAACTCTAATATGCTCAACAAGGAAGTGAGAGGTCAATCCCATCATCAACCAATGGAAGAAATTCTTCAAATAAAATCTTCTACTCCTAACTATGGAAGTGATAGTTGGTTATTTCCTCAAATGAATAACATTGAATGTTATATATGTCATAATTTTGGACATATTGTAGCCAGATGCAGAAGAAGAATGGTTCAAGACCATCACAAAAAAATATCATCACATTCCAGTTACTTTAAGGGATAATGTTTTACTTGCAATATGTTTGGTCACAAAGCCATTGATTGCTATAGAAGGAATATGGAACATATGAGATGTTATGCATGTAAAAATCTTGGACATATAGCAAAGGAATGTAGGAACAAAGTACGGGCACCATAAAAAAAGGAGAAAACATCATCACACTTGAAGATATGGAAGAAGAAGGAAGTACAGTCAGAAAGAGGTGGCACAACACAATGTACAGACATGATAGACTCAGAGGGAGATGAAAGTGTGAAACTTCAGTGTTCTAAATCTCACATGCAATTTTCATGAATAGAAGTCACATATATACGCGAGTTAGACACTGCACAGTCGCGTATATGTTAATTTGAGGAAAGGCAATGGGACAGACTCAGGAAAAAGGGTCTGATATAGTTCATTCAATTATTTACTCTGTTTGATGATGGTTACAATCTGTTGATAATGTGTGGAAATGTATTGATACTCATAAGATGTTTTTCTTATGTATATCTGATTGATGATGATGCCTTGATACTTCTTCCTGATATATGCATGATCAGATCCGACAGTGAACAGATGGAACATGTTCAAGGGGAGAACATGCTATGCTTCTAATAAAGCATTGTTGGCGTTATGTTTATAAGTATTTAGTACCTAATCAATGATGATGATGCTTATATGGCTAAATGATACATCTTGCTATGATATGGTTATGTGTTGCCCATGACAAAATCTCATATGATTCTTGGGGTCACATAGTTGGTGTTCAAATCAGATTTGTGGATGATTCTCTGATGATGCATATATGTTGCTTACATGGTGATATTCATAAGGATAAGGAGAAGTACGAAGCTTGAATACACAAATTCATTATTTGATGGTGAGTCACTCATATGCTACTATCATCATGCCTTCAGAAATGCATAAAGATCATATAATATAGTTATGATGCAGGATTCCTATAGTTCTTAGCTCTCACATGGTTGAGGATTGTTGTTGTTGATGATATCAAGAAGTCTTGACAAAAGATATTGAGCTCAAAGTTTGCTAGATACATAGTGCTATATACAATATGCTGGATACATGGATGATTACTCAAAGTTGCATTGTTGGTTGGCCAAGATAATGGAGTTATTGCAGGTCACATGAAGACATAGATATTTGAAGACATGATGAAGATGAGTTCTTACCTATATGATGATAGGTTGATACTCACATATGTTGATTGATGCTTATTAAATGTGGGATGTTCCGTAGTGATGATACATGGATGGTATAAAATATCATGCAGATTGATGATGATGTGATGACTATGGTGTTTTTCACATATGATATAATGTGAATAATTTTGTATGGCATATGCAGAATTGATTCATGGAAGGTTATGATAATGCTCACGATCAAGAGGATCAGTTGATATCTATATGCAGACATACCTTGTTACAGGTTGATGATATCTACACTAATGGATATATACAGGTTGTTGGTCTGGATACTATTGACAGATGCTTATGGAGCAGATCATACATTGTGTATGATAGTTGTTGATGACTATCATGGTCTTGTTTAGATATTTGTTCTCTGTTATAAATGTCATGTGTATCATTCGATGTAAAGGTCATATCAAAGACCCATGATGTAACAATTTGTCTCTGTTTATTATAGTCTTTTCATGAATCCCTCTTGCTCATATGATGTAATTTGTACCCCCACTATGCATGGGAAGCATGATGTAATATTTCAGTCATGTATAAACAATTGGTATCTAGTATATCCCCACTTGGTTGGGAGAATGAATGTATGAGTCATTGGTGATAGGAAGGTCAAACTCACATAGTTGAGTTATAAAGTCATGTTATTTTCTTGAAAATATTTGCAGACTCTGCATGTGCTCAGGGGGGGCATGGATGATACAGTACATCTCAGCATGAACAAAGGGGGAGTTCAATCAAAGAATTCAGCATGTGCCTAGGGGGAGCATGATTAGTATTTAGTTATTCAGATATGAAAGTCTTCTGCTCTTAGGGGGAGAAGATATTGGTCTGCCCTTTGCCCTTGATGTCAAAGGGGGAGAGTGACTTGGTGTTGTTGATGTTGTTGTTGCCATCAAGTCTAAATGGGGAGATTGTTGGCATTTTGATGAATGTGTTGTACTTGATGGCAACCCACTTATAGTAGAACAACTCACTTGTACATGGTAACTATATGAACCTACAGAAGAGATATCAGATGTGACAGAATGCATGACAGTAGTATTTATAGATGTGATGAAATACATGGTAGCTTCAAGGAATCAATTCAGGAGGAAACTCTCTCAGATGAAATATCACAGTATATCAAGTAAACAACAAGAATGAAGAAAGAAAGGTATACAGAGGTTTACTATATACCAAGCCACGTATAAACGTGGGTTCGCAGACCAAAAGGCTTGTATAGCGTACACACGCACTTTCATGGAAGTAGAGGCGCATACATATTGTAAAACTTAGTTTTGGTCTGTGATATTTGGTCCATGGTATTTTGGTATTGGTCCATGGTATTTGGTCTGAAGTGTTGACACCAGGTATTTGGTCCAAGGTATTGATTCTAAGTGGTTTTGGACCACGGTATTGAGTAAGTTCTAAGACTATAAAAGGAGGAGAAGATCATTAGGCCATGATGCAAGTCTCGAATATCTGATGAAGTGTGAGATCCAGTTTGGAGGTTATGGGTTTATGATGCTTTGCTTGATCTGAGCCAAGGAGGAATCTCAGCGGTTGATGAAGGACAAGATCTAACTATGGATCGGGATCTTATGGCTTGGAATGAATCATCTCTATATGGTTTGATCATGTTTTTTTCTAGATCTGTATACTGACACTTGTGATGTTCTATAAATATTATGATCTGGGTATAACTGAAGTCTGGAATAGCTACAAAATTATGAAAGAATATTTACAGATGTATACACTGGTTAACTTTGATAAAAGCGCATATACAGGGAGGTTAGACACATCTAAGTAGCGTATACCATATTAACTATGATGTTTGAAGTTACAAATGGTTCTTGTTGTTGATGCAAAGTTTTGAGTTCTGGTGACTGTTTATTGGTGACAGTATTCTACATATTTAGATTGGTTGATTGTGATTAGCTTCAATGTTGATGGATGAGATCTAATAATGGATCACGATCATAATTACTTATCTTTATGTGATCTGATGGACTAGATCTGGTTGCTAACACACGTATTATCCTTGTGTATGTAATGATCTGGGTATGTCTGAAGTCGGGAAGTGCAGCGAAGTTATAAGTAAGTATTTGATGACATATACGCTGGTCAACTTTGATAAAAGTGCATATACACGCAGGTTAGACACATCTATGTAGAATATACCATATGAACTATGATTTTTGAAGTTACAAGTGGTTTTGGTTGTTGATGAAAGGTTCTGAGTTCTGGTGACTGTTACTGGTGACAGTATTCTGCATATTCAGATTGGTTGATTATGATTAGCTTCAGTGTTGATGGATGAGATATAATAATGGATCGGGATCATAATGTCTTATCTTTATGTGATCTGATGGACTAGATCTGGTTGCTAACACATGTATTATCCTTGTGTATGTAATGATTTGGGTATGTCTAAAGACGGGAAGTGCAGCAAAGTTATAAGTATTTGATGACATATACGCTGGTTCACTTTAGTGAAGTTGCATATACACACTAGTTCGGCTCTTCCAAGTAGCATATGCACTCTGATGCATGTTTTTGACGATACAGTTCTAGGTTATGCTCTGTGACAAGGTTTCAGTAATTAAGTTGTTGGGTGATTCAGATAGTAATGATTGAGTATTCATTGAATGGGTAATGCAGTAGTGATTGATTTTTGAGCTTTAATGTTGTTGATGGGTCCAGTATGAAAATTGGATGAAACGTGGCCTTCAGATTATGGTGTTTTCTTCCAAGAGTATTCAGTCTAAAAATTTATGAAATGCGTTACCTGGAGGAAGAGAGAAGGTCGTAGCCTTTTATAGGCTAGTGCCTACGTACTAGTAAGTATATTGGCTAGTACATGATCTAGGGGGTTGTAGCTCCCTTCCAATAGAAGCTGAAGAATGAGAGAAGGTTTTAGCCTTGCGCAAGTAGAAGCCTACGTACTGGTATGAGTATGCACAAGTACATTATTGTAGACAGATTTTCCTATTATTAAAAGAAGACAGAGATGACAGCAGGAGGTGGTTTTTACCCACGTTGGGTTTCCACCTTACATCTTGGTGTTCATGTGTGATGCTTATGTGTGATGGTTATTTCTGTTATTAACTACACATGGTTACTGTTTAATGTTTAATAAAGTACTGATACTCAGATTAAAGATCAACATATGATGAATTCACAGAATCATTAGTTTGTTGAATATATGTTTGTTTCTTTGAACACAGTTGCATACACATGCGGGTTGCCTTCATTAAACTAGCGTATATGAAATTGAGTAAGAAAAGATAAAGATTATTGACTTGAATAATACTGATTCACCCCCCCCCCCCCCCCACCCCACCCCCTTCTCAGTATTATTTCCAACACGTCTGTCAAACTAGGCTCATAGGCTGATATATTTTCAACAAACTTTACATCTCTTCTAATGATAACATTTTTGGACTTAAGTGGAATAAATCTATATCCTTTGACATCTTCAGAATATCCAACAAAAATACATTTTTCACTCTTAGGTTCTAAAGATTTATGTTTCTCATCTAGAATATGGGCCCGTGCTTCTCTTCCAAAAATATGAAAGTGACTTACGTCTGGTTTAATTGAACTCCATGCTTCTTCTGGAGGGATATTCTTTAAAACCTTAGTAGGAGTGCAATTTACTATGTAATTTGCACAGTTAATTGCTTCTACCCAAAAATTAAGACTAAGTCCTTTATATTGAAGCATACAATTAGCCATTTCCTTTAAGGTGTGATTCTTCCTTTCAGTTACACCATTTTGTTGTGGAGTATATGGAATAGTATGTTGCATTTGAATTCCATTCTCAGTGCAAAAGTTGATGAATTTTTCGTTAACATATTCTCCACCATTATCATATCTTAGCTTAAGAATTTTATGTCCAATTTTTTTTTCAACAAGGGTCTTAAAGGCCAAGAACATGTTAAATACTTCACTCTTGAGTTTTAAGAAGTATACGCAAGCGCGTCTAGAGAAATCATTGATGAAAGTTAGGAAATACTTGTAGCCAGAGAATGAAACAAATGGAAGTGGACCACATAAATCACTATGCACAAGTTGTAAAGGGGTTGAGGCGTGCCAAGAGGTACATTTTTCAAAACTATCCCGATGATGTTTTCTGAGTACACATCTAGAACAAACACCATCTCTGCAAGATACCATAGGAAGACCTGTCACCATATTTTCTTTACATAGATTTTGAAGGGAGTGATACTTTAATTGACCAAATCACTCATGCCAAAGTTTCTTCACTTCATCATTATGATCAACAAATACTAAGGGAAGAGTTGATGACCCAAAGTTGTTAAAATTATACAACCTTGTAGAATCATCAGCAATGCCAGTAGCTAAAATCTATCTAGGATCTCTTAGGTCCTTAATTACAACATCGTGAGGTGAAATTCAACGATTTTATCTTCACCTGAATGAGTTATCTGATATACAGATAGAAGGTTATAGGATAAGGTTGGAACACATAGTACATCATTAAATTGACCATTGTCTAGATGAATAGTTCCAGTCCCTACAACACTAAGAGATCTATCATCAAAAACATATATATTTTTCGTCTTACAATCATTTAAAGAAGAAAACATGAATTTGTTTTTGGCCATGTGATAAGAAGCTCCAGAATCAATGAGCCACTCATGACAATGAGAAGAAGAAGATACATTTAGTGCATAACCAGACCGAGATGCTTGAGAAACACATGTAGAAATTGTTATTCCTAAAGATGAAGTTGAATTTGAAGAGTGCTCCAAAAGGATGTTATGCTTCTTTGTTGCTGCTTCCAATGCTTCCATCTTCTTAAAGCATTTGGATTCAAAGTGGCCATCTCGATTACAAAAGTTGCAATGTCTATCAGTCTTCTTTCCTTTGCTTTTATTTGCCTTATCATTTTGTTGAATTGATTTTTCATTTTGATACTGAAATTTCTTAGGACCCTATTTGGTTTAGGACCATTCTTTTTAGGATACTACTTCTTAGGATTCTTTGAATTTGGTTGTTGTTGGGCGGCTAAGGCTTTCTTAGAAGAGTTTCCAAGATTAAGAAGACCAAGATGTGAGATTTTTTCTTGTTCTCTTATTAAAGAATCCCAAAAGTCATAAAAAGAGGGGGACGTGTAGTCTTGTCCTTGAGAAATGAAGGCTTCTCTAGTAGAATGGAAGGTGGAAACAAACACAGAGTAGGTTGGTCCCAACTTAGTAAGAATGGAATAGATAAGGCTACCATATTATTTCTTAACCTTAACACCTTCCAAGAGAAGTCTAAGGGTCTTGAACTTGGACAAAAAATCTTCAATGGAAGAAAAATTATTGGGGTCCAACGTAAGCAACTCATTTTCGAGTTGATGGGCTATAATTTTATATTTTTATTCCAAAAACTTTAGTGATTTGTTTCATTGCTTCATTAGGGGTATCAAGTTCTGCGATATGGAATCTAAGGTCTAGAGAAATAGATATCCCTATCAACCCGCGTGCTTGATCTTGCCTATTTTCCCATTTGGCTGCCTTATCTTCATCTTTAGGTTCAGTTTCTTGGCTTGAGGCTATTCTGTAGAGACTTTTACTTCTAAGTAAATCCACAATGTAAGACCACCATTGGAAGTAGGTGGTGTTGTCAAGAATAACTTGGCATGGACTTTACAATTTAACAAAAACTGAAACTATAGATGCTGAAACTAAGCATTCCAATAGAAAGATCTCAAAAAATTAGGCCGATTCAAAAAAATGGCTCTGAAAACGACCTCTGGATGAAGAAGTTATGGCATTTTTAAGAAACATTGTTGAAGATGCCGACAAAGTGCATGAATGTGCGGAAGTGAATGATAATGTTAGATTTTAAAAAATCCCCCCCCCCACCCCTTTTCCAAACATAATCTAATTAGCTCACTTAAAAAAAAATTATGTGACCCACTTTTATAAATAAGTGAAAGTCACTTTTACAATGGTACCTTATGAGCTACCCACTAAATTATAACTTAAATAAAAGATAAAGAGACTTTAGAATTATAAGTCACTCACCTTTTATAACGGGTGAGAAAATTTTTACATAAAGTAACTTTAAAACATAAGTTACATGTGATTTTTGAAAAAGTAACTCAACAAAAAGAAAGACTTGAACTTAAGAGCTCTACTCTCATAAAGTAACTTTGGACCAAGTGAGCTAGTTTAAAAGGTTAGTAATTTTTTGAAAAGAGGAAAGAGTTTTTTTTTTTTTTTTTAGTCACTAGAGCTTTTGGGTGTGTGCTTACTTCGAAAAGCTCTTTTTTCCTACAAAACAAAAAACCACACAACCAACACAGACATAAAAAAAAACCAAACCTTATGGCTTGAAGTTAGCTTTCACCAGAAACTACATATTTTCCTCAATGTTTTCGATTTTCTGAGATCACACTAAAGTGCAGCGGAAAAGAGCATACGTATGAGAAAAATCCTTCCTTTTTTTTTTATTTGCCCAGATTGCATAGAGTCACAGGAATAAGAAAATACATAGAAATGAACGGTATAGATCCGGTAATTAAAAAACAGAGAGATAAATAGCTAAAACTGCAAATAAAGACTGTATACCTCTAGATCTGAAAAATGACGTAGCTAGGGCTACTAGAAACCTTTTTGCATGAAACGAAAGGGGTTCCTCACTGGAATAGATGCTCCTAACACAATAAAGTAGTCTTATCAGCGTGAACGAAGTCAGAAATAGTAGATATGAGAAACGACAGTCGGATGCAATTGTACCGGCTTCCGATTTGGATCACCAACAGATGTGGCCCTCAAATTACTCTGATACAATGTAGGAATTTACAAGATAATTTCCTCAGATAGAACACCAAAGGACACCACTCACAAACAGATCACAGGTCAATACAACAGTATTCTTGACGTGGTTAAAATCCTTAAAGAGGGAAACAATCCACAACCTGAGCCAACGTAGCCACTTTAGGCAATTTATTAATAAAAGAAAGAAAATTTACATAAGCTTCTCTCATGAATGGTCACCCTACAAATGACCCTCCATGCTCTTTAAATAGAGATCATGGACCAATCGGGTGTTAAGCCACGAATCAAGTGTCGTTAATAACGAGGAGAGAATCAACCATTGGATCACTTCATGTCTAGAACATATCATGACCTTCAGATTGTAAGTTACAAATGTACATAGTAAAAAAACACACTTTACCTAACTCTACACTACACCAAGTTATGCTTAACTATTTCTTATGTGTCGGAATATCCTAGCAAAAAACAACCGCTAGACGCAAATTCGAATTGGTACTTATACAAAATGGTTAGGAAACATTCTACATGAAAGGAGGAAGCTTTCCCCTCCAAAATCCCTCAAATAGTGGATCTTGTCCCCAACACTACGAATCTGCATTAAATGACAAGGAACACATTCCTAGATTTTCTTAATCATTAGAGCTCCAAAATTTGTGTAATAATTCCATAATTTCTTTTTGATTTATTATCCAATATTTATCCTCCTGTAGTATGGGAAAAGAACATATTTTGATCGTTAGCATACGAGGTTTGAACCCGGGAATTCTGGCGTGACAGACCAGCACTCTAACTGACTGAGCTATTTCTCAAAGTTAGCAGCACCCGGAGTAGCAGTTTAAGAACCAGTCAATGAAGCAGAAGTTACTTTCAATGAAGTACCAGTACCAGTAGAAAATCCAGACACATAGTTAGTATCTTACCCACCAAATATTATGATAAGCTAATACACCGATTAGACATAATGAATAGATAAGGAGAAGCTCCATTTCTTATAATGACATGATAACACTGATATCCATATTGATACTAGTTTATATACCAGTAGTTATGTAATTGTTATGAGCATAGAGATATAATAGACATATTGAGCAAGTCCCAAAATGATCTCCTCCTCCAAATCTTCATATTCTTCCCAATATTCTCACAATATTATAGAAAAATAAATAATATTAGGCACAAATATGCAATTATCGATAAACCATCCTAATGAACATATTAAAGTTAAAAAATAGAGTCTTAATGTGATGGAGGATGGTTAGATGGGTCTTAAATTAGGTCTAATTTAGAGACCCGACATACCCCCTACTGAAAGTGTTTCTCACCCTCTGAGAAACTTAGTGAGCTAATTGTGCCTCATTCCTATCCCTGGTGGCCTCTCGCTTGTGCATTCCTCAGTCATTTATCTTAAGAATCTTGGCTACAAGTTCTGCAAGGAAAACAAAAAATATGTAGTTTTCATTTCATGATTGTTTAACTGTATTTCGAGCACAAAAACATAACTTTCGTCTTTGCAAGTAAACTTTGTTGGATTGTATATTTGTTTCATTCACATCCTCTCCCTTGAAATCTTCATTCCATTTTCACTCAGTCTTCCAAAACTATTTGTGCATAGAAAAATCACAGTGTTTCTACAGACCATTAGCATGCCCTATTCCCCTTATTCAAGATGGGTTATTGAATATTTTTTGGTTTGGCAAGGTCTTCCACACCCTTTTCCAGCCTCATGCTTCCTTTTTCCACCATTTGGACAACTTTGAAACCCTCAAAACGCCTCTAGATGAGATCCTGTAGCAACACAACACATCCTATGGCAGACCTGTAGCATTATGTAGCGCATCAAAAAATGTATTAAATATTGACCAAAATTGTACCTCATCTTTATTTCTTGCCTCTTAACTTTATATAACATATTCTAGGCCTTGGACAAAAGCTAGAAAGAGATTAGAGACCTCTTGGAAAGCCTCTTTTCATCACTACATTTAAGTTCTATTTTGATGGTGAATTCCTTCTTGCCTTTTTCGCATTCTTCTTCTCTTTTGTGGCCTAAATGATTTCCTAATGGGATTTAGAGTTCTTCGTTTTTATTAGGTCTCTCTTAGGCACTGCTATTTTGGTTTCTAGCACAATTCGTTCATTTTTTCCTTCTTGAGTTTTTCTTTTGGCTAATTTCCCTCTTCTCCATATTATTCTACTTCTTCATTTGCTTCTCCTTTTCATTCTTCTTGGTCATGGGATTCATATGGTTAGATACACCCCCCATACCCTTCAATACAACCTTCCAACATTGGCAAGGAAACTAGCTATTTATGCTATAAGTTTTAGATAATCCTGTGTAATGAGTTTTTATGACAAAGGAAAAAACAACTTTCTTATATTTCCTAGAGGAAGGATGATTTCACGCTCACTCAAAAGTAATTTTAATTCCCATTCTTATCAGGCTCAATTCAAAAGAAGCATCCATATTTCATTTTTTTATTTGTAAACTTTTATCAAAGGTTTCTCATAGGCTGTACTGCTGAAAAAAAATGAAAAATTTGCAAGCTTCTTATTCGCATATGGAAAGGATAAATATGAATTTACCCTCGGTTTTGGTGTTTTCCTTAGAATATTAGGGTTTTGGAGTGAAATTCCTCAAAATTGGTGTCTTTTGCAACAATTTTTACCTTCCTCTAGCATCTCTATTTTTCCTGTAGCAGCCTTGTTTCTCCTGTAGCAGTTATGCCCGATCCTGCAACACCTTAAAATCAACTATGTATATATTTTTTAGCACCCTAGGAAACCCTTGGTATCATCTAACTCGATCCTCGATGCCTCAATGAGCCTCTCTAACTGTTTTGGGAATGAGCATTGGTACAACTGAAGTTGAACATTACTCTTTTGTTTCTTCTTTTGGTAATATCTTAGAGCGCTTCAATGACTTGGCCTTTGCACACTTTCCTCTTTTTTCTCTTATCGCCACTCCTCATAATCATCACTCTTCCTAATTTTGGTTTTACACATTGCATGAGTGAGAGAGTTAGCTCCAATTAACTAGTTGAGGGAGGCGGAGACTGCTGACCCATCCTTAGCTTATGAAACCTCATCTCTCATTCATTGACAACAAGTTTACAACTATAATATTCTCAAGATAAGAGGTCAAGAATATTGCATACCTATACCTACTTGGTGGTTGTTGGACAGTCATGGATGCAACTGTTGAGTTGATGATCAATCCATGCTTCCCTGGAGGTTCTAATTTCCTTTTCTTGCTTCTACACAGCACTTCATAGCTTCATGATTCTTTGACTTATAAGGTTGTTGTGTGAAAGTTTCTTTCGAGTGTTCAATATTCTAATGGTGGAGAGGATGGACTACTTCCTAAGGAGGGTGTGCCTCCTTCGCATTCTTTAGAAATGGCATGTTGCTCAAGGTGGCTAGATCTTCTATTGTGTGAGTGAAAATAGAATTGATGATGACTTCTATTGTAATTGTGTAGACTGCTTACAAAAGGAATCATCTTCCCGTAGAATTCATTGAATTCCTCTTCGATACCTTATTAATGCATTTGGGATTGATGGAAATCATAGGAGGTATAAGGACAGCATTAAAATCATCAAGAGGTGGTGTAGGTGGTGGAAACATTGATGACAAAGTTTTTTACGATTTTTTCATGTAAGGCATAGTGGAATTTGAAGATGAATTTTGGTTAGATGGAGTGGATGAGTGATGAAAGTGATGTTGGGGGACCTCTCTCAATGTTCCCTAAAGAAGTCATGACCCTTTTACCCCTTTCTCCAATTCCATTTCCTCCTCTAGCTTCTTCTCAACCATCCTATGGTGCTATAGTATCTTCCTATAGCAATTATAGTCTTCCTGCAACAGGATTATTTTATGCATATCTTTCAAATTGTAGACTATATTGACCTAAAATTTTGTGAGCATGTTTCTATCATCACTATGCATCTCCCCATTAAATATCATGGCCAATGGATGCACGAATTGGGAGAAAATTGTAAAATGGTTGTAGGTGATGGAGGTCAATTTCGCAAAACATGTGCACTAGAATTTGCTGAAATTTATTTGGCATGTTACCATCATTCATATTCATATCCCCATGAAACAACTAGTTAAATGGATGAACGGTTATCAAGATATGATAAAAATAATTTTCTACTCTGTGTATTTTGACTTCCTGTAGCAAAATAGAGCCTTCCTATAGCTTTTTTGGACAACAAGGAAAATGAATGGGAAAAGCTAGGGAATGATGGGTGGATGGTGGAAAGAAATGAGTGATGGATTGACATGGAAATGGTCCTTCTAGAGAATATGAGAAAAGGGGGAGAAAGTCCAAGTTTGACTTCCTTTGACTAGAATCTTGACCAACTTTTTCTTTTTATGCCAACTTGTTTTTGTTGCTTCCAGAGGTTGGAGAGCACCTGCATTCATCAAAGAGATACATGGAGCAAAGTATTTTTATTTTCTTTTCATTTTTTTATTTTAGGCCTACTAGGTGCCTCAATGAGGTTTTCCACTAGTAGGTATGCTTAGGCACCCCAACAGAGGTTTTCACCTAAGATATTGTTTTACTTTTTTCTTCTCTTTTTTCCAGCCCTTTGACTGCCTCATGAAGGTTTTCAATCAATGAGCCAATCTCAGGTGCCTCAAATGAGGTTTTCACCTTAGATTTTATTTTTTCCTCTTATTTTTCAATTTTATTTATATTTTCTCCAATCGTATTTTACTTGAAAAAGACAAAATCATTTTCAAGTGTAGGAATACTTCCAATGGCACCACTTCCATAACAAGATGACAAATGAAATCATGTGCAGGCTCGGAACATATGCTATGACATGTACCTGAATATGAGATACCAACTTCTTTGACTGAGATGAGATCGTAAATTATTGAACAAGAGTTTATTGTTGCAACTTAACAATTTTCTGGAACCATATTCCAATATAGTTGTGATAACCTTGGTCCACTTGATGATTTGGATCATCTTGGATGTCTTCTTCTTCCATGAACTTCAAATATTCTTCTTTTTTTTATTATTCTCTTAAACACATGGAGGATCTAATGGTGAACATGATGTAACTCCCTCAATCTTTTATTTTGATGTCTTCTCTCCATCAAGTGCAGATCGTGATTCTTTGTTCTTCTCATTTGAATCTTGTTTTTTTGAATGATGTCCTTCATTGGCATCAAGATAATCTCTTTTTTGCAATGTTCTTCTTGAGATAAGATGAATACCATTGATATTTAGAGGATATGTTAGAAATTTTTGTAACTCAGCATCGTAAGTGGGATGAGCTACATCATTGTGTGGGTTTGAAAATGGTGGTATAGGTAGTTGAGTGGGAGTGGATGTTTGAGATGGATGTGGTTGGGGTTGTGGTTGTGGTGGATGATAGGGATATCATGGAGTTAGGTATGAAGGATATTGAGGAAAATATTGAAGATATTATGGATGGCTCCCAAAATTTCCTTACCAAACATGTTGCCAAGATTGGTTTTGGGGTTGAGATGGCCAAGATTGCCAAAGAAAGGGTTTGTTCCAATTACTTTGAGATGGATGTGCATAAGCTTGCAATTGTGAATACGATTCTTACTGACATGGTATTCTTGGAGCTACATAACATAGATTCTTTGATGATTGAATTGCTCCATGGCCCTCTTGGTAAACTTCCTTCAACCTTGGTAATGATGGACAATATTTAATAGCATGTGATTATTCATGGAAAACACAAATACAACGTCTTATTTTTGCTCATTTATGATTCTTAGCATTTCTACCTATTCACCTAGATTTCTAAGAATTTTGTTTTAAAGTTATCAAGGAAATTTCCAAATTTATTTTGACCTATAAATCTTGAAGTTGATTTACTTACTCTTGCCCTTCGTCTACATAAGCACTTGCATCTTTCACAAATTTATTCAAATGATAATTGGTATGCATCACCTCTACTCATGAGATTAAGGAGATCAATCCATTCATCCCTAATTGTTCTAAGTAAGAGGGTTTTTAGTGTGTCTGATCCTAAATGATTTCATTTTTCCCTTTTAACATTATACATGAACCTCTTTGTTAGATACTCAAGGCTCTCATCATCTTTTTTATTCATTCTAAAGATTTCTTCTTTAAGATCATGATCTTCATATTTTTCTACGAATATATTTTGCATATCATTCCATGACCTTATTGAATTAGTCCCTAAACTCATCAACCATTTAAGGGATTTATCCTTCAATGTTGCCAGAAACAATCTCAATTTTTTATTGTTTAATAAGTAACCATAATATCTACAAACAATTTCAAATTCAAAGAGAAAGGTTTCTCGATCCTCTGACCTCATACCATGGAAGTTGTGAAGGAAAGATCGAGGGATGTTCTTCATATGCACACTGACATTTGTATCTTGAATGGGAAATCCCATATGATCTTCTTCATTGTCATCATCTCCACCCATTTATCCTACCTTCTTTGTCATCTCTTCTTATTTTAGCTGCAAGAAATGAATGGTAATGCGGCTCTTACTCCACCACGTGATCAAATTTGGGGGTTGGGGTCGAAGAATTTTTTTGAATAATAATGCTAAAGCAATGCAATTTTTTGTTCTTGAAATGAAATATGCCTAATGTATTTTTTTTGTTTTTGTAGAAAGTAAAAAGAAATGAATGAACTAGGGAAGAAAAAAATGCATACTTTGACAACTCCTAAGAAATGGCACCAAAAAGTGATGACACTTAGTATTGCAACAAGAATGTTGCAACTACCAAGGCTACCAACTTTAATTAGCATCCCGGGGTTCATACAAACTTAAGAAGAATCAACACTATATGTGCAACATACAATTTGTCATTCTTTCGTTGTCATGATGTAATGGACTGAATGTGATGTAATCAAATCTTAAACTGATTACATGAAAAGAAATTAATCCTAGACAAGAACAACAATTTGTAATTGAAATCCTAAGAGCATGAATTCAAATAAATAAGCCTAATCTACATTTTAAAAAGGCATTTCCTAATTGGTGTGTATTCTTCCTGAATCATGGATTTAGAGCCTACGGGTCATTATTCAACCCTAAGGGACAAAATAATTTTTTTTGAGTAAATCTGGCCAAGTAAATATGTGCTAGACAAGTGCTATGGGAAAATTTATTTTATTGAATAGGATTTATTAGGTCTCTATTCCAATTGTAATCACTCAAAAATACCCTTGTTAACATATGCTAGAAAATAGCAGAAAATTACTAGTCTAAAATCTAGAAATTCGATAACTAGTGAGCTAGTTAATATATCAAATGCCTAACCTAATCAAGTGAAAATGAAATGGGGTGAATGTTTTTATTAACTTGAATTATTTTATGATCTAATGCAAGTGGAATCAACTAATTTGAATCTCATTAGCATGTTCTAAAAATTAAAAGAAAATTACTACTATTTCCCACAAGGGACTTCCAGAAATTTGGCTTTGGGAATAAGAAAACTAGTCCAAGTAGCTCAATGATTATTGTGATCTTCAAAATATTTTCCAAGGATTAAATCATGCTTTTTAGGCTGCAAAAGAACTTACTTCAACCATTTAACCCAATCCTACAATAATAGATCATGAATACTAAATTCAGAAATAGAAAAAATAGGAACAGGAGATGCATGTGAATAAGAAGCAAAAAGAAGGAAAGTAAATTATACAAAAGGTCTTTAAGGCTCATGATATGGCTAATCCCAAGGAAACTCAAATTCCTATGAAGGAGACCAATATTGTCAAGCTGAAAATGACACCAATCTTCATTATTTACATCAATACAATTACATCCCTACAAGAAATGAAAGTGGAGCTGCAAAACTACAAGTTTTGTCCACAAGAAGACTAATAAAACCCAACCCATAGAGGAAAATTCAAATTGGTACTCATATAAAATAATAGGGAAGCATTCTCCATGAAAGGAAGAAGCTTTCCCCTCCAAAATCCCTTAAATAGGGGATCTAGTTCGTAACACTAGGAATCTTCATTAAATGACGGGGAACACATTCCTATATTTTCTCAATCATTGGAGCTCCATAATTTGTCTAATAATTTCATAATATCTTGTTGATTTATTTTCCGATATTTATCCTCTTGTATTAGGGAGAAAGTCCCTAAATTATCTCCTGCTCCAAATCTTCATAATATGCCCAATATTCTCACAATATTCTATAAAAATAAAAAAATTAGGCACAAATATTTAGTTATCCATAAACCTTCCTAATGAACATATTAAAGTTAAAAATATGTCATCGAATGAAAAAACAGAGGTTTAATGTGTTGAAGTATGGCCAGATGGGCCTTAATTTATGTATAATTTGGAAGCCCATCATAGCCCCCTGTTGAAAGTGTTTCTCATCCTCTGCACAACTTAGTGACCTAATTATGCCTCATTCCTCGTCTTGGTGGCCTCTCTCTTGTGCATTCCTCAGTCCATTCTCTTAAGAATCCTAGTTGTAAGTTCTGCATGGACAAGCACAAAAGTGTAGTTGTTCTTTTCATGATGTAGTATTTCAAGCACAAAAACATAACGTTCCTCTTTGCAAGTGAACTTTATTGGCATGTAGATTTATTTCATTCACATCCTCTCCTTTGAAACCTTCATTCCATTTTCACTCATTTTTCCAAAATTATTTGTGCATAGAAAAATCACAATGTTTCTAGAGACCATTAGCCTATCTTCTTCCACTTAGTCAAGATGGGTTCTGGAATATTTTTCAGTTTGGAAACTTCTTCCGCATCCTTTTCCAACCTCCTGCTACCTTTTTCCTCCATTTGGAAACCTCTGAAATCCTCAAAACACCCTTAGATGAGATCATGTAGCAACACAGAGCATCCTGTAGCCGACATGTAGCATTATGTAGCACATCACAAAATCTATCAAATATTGACCAAATTTGCACTTCATGCTTAATTTTTGCCTCTTACCTTTATATAACATCTTATAGGCCTTGGACAAAAGCTAGAAAGAGATTAGAGACCTCTTGGAAAGCCTCTTTTCATCAATGTAGTTTGAGTTATATTTTGATGGTGAATGCCTTCTTGCCTTTTGTTTCCTTCTTCTTCTATTTTGTGGCCTAGATGATTGCATAATGGGCTTTGGAGTTATCTATTTTGATTAGGTCTCTCTTAGACACTATTATTTTGGTTTCTAACATAATTTTCTCATTTCTTCCTACTTGAGTTTTTCTTTGTCTAATTTCTCTCTTCTCCATATTATTTTTATTCTTCATTAGCTCCTTCTTCTCCTTCTTCTTGTATTTTGGATTTATATGGTTAGATACACCCCCCATAGTCCTCAATACAACTTTCCAAAGTTGGTAAGGTAACTATCTATTTTTGCTAGAAGTTTTAGATATTCCTGTGTAATGAGGATTTTTATAACAGAGGAAAAAACAACTTTCTTATATTTCCTAGAGGAAGGATGATTTCATGCTCATCTAATGCAAAAATAGAGGTTTAATGTGTTGAAGGATGGTCATATGGGCCTTAATTTATGTTTAATTTAGAGACCCATCAATATGGTCCACAATTGACTTCTTAGAATTAAAGTCAAATTTGGGGAGAAACTTGTGAGGCTTTCTACGTATGGGAAGTTCTATGCTAGAAATAGTGACAACATCCTAATTAGGCCATAGGGATGCAAAATTATTTTTTTGGTTTCCATGGTTGTTTCCAGGGTTTCTTTGATTGTTAGTCATTATTGGGGATCCCTTAGATTCCGATGACTCATAAGATACTTCTTAACTTGAGGAGTCTCTAGAAGAAGAAGGCTATTTGGGCGGGAAGGAGAAGAACCAAAACCTCCAAAAAGGGTAGGTAGGATAGAATCACTAGCAGGTAACTTAGATGTATATTGATTAAGATCAATGATCCTACCAGTTAAGATATCATGGAATCTATCATTGAAGGAAATGGTAGTTTGAGGGATGTCCACGTGGGGATCCGGTACTGTGGGCTCTTGTAATTGAAGATTGAGATGAGTAACTAGGCATTGAGATAGTCTTATTTGGACAGTCATAGTTCATTCCAAATTCTCTTGAGTTCTGGAGAGAAGTTCACGATATATTTGGAGAGTGTCGTCAACCTCAAATCGAATGTGTTTTTCATTTGGAGCGATAGGTTTGCTATTTTTCTATTCAGGTTGATGCTGAGAACTAACAGAAGTCTTAGCAGGTGGAGGGTATGTGTGACTTATTTTGAGAATGGGAAACCTAACATTTTCACTCTTATTTTTTCCCTTTTCAATTTAAAGCGAGGTGTGCCCTCCTTCTATCACCATTTTTTTGACATGGGTTTTACAACCTTTTACAACAAGGGAGAAGCGATCTAGAGTAGAGCTCTTTAAATAGCCCTATTTGTTTGGCGTGGTCATTCTCAACAGATTTTAAGTTTCCATCAGCCTTTGGATTCCTCCTCTTGCGAAGAAGAAAATTAGGGGAAAACTAATCCTAACCTATACTATATATGTAAAACCTAAACTATTATTAATATACCTAAAACTACTAGTTAATAAATAATGAAATACAATCTATGGTTAAACTAATATAATACATATAATAAATATAATCTACTGTTTGTTACCAATTAAAGAAATATAATACATAAATCAATTTATCATTATTAATAAAAATAAAATGAATTATGTACAAGTACTAACAAGATTATGGTATGACAAATGAAAAAACTAGAACAATATGTATTTGATTCAAAGGATGGACTATAATTGTTTATGCGGGAATATTACAAAAGATTTTTTTTTTAAATTTATATACGTAATGAAAAATTTAAATTAAAACTAATTTATAATGCAAATAATAAAATATAGATAACTACAAAAATTCAAGTTCCTTATCTTTTTAAACAAGCATAGATGAAAGTGTGTTTGTCTTAACAATTAACATCAAGAATAAATGTAGAAAAACTAATTAATTCATTGTAATTCCTATTTCTCGACCGACGTATACATAAAGGGTAATTGTAACAATATCTATAAAGTAAACAATATTTCGATCATTAATTAGTCAATCAAACCAATAAACAAATAATCAAGATAATGATATATATATATATATATATATATATATATATATATATCTATATATATATATATATATATATATATATATATATATATATATATATATATATATATATATATATATATATAAGAAATCATTACAGCAGAAACATTAATTCAATTTATATACAAAATATCACATTTCTTTATAACATAAATATCTGGAATAAAGTCATAGCAATATAGATCAGATGAATGTCCAGATCAACTATCAATTTCAAGAGACAAATCAATGGAGAGTGATATTGATCGAGTGTAAACAAATAAAAATTGAACTAATGTAAATTAGAAAAGAAATGTAATAGACATTGATGGCTATTTATGGACTCAAATCACAAAACAAAAAACTTCTATATTATAAACCTTGAGAACTGAAATTGCAGAAGATGAAGAAGACAATTAAAATAACCATGTATCATATAAACAATATAAGAATATTTGACTGAATAAAACCAAGTCCATAAAATTACAATGATAATTAATGGTATTCTACAGTCACCAAAAAAAATAACCAACATTTTCTTTCTGGAAAAGTGCCCCTCCAACTATTCAAATTCTAGAGTTTATATACTGGCTCGAGTGCCTAGTTCTTGTTTAAAACTAAATTCTGAAAATAAAAATGTTCTTACAAAATTACATAATACAGGTTCTATCTTAACTGATAGAAAGTGTTATCACTTCGTAATTTCTCAATGGTGTGAGGGAAACCCAGAGGTAACCACAAAACCACTTTGGAAGCTGGGATCTAGCCCTTCCAGCTTCAGAGAGGGATATCTCTATATAATTTAGATTTGTTGATTTAAAAGATTAGGCTAGTTATGCGTTCTGAGTTTGATTTTTTCAAAGGTTTGGTTAAAACTACAAGGATAGTCCATTAGGCATGGAATCAATGAGTCTTGGGTGATCAAATACAAGAATTGTAGAAAAATTTAATAGGGCAAGGTAGCCAAGAATTTGGATCTCTAGAGCATTTATGGAATGAATGGGATGAAAAGATTTAGATTCAATTAAACATAGAGCATACTAAGATGAATTCTATATTTAATATCAGTGTGAAAACATAGATATTGTTTATATGCCAAAGCAAAGTGTATTCAAACAAATTCAGACCTTAATATTCTTCAAGCAATAAAGACAGAAAGAACATATGGAAAACTATAAAAATAACAATTTTACAATAGAGAAAACTTCACCAATTGTCTGACACATGAATCCTGGAACAAATTTCTATATTAATGAAATGATCATTTCATTACATGCACAACTTTACATCAAGGATCTTCTTTCTTCACATGAGTTCCAACCCTTTGTACTTCGAATTATGAAGTATTTATACAAATTCATCAAAATATATTGATTTAAAATATCAAGATTTTCCTTACAAAATATCCTAAAAATTGTTTACAAAAACAGTACAAGAATATAGGAAATCTAAATTTGGTGAAGCTCTCTCACTGACTTCAAGGATTGTTGGAAATGGATCGGCCTGAGAAAACTGAGTTTTTATTATTGAAGATGAATACCTGTTTTACTCAATAAACTGACAATATTTATCCTATCTATATTCATGTGGGGTGGAGAATTTAATTAACTTTTTGTAGGTTTCATCCACCTCGTTATTTTTCTATGAAGTATGCTTAACTAAAGACAAATGTTTTATTTCATGTTTGATCAGTAAATCGAATTTGAAACCTTCCCTGAAATCCTTAACTATAATGGCTCCCTTTTGTAGGAATTTACAGGGTAAGTTCCTCAGAAAGAACACCAAAAGGACACCGCTCACAACCAGATCTCAAATCAATACACCAGTATTTTTGACGTGGTTAAAACCCTCAAAGTGCAAGGAGGGAAACAGTCCACGACCTGTCCCAACGTGGGTACTACAGGCAATTTATTAATCAAAGAATGAAAATTTACATAAGCTTCTCTCATGCACGGATTGCCCGAACAATGACCCTCCATGCGCTTTAAATAGAACTCATGGACCAATCGGGTGTCAAGCCACGGATCAAGTGTCGGTAATACCAAGGTGAGAGTGAACCGTCGGATCACTACATATCGTGACCGTCGGATTGTAAGTTACAAAATGTACAACGGTAAAGAAACACACTTTACCTAACTCTAACCTAACTCTATACTAGACCAAGTTGAACTTAACTATATCCTATGTCTCGGAATATCCTAACATCCCCCCTTAAGAACAACTTGGGATAGGATTGAAGGATTTACAAATATGACACAATAGGAGAAGGAAGGAGGCACTAGAGCCTATCCCCCCTTAGTGACAACTTCCTGAACTCCAAGCATATATCGAAGTTTAGTGAACTTCGCCTCTGTGAGAGCCTTTGTGAAGATGTCTGCAACCTGATCATCTGTTGGACAATATTGCACTTCAAGAACATGGTCATGAATGAGCTTTCTGATGAAGTGCATGTGTAGTTCAATGTGTTTGCCGCGCTGATGTTGGACTGGATCTTTGCATAGCTGAATGGCACTTTGATTATCACACCAAAGTGTGGTTGGATGCTGCTGCTCAAAGCCAAACTCTGATAGGATCTGACGAAGCCACAAGGCTTCCTTACTAGCTTCCACGACACCACGATACTCTGCTTCTGCTGACGAAAGAGAAATGGCAGCCTGTTTCTTACAAGCCCATGTAATAGGTCCTGAACCAAGAGTGAAGACATAACCGGCAGTAGACTTCCGATCATCAGGGTCACCAGCCCAATCAGAATCAGTGAAACCAACTAACAGAGGAGCTGCTTTGGCACTGTAATGAATCCCAAACTGTACTGTACCTCGAACATAACGAAGTATTCTTTTAGCTGCTTTCCAATGACTTTCACGGGGGTTTTGCATAAAACGAACAACAAGGCCAACAGCAAAGGAAAGATCAGGACGAGTATGGGTTAAATACAAGAGTTTTCCGACAAGTTGACGGTATAAGGTAGCATCAACTTCAGGAGAAGTACAAGAGACTGAAAGTTTGACTCCAGACTGAAAGGGAGAAGGGGCTGGCTTACAGTCTTCCATGTGAAAATGACGAAGAATATCACAAGCATACTTGGATTGGGAAAGGAAAATACCCTCCTGGGATTGCAATACTTGAAGACCGAGAAAATAGTGTAAGTGTCCTAAGTCTGTCATTTCAAATTTCTTTTTAAGGCTAGACTTCACATGGTTTATAAGGTTGGGATCACTACCAGTAAGAATAAGATCATCAACATAAAGAAAAAGGATGATAAGAGAGTTGCCCACTTTCTTGGTGTTTTCAAAAATAGAAGAGATAGGAAGAGGTGGCACATCCGCCAGACTAGGCTCGCAGGCCGATTTATTTTCATCAAACTTTACATCTCTTCTAATGATAACATTTTTGGACTTAAATGGAATAAGTCTATAACCTTTTACATCTTCAGAATATCCAACAAAAGTACATTTCTCACTCTTAGGTTCTAAAGCTTTATGCTTTTCATCTGGAATATGGGCCCATGCTTCACTTCCAAACACACGAAAGTGACTTACATCTGGTTTAATGGAACTCCAAGCTTCTTCTGGAGTGATATTCTCTAGAACCTTAGTAGGAGTGCGATTGATTATATAATTTTCACAATTAATTGCTTCGGCCCAAAAACTAAGACTGAGTCCTTTAGATTGTAGCATACAATTAGCCATTTCCTTTAAGGTGCGATTTTTCCTTTCAGCTACACCATTTTGTTGTGGAGTGTATGGAACAGTATGTTGCATTTGAATTCCATTTTCGGTGCAAAAGTTGATGAATGTGTTTTTAACATATTCTCCACCATTATCAGTTCTTAGCTTAAGAATTTGATGTCCAGATTGTTTTTCAACAAAGGCTTTGAAGGCCAAAAAGGTGTTAAATACTTCGCTCTTGTGTTTTAAGAAGTATACCCAAGTGCGTCTGGAGAAATCATCAATGAAAGTTAAGAAGTACTTGCAGTCAGAGAATGAAGCAACAGGAAGAGGACCACATAAATCACTGTGCACAAGCTGTAAAGGGGCTGAGGCGTGCCAAGAGGCACGTTTGTCAAAACTGTCCCGATGATGTTTTCCGAGTACACATCCGGAACAAACACCATCTCTGCAAGATACCATAGGAAGACCTGTCACCATATTTTCTTTACATAGATGCTGAAGGGAGCGATAGTTTAAGTGACCAAATCGCTCATGCCAAAGTTTGCTCACTTCATCATTATGAGCAATAAATACTGAGGGAAGATTTGATGACCCAAAGTTGTGAAACTTATACAACCTTTTGGAATCATCAGCAAGACCAGTAGCTAGAATCTGTTTAGGATCTTTTAGATCCTTGATTACAACGTCATGAGGTGAAAATTCAACAATTTTACCTTCACCTGAATGAGTTATCTGATAGACAGATAGAAGGTTGCAGGATAAGGTTGGAACACATAATACATCATTAAACTGACCATTGTCTAGATGAACAGTTCCAGTCCCTACAACATTAAGAGATCTATCATCACCAACATATATATTTTTGGTGTTACAATCATTTAAAGAAGAAAACATGGCTTGGTTTTTGGCCATGTGACAAGAGGCTCCAGAATCAATGAGCCACTCATGAGAATGAGAAGAAGAAGAAGATACATTTAATGCATAACCAGACTGAGATGATTGACAATGACATGCAGAAAGTGCCATTCCGGAAGTTGAAGTTGAAGTTGAAGTAGGCTCCACATGAATGTTATGTTTCTTCATTGCGGCTTCCAAGGCTTCCATCTTCTTAAAGCATTTAGATTCTAAGTGGCCATCTCGATTACAAAAGTTACAATGTCTATCAGTCTTCTTCCATTTGTTTTTATTGGTCTTATCATTTTGCTGAAATGATCTTTCATTTTGAGGCTGAGATGGTTTAGGACCATTCTTTTGAGGATATGACTTCTTAGGATTCTTTGAATTTGGTTGTTGCTGGGCGGCTAATGCTTTCGTGGAAGAGTTTCCAAGATTAAGAAGACCAAGGTGTAAGAGTTTTTCTTGTTCTCTTATTAAGGAATCACAAAAGGAGTCAAAGGAAGGGGCCTTGTAGTCTTGTCCTTGACAAATGAAAGCTTCCCTTGTAGAATGGAAAGTGGAAACAAATACAGAGTAGGTTGGTCCCAACTTAGTAAGGATGGAGTAAATAAGGTTACCATCTTCTTTCTTAACTTTAACACCTTCCAAGAGATATCTAAGGGTCTTGAATTTGGACAAGACATCTTCAATGCAAGAAAAATTATTAGGATCCAAAGTAAGCAGCTCATTTTCAAGTTGATGGGCTCTAATTTCATTTTTAATCCCAAAAACTTTAGCGAGTTTTTCTAATGCTTCATGAGGAGTCTCAAGTTCTGCAATGTGGAATCTAAGATCAGGAGAAACAGACATCCCTATCAAACCACGTGCTTGATCTTGTCTATTTTCCCATTTTGCAGCCTTGTCTTCATCTTTTGGTTTCTTCTCTTGGTCTGTGGCTATTCTGAAGAGACCTTTACTTCTAAGTAGATCTTCCATGTAGGCTACCCATTAGAAGTAGTTAGTGCTGTCAAGAATGACTTGGCATGGACTTTCCATTTTTAAAAAAAACTGAAGCTGAAGATGCTGAAAGTAAGTGTTCCAATGGATAGATCTCGAAAAAATAGGCGGTTTTAAAAAAAACGGCTCTGAAAAAGGCTTCCGGATGAAGAAGTTATGGCTTTTTGAAAAACAATTGTTGACGTTGCCGGCAAAGTGCGCGAATGTGCGGGAATGAAAAAAAAAAAAAATCCGCCCCCACAAAATGGAGACTTGAACCCAAGACCTCTACTCTCTTAAAATAGCTTTGAACCAATTGATCTATACAAAAAATTTGAGAGAGAGAGAGAGAGAGAGAGAGAGAGAGGGGGGGGGGGGCCTTGGTTTGCGTGCTTGCCTTGAGAAAACTCGTTTTCCCTACAAAACACAAAACACAAAACCCAACAAGAATATGCAAAGAAAAACGAACCTTGCGGCTCGAAGTTAGCTTTAGCCAAAAAACTAGAAATTTTAAAAAAAATCTCAAAGTTAGCTTTAGCCGAAAAACTAAATATTTTTCTCAATGTTTCTGATTTTCCGAGATCACACTAAGGTGCAGGGAAAAGAGCATACGCATGAGAAAAATCCTTCCTTTATGTTTCTGATTTGCCCAGATCGCACAGAGTCGCAGGGCAAAGAGCATACGCAGAAATGAAAGGTATAGATCTGGTTAAAAAAAAGCTAAATAAACTGAGACCGAAATAAGCAGAGAGAAAATAACAGTAAACTGCAAAAAACACTGTATACCTCCCGATCTGAAAAATGACGCAGCTAGGGCTACCGGAAACCTTTTCGCGTGAAACGAAAGGGGTTCCTCACTGGAACAGATGCTCCGAACGCAACAGAGCAGTCCTCTCGGCCCGAAAGCAGTCAGAAATAGCAGATCTAGGAAACGACAACCGCATGCAGTTCTACTGGCTTCAGATTTGGATCACCAACGGACGCGGCCCTCAAATAGCTCTGATACCATGTAGGAATTTACAGGGTAAGTTCCTCAGAAAAAACACCAAAAGGACACCGCTCACAACCAGATCTCAAATCAATACACCAGTATTTTTGACGTGGTTAAAACCCTCAAAGTGCAAGGAGGGAAACAGTCCACGGCCTGTCCCAACATGGGTACTACAGGCAATTTATTAATCAAAGAATGAAAATTTACATAAGCTTCTCTCATGCACGGATTGCCCGAACAATGACCCTCCATGTTCTTTAAATAGAACTCATGGACCAATCGAGTGTCAAGCCACGGATCAAGTGTCGGTAATACCGAGGTGAGAGTGAACCGTCGGATCACTACATATCGTGACCGTCGGATTGTAAGTTACAAAATGTACAACGGTAAAGAAACACATTTTACCTAACTCTAACCTAACTCTATACTAGACCAAGTTGAACTTAACTATATCCTATGTGTCGGAATATCCTAACACCTTTATGGTGGAAATTTTTTATTTATCTCTGGCTATTGAATATAACTTTTGCTTATAATCTTCTAGCTGAACTAACTTTTCTCCAATTCCCTTCAAACCTGGAAGCCCCTTCTGGTGCAGTGCGTTGAAATTCTTATGGAATTTTTGAATGGTACACTCCAAATTGTGACACTTATTCACTCACTGCATCATTAAAGTCCTTTTTGTAAGAATTCTTCTTAGCTCAAGTATTGTTTTAGTTCTATCAATGATCTCATATTCCTCCAACTCTTCCTTGGTCTTTCAGTTCATAATTATTATTAAGGCAGTGGCTTCACCTGGTTTCTGACACAAGTTTTCCTTTATCTCTTATATGACCTCTTTTGATCTTTGTACCAATTCCTCCTACTCGAACATTATTTCAATGGAAGTCCAAATTTCAGTCATATCTACATTGATTTCCACCCAAATGTTCTCCTTTTCCTGTGCAATTGTCTGGACCATGGCAGATTCATTCTCTAAATATTCAATTCTCTGAGTTAACCTATGAGAATTTTGAGGCTCTGCCACATACACATTGTCAATATTTATTTTTTTCTCTTGAAGGTTTTTAAGATCAGCTTTCATCTTTTCAATCCCTTGGCCTCTGATAGACAAGTCTTTCACAGCTTAAATTATTTATCCTAATGTATCTATAGGTTGTGTCTCTGTTGTAGTAGCTATTGAAATTGAAGCACCTATTGTTATGTGCCTGCAACTAGAATTGTTATGAGAGGAATGACTGCTAAGTTAGTTCACTACTCTTTCTCTTTTAGTAGCTTCTAAATTTCAGTCTCCATTTGTGTTATAGCTCCAAATCTCACTCTTATGGTTTGTGATGCTGCACTCATGGCCTAGGGCAACCCCTCCTTCTAGACCTGGTCCTAAAATGTAAAAAAGAGTGTTTTATCCCTTATACGCGACATTTCCCTGAGTTAAACACGTGTATACGTGGGTCTGTGTATACCCAACCCGCGTATATGTATTAAAACACTTAAAAAAATATAAAACTCCTTATTTTTGGGCGGAGATCGCGGGTTTTACCTATTGATCACCTGTTAGTGCCCGTGGCCCAACTGTTCCCAACCAACTCCCAACTAAAAAACTACTTTGGGAGAGCTATAAAAAGACCTCAAAGGGAAGGCCTAAAGGAGGAGAGAAGAGAGAGAAAGGTTATTATGCTGAGATTTTTCCCCTAACGAGGTCTGAAGTCCCTTGTGCCTTCTGCACTTCCCCCATTTGTACAAGAAACCCTTGTTTCCTTGTGTTTTGATGTTTATCCACCATTTATGACATCATGGAGTGAGTCATGGAAGGAGTTTGTTAGAGGCTTGAGGTTGGAATGGATCCAGAAGGAAGCTTTGCTTGGAGCCTGCTGAAGGTGACTCAGGTGAAATTATTCCTTTTCATGTACTTTATTTGTTTATAATAAAAGAAACACATGTCTTGGTTTCGGACATAAATCTTCTTTATGTTTATGATATTCATGTTTAGAATTCATATGTAAATGGTTGTTTGGATTTCATAACTAACTACCATTATTTATAACATCAAGATGGTTTCTTTATAAGGTTTTGTCCATATACTATTGTGTTCTTTGGAATTGGTTGTTTTGCAGGATAAAAGAGAAGAAGGGAACTCCAAGAAGGGTTTGGACCCTAAGGGCCTTCTCAAATGTAGGACCTAAGGTACGTACCCTTTACAATAGAATTTGCTTATAATAGCATAATGGCTATGTGAATGTGTGTTTCTTTGAATAGATAACTTTCAGTCTGCTAGGGTTTCAACCCAAAAAGCCCTAGGGGAGCATTTCCCTCCAACAGAATTGGTGACTCCACTGGGGACAACATTCTTGTTGTTCCTAGTTTGGGTGTTTTCAATCCAATCAGGGTTCAACTGCCTTGTCTGCTTGCTGTTACTGTCTGGTCTGTTCTTGAATTTTAAGTTTTGCCAGTTTCTTCAGTTTGTTTTTTATTTTTCTTGGAACCTTTTATATACGTTGTTTTTCTTAGTTACAGAGGCATATGTACACATGTTTCTTTAAGTGAACCCGCGTATACGCAAGTTTCCTTAGTTACAGTAGCGTATACATGCAATCTGTACATAAGTACAGTCGCGTATATCTTGCAATTTTCAAGATAGGTAAATCTTTTTGTCTCTGAAGGTTTGTCTGGTAGTTTGAGTCAGTCTGAAACAGTCACTTTCAAGTATCAGTTTTTGTTTTTACAATGAGCATCTTGTTTCGAATTCTCTCTGATTATAAGGAGTATTGGTCCTGTTTTTGTTGTTGCAAGCGTCATCTTTTCTTGTTCAAGCACGCAAGATTCCTTGTTTGGAACCTTGGCTGCTCTGATTCATCAGGGTAGGGAGATTGATTTTAATCTTCGTGTCAAATCTTGCTTTTGGTGACTTTTTTTTTGCTTGGCAAAATCGCTTTTGTAACCATCCGCTTCTTTGTTTCATGAAAGTTGTTGATTGACACTTCCTTGAAATTTGTCTTTTTTATCTTTTTGGTTATTGTTGCCAAAGCTTTCATTGCTGACTTTGATTGTTAAGAGCATCCTTAAACACGTCTCTTTTTGTTGAGTTTTCATCCATTGTGTGGTGTCAATTTCCAAAAGTGTTTGTTGCCTATTCTTCAATCACAAGTTTCAGTATTGTTGAGAGCATTTTTTAAAAGACTTTTTTGTTGTTGCGTTTGAAGAAAATCTTTTTGAAAAACTTAGTTTTGCTTCCTTGAACTTGGTTTTCATTTGGTTTCCTTTTAGTGAATGGAAGTGCTTTATGTTTGTCTTAGAACTTGTTTTTAGTGTTTAGACAAAATGAATGGTAGCATCTCATATTCCATCCAGACATTTTAAGTAGCAAGATAAAGATTGATAAGCAGGCAACTTTCATTTTTTGTTATTAGAGTAGTTTCGAATCTTGCATCGGCATATATTTGTTGCATTAGGATAGATTTTCATACCTTTTTAGGGATACATAGCTTTGTTAATTTTTGTGAGTGTGAAGCATGAATTAACAAAAAGAAAAGAAAAATTTGTTTTATTAGAAGTTCCTCTGAATCCTATAGAAATTGCTCTTCATCGAAAAACGAAAAAGTGCATGTGCATGTAGTTGTGTTTTTATTAATTTCTTTTGCGTCAAAAAACACCACTAGTTTCACTTTCATTACCTTGTGACTTAAAGAACAACCTATTTTAAAATCAAGCGCTAGATAAAATTCACTAGAACTTTTTGTTTAAGTCAGTTACACCAACAAGTTTAGGATTTTAGGGCCTTGGATTAGACGAGTGGAGAGTTAACTCTCCAAGGCCATTTAAACGTCAAACATAGGAGTCTGCATAATGAGAGAAAATTCAATAGTGTTAGGAAGACCAGGAAAGCTCCGGATCTAGAGTTAAGCACGAGGGTCTGTGAAGACAGGGAAGAGAGATACCCCCTCTCCTACTTGTCCGAACTTACTTCACGACTGTTCCGCCTGGCTTCTGCGACGAGTTGGTATCCATAGTTGCTACTCCTAGGGATCTACACAGGTGGATGCGGAGGGGAATCCCGTGGCACCTGAGGTTCACGTTGCATCACTCTCGACAGTGCTACTGGAGGGCACCCTTGCGAAGCTTGGGGGCTTGCACTGGCGCAGGCTGTTGTTAGGAGGTCAGCGTAACTTCCTCTAATACCTTCGCTGATAGGATTGGGCCCTCATCATCCCAGACTATCTTCGGAAGGCCACTTAATTCACTTTCTTGTATTTTGGTGTCCGGTCCTAATCCTCCGGAGCGGAAACACTTGGAAGTTGTTTGACTTTCTGTTATCTTTAGGGACTTTATAGTGTGTGCTCTGTGCTCTTAGTTGGCCTAGCTTTCAATTTTTTGAGTCTTTAGTTAGATCATAACAAAAAATTCAAAGTGGCTGACCGATCTCCCAGATGGTCTCGAAGACTTCTTGGTCTTTCACCACCAAGTTTAGAGCCTTCTCCTAGAAGGCACAGAGGTAATACTACTGGTGGGTTTCGTCCCACGGTAGTTGACACATCGGGGATTGATCCTCCTCTCGGGGGCATTAGTGTTCAAGCAAGGCCTGGCACTTCCGAACAAGAGAGGGTCACTCCAGTCCTTTCTCGAGTTCTCATTCAAGCGGAGAATAACATAGAGGTAGAAGAACTCTCAGAGTCGTTAGCGGCTCCGAATTCTCCACTACCATCGAGTCATCCTGACGTATTACAATACGTTAGGACTCCGATGCATAGACCGTCAAGTCCAGGTTATGCTACGCGCTTACCATCGATCACCACTACTGGAAGCATGGCTTCTACAAGTGCTACAACTATGCAAACTCCAACATCGGTGCAAGGGGGAGGAACGATTTCCATCTCCTCTGATTCCTTGTTTGGATCTTTTGCTAGCACATCTTTAGTTGGGTCTACCTCCATTCCGTCCACGAGTGGAAATTCCCAAACCAATGCTTTTGGTACTGGATTCTTCCCATTTGGCACCCACTCACAGGGTATTCCATCAGTTCTGTTTAGTGCCGCTACGTCCATGATGGGCGAATCGACTTCATTCCAGGGTTTTCCTTTCGGAAGTAGTCATATACCACATTCCAACCCGACGATAGGATCCATGCCTTTTTCTTCTGTAGGACAAAGCAGTAATCCTTTCCAAGGTTGGACTAACCCTAGGATTAGTGGCGCGCGAACTGGGAATCTGTTTATCTGCCAACAAGGGAATAGGCCGTACTCCACGGTTAGTTCGTTTCAAATTATTCCTCCCTTAGTTTCGGCTTGGAATCCGTATCAGGGGTTATCAACTCCTTATAATCCTTTAGGAGGAAGTTTTGTTGGTTATGGAGGCTTTGCGGCCGGAGTTGGTCAAACTCCGAATTTTGCTGGATCACAAGGCCTGCCTTTTGGTTCAGCTGGTTCTACTGGTTACTTCGGGCGGCCTGGTGCCTTCCAAAATCCAGGCCAATCTTTTCAGAACTTTGGGAGTTCTGCCCAGTCTAGGTGGAATTCCCAAGGTCCTCCTAGGCTTCTGTTTCTAGCAACGTTGAATTTGCCAGATCTCACTAAGTTAACAAACGATCCAATCAAGTACAATCCGGCCTGGCCTCCGGTCCCAACCAAACTCCCTTCAGACATTCCAAAATTTGAAGGGAAGAATGGTGAGGACCCAGGCGACCATGTAACCACATTCCATTTATGGTGCTCATCTAACTCCCTTATCGATGACTCGATCGGGTTGAGACTTTTTCAACGCACCTTGACAGATAATGCGGCCAAATGGTATATAGAGTTGCCAGGGGGCAGCTTTACATCTTTCACTAACTTAGCCAATATTTTCTTAAATCATTTCCAGTTGCCTGTCCGTTATGATGTCGGAACTGAACTTCTAGCCACTTTTCGTCAGGATAAGGCAACTCACATTTCTGACCATATTCAGGAATGGAGATGGAGAAAGAGGCTCATTAAAGCCAAAATCCCTCCGGAGTACCATCTCGAATGGTTTTTGAAATCTTTACAACTCGAGATCTCCAAGGATGTCTCCACGTCTGGAGTCTATTCTGAGGAGCAAGCCATTTTTAGGTCCCAACAATTAGAACTGATCTACTCTCAGTCTGGGATCCTACAAAAATACTTGCCAGATGCCCCTGGGTCTAAGGTTGACATAGCTAAGTCAAAGCTAGGTCCCCACGCGGATGGTATAGTTGGGTCGGTAGACACAACTACCGTGAACTTGTTGAACCAATTGCAGCAGTTGTCCTTACAAACTGCTTCTAACAACCAAGTCACATCGTCTAATCCCCCGGCTTCCCAAACTTCTTCGATTAATGTCATCCAATCTGATAACCCCAAAGGAAATCAAAATTCCAATGGGAAAAATAAAGGACGAGGTAAGAAAAAGAACCAGGATGGGAAGCCTGATGCAAATAAGTCTGGCAACAACGCTGGTGGTGGTAGAAATGAGTCTAGAAAGAAAGTCAAGTTTCCATGCAAGTTGTGCAGTGGAGACCATTTAACTCATCTCTGCCCTAAGATTGAAGATGCTAAGCGCTTGTTAGGACAGCAAGGGACTTCTAGTTCTCAGGCTGTGTTAACAAACCCTTTTCCCCAAGGGCAGCAACTTCTTGCTAGCGCGAGTTCAAATCCTGGTACCTCCGCAGGGGGCAACCAGGAAGGGGAAAAATCGTCAAATGTTTTCATGATGGGTTCTAATGTCCATGTGACTACTCGATCACGTGATTATGGTGAAGTCGAAACTTCCAAGGGCAAGACTGTTCTCGGAAATACCGACCTTCATATTGAGCAACCCCCTGTTGAGACTATACCATGGATACCGAAAGGTTCCGCTAAACGCGCGACTATGAATCCTAATGCCAGGGCCGCCCAGAATTACTCCATTGTGGAGAATCTAGCTCAGAGTCCATGCGCCATGTCCGCTTTAGAGGTTCTCCAGTCATGTCCGGCTCAGCGAAGTGCTTTACTTTGCGCGATTGGAGCAGTCAATCCAACTAATTCTTTAGTGCTCACTTTTGACATGTTAAATGTCAAAAAGTGACTCCCTCATCATATGGCTTTCCAAATAAAGTCTGCATACTGGAAAATCAACATTTTTTGTACCATTATAGATGAAGGAGCTTCCACGTGCGTCATGCCGATGTCATGCTGGAAGGCTATTGGATCGCCTTCGGATGTTCCTTCACCCACCGTCTTGACTGCATTTGATGGTCATTCTCATAAGCCGCATGGGATTATCCTGGCCTTTCCTATATGTGTTGGGGGGAAGGTCGTCAATATTGAAGTTGAAGTCATAGATGCTAACCTAGACTATAATCTCCTATTAAGAAGGAACTGGGTATACGAAATGGATGCAGTTGTTTCGACTATGTTTCGTGTCATTTTCTTTCCTCATGAGGGGAAATCGTTAAGGTTGATCAAATGGATTATTGTCCAGTCGATCCTCAAGCAAGCTCTGACTCTACTGTTCCTTTAGTGGATAACCCTCGCCCGCCTACTGAGAATTTAGGAGTGGGAATGTATTCCTCATTGATGGGTACCTTTGATCTTCCGTCTCCTTTCGCTAAAATCAATGCCATTTCATCATCTAAGGAGTCTCCTCGAGAAGAGTTCTTCTGAACTTGTTATTTTTCAGACCCTTGGACCTTACCTTCACCTATGACCACATTAGTTGAAGGACAAGTGAATGGAATGGCATTCCCTATATCTGCAGCTGAGCTTAGATATCAGTCTATCGTAGACTCTGCAGACAACCACTCTGCTCCTTTTTCCGAAGAGGAGTTAGATGGTGATGTGGCCCTGGCTTGGAGCCTTGATTCTACCTCTGCTTCGGACTGCTTAGATTCAGTTTTACCTTCTAAAGAAGCAATCCTCGAAGTAATGATGGGTATAGATTGACCTTGGGAAGACTTACACCATCGTTCATACTTTCTTCCTCCATTGTAGGAAGTAGAATCTAGATTCTCGAGCTCTGTACTAGTGATGTTTGTATGGTGTCAAATCCTTTGGCTCCAGTACACATTCGTGCCTAAGGTAATATGTCAGTGATTTCAAAAACGATACCTATAAACATCTCTAGGGACCCTAACATAATCGAGAATCTCTTCATCGGAATCGAATGTTCCCCTGAAGAAATTCAAATTTACACCGACCTATTTAAGGAATTTCGAGATGTATTTGCTTGGTCTTATGAGGAAATGCCTAGCATTGATCCTTCTATAGTTCAACATGAGATCAAGACGTATGAGAACACCAAACCGGTTCGTCAAAGGCTTAGGCCGGTTAACCCTAGGAAAGTAGCAGCTATCAAAGCTGAAGTTGAGAAGCTGCTAAAGGCGGGTTTCATATACCCTGTTCCTCTTACTAATTGGGTTTCTAATCCAGTCCCTGTGGATAAAAAGCAAGGAACAATCCGAGTATGCATCGATTTTAGGGACTTAAACAAGGCTTGTCCGAAAGATAATTACCCCACGCCATTCATTGATCAGATTATCGACGAGTGTGCGGATAATGAGATATTTTCCTTCATGGATGGTTTTTCGGGTTATAATCAAATTTCTATCCGTCCTGAAGATCAACATAAGACAACCTTTATATGTCCCTCGGGTACCTTTGCATATAGAAAGATGCCTTTTGGTCTTAAAAATGCTGGAGCCACTTTTTAGCAGGCCATGTCATATGCTTTCCATGACATCAAACATGTCATCGAGGCATACTTGGATGATCTCGCTGCTCGTTCTCGAAAGAGAACTGATCACCCTAGTCATCTTCGATTGGTTTTCGAGCGATGTCGTTTTTATAAAATCTGGTTGAATCCCAACAAGTGCGTTTTCGCGGTTACGTCCGATTGGTTGTTAGGGTTCATCGTGTCCAATGAAGGGATTCGGGCTGATCCCTTCAAGGTTGAGGCAATAGTTCAGTTGCCTCCTCCGTCCTCAATTTGACAACTTCAAAGTCTTCAAGGGAAGGCTAATTTCTTAAGACGGTTTATAGCAAACTATGCCGAGATCACTAAAGGGTTCATGCGTTTGCTACGAAAAGGAGTTCCATTTGTATGGGACGACTTTGCGCAGTGATCGTTTAATGCTTTGAAAAAGGCATTAGTCTCTGCCCCGCTTTTGAGTCCACCAGATTATGGTAGAGACTTCCTTTTATATCTCACTGCAGTAGAATCAACCATTGGTATGGTTCTCGTTCAGGAGGATGATGCTCTCACCGAGCATGTGATTTATTATTTGAGCCGAGGCTTAATAGGTCCTGAACTTCACTATTCTCCAGTTGAGAAGTTGGCCTTGGCAGCTGTCCATGTTGTCCAGCGGCTCTGTCATTATATCCTGCTACACAAAACTTTTGTCTTAGTGGCAGTCAATCCATTTCAATTTGTCCTCAGTAGGCGAGTGATTGGGGGCAAATATAATCGATGGATAGTCATTTTGCAAGAATTTGATCTCGAGTTCTTGTCTACAAAGTCTAAGAAATCCATGGTTTTCGCGGAGCTAATTTCTGAGCTACCTTGTGGAGAGGATACTGTTCATGAGGAAAGTTTTCCTGACGAACACTTATTCCTCATCTCTTCACTCGACCCTTGGTATGGAGATATCATTGTCTATCTCCATACTTCGAAGTTTCCCTCTACTTTCTCCAAGGCTGAATGTCGAAAATTACGTCACCTGGCTAAAAACTATGTTATCATTGGTGACACATTATACTGTCGAGGGGTTGATTCAATCCTTCGACGGTGTTTAACCTTAGAGGAAGCAGAGTCAGTGCTCAATGATTGCCACAGTGGAGCTTGTGGTGGTCATCTATCAGGGCTTGCTACAACCCAACGCATCTTACGTGCTGGCTATTTTTGGCCTTCACTCTTTAAAGACTGTGTGGAAGCGGTCAAATGTTGTCACCCTTGTCAAATTTTTACTCAGAAGATGCGCGCGCATCCAGCTCCTCTTTTTCTCGTTGTCACTGTCGGTCCCTTTACTAAGTGGGGTATTGATTTTACGACTTGTAATCTGCCTTCAGCGGCGAATCACAGTCACATTATCGTGGCTGTAGACTACTTTACGAAGTGAGCTGAGGCCATGCCTACTTATAAGAACGATAGTGACACGGCAGCATTGTTTCTTTTCAATCAGGTTATCTCAATATTCGGTTTCCAGAATCAACTGATGTCTGAATTGGCTCTCAAATTAGGTTTCTGGAAGGAGCATTCGTCTCCTTATTATCCTCAGGCCAATGGACAGGTCGAGGTAGTCAATAAAACTCTTAAGACAATCTCCAATGGACAATCAACAAAACTCGATCCAATTGGCACGTTATGTTGTATTTGGATCTTTGGGCATACCGAACCTCCGTGAAAATGGCTACTAGTTTTACACCTTTTCAGTTGGTTTATGGGATGGAATCTATCTTTCCGGTTGAATGTGAAATTCCATCTCTTAAACTAGCTTTTGAGCTCCTTCCAGAGACTTCGAGTCTCGAAGAGTGCCTACTTCACTTGGAACATCTCGATGAGCAGCGTCGAGATGCCGCCACAATGAATGAGGCTCATAAGAAAAGGGTTAAAATGCAGTATGATAAATATGTCCGTCCTCGAGTCTTTTCTAAAGGTGACCTTGTCCTGGTCTATAACCAAGATAAAGACACCTTGGGGGTAGGCAAGTTTAAGCCTATGTGGTACGGTCCTTTCATTATTAAACGATTTTTAGAAAAAGGGTCGTCTGAGTTAATCGATTTTGAGGGAAACAAGCTGGCGGAGCCCCGAAACGGGCTCTACTAAAGAAGTACTTTGCTTAGTTTTGGCCATGCAATGGGTTCTTTGTACTTTATGTATATTTGTACATATATCATCGAGAGTTTTTTGATATCAGCACTTTTTAGTCTGTTGTGGCAGGTGTTGATGGATGACTTGGTCTATTTTGGGTTCGCCGATGGTGCTAGTCGGCACACTCGGAATCTCGCTTCCACAGCTTGGGTACTCTATTATCCAACTGGTCAATTGATGGTATCAAGAGGCATATGCATCGGTCCTGCTTCAAACAATATGGCTGAGTATACTACCGTTATCAATTTATTATCCAAGGCAATCTCTCATGGGATCGACTCGTTGGTAGTGTATCTTGATTCTCAATTGATAGTGTCTCAATTAAATAACATTTATCGGGTAAGGGATCCATCTTTATATCACCAGTATTTAAGGGTGAGGTTGTTGCAAAGATCATTTACTTATATTAATTATTTGCACATTCCAAGATCTCATAATTGGTTAGCTGATTCTATCGCTAATCAGGCATTAGACTGGCACATCAATCATTCATCACAATAAAATCAAGCATCAAAAACTCAAACTATATCTATATATATACATACATATATATATATATATATATATATATATATATATATATATATATATATATATATATATATATATATATATATATATATATATATATATATATATCATAAAGCGTCTCGAGTGTACATATGTGTGTCCAAAAATATACAAAATTGGGACTCAAATGCCCATAATCATGTCCGACATATCTAATGCCCCGGCTCAGGATGAGCGTCTAAGTATGCAACTATCGCATTGGCCACATGCCGAAAAGTGCGAACCCTGTCACATGGCATGCTAACCACATGATGCTGCATATCCTCAGGAAGGTCCTCTATGGCAGCCATCGGTACTCGGCAGCTCAGTCTCGCCAAGTGTTGCTGGACATTGTTTAGAGTCTGTTCTGTATCAGCAGCTGCCTCTTCGGCTCCTCGGCCGCGCCGTCCATGCCACAGGAACCCATCTGGTCGTACCAGCCCAATGTCTGGAACATGATCATCATATCAGTCATTTGAATCTCATCAAAAATATTTTTTCAAAATTCATCATTATATTTCAAAAATCCCAAAAAATCATAAAATTAAAAAATTCTTACCAATCTTGCCCCATGCTGCATTCGGTGGTAACGCTAGATCAGGATTTCCTCGTAAATCTAGCCCAACATAGGGGTAGTCATCCACAGCGATGATTTGTTGATCCCACCAGGTGAAGAAGTCATTGTCGAGGGCAGTCCTTGGGACCTCCCCACCCCTAGACGTTTCATCAGATCAGCCCACCGGCCCATGCGTGGATCGCGTGGGGTGCTGATGAAAACTGCTACCCTGGGGCGGAGTGCAGGAACCTTCTCAAAAAAGAAAGTGCATAGGATAGTCCCATATCCGAAGTTTTTGGTCTGTCCCCTCCTCATAGAAGTGAGTTGGCTCTTCATGTTGGCCAGAAGAGGAGTACACCAGTCGAACACAGTAGTGAGACAGTCAACTGCCACGCTCATGGTCAGTCGTGATGCCTGATGCAGAGAGGACAATCCATTCACTCGAGCTATGGTGAATAGGATTATCCTCAGCAATAAACTCGCCACATGTGTGATGGAAATCTGGCTCCCAACCTTCGTGGGATGTCCCAGGCAATATATCTGTACATAGTCCTCTATCGTGAGACTACTCCATGTCCTGCCCCGGGAATGTACTACCTCTCCCCTTCAGGAAAGGCCCGTGATGAAATAGATATCCTCCACTTCTACCCTAAGTGGCATCTAATCGATCATAAAGGCTTCCTTCTCGACGTCCCAATAATCAATGAGCATCTCAAGCAGACGTGTGTTTGCTTTCATATTCGGAAATTTGAAAAATTTAAACAAACCACATCCCCGTAGGGCATCTAAAGCTTCTGGACTGTTCATAACTTCATTATCCACCATTGTGTGCTCTCTTTCACGCCACGTGACAGGAATCCTGAGAAAAAAATGATTTGTAACTGTTAGTTTTTGTTTAAAAATTGTTCGCGGCATATACGCGGGTCCCCGTGCACACAGTCACGTATAGGGCCCGCGTGTACACGGGTTTCATATTACCAACACGCGTATACGCTGCAGAGAAATTTTGGGCAAAAATTCAACCGTGAAACATTAATCAAAAATCTTAAGACCAGTCACAATCAATTGCAAGCTAAGTATAAGAGTTACCTGGAGGTTTTTGACGAATTTGAATGGTTGAATCTGGCTATGGAAAGTTTGCTCCTTTTGCTCCAAATCCTTTGCTCTCAAACTCAAATGGTAAAAATGGTGAGTCCAAAATCTCTTTTATAAGTTTTGAAAATGCAAAATTTTTTCAAAATTTTATTTTGTTTGGCCTCATGTGACTTTTAACTTGGGAGCTTGGAATGTCGAGATTGGTTTGTTTTCGAGGACATTTTGGACAATTTTTAGTTTCGAGACGGTTCCATGACGGATGACCCATCATGGCAGGTATCGTTTTCTCACTGGCATATAGGTTAGGGACACCATTTTTCCGTTGCATTATGCATACTAGCCTCCATTTGCTGATAGATCTGCCATAGGGTCGACCCCATCGTGTTATGGTTCATAAGCCATCTTCACTCGCTGATTCTTTAAATCATGACACGATGGTAGAGCCATCCTTTACATGGGCATCGTAGTTAGCACCTCACTGACATTTGTTGCCCATGCTGCTCCTATTTGAGTAGGCTCGGGAGTCCTCTGTAGTCCCGCCATGACTTATGCGTTGAAGACTCATTCCTCTTTGCTTCTTCGCTTCATTCTGGCCTTATACCCTAAAGGCTCCTTTGTGTTGAGTTGTACTACTGCATTGCATGTTGACCACTTGCACCTTTTGGCCTAGAGCCAGCTTCAGTTGGACTCGTGTTTAAGCCAACTTTTGACCATGACGACTGCAAAATCTACCTTGCATACCTTTGACTTCTACAGCTTGACACACCTTGATCCGTGGAAGGAACACACCTTTGAGTGTCACTGACCAGTTTTCACCTCCCTGCATTGAGCATAGGAACGTTCCATTCCCAGGAACTAGATCATCTATTTCACCGACACTCGTTCTTTCCACTATACCATAGCATTCTTTTATTCTTTTTCAAGCTTAACAGAAAAAGACAAAAAAATAAATATTCCAAAAAGAGCGGGAACGAGACATTATTTCCATTTATTGTTGGCAGCTAGAGTCAGTTGTGTCGCCCTTGAACAAAGCACTCAAAACAAAGTCTCCTCTGTTTGGGCGGGATTTAATTTGACTTAGGTATGCCTTAACCTTGTTATTGAGTTAGTTCTCCCTCGATTGGTTATCTCTTCCAATCATATGGAGGGTTCGTTCGCACCTCCTGCATGACGAACTTATACAGAGTCATCATATGCTGCCACATAGTCACATTGAGTCGTGCTTTTGTTCAAGAGAAGTTAGCTTGAGTCGACCTTTTTGCGGTGTCTCTTGACTCATTTTTCAGTCGGCCATCCCTGATTGTCAATATCATGTCTATTATCACATCAGCTATATTGGTCCTTTACTCGTGCTGGTTTGAGAAGGTCCCCATTGACTTCTTGCTGGCGGGTCTTGTCCTTATTGACGATGACACCTTGCTCTGAGGACAGGCCTAGAGCTGCACCCTGTCCCTATTTTCATTATTGATAGGTCACCTTGTGCTCAGCATCGATCAGTATCATGGGTCTTTGACTGAGTGGTTTCCCTTGTGTTCGACATCAGCTTACATTATCACACATTGGGATTCGTGCAGTACCTTGGTTCCCATTTGACCCTATTGGTGGATACCTCGCCTCCATGTCAACTTTCATTATTGGTTGGTTCAGAGGGTTTCTGTCGTGCGCTAGCCACATCTTGTCTACGCTGGAAACGTACTTCGGTTCGGTTACTACATCTCTTTCATCCGTTTCCTTCCACATTATTGGCCTACGGGTTACACTCGTGCTAGATTGATGAAGGATGCCTTAATGCCTTACTTCTAGCGGATCTTTCCCTATCGACTCCGACTCATTGTTCTGGGGCAAAGATCTAGAGTCCATTTGGCAGTAGCTTGGGGTTTGTAGTCATTAGTGGCAGATCCTTTGCTATCGACAGTGGAAAACCATCATTGTCTCCTGATCGATAGATTCTTACAGGTGTTCAACTCCAGCTCATCTATTCACACCTGTTAGATTGTACTGGGTACCTTGACGCTCATTATCATTATCGGTGAGTAGTCTCGCGTTTGTTAACGGTATACATCAATGACTGGTAATCAAACAATTTCTCACATGGTCGACGTTAGATTATTTATTCCCATGGTGTAGAAATGTACCACGGCGGTCGGTGAAGACCTCAGGTTGTATCAGCATTCATTGGTTCACTTGACAATTGCTTCTGGTGCTGCTAGTTGATACCACTCCACCTTATATGTTGCAGTCAGTCATGGCGACATTCTATATGCTGGCACCTGAGTTTGCAGTGTAGTACCATCCTATTCCATCATGTTCAGTTGGTACCTTTTGGGATCAGTCTTTGATATCAGTGATCCGTTGCATCTTTCAGCATCATTGACTGTCTTATATGTGATATTCAAACATGTACTTGTTCATCATGATGAGATGCTCCATTATGTATTTTCCATTCATTTATACTTGTATACTTAGTGGATCCACTTGTACTTGATATGCGGACATGCTTTACTTTTTCTGAGCATGGGTATGCCTGCCTCAGATAGTGTTTCTTTCTGATCTCCTTTGGTGGCTTGGCAGGCTGAATTCTGGTGAAGTCCTCCTCAATTTTTGACATATTTCCTTTCCATGTACTTGCATAATACATTTTGGCCATCATGTACCCCTTCTGACCTCATATATTAGGGGGCATCTATTATAGCTCCAAATCTCACTCTTATGGTTTGTGATGTTGCACTCATGGCCTAGGGCAACCCCTCCTTCCAGACCTAGTCCTAAAATGTACAAAACAATGTTTTATCCCTTATACGCGACATTTCCCTGAGTTAAACACGTGTATACGCGGGTCTGTGTATACCCAACCCGCGTATATGTATTAAAACACTTAAAAAAATATAAAACTCCTTATTTTCGGGCGGAGATCACGGGTTTTACCTACTGATCACCTGTTAGTGCCCGTGGCCCAACTGTTCCCAACCAACTCCCAACTAAAAAACTACTTTGGGAGAGGTATAAAAAGACCTCAAAGGGAAGGCCTAAAGGAGGAGAGAAGAGAGAGAAAGGTTATTATGCTGATATTTTTCCCCTGACGAGGTCTGAAGTCCCTTGTGCCTTCTGCACTTCCCCCATTTTGTACAGGAAACCCTTGTTTCCTTGTGTCTTGATGTTCATCCATCATTTATGACATCATGGAGTGAGTCATGGAAGGAGTTTGTTAGAGGCTTGAGGCTAGAACGGATCCGGAAGGAAGCTTTGCTTGGAGCCTGCTGAAGGTGACTTAGGTGAAATTATTCCTTTTCATGTACCTTATTTGTCTATAATAAAAGAAACACATGTCTTGGTTCCCGATATAAATCTTCTTTATGTTTATGATATTCATGTTTAGAATTCATATGTAAATGGTTTTTCGGATTTCATAACTAACTACCTTTATTTATAACATAAAGATGGTTTCTTTATAAGGTTTTGTCCATATATTGTTGTGTTCTTTGGAATTGGTTGTTTTGCAGGACAAAAGAGAAGAAGGGAACTCCAAGAAGGGTTTGGACCCTAAGGGCCTTCTCAAACGTAGGACCTAAGGTACGTACCCTTTACAATAGAATTTGCTTATAATAGCATAATGGCTGTGTGAATGTGTGTTTCTTTGAATAGATAACTTTCAGTCTGCTAGGGTTTCAACCCAAAAATCCCTAGGGGAGCATTTCCCTCCAACAATTTTTTTAATTTGCCCATCCTTCTCAATGATAATTTTAAACATATCTTCTTTCTCCTTCTCTAGTTTGCCAACTTCCTTTGTTTGTGGATATTCAATGGATGGAAGTTTGAGCTTCTTTTCAGAGCTGATATATCAACATTTTTACTTTTAATGATATCCTCAACAACTTTTAGATTATTGGGAGCATATCCCAGTTTAATCACTAAATCCTCTAAAGACTTTATCTTAGTGTATTTAACTAAAGAAAATATTTTCTCTAATTTTAGTTGAGACTGAATGTTGTTGAGTGATTCATGAAGTCTGGATGCTGGCATTGATGAGTTTGTCAAGGTGGAATACAAAATCTCACCTATTTTCTTGTGAAAATTTATCTGATCAACAAGATGGATTTCATCAATGTTGAAAGAAAAAATGGATTTCTTGTATTCATAAGTAGTTTTAGGAAAATGAACCTGAGCTTCTAGGAAAGCTATCTACGTTTTCCATTCCTCATTGTCAAAATCAGAGAGAAGTATGTGCTCAGATGAAGTTGTTTGCTTCCAAAATTAAGAATAGGTGGTTTCTATCAGGAGTTCATTTTTCTTATTTATCTCCTTATAACTATCAAATATGGTTGGTTCAGCTCGATGATGAACCAATTCTCCTGATTGAGATGTTCCATAGGTTCCTAAGAAGATGAAGATGATGGTGATCTTATGAAAATGTCTTCAATACAAGGGAAAGTAGAAGTAAAAGGTCCTGTCAAAACTATTGTACACTGTACATTTTCTTCCTACGAAAACTCTTTTACTGGATTGGTTTTCTGCCTCTTCTTATATATTTGAAATTATTTCCTTTGAATTTCTGTTACTGAAGGGGAAACATCGTCCCTTAGCCTTTTATCCTACTTTTCCAAGGGCACTGGTGTATGTGATGTTTTTGTAGAGAGTACTTGTTCTTCTCCCCCTGCAATGTGTTTTCATGCCATCGATCTTGATTCCTGTATTGCTCAATCTCAGGTCTAGGAGTATGAGTTTAGGGAGTAGTTTTCTACTCAACTATCAACTTTGATAATATTTCCAAAGTATCATATGACCAAGTGAAATTCAATTTAAACTTTATCTCTTTGAACAAAATATCTGCTACTTTTGTTATTTTCCTAGTATTGCAAATGAAAGGCCCAACCTGTGTTTTAATCTTGAATTCAGATTTCTTCTTAGTTGCCACAAAGTGCATCTCATCCATATTAATCATCTATATAATATATTCTAGTGAAAACATTCTCATAGGAACAAATTTGGCCAACCTGTATGGAGGAAATTCGCACCCATACACTCTAATCTCAGTGTAATTTGTGTACAAGTACCAGTCTCCTGTCTTTGTTTCCTCACTTAGATATAGAATTATTTTTATCGCATTTCTTATTATTGGTTCAACATCACTATTCAATAGGGATGAAACTATATACAAAAATTGGTCTACATAATCACTGAAGGTGAATTCATTGGTATGCTTCCTTACTAAGGAAGTCCAATGAATCACAGACTGGGAATTCTGTTGTTGATCTAGTTTCTATAATGGAAATTGAAACTTTTCTAATTGATGGAATAGAAAAAAATACATTAAAACTTAAGCATGTTTAAATACCCTTCTGTAGAAAACTTTAGGAATTTTTCATGGATGACATCTACTAGGAATTCATTGCAATTGAAGATGACTAAGGGCTTTTCACCTGTTGAGAAAACTGATAAAAGCCCTATGATGGTTTCATCAATCCACTGATCAAATTGATAGCAAATTAAATAAGAAACTATTGAGATAATTTTCTTTGTCATTTCAAGGAACATGGAGGATGGATGAGTATTTTTCTTAGACAATTGGACATTCTCAAATAGAAATATCTCAAATATTTTGGCTTTGTGAGGGAAAGTGAGGTCTTTGTAGAGTTCCATGAGGGAATCTACTAAAAAGGGTTTCAAAGAGTTAGAATTACGAATCTGAAGCATTTGGTTTATGGAGTTAGGGGTAATTGTGAAAAGAATATCATTGTTATGGGCTACAATTTCCCTTTGACTGGGAGTGTACCAGAAGTGGCAATATGAAAAAAATTCAGGAAAATAATGGGTTTGAGGAAAAATGAATTGGGGTAAGAAGGAGTCCAACAAACCCAATTCGTCAATGAGATCAATGAATTTTTGTTTTAACCAGTTGTGGAGTTCGTAGAGGTAGAACTCACAACTGGTCTCTAAAATTTTATAATGTTCATCGACTAATGGTTGATGGTCTAAATCAATCACGGGGGGAAGCAGGGGTTTTCTACTGTAGCTTTTGATTTTCCTTTAGAATACATGTTGGAAAGGAAAGAAACAAAATGCTGCAATTACTTGAGAATTTGGTCAGATAATACTGTCTTGTTTGATGACTAGTAGCAGTGACAAGTTGACTTGTTGAATGGTAGCAATGACTGGTTGACTTGTTGGCTGGTTGCAGTAAGAGTCTTGGGTCGTTCAGTGTCCTGGAATATCAGAGGAAGGGCCAATTGAATGGGATTATTCTTTATTTCTAAATGAAATTATTTACCGTTAGAGATTGATATGTTTAACGGAGTGGGTTAATTACTTGGCAATGATTATATCTCTTAAATGATTGTTTCAACGATTAAATGACAAGCAAGGATGCGACAGTAGTTAAGGTAGAACGGGAAGGGGAAATTTTATGTGGCAGGAGCATATTGGAATGGAGGGGGAAATGGCGTGCCACTTGGTAGGAGAGGAGTGGAGCAGAAACATCATGTTAATGGTTATATTCTAGGTGGGATAGAGGAAAAGCAGATTTCATAGGGGGTGGTGAGTGATAAGTATTTTAGCCAAGGGGGGTCCAAAGTACACCAGGGAATCCGCATTTTAGATCTCCCCCCTTGATTAACTATCGGAGGGGAGAGGGGAGTCTAAAGTGATCGCTCATCATTGATCTGGGTGGGTTAGATCATGACCCTTGTTTATAACTCGACCTTTATTACATGACGACAAAAAGTGTTGTATCAAATATAACTTTATTAACACTAATCTAATCGTGCTTAAATGGTGTGATTAAACTAATTAAACACACTTTATTAAAACTAATCTAATCGCGCTTATACTGTGCGATTACACTAATTAAATACATTTATTCAACCTTTAATGTGACATTTAGACTAGAAATCACATTATTTTTATTTTTCTAAGGTTTGCTCATCACATTTCTTTTATTTTTTAAACATATATTCATTTTTTGAAATGAAGTGGCATTTGAACTGGCTCACTTATTAGGGCTGTTTTTCATTTTTTTCATATTTTTTATTCCTTTTATTTTTTTGACATATATATATCTTTTTTTTATATTCCCTTTCATTTTATTTTTTGTTTTCTTTTTCCTTTTATTTTTCTATTTTTCATTGGAAATAATTTACAGAATCAAGTATGTATTGAATTTAGGCTTCTATGATCCATATCAAGTTTATTAAGATGGTTTTCGACAATAAGCACATCAAAATTCATTTATTGATGCGTTTCGAACCAACAAGTGTGGTTATTTACAAGATCTCATAACATAAAAAATCAAAAGATAATCATTAGACGATCCTATAAACTATAAGACCCTAACAGTGGCTCCAATGGGGATGGCATCCTCCCTATGAGGTGTCAGGAAAAATGTACATTAGTAGCCTTTGTCCATTGGGTATCATGTTCTTATCCTGCAATTGAATTAATTACCTGATCTTATTATAAATAATGGAAACAACTCACTAGAAGCTTATGGCATTCTCTTTGGGCTTCAATTACTGATGTTAGCCACCCTATCTTGCATTAAAATAGTAAAATGATATTTACAATGACTTGAATGAGAAACTTATCTATTCTAGACGAAAATAGTGCTTGAGTATTCTACTATTGACAGGTCCTCCTAGCAGTCCTCCTCCAGTCAAGTCTTTAAGAAAGAATGCATTGTTGCATTAGAAAGCTTCAATTTTATTGGGTCCTCTCCAAAAACTATCAAATTTCCCATGCTTACCTTTTTCTTCATTTCTTAAGTCCCATCTCAACACAAGATCACCTAGTTGGAAGTCATCTTCTTTGGTTCTTATGTCATAGATTTTTTTTATTATTTCTTGAATTATCTGATTTTTGTTTAGACTTCCTTCCTAGTTTGTTGCAATTATATTGTTGATTTATTTTTGTATATACATCATTTGGCTCGAATTATGATTCCTGCAATAATTTTAGCACGGGGATTCCCAGGGAAGTAGGAAAAATTATCTCCACTCCTTATACTAATTGGATAGTATAAATTATAATAGACTTCTTTGTGCTAATTTTGTCATCCCACGGAGAATTAACCAACTTCGCGTGCCAATATTTTTTATTTTCCTACAACAGTTTCTTAGAAATGTTGACTAAACTCTTATTAGAAGACTCATATAACCCATTCCCTTGTCAGTAATAAGAAGTAGAGTGTCCTAACTGTGTGATACTTGTGGCAACAATCACTCATTCTCTTTGAATTAGAAGCAAAGACATTGTCAGTAACGATTTTATGTGGGCATCCAAGTCTGACAAGAATATTACCTTTTAAAAATTGAATGATTGCAGTGTCTATAGCTTATCTGGTTGGAATGGCCTCAATCCACTTAGTGAAGTAGTCAGTGGCTGTCAAAATCCATTTATTTTGAGCTTGTTATGTTCCTATACTAATAGGAGTCATAATTTTGAATGACTAAGGTTAAGCTTCTAATATTGTACATACCTTTTCTTTTGAAAATGTTTTCCATATTCAAAAAATTAAAAAATGTAAAATAGGGTATGTCCTAAAAGAATAATCGAAGTACAAAAAGGTCAAAAAAGATGAAAAATATGAACCCCGAGAAAAGAAAAAAGACCATGAAAGTGAGCAAGCCAAAATGCCACTCCTATTTACTTTTTGTGCATAATAAATGATTGTGTGCAGCTTGTAATTCTTGCCACAATCCATGATAGTCAAAATGCTTAAACTTGGCTATTTCTTGTTTTCAATTTCATGTCTATAGGTAGAAAATAAAAATCTTGCCAAACAGTGTAACCTTGGCAGATAATTAGATAGGTAGAGTAAATAAAAGGAGCTCAACTATTTAATCTAAGCCCCTGGATGTAATAAGGTTAGATTTGGATAGTTTACTATTGTAAAGAGAAAGAAAAATATTTGATAAGGGTTTGCTAGCTCAAATGCACCCTAATAAAGAGAAGTAAAAATGGTAGAATGAGTAGATGGATAAGTAGAAGAAAGGTTGCAGAAGTATGATGATTCATTAGACAAAAAGCATATTTATCATTCTCATCATAAAAGTTCCAGATATGAATGAATAATCAAGCATGAACATTATTTACAAAGTCAATTAATTAACTTCCCCCATTCATTTCACCCCTTTACTTTACTAACTTCCCATAAATAAAGTTCAAAGTACTTAAAACCTTTAAGTCAAAGAGGCTCAGAGCATTTCTCTGACTTTTGGAGGGACCGGATGATCCAAAATGGATCCTAAAACCTTCTAAGTCTTCATAAGATCAAAAACTATCGTGAAAGAAAAACCTTTACAAAAGGTAAATTACACTATCGAGAGAGAAAAAACATGCAAAATGGTCAAAATAGAGTTTATCGGAGGCTTGAACAACTTTGCACGGGAACCATCGAATCTGGGTAATCAACGGTCCAGATCTGATCAGCATATCACAATTGGCGATGACAAGTGGAGGCTATCGGAGGCTACCATATGAAAGTTGTGATCAGTGATTAAAAATCACGAGGACTGTCGATCAACTGTGCATATCAACGGTCCAAATTCAACCGCGCTATCACATCGCTAATATATATATATATATATATATATATATATATATATATATATATATATATATATATATATATATATATATATATATATATAGATAAGGACTTAACCGCAGCCTAAAGGATCAGCAATATGCGATTACGATATCGCAATATCGCATTGGAGCAATACAAAGAAGCGGGGTCAATACAAAAGCGACTTGTGATAGCCAGACCCGATTGGATTATGGATGAAATTTAATAATATTTCAAGTCTGGTAATATGTATTTCACATTTTCGTTAAATAAATGAAAAATAAAGGAAATGTGAATGGAGCGATAAAACGGACCCCAAAGGGATATATATGCAGTTTTATCTCATTTGAGTTCCTTAATGAGTGGGATTTCGAGTGGGCCTTAGGCGGTAAATGGTATTGGATGGGCTCCGCTCGATCCCATCCATTGGCCGACACGTGGCTTCAAAAAACCGCCTTTTTGGGCAGGTAATCTTTGTATGCATAAGCCACTTGAAATGAATCTCAACTGTTGGATCAAGGTCACATAGATCAACAGTGGACATGTGATAGCAATATAAAGGCAGACCCGATGGAGTTATAAGGCGGAATTAATAATATTTCAAGTTTGGAAAAAGGTGTTTTGGTGGATTTCTTTGTGTAAATAGAGAAAGACTATTTTGGGGATTTCAAAGGCGTCGATGGTCCCTTCCATTGCAAAACAAGTGGTCACCATCCCTAAAGATGTTTAACAATGATTGTTTAACATTCAGAGTGGATTTGAGTGGATAGGTAGCGCTGATTGGCTTAAAAGCCACATAATGATAGAGACAGAGGCAAGCAGTGCTGAGACAAAGGGAAGACAGAGACAGAGGCAATCAGTGCTGAGACAGAGGGAAGACAGAGACAGAGAGTGAGAGAGAGATTTTGTGTACTCAGAGATACTTGAGGGATTCAAGTAAACTCCTGATGTTTTGTATCTATTGTGTTGAGACTCAAATTGAGCTCACTTTTGTAACACTTTGCTCTTGAAGACATAATAGAGAGGTCACCATTGAAGGTTGGACCAGGAGATGTAGCCCAGGAGTTTTGGGTGAACTCTTTGATTATTTGTTGTTTTATGTGTGTGTGTCTGTTATGTTTCTTTAACTGCTTCATTGTCTATATTATTTGCAATCTTTTCGATCCGTTGCAGTGAGTAATATAGGAAAATCTTGCACATGAGTCTATAATACCTTAATATTAGTCTAAGATCACATTTTTAGATCAAGTGGTATCAAAGCTTTAGGTTTGCTAAGGTTAGAAAAGCTTGTGTTGGATTCTTGAATGCTAACTAGGTCAAAGCTCAAACTAGGAGAAGGAGAGATTGTTGAGGCTAATCCAGAGATTGGAAGAGTCTAATATCAGAGGAGAATGGAGGGAGAAGTCCCATTGGAATCAAAATCTCAGTTCATGGACAGTTTCATGGCCATGCGATCCATGTTGGAAGAGATGTATCGAGAATTTAAGAAGGGTCAAGGTGAAAGCACTTCAACACCCAAACAAGGCAAAGGAGCAGAGGAACCCCTTCTAGTTTCTCATCCAGAAGGTAAAGGGAAAGGGGAAGAGACTCCTCCATCATCTCCTCCACCATCACCTCCTTCTAGCCTTGAAAGGAGAAAGAAGAAAACATATTTGATTAAATTAGATGTAAAATTCGATTTTCCAATTTATGATGGAGAATTAAATGCAGAAAAGCTAGATAATTGGATTAGAAAGATTGATGTATATTGCAGGGTGCAGAACATTGATTCAGACAGGACAAAGATTCAGCTGGCTAGCCTTCACCTTGGAGGAACTGCACTAGTGTGGTAGGAAGGCAAGACACAAGCTGATTTGAAGAAGCATGGTAAAATTCTTTCTACCTGGAATGAATTTGTTTCTGCCACTAAAAAACAATTCTATCCTCTAGCTTATATGCCACAAGAAATGATGAGTTTGCAAACTCTTCACCAGTTAAAGGGACATAGTGTACAAAGCTATACCCAGGAATTTAGAAAAAGAGCTTTAACTCTAGGCATTTCTCTAGACTCACCTCAAACTTTGTTGAAGTATATAGGTGGTCTACATAGCTATTTGAAGCACACCATTCTCATGTTTAATCTCACTAGCCTAGATGATGTATCAATTCAGGCTATACATCTAGAGGCTAGATGCAAGAATGTGAACCCAGAGATTGGGGGATCATCAAAACCCTCTACAAGCAAGAACAAGGAAAAGAAGAAGTTGAAATGGAAAGAGAGGAAGACAAACATTGTACAAAAAGACAAACCTTCATGCACTCACTGCAACAAGGATGGACACGATGATGAACATTGTTGGTCTTTGCATCCAGAGCTGAAACCCAAAAAGTTCACTGGTAAGAAGAAGAAGACTGCTACTACTATTCAAAAAGACTTGGGGTCAGACTCAGGTGATGAAACAACAGTCACAGCCACAAGTATAAAAGGTCAAAATTATGAATCATCTACAAGTAATTCTGCACAATCTGTTGATAATGGAGATAATGAGAGGAAAAGACATGAGATTTTTCATATTAGAGTTATTTCCAAGCACCAAAAGATTGATACTTTATTTGATAATGGATCAGAAGTAAACTTGATTTCTGAAACAATTGTAAAGAAGTTGGGCTTACTAACAACACCTCACAAGAAGCCATATCCATTAGGTTGGGTATGTGAGAAAGCAAAGCTACAAGTGAATAGACAATGTAGACTTAGGTTTGATATTGGGTCAACATTTGTAGATGAGGTTGAGTTAGATATCGTTCCCTTGGATATATGTGGTATTGTTTTAGGAAGTCCTTACTTGTATGATAGAAAAGACATATTCTATAGAGTTGAAAATAAGTATCAACTTACTAAAGATGGAATAGAATATATTGTAAGAGCTCATAAACTCAAAAATAACTACTCTCTCATAAACTTAGGGAAAATGAAAATAATTGCAAATTCATGCAAGCAATTTTTATGAATGGTTGTAAAGGAAAAGAACCCTAATAAAACCAATGTATTTGGAGGTTGTGATGCTAAATAGAAATCTGATTTAGTTAAATTTGTTTCAGAATATTATATCATATTTCAAGAACCTAAAGGTCTACCACCCAAAAGGGAAATAGTACATGATATTCATTTGCAGGAAGATGCTCCATTACCTAACATCGGAATGTACAGGTTGTCCTCTTTAGAGAATGCAGGGATCAAGAAGTGGGTACAGGAGCTGCTCAATAAAGGGTTAATAAGACCAAGCACATCACCATGCAGATCTCCAATCATGTTGGTGAGAAAGAAAGATGGTTTGTGGAAGATGTGCATTGATTACAGAGAACTGAATAAAATAATGATCAAGAATCGTTATCCTCTTCCTCGCATTGATGATCTATTACATCAGTTGAAAGAAGCAGTTTACTTTTCCAAGTTAGACTTGCGTAGTGGCTATCATCAGGTCAGAGTTGCAGAATAAGATGCATGGAAGACTACTTTCAAGACAAAGCAAGGGTTGTATGAATGGCTGGTTATTCCTTTTGGCTTAACTAATGCTCCTGCCACTTTCATGAAAGTTATGAATGATGTACTCAAACCTTTTATTAATGATTTTGTAATTGTATATTTAGATGACATTCTTGTTTTCGGTAAAACATGGGAAGAACATTTGAAGCATGTAAGGCAGAATTTAGATGTTTTGAAAAGAGAAAATCTCTATGTGAATTTGTCAAAATGTGAAGTCAGCAAAACATATTTAAATTATTTGGGTCATATTATAGGGGGTGGTGAATTGAAGATAGATCCCTCTAAGGTTGAAGTCATTGTGAACTGGCCTAAACCCAAATCTACTATAGAAGTTAGGAGCTTCGTAGGAGTAGCACAATATTGGAGAAAGTTTATTGCTAGCTTTTCCTTGATTGGAGCTCCCTTACATGCTTTAATAGGATTGAAAAAGGTGCTTCAGTGAGGAGGCAAACAACAAAAAACCTTCGACACCATAAAAGAAAAAATTAGTACAGCACCAGTACTAGCACTACCACATCTTTAACGACCATTTGAGATTGAAACAGATGCCAATGGCTATGCCATGGGAGCAGTGTTGATGCAACACGGTAAACCCATATGCTATCATTTTGAGACATTTACTTCTGCAGTAGTTAATTATCCCATATATGATAAAGAATTGTATGCATTAGTATAGAGTGTGAAAATGTGGAAACATTACCTAATGGGAAAGGAAACAATTATACGTACAAATCATCAACCACTTCAATAGTTGCACTAACAAACTAAGTTGCAACAATCAAGACACTATAGGTGGATGGGTTTTCTATAGAAATTTCATCTTGTCATCAGATATAAGAAGGGCATACACAATAAGGTTGCAGATATGTTATCTAGACCAATCATAAATGCATCTACTATACTTAAGCATAACTCAGTAATGCATGAAAGCTACATGGAACAATATGCTCAAGATGTATATTTTAAAGATGTATATGCAACGTTAAGTCATGGAAAACAAGTCGAAGAATTGGATTATTATGTTAAGGACCAACTCTTGTATCATTTGGGAAAGTTATGCATTCTACAAACTAAAAGAGTTAACATAATCCAAGAAGCACATACTTCTCTTATATCAAGTCATTTTGGTGTAAGTAAAACAGTTGCACAACTGCAAAGGTTTTGTTATTGGCCAAGAATGCATGAAACAATTTCTAGATATATTAAAGGGTGTACCATGTGTGCTAAAAGTAAGCATAGTAATAGAAAATTAGGCTTGTACACTCCACTTCCAATTCCTCCTCGTCCTTGGGAAAGTGTTTCCATGGACTTTGTTGGGGGATTGCCAAAATCTAGAAAAGGTCATGATTATTTATATGTTATTGTGGACAGTTCAGCAAAATGTGTATTTTAATACCTTGTAACAAGCAGATTACAGCTGAACAAACAGCGAAGTTGTTCTTTCAGCATGTCTGGGTTCATTTTGGGTTACCCACTTCCATTGTATCTGATCGAGATTCTCGATTGTTAGGAAGTTTTGGTCAAGTCTATGGGAATTGATGGATACAAGATTGAAGAAGAGCACAACATTTCATCCACAAACAGATGACCAAACAGAGGTGGTCAACAGGACAATGATCCAGTTGCTCAGGGGCTATTGCAGCAGGCATACCAAGCTTTGGGATGAACATTTGTGTTATGTGCAACATGCTTACAGCCATGCTAAACACTCTTCTACTCAAAGATCTCCTTTTGAGACTTGTTTTGGTTTTACACCAAAGTCTCCCTTGGATTTTGTCTTTGGAAAAGACATAGCAGTTGATGGATACAGTGATGTGGACAAAGCAACCAAGTTCATTGAACAAATCCAAGAAATTCACTAGGCAGTACAGGAACAACTGGAAAGAAGCCAGGCCAAGTACAAGGCAAGGCATGACAAGCATCTAATTAAGCATAGCTTCCAAGTTGGTGATCAAGTCTGGCTATACATCAGTAAAGACAAAATGCAAGGTGAAGGTAAGAAGCTGAAGCCAATAAGGTATGGGCCTTTCAAGATACTTGAGAAAATTGGTGAAAATGATTTTCGCCTTGATTTGACAACTTACATGCATATCTATTCAGTTGTCAATGCAGATAAATTGAGGCTTTATGAACCTTCATTGATTGAAGATCCCGAAGAGCAAAGTCAGTTGCCTTCTATTGATGATCTGTTGCCTGAATATCTCAATGAGTTGCAAGAAGAGACATTTCTGGATAGGAAGGTGAGAACTACACGCAGAGGGGATGTTTAGTACCTGAGAATTAGACTCGAAGGTTCAAAACCAAGCAGTGCATGATGGATAGAGATTGGATAAGTGAGGAAGTTATATCCTCACTTGATCGATGCTTAAAAACCAACTTTTGGTAGTCCAAAAGCTTTTTCAGTGGGAAGGTGTGATCCAAAATGGATCCTAAAACCCTCTAATTCTTCATAAGATCAAAAACTATCGCGAAAGAAAAACCTTTACAAAAGGCGGATTACACTATCGAGAGAGAAAAAACATCAAAAATGGTGAAAACAGAGTTTATCAGAGGCTTGAACAACTTTGCACAGGAGCCGTCGAATCTGGCCGATCAATGGTCCAGATCTGATCGTCATATCACAATCGGCGATGGCAAGTGGAGGCTATCGGAGGCTACCATATGAAAGTTGTGATAGCGATCAGCATGATTAAACGAGCACCGTCATTCAAGCGTGCAGATCAATGTTCCAAATTCAACTACGCTATCGCATCACTAAGATATATATATATATATATATATATATATATATATATATATATATATATATATATATATATATATATATATATATATATATATATATATAAGGACTCAACCGTGGCCTTAAGGATCAACGATATGCGATTGTGATATCGCAATATCGCATCGGAGCAATACAAAGGAGCGGGGCTGATACAAAATCGACTTGCAATAGCCAGACCTGATGGGATTGTGGATGAAATTTAATAATATTTCAAGTCTAGTAAAAGCGTTTTTCTATGTATTTTGCATTTTTGTTAAATAAATGGAAAACAAAAGAAATGCAAATGGAGCAATAAAACGGACCCAAAAGGGATATATATGTAGTTTTATCTCATTTGAGTTCCGTAATGAGTGGGATTTCTGGCAGGCCTTAGGTGCTAAGTGGTATTGGACGGGCTTCGCCCGATCCCATCCACTGACCGACACATGGCTTGAGAAAACCGCCTTTTCAGGTGGGTAATCTCTGTATGCATAAGCCGCCCGAAACGAATCTCAACCGTTGGATCAAGGTCACATAGATCAACGATGGACATGCGATAGTGATATAAGGGCAGACCTGATGGAGTTATAAGGTGGAATTAATAATATTTCGAGTCCGGTAAAAGGAATTTTGGCAGATTTTCCCGTGTTTTTGTGTATTTCTCTGTGTAGACAGAGAACGGCTATTTTGGGGATTTCAAAGCCATCGATGGTCCCTTTCATTGCAAAACAGCTGGCCACCATCCTTGAAGATGTTTAATGTTCATATGGGATTTGAGCAGACAGAGGCTGAGAGCTAGAGAGCCCAGAAGAGGAAATGCACAGACAGTGCCAATTGGCTTAAAAGCCACAAAATGACATAGACAGAGGCAAGCAGTGCTGAGACAAAGGGAAGACAGAGAGAGAGAATGAGAGAGAGAGTGTATGTACTCAGAGAGACTTGAGGGATTCAAGTAAACTCCTGATGTTTTGTATATGTTGTGTTGTGACTCAAATTGAACTCACTTTTGTAAAACCCCGCTCTTGAAGACATAATAGAGAGGTCACCAATGAAGGCTGGACCAGGAGATGTAGCCCAGGAGTTTTGGGTGAACTCCTTGATTATTTGTTGTGTTATATGTGTGTGTCTAATATGTTTCTTTAACTACTTCATTTCCTATATTATTCGCAATATTTTCGATCCGTTGCACTAAGTAATATAGGCAAATCTTGCACATGAGTTTGTAATACCTTAATATTAGTCTAAGATCACATTTTTAGATCACTGGACCCTCGGCTCAATGATTTATCGATATCAAGTATTAAATTCCCCTCATAAAAATTCATTCCCCCTCATTCCCCTAATAAAACCCCTTTCCCTAAGGTTAAGAAACTATTTGCCTAGGGAAAGTAATCACCACCATGAAAAACCCCTTTTTCCCAAAAACGCACAAAAACACATTACCCTAAGTATTAATGTTAATATGTGAAAACATCAAATTTGCAAAAAGATCATTTACTTATTGTTGTGTCCCTTTTCTGCTCATTTTATTAATTACTAATTTTATTTATTAAATCCCGATAAAAACCTGTTTCCTCATATATATTTAACTCCTACATATAAATTAACCCTACCCTTAGTTTAAATATAAACTATAATTTCACCCAAACCCCAAAAACCCACTAACTAATTGATCTGCGATTAAGTTAGGCAAAAACCCAATTAATCCCTCCACTAATGACCCTGATGCCTTAACCCATCTTAATCTGTCATTAACTCAAATACCGCCATGCTTAATCACCTACCGAACCCCCCCCCCCGTTAGCCTCCGTGCAGCTTCCCTGCCTGATCACTGTGCGATTGCTCCCCTCCACATCCGACAGCCCTTATCCATATCGGGCAAACTCATCCACCGAACGATACCCACCCGATAAAGTGGTTTGTCCATGAGCCCCCGATGCTACATGTCATTCAATGAATGGAATCAGGCGACCCCTCCTGAATATCACCAAGCCCACAAAAGCAGTTTGAAATAAACCTCTTACCACCCTCTTGATAAATTACAAAACCGTCTACTGTTCACTTTGTGCTAAAATTTAAAAAAAAATCAAACCTTTACCCGTTTAAACACGAAAACCCCAGTTTTGCTCATTTTCGCCTGTTTGTGTAGTAAAACCCTGTGTAACCCTTCTGCGCCACCTGAAGCTTCTGCTAACCAATTCAAGCATGGTTTACCTCTCGAAAGAACTTTGGACTCACTCCATAGACCTATACAACTCGATAAATCCATTAATGACCCTCCTTGTCAACTCAATGTTTTCCTAACAGTTTGTTTTATTTTATAGGCGATGAAAAGACCACAGACTTCGATAAACAGTCTTAATACTAGTCATAAGACATGTTTACTCCAATATTGTTATCAAATCTATTCAAATAGAGATGGAAAATAAACATACAATTAAGAGTCAAGCAGAGGAAACATGAAATTAAATGATTTACTGTGGAAATAGACAGTAAAAACCTAAAATATACAGTGAAGGTAAAAGGACACAATAAAGAATAGTCAAAGTGTATCAAGGTAAAAGAGTATCAAATTGAAGACCAAGTCAAGTAAAGCAGCTAGCATGAAGACAAACAGCAGGGAAGACAGTTACAAAGCATACAGTTTCATGTCAAGGTGAAGATAGATGAAAAAACAGAATGGTAAAAGTAAACAGTAAAAGTAAACATGGAAGAAATAAGGGTTAAACAGAGATGAAAACACTTTCACTAGCAACAATGAAGTTTATCCAAAGTGAAAGTGAAAAATAGTTAAAAGAAATTTAGGGTTAAAAGATGAAATCAGAGCAGAAATGGTACATCCTTCATAAATTTCCTGTTTAAGTCAGAGTTTTTCAGAAACTATTTCGAGCAATCCAAGATGAATTTTGTGACACTAGAGGAAGTTTGTGTTCTTAAAAGGCTAACTAAAAAACCTACTCACTTTTTACACAGGTATTACCAAACGTGAGATAAGTGCATGTCTTCATAGCCTATTTTTCAAACTGTGTAAAGTCCTGTTTTTGACATCTTTTTGCAAAGAATAATGTGAACAGCGGGAGCTGAATTTTAGGAAACTGAGAGAGTTTTATCTCAAAAACATACTCATATACAATAACTTCTTTCAACTTTTACATATATATCTCGGATTGAGATATACAAAGGTATCAATGGACCCTAATTTTGTAGAATTGTTGGGGAAGAATGCACAAAGAAAGGATGCAGTTAGTTATTGGGATGCCTCATCATCAATTAAGAGTTGCTATCAAATTTGAATTTCTCTTCCTTTATCACCATAAATCCATAAATATAGTGCCAAATAGATTCATTAGTTTTGAGTGTCCTTTAGTTAAGTTCTATTAATGTAAAACAGTTTGAGATATTTGTAAAACCAATCTTAATATTTTTTCAAGATATTTCAATTTAGAATTTGTATAAATACTTCTTCATTTGAAGTATTTTGGGTGGATTCAAAGACATTTCTGTAGACTTCTATCAAAAATCAAAGTGCTATTTTATCAAGACCAGATTGTCTAGCTGGATCATGGAATAAAGTTCAGACATTTTACAGGATTCTTGTGTAAAGCGAAAATCAAATAAGTATTTTCTCATGTGTATTATTGTTTTTCCTTATGTTTATTAATAGTCATATGTATTTCAATGAAATCTAAATGGTAAACTAGGAATGATATTTCAGAACTTGCTTTAGTGCACTCTATTTTGACTGTTTACCTTCTTAATGCTTTCTGCTAAACTATCTTAGTTAGGGAATTCTTAAATGCTCCCTTACTTTTGTAGTTTCTCCTTGTGATCTATGTAGAAAATGATTCTTAAGTGCTATTTGTTGATGATCACCCTCTGTTCCTCATTCTGATCCTAGTTTAAGGATTCTTCATTGCCCTTTTGCCCTAGTTAGAATCATTCCATCCATCAGCCCTTTGAAGATTTTCCTTTTGCTTTGCTAGCCTACCCTTTAAACAATCCCTTTAATGATATAATCTAGTTATGATATCCATTTGTTGAATCCATAGCCCAATGGCTTGAAGACCTAGCTCTATCCATCTTCTCCAAGAATTCCACCACCTAATCTTCAACACAAATCAAAACCCCCTGAACTTTCATAACTAGCCTGATATCCCATCAAACAAAGCTAAATCATATAGAGAGAGCCCTCTCTGGACTTAGGTTTGCTAGAGCCTAAGCCTAAAACTTGGTTTGTGGTTACCCTGGTGATCTCTTTCCTTAACCTTGGGAAATTACTGGGTGATAACATAGTGGCGACCATACTGGGGAGAACTAACATTTTCTTTGGAATTGTTCTATAGGTTTAGATCTAATATATGATGGTGGACAGTGATCAGACACACAGAGGTTAAAATCATCCACTTGGCGACTCCAAATCAATTCCACAATCAAGACTCCACTTGAGGAATGAACTTAAAAGAACAATATGACAAGATCAGGTTTTTAACTTGGATTGTTATCCAAGACAATATGTTCTTTCTCATCAATAAAGTTTTTCAATGTATATTGTATTTTAGAGAAGATTTTAGATTAATTTTTGATTATTTCCCTTTGAAAGTTGTAGATATAAAGTCTCCTTACACATTTGAGCAGCATTCTTCTAACACTTATGAAGATCATTTTCCAATTGAGGAGCCTCAAAAAATCAAGACTAATCATACAATCCCTGTACATATTCTAGTACCTCATAAAGTTCCTGATAGATATAAAACACTCATTTTACCTCCTACACTTCGTGCTTTCCCTAACAATTATTACAAGCATCTCCCTAGGTTTGATGGAGAGAATGGTATCACTGCTCAAAAACATATTCAAGGTTTTGAGAATTATCTAGACTTATTTGAAATTGATGAAGATGATGCTATTATTAGGCTTTTTTCTCTTTCTCTGCAAAGTAGAGGAAAGAGTTCGTTCAGGAATTTACCTAATGCAAGCATCTCAAATTTCCAACAGCTTGTCAAAATTTTCCTTGATAGATGGATAATCAAAGTCAATCTTCTTATGATCATAGAAGAATATAATCAATTATGAAGATAGCCAAATGAAACAATACAACAATTTTCAGACCAATTTAATCAAGCCTAATTATTCAATGCCATCAAATATAAGACCTCCCCCTAATTCAGCGCTTTTGCATTACCCAAGAGCATTTGATCCAGAGATAGAATTTCAGCTAAGAGAAAGAAACCCCTCAACACTGGAACAGATGTAGAACATTGCAGTAGATGTGGAAGTTAATCTACAAATTAGAAGAGAAAAGTTGAAAGTAGAAAAAGAGGAAAAAATCGACATTTTGATGAAGAAAACAAAGGAAAGGATGCAGAAGATCACCATGAAAGATGAATTTTTTTCTCAAAATCACCATGAGACATTTATTTCACAAAAGGAAAAGGTTTATATTCATGAACAAATTCCTACTAACTCCAACTACCATAGATCAGAAGATAGATTCATAGAGAAATATGTGGAGGAGAAATGTCCTGATCTAATGTGTATGTTTTTGTTGGCATTATGATACAGATGTTGTCCTTGATGGCAAATCACTCAGAAGACAAATCATAGTGCAACAACAGATAATTAATGATCAGACTACAAAGAATGAATAAAGAGAGGTATACGCAGGTTCACCTTGACCAAGGAGCGTATACACACAGGTTAACATGCCAAAAGGAGCATATAACATACACATGCACTTTCACATAAAGAAAAGCACGTATATCTTGGAAAACTATGTTTTGTTCCAAGTTATTTGGTCCATGGTATTTTGATCCATGTTATTGGTCCAAGGTATCTGGTCTGAGGTATTGACCCTAGGTATTTGGTCCAAGGTGTTGGTCCTAAGTGGTTTTGGTCCATGGTATTGAGAAAGGGTCTGCAAGTATTAAATATTTGATGAAGTGTGAGATCCAGTATGCAGGTTATGAGTTTGCGATGCCTTGCTTGATCTAAACCAAGGATGCACCTATGTGGATGATGATGGATGATGGATAGAGATCTTAAGGCTTGGAATGTATTATCATTATGTGGTTTGATCATGGATAGACTAGATCTGAATACTGATGCATGTTTTACTCTGCAAATGTTATGATCTGGGTTTGACTGAATTCTGAAATAGCTATGAAATTGTTAAGTTAGTATTTACAGATCTGTACGCGAGTTCGCTTTGGTAAAAGCATGTATACACGTTGGTTCGGCTCATCAGAGTAGCGTATACATTATGAAATATGATATCTGAATTCGCTGTTAGTTCTAGTGGTTGTTGCAAAGTTCTTGGTTTTGCTTTGTGTTTTGGTGACTATGCTTTGATGATAGGTCTGCAGTGATTCAATTGTGGGTGATTCAGAGATTGATGATTGAGTATTCAATGATTGGTGAATGTAATGGTTGTATTGCAGTGGTGATTGATTTTGAGCTTCAATGTTGTTGATGCGTCCAGTATGAAAATTGGATTAAACGTGGCCTTCAGATTATGGTGATGTGTTCCAGGAGTATCCAGTATGAAAATTTATGAAACATGGTCCCTGGAGGAAGAGAGAAGGTCATAGGCTGGCACCTACGTACTAGTAAACATATCGGCCAGCACAAGAGCCTGGGGGTTGGATGCCTGCGTACTAGTATGAGTCTGCGCCAGTATAAGATTGTAAATAGGTTTTTCTTATATTAAAAGAAGACAACAGCAGGTGGTTTTTGTCCCACATTGGGTTTCCACCTTAAATCTTAGTGTTCATATGTGTTTCTCATGTGTGATGGTCTATTTTGTTTTTACTGCACCTGGTTACTGTTTATATGGTTAATGAAGTTCTGATGCACTGATTAAAGATCAACATATGATGAATTAACTGAATCATAAGTTTGCTGGATATACGCTAGTTGCATTAAACACAGTTGCGTGTACACGCGAGTTCCCTTAACTGAAGTAGCGTATATGAATTTGTTTATGGAAATGAAAAAGTTATTGATTTTCTAATACTGATTCACCCCCCTCTCAGTATTATTTCCAACAATTGGTATCAGAGCAGGTCCTTTGGTAGAAGCTTGATTGCTTGAAGGAGATCCGTAGAAACAATGGGAAAGAAGATAAAGAAGAAAGCACCTCAGAAGAAGAACACAACTCAAAGGAACAATGACATAAGGAGAGACAATTAGCCATTAGGTGGAAGCAAGTATTCAAATTTTGAATCACCTTAGATTGAAGAAGAGCAAGCAAATGAAGCATCAGATAAAATCATAGATCAACAAGATCTATTTAACAAAAGGGAGTGTGCCCTCAAAGAAGAAGTTACCAGATTAAAAGCTCAGCTGGAGTGCGCCTTCAAAGTATGTCAAATGCTGTAGGATGAAGTGATATCATTAAAAAATAAGTAGAATGAAGAACTACCTCAAGCAAATAAAGAACAAGAAAATGAGATTCTCAAATTAAGGCAACAAGTGGAAGAAGGAAGAAAGGATGATGAAATCTTGAAGAAGCAACATTTGGAAAAGGAAGAACAACATCAGGTTGAGGTAAATATCTTAAAAAGTAAATTAGAAGAAAAAGATAAACTGTTGCGATTTCAAGACAGTTCTAAGATTTTGGGTGATATTCTTAGTAGTCAAAGATATCCTGCTATCAAAACTGGTCTTGGTTTTTATGAATTTGTTGAAGGTGAATCTAGCTCACAGGGTGAGGCAAGGAACTCTAATGCAAAACCTGAAATGCTCAATAAGAAGATAAGAGGTCAACAACCAAGGAAAGAAATCCTTCAAAGAAAATATTTTACTCCAAACTATGGAAGTGATAGTCAGTTATTTTCTCAGATGAATAATGTTGAGTGTTATGTATGTCATAATATTGGACATGTTGCAGCAAGATGCAGAAGTAGAATGGTTCAAGACCGTTGCACAAAAAGATCATCACGTTCCAGGTACTTTAAGGGATATTGCTTTTCTTACAATATGTTTCGTCACAAAGCCATTGACTGCTACAGAAGGAATATGAAACATGTAAGATGTTATACATGTAACAAGTTTCGACATATAGCAAAGGAACGCAGGAACAAAGTACGGGCACCATACCAAAAGGAGAAAACATCGTCACACTCGAAGATATAGAAGAAGAAGGAAGTACAGTCAGAAAGATGTGGCATAGCAGAGTATACAGACATGACAGACTCAGAGGGAGCTGAAAGTGTGAAACTTCAGTATTCTAAATCTCATACGCAAGTTTCATGAAGACAAGTCACATGTATACGCGAGTTCGAAGTTACACAGTCATGTATATGGTGGAAAAGCAGTGGGACAGACTCAAGGAAAAGGGTCTGATATGGTTCAGTCAACTATTTGCTTTATTTGATGATGGTTACAATATGCTGATGATGTCTAGAAATGTGTTGGTACTCATAAGATGTTATTTAGAAGTGCTTTTGATCCTCACATGTTAACTTGATGTACATCTGATTGATGATGGTGCCTTAATACTTCTTGCTAATATATGCATGATTAGATCTGACAGTGAGCAGTTGGAACAGGTTCAGGGGGAGCATATTCTTCGAATAATCCGTTGTTGGCATTATGGCTATAAGTCTTTGGTGAAGATGCTTATGTGGACGATACTTGGGGTCACATTGTTGGTATTCAGATCAGATTCATGGATGATCATTTAAGTGGCATATTATTATTTCTTGGCCAAGAGAATGGTATTGCAGGTTATAGATCTGGATCCTATTGCGAGATGCTTATGGTGCAGATCATATATGGTGTATGATAGTTGCTGACGACTATCATGGTCTTGTTTAGATTGTTGGTCTTTGTTATAAAAGTCATGTATATCATTTGATGTAAAGGTCATGTAAAGACGTAATTTGTAACCCCACTTTGCATGGGAAGGATGATGTAAAATTTCTATTCCAGTCATGTATAAACATTTGGTATATCCCCACTTGGTTGGGTGGATGAGTCAAAAATGGTGTATCCCCACTTGGTTGGGAGATTGATGTATGTATGAGTCTTTGGTGATAAGAAGGTCATACTCACATAGTCTAGTTATAGAGTCATGTTATTCTTTTGAATATATTTTTGCAGACTCTGCATGTGCTCAGGGGGAACATGGACGGTTTAGTGCATCTCAACATGTACAAAGGGGGAGCTCAATCAGAGATTTCAGCATGTACTCAGGGCGAGTATGGACAACATAATGTATATCAAAGGGAGAGAATATCTTGGTCCACCCTTTGCCCTTGATGTCAAAGGGAGAGAGTGACTTGGTGTTGTTGTTGCCATCAAGTCTAAAGGGGAAGATTGTTGGCATTATGATACAAGTGTTGTCCTTGATGGAATCTCACTCAGATGACATATCATAGTGCAGCAGCAAAGAATTAATGATCAGACTACAAAGAATGAATAAATATAGGTATACGCAGGTTCACCTTGACCAAGGAGTGTATACACGCGGGTTAACAGACCAAAAGGAGCGTATAACATACAGACACACTTTCACAGAAAGAAAAGTGCATATATCTTGGAAAACTAAGTTTTGGTCCAAGGTATTTGGTCCATGGTATTTTGATCCATGGTATTTGTTCAAGGTATCTGGTCGGAGGTATTGACCCTAGGTATTTGGTCCAAGGTATTGGTCCTAAGTGGTTTTGGTCCATGGTATAGAGAAAGGCCTAGAACTATATAAAGAGGAGAAGAACATTAGGCTAGGGTCTGCAAGTATTGAATATCTGATGAGTGAGATCCAATATGAAGGTTATGGGTTTGTGATGCTTTGCTTGATCTAAACCAAGGATGCACCTATATGGATGATGATGGATGATGGATCGGGATCTTAAGGCTTGGAATGTATTATCATTTTGTGGTTTGATCATGGATAGACTAGATCTGAATACTCATGCATGTTTTATTCTGCAAATGTTATGATCTAGGTTTGACTGAATTCTAAAATAGCTATGAAGTTGTTAAGTTAGTATTTGTAGATCTATACATGGGTTCGCTTTGGTAAAAGCGCGTATACACGCAAATTCGACTCATCAGAGTAAAGTATACATTATGAAATATGATATCTAAATTCACAGTTGGTTCTAGTGGTTCTTGCATAGTTCTGGGTTCTGCTCTGTGTTCTAGTGACTGTGTTTTGATGACAAGCCTTCAGTGATTCAGTTGTGGGTGATTCAGAGATTGTTGATTGAGTATTCAATGATTGGTGAATGCAATGGTTGTATTGCAGTGGTGATTGATTTTGAGCTTCAATGTTGTTGATGGGTCCAGTATGAAAATTGGATGAAACATGGCCTTCAAATTATGGTGTTGTGTTCCAGTATTATCCAATATGAAAATTTATGAAACGTGGTCCCTGGAGGAAGAGAGAAGGTCATAGCCTTCAGTAGGTCGATGCCTACGTACTGGTAAACATATCGGCCAATACAAGAGCTAGGTGGTTGGAGCTCCCTTCTAGTAGTAGCCGGAAAATGAGTGAAGTTTGGAGCCTTCAGTAGGTTGGCGCCTGTGTACTAGTAAATATATCAGCCAGTACAAGAGCCAAGGGGTTGTAGCTCCCTTCTAGTAGAAGCTGGAGAACAAGAGAAGGTTGTAGCCTTCTGCAGGTGGGTGCCTGCGTACTGGTATGAGTCTGTGCCAGTACAAGATTGTAAACAGGTTTTTCTTATATTAAAAGAAGACAGCAACAGGTGGTTTTTGTCCCGCATTGGGTTTCCACCTTAAACCTTAGTGTTCATATGTGTTTCTCATGTGTGATGGTCTGTTCTATTTTTACTGCACCTAGTTACTATTTATATGGTTAATGAAGTTCTAATGCACTGATTAAAGAACAACATATGAGGAATTAACTGAATCATAAGTTTGTTGGATATATGCTAGTTGCATTAAACACAATTGCGTGTACACGTTATTTCCCTTAACTGAAGTAGTGTATATGAATTTGTTTATGGAAATGGAAAAGTTATTGATTTGCTAATACTGATTCACCCCCCCGTGTAAGTATTATTTCCAACAGTTTGATGACATTACTTCTTTTGATGATTTGCCGAAATATGATCAGTATGATGATAATTATGTTCTTCAAATCCAAACTAACTTTACATAGCAATCAGAAGCTAGTTTGAGAAATAAGGAAATTCAGTTTCACTAGCTTGAAAACAGTGACCATCTTATTCATATTAGCTATGAAAGTGAGGAAGAAAGTGCAGAAAATTTGAAATAAGTGAAGCTTCTTTGCCTCTTTGTTTTGCTTCATTTCAGTTCATCAGAGAAAACTTTAAAACAATCAAAAATCAGCAATCTTTAGGTATTGACATTAACAACAAAGAAGACAATAAAATTCTTGATCAAGATCCTTCAGTTTCACAATTACAGTTGTCAAATTCCATTGAAACACCTGATCAAATAATACAGGAAAGTTATATACCACTATGTTTTGAATCATTTCAATTTTTAAAGGAAACGTGGTATGAAAACTCTAAAGAAAAGGATGAGCAGCTTGTAAAAACATATGAAGTTCCATTCAAACCTATGTGCAATAAGTTGCAGCAATCCTTCCAAGTTGTTTATAGTCCAGTAGCTGATTGGTTGGATGATAAATGCAATCATAATTTTTCTCCATTAACATACTATGAGAGTAAAAATCAATAGGATAAAGGTTTCACCAGACAGACATTACAATCAGTAGAAGTATCATCACAAAGTTCATCTGAAAGTCTACCAGGTGTTAAAGATAAAAGTGATATTTCACTTTCATGGCATGGAAGCCATCCAGAACAAGTGTGTAGTTGGTTAAATCAGTTGAACAATAGTGTATATATTTTGGAAGATCCTTTTTTACAGTTTTTAGAGCCTACGAAGGAAAGCAAGTATTTCCTTATCTTCTCTTTAGTTGACAAGGTTATATTTGGCTTTAGAACCCAAATTTTAATGACAAACAAGCCCAAACAACAAAATCCATCAATGTATATAATACTTGAGTGGTTCAATTAGTTGTTTCATTTTACCTAACTAGTAGTCAGAAAGCTGATTAGAGTAAGTAGGTAGGATTTCAGTTTGAATAAATTCATTTTTCAGCAACAAGTTTATGTTAGATCAGATTTCAGTTTGAAGAAGAGGGTGTATTTTCAATTCAAAATTTTTAGTCACAAAGATTATACAACAGAGCATATACATGTGTGGGATTGACCTAATCAATCAGACTACTAGTCGACAGTGTTCTTGACATTTCACAAGGAAATGCCATCCCCAAGTGGAGCCACTGTTAGGTTCCTATACCAATAGGAGTCATAATTTGAATGACTAAGGTTAAGCTTGTAATATTGTACATACGTTTGCTTTTGCAAATGTTTTCCATATTCAAAAAATTAAAAAATGTAAAGAGGGTATGTCCTAAAAGAATAATCAAAGGACAAAAAAAACAAAAAGGTCACAAAAGATGAAAAATATGAACCCCAAGAAAAGAGAAAAGACCATGAGAGTGAGCAAGCCAAAATGCCACTCCTATTTACTTTTTGTGCATAATAAATGATTGTGTGTAGCTTTTAATTCTTGCCACAATCCATGATAGTCAAAATGTTTAAACTTGGCTATTTCATGTTTTCAATTTCATGTCTATAGGTAGAAAATAAAAATCTGGCCAAACAGTGTAACCTTGGCAGATAATTAGATAGGTAGAGTAAATAAAAGGAGCTCAACTATTTAATCTAAGCCCTTAGATGTAATAAGGTTAGATTTGGATAGTTTACTTGTAAAGAGAAAGAAAAATATTTGATAAGGGTTTGCTAGCTCAAATGCACCCTAATAAAGAGAAGTAAAAATGGTAGGATGAGTAGATGGGTAAGTAGAAGAAAGGTTGCAGAAGTATGATGATTGATTAGACAAAAAGAATATTTATCATTCTCATCATAAAAGTTCCAGATATGAATGAACAATCAAGCACGTAAATGATTTACAAAGTTAATTAATTAACTTCCCCCATTCATTTCACCCCTTTATTTTACTAATTTCTGATAAATAAAGTTCAAAGTACTTAAAACCTTTAAGTCAAAGAGGCTCAGAGCATTTCTCTGACTTTTGGAGGGACCAGACCCTCGACTCAATGATTTATGGATATCAAGTACTAAATTCCCCTCATAAAAATTCATTCTCCCTCATTCCCCTAATAAAACCCCTTTTCCTAAGGTTAAAACACTATTTGTCTAGGGAAAGTAATCCCCCCATGGAAACCCCTTTTCCCAAAAACCCACAAAAACACATTACCCTAAGTATTAATGTTAATATGTGAAAACATCTAATTCGCAAAAAGAGCATTTACTTATTGTTGTGTCCCTTTTCTGTTGATTTTATTAATTACTAATTTTATTTATTAAATCCCAATAAAAACCTGTTTCCCCATATATATTTAAATCCTACATATAAATTAACCCTACCCTTAGTTTAAATATAAACTATAATTTCACCCAAACCCCAAAAACCCACTAACTAATTGATCTGTGATTAAGTTAGGAAAAAACCCAATTAATCCCTCCGCTAATGACCCCGACGCCTTAACCCCACCTTAATCTGTTATTAACTCAAATACCGCCGTGCTTAATCACCCGTCGGACGCCCCGTTAGCCTCTACAAAACTTCCCCGCCTGATCACTGTGCGATCGCTCCCATCCATATCTAACAGCCCTTATCGATATCGGGCCAATCAATTCATCAAACAATACCCGCCCGATAAAGTGGTTTGTCCACGAACCCCCGATGCTACGTGTCATTCAATTAAAGGAATCGGGCAACCCCTCCCGAATAACACCAAGCCCACAAAAGCGGTGCGAAATAAACCTCTTACTGCCCTCTCGCTAAATTACAAAACCCTCTACTATTCACTTTGCGCCAAAATTTAAAGAAAAAATCAAACCTTTACCCATTTAAACACGAAAACCCCAGTTTTGCTTGTTTTTTCCTATTTGTGTAGTAGAACCCTGTGTAACCCTTTTGTGCTACCTGAAGCTTCTGTTAACCAATTCAAGCATGGTTTACCTCTCGAAAGCACTTTGGACTCACTCCATAGACCTATATAGCTCGATAAAGCCATTAATGACCCTCCATGTCAACCCAACATTTTCCTAACTTGTTTTATTTTATAGGCAATCAAAAGACCGCAGCCTTGTATAAATAGTCTGAATACTAGTCATACGACCTATTTACTCCGAGATTGTTATCAAATCTATTCAAACAGATATGCAAAATAAACATACAGTTAAGAAACAAGCAGAGGAAACATGAAATTAAATGATTTACTGTTGAAATAGATAGTTAAAACCTAAAATATATAGTGAAGGTAAAAGGACACAGTAAAGAATAGTTAAAGTGTATCAAGGTTAAAGAGTATCAGATTGAAGACCAAGTCAAGTAAAGCAGCTAGCATGAAGACAAACAACAGGGAAGACAGTTACAAAGCATATAGATTCATGTCAAAGTGAAGATAGATGAAAAAGCAAAACGGTAAAAGTAAACAGTAAAAGTCAACATGGAGGCAATAAGGGTTAAGAAAAGATGAAAACACTTTCACCAGCAACAATGAAGTTTATCCAAAGTAAAAGTGAAAAGCAATTAAAATAAATTTAAGGTTAAAAGATGAAATCAGAGCAGAAATGGTACATCCTTCACAATTTCCTGTTTAAGTCATAGTTTTTCATAAACTAGTTCGGCCAATCCAAGATGAATTTTGTGAAACTAGATGAGTTTTGTGTCCCTAAAAGGTAAATCTACAAAAACCTATCTCACTTTTTACACAGGCTTTACCAAACGTGAGATAAGTGCATGTCTTCACAGCCTATTTTTCGGACTATGTAAAGTCATGTTTTTGACATCTTTTTGTAGAGAATAATGTGAACAACTGGAGATGAATTTTGGGAAACTGAGAGATGTTTATATTGAAAACATACTCATCTACAATAACCTCTTTCATGTTTTACATATCTATCTCAGATTGAGATATACAAGGTATCAATGGACCCTAATTTTGCAGAATTGTTGCCGCATAATGCACAAGGAAAGGATGCAGTTAGTGACTGTGATGCCTCATCATTAATTAAGAGTTGCTATCAAATTCGAATTTCTCTTCCTTTATCACCATAAATCCATAAATATAGTTCCAAATAGATTCATTAGTTTTGAGTGTCCTTTATTTAAGTTCTATTAATGTAAAACAGTTTGAGATATTTGTAAAACCAATCTTGATATTTTTTCAAGATATTTCAGTTTAGAATTTGTATAAATACTTCTTCATTTGAAGTATTTTGGGTGGATTAAAAGAAATTTCTGTAGACTTCTATCAAAAATCAAAGTGCTATTGTATCAAGACTGGATTGGCTAGCTAGATCATGGAATAAAGTTCAGACATTTTACAGGATTCTTGTGTAAAGCGAAAATCAAATAAGTATTTTCTCATGTGTATTATTGTTTTTCCTTATGTTATTAATAGTCATATGTATTTCAATGAAATCTGAATGGTAAACTAGGAATGATATTTCAAACTTTCGTTAGTGCACTCTATTTTGACTATTTACCTTCTTAATGTTTTCTGCTAAACTATCTTAGTTAGGGAATTCTTAAATTCTCCCTTACTTCCATAGTTTCTCCTTGTGATCTATGTAGCAAAGGATTCTTAAGTGCTCTTTTTTGATGATCACCCTCTATTCCTCATTCTGATCCCGATTTAAGGATTCTTCAATGCCCTTTTACCCTAGTTAGAATCATTCCATCCATTAGCCCTTTGAAGATTTGCCTTTTGCTTTGCTAGCCTACCCTATAAACAATCCTTTTAATGATCTGATCTAGTTATGCTATCCATTTGTTGCCTCCATAGCCCAATGGCTTGAAGACCTAGCTCTATCCATCTGCTCCAAGAATTCCACCACCTAATCTTCAACACAAATCAAAATCCCCCTGAACTTTCATAACTAGCCTAATATCCCATCAAACAAAGCTAAATCATATAGAGATAGCTAGAGCCTAAGCCTAAAATTTGGTTTGTGGCTACCTCAGTGATCTCTTTCCTTAATCTTGGAAAATTACTGGGTGATAACAGAGCTAAGGAGCTTGGGTGGATTTCTCCAATGAAATCTAGGCCACATTGGTGGAAAGGAACCTCAACTAAAATGGGCTTTGAAGGTAAGGGCAAAATTTTTCTCTTTCCTTCACAGATTTGGCACCGATGGCATGTTGAAGCTCTCTTATAAATATTTGTAAACAAGTTAGGCAAGTAAAAACCAGGTCTCAGGATTTTGTTAGCTGTGGTTTTCTAGTACAAATGTCCTCCACGGTCTCCTTGATGAGATTATTTTATAGCCTTGTCTGCTTCATCCTTCAATAAACAATTTAGTAAAATACCCCCAACATCTTTCCAATACACATTCTGATCTAAAATGCAAAATTTCATAGCTTTTAATTTGAGAAATCTAGCTTTTGTTTTGGTTAAACCAGGAGGAGCTTGTAAATTTTGTAAAACAATGATAATATATGCATACCAAGGAGAGGTATCAAATGCTTATGATACCTATGGAGTTGTCAGCTCTTCCTGTTCATCAAGTGAAACTATAAAATTTATGTCTAGTGCATGGAAATTTGACTAAGCCATTATCTTAGCCACTCCTTGACCTCTGATGAGCTTAGTAGGCCTTACTATAATGTCATATTCTAGGATTACTGCAATCCATTTTCCTCTTTTCCCATATAGATTATTCTGAGTGAGGATATCTTTCATTACAATACTTAGAACAAATGTAATTATATGGGAATAGAGGATGTACACCCTAAATTCTCTCAATGCCTTTACAAGAGAAAAGGATTGTTTTTCCATAATATTGTACTTTAAGGAGGCATATCTCAAAACTCTACTAAAGAAAGATATAGGTTGTTTGAATCCTTCATTGTTTTTCTATAATAGAACTGCTACAATGGTGTGTTCAAATGCAAAAGAGAAAATCATGAAATCTTTAGTAAAATCAGGGCTAATTAAAACAGGAGTAGTTGTGAAAGCTACCTTTACTTCACTAAAATAATTTTTAGCCTCACTATTCCATTTTATTTCATAATATTTCTTCAACATGTTTTTTATTTCTCTAAAGATTTTGGCCAGGTTTGGAATGAATCTTCTAAGGAAATTGATCCTACCAATAAAAAACTAAACTTCTTTTTTTTCCTGGGAGGATCAATCTTCATTATTGCTTCAACTCTGTTGGGATCTATTCTGATACCTTCTTTTGAAATAATATGGCCAAATAGCTTTCGTTCCTTAAAACAAAAAATATATTTTTGGGGGTTTAAGGAAATATGATATTTCCCACATTTTAAAAAACTCACCTTAAGTGTGGGAGGTGATCTTCCTCTGTTTTGGAAAATATAGTAATATCATCCAAGTAAATTACAATGAACCTATCTTTCTCATCAGCAAATTCAATATCCATTTCTCTCTGAAAAGTGGCCCATGCATTCATAAAGCCAAAGGAAATTTTTACGTACATAAAAGTTCCCAAAGGTGTAGTAAAAGTTGTTTTATGTTGATCATCAGGATGTACCAGAATTTGGTTATATCCTGAGAAACCATCCAGCAAAGAAATTCTGCTGGAACCAACTACTTTCTATAAGATATGATCCATTTTAGGTAGAGGGTAGTTGTCCTTGAGAGAAAATTTGTTCAAATTCCTAAAATCTGCACAGAGTCTTAAAGGTACAATGATTTTTACATCAAACAGCTTTTTAACATCCTTTTCTACCAAAGGTAAAAAAACTAGATTTACCCTCCTTAATTTATGCTTGAGGGGTTTTTGTTCTTCTCCAATTGGAATGGTATCTTTTATGATACTACTATCATATGATTTCATATCTTCATAGCTTCAAGAAAACACATCAGAAAATTATTTTAATAACTTAATGTTTTCATGGTTTTCTTTAGGAGGAAAGTGTTTGGATATCTTTACAATATTAGGACTTTACTCAATACTTATATTACAGTCCTCAACCTCATCTCGTACAGGTTCTATTTTTGGCTTTTTGTCTACATCGCTAAAATCAAACATATCTTCTAATGGCATCCATCCGGGTGATAACGCATTGTATTTCAATTGTAGAACCTCAAGGGCCTCTAAATTTTCATCAATCTCATTCAACACTATTTCATTCATATTCTCATCTAAATCATTATCTGCATCAATATGTACACACTCAAACTCTTCTTTCAACTGTAAATAATTTTCTACCTGCTTATCACTACCAAAAATTTGCCAATATCTTACATTATCTCAAACAGCCACACTTTATTTCACTTCCACCTCATATTTTCTATTGGGATGGAATCGAATTTTACAAGTATTGGCTTCCTCAATTTAGCTTCCAAGTGTGACACTTCCTCCTCTACACATTCATCACTATATAAAATAAAGGAGTTCATATTTGAATGCACAGAGTACAAGGGGTAATTATTTGGTTTCTCTTGACTACTCACGATATATTTCATTAATGTTTCTCTATATAACCTTCTTTGATTACCAAAAATGGGAATGGTAGCATAGGTCATGTCCATCTGCAAAGTACCTTGTAACTTTGCTCCCCATGATCTTGATAGAAGCATTCCATACTTGGGAGGTATGTCTGCCACTACAATATCCATTACCAAACTCTTTGTTGGTATTTGGAGTAGTGTAACACATAAATATTTGATGAGACCTAAGCATCTCACTTTGTTGGAGTCAAAAGAATATAAATCTATGTAGGGCCTTTTTATGTCTAAGCGTAGCTTCTCCATGATGGCTCTAGGCATAAGATTGTGCGAAGTACCAAAATCAAGCATAACATTGTGCATAATTTTGTCATGAATGTTCAAACTAATATAGAAAGGTCGCACACTGCCATCTTGAGACTTCCCTTCAACTTCATGTCCAAACAACAACTCAGGTTGGTCATAAGTTAAGTTGAGTCTATCTGTCCCTTCCCCTATATTTAGAGCCTTCATGACTTGATATCTATATGCATTATTTTTAATTAATTCAGTGAGAGGAATACAAATTTTCACCTTGGCCAATTCATTTTGAATACTAAAAGATGTCTGAGGTTTATCTTTTCCTTTGATGTTTAGATCTTGTTTTTTACAAGTCTCCTTTTGAGAATCATATTTTGACTAGCTAGTAGAAGGGGTGTCATTCTGAATTTTCTTGGGAGGATTTTTAGAAACCTTTTTACTTCTCAAATTGTACTATCTGTGCACCTCCATGATAGAATTTTGGTATCCTTGTTTATAATAATTTGAATCTAAAGGGAGGACTTCTGGTTGTGATAGCAAGAACAGATCTTTCTCCTCTTTGGTTAAGAAAATGTGGTCAATTTCACTTTCCTCAAATAAGTTTATTTTATTTTCTTCATGATCCTCTGGTAGCTCAGATTCTTCATCTGCATAATTCTCTTAGAAAGGAGGTCTAATTTGATGTTGATCAGTTTGGCCTCTCTATTCTCTCTGTTTGATTTGAGGTGGGTTTTTTCTAAAATTAGGATTTCTAATTGGAGGACCACCTTTATTATCCCTTGGAGGAGCCCTATTAGTTAAAATTATCCTTTCCATAATTATTTCCATGGTTTTAACTAAGGTATCCAACTTAACATTTGATGAAGAAGAAGCAGGTTCTTCTTTAATAGTGACTCTCCTCTCAGCCTTTAACCTAGCTCTCTTTGCCAAAATATTTTCTTCTACACTGACTGCATTCCTCTGCATTTCCTCAAGGGTAGAAGGATTCCTCTCCCTCATTTGGTAAGACATGTCTAGATTAAAACCATCTAGAAATTTGATCAACGCTAGTCCTCGTGGGGTTGTATATCAACTGGGGTAGAATTGTAAATGTTAATGAACCTAGTGCAATAGTCTTGGATAGTTTCACCAGGGGCTCTCTTTATACTCTCATATTTGTCCAAGATTTGGAGAGGATTCTTCTTTACTTCCCATCTTCTAAGGAAAGTTTGGTGAAATTGTGTGAGGTTTGGGATAGAGGTAGCTGGAAATGATTTAAACCATTTCTTAACTTCTCCTGTAAGACTTTGGGAAAATAGTCTCATCTTCATATCATCATCATAAATTTCATGCAAATCTAAATAATCATTCATTTTTTCTATGTGTTGTTGAGAATTCATTAGCCCTGTGCCATCAAATTGAGGTATTCGGCTCTAATAATCTTGTGGCATGGCATTAATTTTTCCAAGTAGGATCAGGGGCGCATAACAAGTTGCCATGATTGGTAATTTGGAATGAGAAGATGATTAAACTAAAATGGGTGTGGATATGGAAGGTATTAAAGGGGGTGGGATTGTACGTTTTTGAGTTTATGTGGTGGTGGTATGGATACTAGATGAAATGGGTGCAGTGGTAATAGGAGGAATTATTGGTGGGATAGTAGTAATAGGGGGAATCACCAGCAGGGTTGGTGATAAGGCAGTAGAACTAGGGGGAATCACAGGTGGTGTTGGTGGTGAGGCAGTAGAAAAAGATGGTTAAGATTTAAATGATTGGTGAATAACATATTTCTACACATCCTGATCTAATTTAGTCACCAAAACTTCAAGCTTATTAAACTTTTTTACAACATCTTCATCAAAGTCTGGATTAATAGGTTGATGTTTTGAGATATAGGGTTTCAAAATACTTTCATAAAAATTTGTCTCAGTACAAAGTTGTCTAACTTAGTACCAAAAAGGCTATCCTCAAAAGGTAAATCAAATTAAATATCCTATACAGTTACAAAACTTTCAGGGATAGAATTAAGTTTGGGTAGTGGATTATTACTTACTTAGCTCTCAGTAAAATTTTTCTTTCTCACAAGTTTTTCAGGATCATCTACAATTTTTGTTGGCTTAAGATTTGGATTAGCTCTAGTGTATATATTTCTAGGATCTAGATCTATAATAAATTATTTATAGATAGAAATATGTACAAAATTTAAGTGGAAAATGCCCTTAACAACATATATTTCACAACGACACACTTGAAATAGTCTTTAAGCTTTGAAATAAAAAATTTACCAGGGAAAAAATTTAACTTTATATCAAATTTGTTCGAACTCCCCAGTATGGTCACCAAAATGTTATCACTCCATAATTTTCCAAGGGTGTGAGAGAAACCTAGAGGTAACCACAAAACCACTTTGGAAGTTTGTATCTATCCCTTCCAGCTTCAGAGAGGGATCTCTCTATATAATTTAGATCTGTTGATTTAAAATCTAATTGTGAGTTCTAAGTTTGATTTTTTCAAAGGTCTGGTTGAAACTACAAGGGCAGTCCATTGGAAATGGAGTCAATAAGTCTTGGGTGATTAAATACAAGAATTGCAGAACCGATGTAACAGGGCATGGTAGGTAGGATTTTGGATCTTTAGAGCATTTATGGAATGAATGGGATGAAATATTTAAATTAAATTAAACATATAGCATACTAGGATGAATTATATATTTAATATCAGTGTGAAAACATAGATATGGTTTATAATCCAGAGAAGAGTGTATTCAAACAAATTCAACCCTTAATCTTATTTAAAAAATAAAGACAGAAAGAACATATGGAAAACTAGAAAAAAACAATTTTACAAGAGAGGAAGCTTCACCAATTGCCTGACACATGATTCCTAGAACAACTTTTGTATTAATGAAATGATCACTTCAGTACATGAACAACTCTACATCAAGGATATGCTTTATTCACATGAGTTCCAACACTTTGTACTTCGAATTATGAAGTATTTATACAAATTCATCAAAATATCAAGATTTTCTTTACAAAATATCTTTAAAATTGTTTACAAAACTAGTACAGGAATATAGTCAAACTAAAACTGTTGAATATTTGGCACTGACTTCAAGGATTGTTGATGATGACTCAACCTGAAAAAAGTGTTGTTTTATTGCTAAAGATGAATACATGTTTTACACAAGAATTTGACAAATTTTATCCCATCTGTCTTCATCTAGGGTGGAGAATTTAATTAACTTTCAGTAGGTTTCATCCACCTCAGTATAATTATGGAAAGTAGACTTAACTAAAAACATATGTTTTATTTAATGTTTGATCAGTGAATCAAATGTTCAAACCTTCCATGAAAGCTTTCCCTGTAATGGTTCCCTTTATGGTGGAAAATTTTGATTAATCTCTAGCTATTGAATATAACTTTTGCTTATAATCCTCTAGCTGAACTAACTTATATCAAATTCCCTTCAAACCTGGAAGCCCCTTTTGGTGCAGTATGTTGAACTTCTTATGGAATTTATGAATGCTAGACTCCAAATTGTGACACTCATTCTCTATTGTAGCATCAAATTCCTTTTTGTAAGAATTCTTCTTATCTCGAGCATTGTTTCATTTCTGTCAGTGATCTCATATTTTGAGTTCAAAATTCTTATTAAGGTAGTGGCTTCACATGGTTTTTGACCCAAGTTTTCCTTTATCTCTTCTATGACCTCTTTTGATCTTTGTGCCAATTCCTCCTACTCGAAAATTATTTTGATGGAAGGCCAAATTTCAGTCATAGCTTCATTGATTTCTAACCAAATGTTCTCCTTTGTCTGTTAAATTTTCTGGACCATAGTAGATTCATTCTCTAACTATTCAATTATCTAAGCTAACCTATGAGTCTTTTGAACCTCTGCCACATACACATTGTCAATCTTTAATTTTTTTTTCTCTTGAATGTTTTTAAGCTGAGCTTTCAGCTTTTCAATCTCTTGGCCTCTAATAGAAAAGTCTTGCATAGCTTTAATTAATTCTCCTGATGTATTTGTAGACTGTGTCTCTATTGTAGTAGAATAACCTGTTGTTGATGTACCTACAACTAGAATTGTTGTGAAAGGAATGACTACTAAGTTAGTTGACTGTTCTTTCTCTTTTAGCAACTTCTCAACTTCAGTCTTGATTTGTTTAATCTGCCCATTCTGCTCAATGATAATTTTAAACATATGTTATTTCTCCTTCTCTATTTGACCAACTTCCTTTACCTGTGGATCTTCAATGGATGGAAGTTTGAGCTACCTTTTAAAGGCTACTATATCAGCATTTTTTATTTTAATGACCTCCTCAACAGCTTTTACATTACTAGGATCATATCCCAGTTTAATCACTAAATCCTCTAAAGAATTTATCTTAGTGTATTTAGCTAAAGTATACATTTTCTCTAATTTTAGTTGAGATTGAATGTTGTTGAGTGATGCCTAAAGTCTGGATGTTGCAATTGTTGAGTTTTGCAAGGTGGAACACATCATCTCACCTATTTTCTTGTGCAAATCCTGATCAATAGGATGTATTGGATCAATGCTAAAAGAAAAATGGATGTCTTGTATTCATCTGCAGTTTTAGGAAAAGGAACTTGAGTTTCTAGGAAAGTTATCTACATTTTCCCTTCCTCGGTACTTACAACTTCAACTTGGCTTTTCCATGACCAACGATTCTAGCCTTCCTATCATCCCCTATGAAGACATCACCACCATCATATTTATCATACTCGCAAAACAACTCTCTATGGGGAGTTAAGTTAAAGGACGCACCTAAGTCAATCGACCATGCCTCATGATCTACATGTGTACTTGAAAAAAAAGCCAAGTACACATCCCCACCTTCATTTGAGGTGGTTTTTGCCTCTGCAAAAGGAGCATCATCAGATATCGTTCCTTTCTCAATAGAATTAGATTTACAATACCTTTTGAAGTGCCCTTCCTTTCCTCATTGCAGCACACATTTATAGGTTTTCCTAGAGATTTAAATCTCCCACTCGAGGACTTATTTTTGCTTATGTTTTGGGACCATCCTCATACAGACAAGGCATCACCATTCTGGCCCTCCATATTTTTCCATCTCATCTCCTCCAACAAAAATGATGAGACGATTTCATCAAACTGCAAGGCAGTTGCATTGCTACCTATTGCAACAACCAAACTATCCCACTAATTTGGTAGAGAACACAACAAACTGATGCACTTATCGTCATCTGAAATTTTAATATCGATAGATAATAACTGACTTACCACAGTAATAAAGTGTTTAGATTCACTGTCACCAAGTCTCCATCCTTCATCCTTAGGTTATACAGATTTTTCTGTAGGAACAGTTTATTCACCGGAGACTTAGATTAGTACAAAGTCCCTAACTTATCCCACAAAGCCTTCACCAAAGCTTCCCTTGATACATTCAACAATACTAAATCTGAGACACACAATCATAGTGTGCTCTTTGCTCTCTGGTCCAACTTAGCCCAGTCTTCAACTAACATTGTTGTTGGTTTAGTAGTCGAATCTACCGTGATGCACTAATCTTTATCCACCAATAGATCCTCCATCTCGAGTTCCCACAACTCAAAACTCTGTGCATTAAATTTTCCGATCTCTATAAGTTCAGTCTCTTCTGGGGTGTGATGACTGGGATGGATCAATCCTTTAGGAAAAGGAGATGGATTGGCTTTAGAAACACTCTCTTCCTTTTCCTCTTCAAGCTCCTCATGTGGAGATGGAGTTTGATTATCTTAGAGCACTCTTCTAGAACTGAGGTTGATTTCTTGAATTTCCACAACATAGGTAGGGTAAGATGTCTTCCCACTATAGACCTATTGTCCCTACTTGTTTTTCAGGTTCATATTTGGTTGGGAAGCCATCTAAGGTTTCTTAGGTGGAGCAGGATGAATCAGATGTGATTGAGATGGAGGTGGAGGTAGTAAAGAAGGAGGTTGGTTGAATTGATGCCTCCAACCTTGTGATGGGGTACTCCACTGAGGAGGTGGAGAAGCATATGATTGGAATGGTTGATTGGAAGGTTGGGAAAGATACTAAGGTGCATAAGGCCAAGTAGAAGGTGTGGACCATGAAGGATGAGCAGGAGAACACTAAGGGGGTAGGGGTGCATTCTGATTTGGATTGTAATAGGAATAGAATGCAGCTTGCATGCCCTATTGGTATAGGAGGTCCTTGAGGCCTCCTTTGATTGATATAATAGAGTTGTTCAACCCCACTTTCAGCCCCTTGGTATACAAGCCTCAATTTAGGCAAAGAAGGGCACTTATATGTGGAATGGTTTTCCTCACAAACCGAGCAGACCTCTATAACATTTAATGGGCACTCATTTTTGGGGGTGCCTTCTAGTACATCTAGGAAAAATATAGCTAAGGCTCTCTCCACTTCCCCCTATTTCCTCTTGATCTGCATAGTGTCCATTTCCAAAGAAAAGGTGTGCAACATTTCACTTTTAAAGTCTTCCAACATGTTTCCAATTCCACTCTTGATAGATGTGTTGGACGAAGAGGAACTGGCCAAAGCTTGACTAGCCCTACCCTTCTTTCTAGTAGCCCTAGAATAGTTTTTTAACACCATATTGATATCATTATAGGGTAGATGATAAATGTCCCCTACATACATCATGTTTAGGGTTTCCAGTATGCCCTCCCTGATTCCTCTAAGAAGGGCTAACTTGAGTAATTTAGGATCAAGGGTGCATCTGGCCATTTTGTAACTAAGTTGGAACCCTTCCTCATAATATTCCAGAGATTCATTAGGTCCTAGGGTCATTATAAAGATTTCCTCTTTGGTGTCTTTGGACCTACAATAGTCCTTGCAATTGTTGTTGAAGGATTGTTGCATTTGAGCCCAGGTAGTGATGTTATCCCCAAGTAGACCTATGAACCAGCGCAAGGCTGCATCCTTAAGGGTGGATGGGAACAACTTCAACTTTTTTTCATCAGAGGTATAATCAAGTTCTACAAGTGACAACAAACTCAAACAAGAAGGTATCATGGTCCCTTGAAGTTAAGCCTTGGAAGTGAGGAAGGGCAGAGGGGCTTATATTTTTCATCCTAGTATCTCCATTAGTCTTTCTAATGGGAAAAGCACCCTCACTTCTATTTTCAGCCTCATTTCTGTTTTCAGTCATGGTGTAAGTGTGTGGAATGGTCTCTTCTTCTTCTTCCCCAACAAGCTCTTCAAATATTTCAGGTTGTTCACCTAAGGGGTCCTCTAACTCAATTTTAGTCAGAGAGAAAACCTGCTAGTCACCAAAGAAAAGGGAAAGATGATTTTTTTATGGTGTGGGGATATTTGGCAAGAACTTCTCTAAAGTGTCTCTACTCCTATGAGTCATGAAAGAAATATATTTTTTCTTTTATGAGTTTTTTCAAAACCAAATGAAAGGAAGAAAAGAAAGCAAGAGTAACATCTATCCAGCAAATGCAAAATAAAAAGAAAAAGCAAAATTTACATCTACCTAGACACCTGCCCAACAACGGCACCAAAAAGTGATGATACTATGTATTGTATCAAGACTGCTACAACTCCTAGAGCTACCAACTTTAATTTATCAACCGATGGTTTCATACAAACTTGGAGGTGACAATGCTATATACACAACAGATGTGTCGTTCTACTCATGCCACTTCTCAACTGGGACACTTGACCATTAGGGTTCCAGATCATTCCTCTATTGAACTAAAGAGATTTTGACTACTCACAGTGGAATGTAAATCTATTTCTAGTGTAGAGAAGGTAAATGCTTGTAAAACCAAGAAATGGAAGTTGCCAACTTGTAATTGCTATGAAATGACGCAAATCACTTGCAGAAAGTAAACTATGCTAATATTGTACTTGATCACCTAGCTATCAGGGTTGCATGAAAAGAGAAGATTACTAAGTCAAACATGCATGCATTAACTCTCTCATTCACACTTTCATAATAGATAAAGTTCTAATTGCTAAACTTAGAAATAAAAGAGTTAATACTATCTGATCTTGCAAGAAGGAAAGAGTGAAATGGCTAGTCTAGGTGGCACTTATGGTCATGGAGTCTAAACTGAGGGGTTAACTTACTCCTAAACTAGGCTAGGCTATCATAGCAGGTCAAAACATGGTCAAAATAGGGTCAAAACAGGTTGCTACAAATTTTCTATAGGAAACTGCTACAGGATGTCCTGAACTACTACATGAAGTTATCTGAGAGGTTTTGGAGGAAAATAATGGTGGGATGAAGTGTTGGAAAGGTGCATGAAATTTGTGGAAGGTGTAGGGAAGGTGAACATCACCCAAGGCCAAGCCCAACACTCCAAGAAGGTCAGATTTGCCTAAGATAGCTTGCACACGATGGCTAGAAAACAGAGGTTCGGAATATGGGCTGGTATGCATAAACAAAAGGTGGAGAATACCTAGGTGGAGTTGGTTGGAGGAATCCCTTCCTGCAGATCGACAATTCCTACAATAAAACATGTTTCTCTTTTCATTTATAAATTATTACATGTCAACATGGAAAAGGTGAGTTGAATTTTGAAAATCTAATCTAACTATTGTTAAGGACTAAATCTGTGAAATGGAATACCTTCTAAGCTACAACAATATTAAGAAGTAGAATAACAACTGCAAATATTTCCAGGAAATCATAAACAGTTATCTAGCTAAGAATGAGACTTAATCTAGGCAATGAACAAAAGACAAACTCTGTTTTTGGGCTATGAGAGTGGGGTCCCCTAATCATGATCCCATAAGGGAGATGAGATAGAGGTCATTGTCACAATATTTTCTAGTATATTTTCCTTCACTAGACTGCAACATTAATCTATTCTTTAAGCTAATGAAGGCATGGATAAGAAACAACTTATCAACTTCCTAATCTAAATAGAAACATAAATAAACGTCAACAGTTAATCAACATCCTAAGGTAAGAATACATATACAAAAGAGAGGAACTTATGTTATTAGGATTGGGCCCTAATCCAAGAGCTTCAACCCTATGAGTCAACTCAGTGCTGAATCAGAATAGAATTTCTCATTATCAATCAAGAAGTGTCAAATACATAATAACAATAATAGCCAAATGTGCTTCAGCTTAATGGCCTCTTTGCTACAATAAAACTTTGAATCCTAATGAGTCCCTTAGCTTTCTTATTTATACAAAACTGGAGCTACCAAAATCTCCCTAGAAATTGGGGATACTTGGCTCCCTAACTCAAGAATAACTCTTCCTTGATTGGCACTGCCTTGGATACCTATGAACTTGACTTGCTTGGATGCTAGTGACGTTGAGCTGATGAGATAGAGTGGGAGAATCTTCGACTGATTTGAGGAGTTAGGGAGGGATACCATTCCCTAGAATATCTATTTCTTGCCTACTCTGAGTCCCTACACTCAAGTCAACTCAAAACTGCTCCAATTTCTTGCATTTAACACACGTTAGGTCATATGACATAGTAACTCACTTTTACTCTTCTCACTTAGAAAAATATAACAAAATTTGTAAATAAATGTGAGAAAAGACAATTTAATAAGCTGGAGAGTGGCATTGTGACCCATATAGTTTACCTATTGATAAGCCTTATTATAAATCACACATCCAACTTGTTACTTGCAAGTATTCCTACTAAAGTTTCTTGATCCAATTTTTCCTTGCTTTCCCCATGCTTTCCTTTACCTTAGTGTCCTTCCTTTTCTTTCCTTTCTCCAATGCTAGGGTGCTCCAAGAATGTTCTAAGTGTCCAAGAGTATGAGAGAGTTAGATAATAGAAGAGATCTCCAAGATAAAACTGACAAAAGGTTGTGAACCGATCCTCAGAAACCTTTTTATCATTGAGGCCTCTATTTTCTTCAATTTCCTCCTCTTCACTTCAATTTTCCTTCTCATGCAAACTTGTGACCTTTCATCTCCCTTTTCTACTATTTTCCTTTATTTTCATAAATAAATGCCAATTAATGCCTCTTTTCCTTTTCAATGCCTTTACCAATTTCCTTAGCCATAATAAACCAAAATGAACACCCACTAGGGTGTTTTACCTAACATTCAGCTTGGAATACATGTCCCATGACCTTGGTCTTATTTTTCCTTTATTAACTGTATTACATGAACTTTTAACCTTATGTTGTTACAATAACCAAACATGGACTCTAGAGGTTAAACCACTTCCACCCTCAAGCTATCATGATCTCACCTAAACCAATCTGGAGATCATAAATCCAAACCAAGCTTATATGCCTCAAAATTCCTTCCCCATAACTTGATGAATTTTCCTATCTCCACCCACCTGTCAAGGGCTTCTCAGATAAAACCATCTCTAACCCCAACCCCTCATATTTTCGCAACACCACCTCACCCGATTCTAAAAAATTTTGACAATCCAAAGCTCAACCAAGAATGAATCCCATCACACCATGGCTATCTAGGAAATGGCAAGGAAAAGTTGAAACCACTGTCAAATCCAAGAAAAAAATCATACCAATGACAACAAATTAACTAAATAATCAAATGCATATATCATGCATTCACACCCCAGCAAGGAAATCACACATGCAACATGTTACCTATAAAATATTCATGTTGAAGTTATTGTTTTGACCATTCTCCTTGATTTCCTTCACTTTCCTTTCCTTGCCCTTTTCCTTCCTTTGCTTGGTTGACTTTTCTCCAAATCCAAATGAATTCTAATGTGCTCCAAGAATGCTTGAAGTGTGCAAGAGTGTATGAGAGAGAGAAAATGAAAGGAAAGAGCCAAAATTGAATTGACAAAAGTTGTGAACTGATTATTTGATGCGTTTTTATCATTGATGTCTCCTTTTCCTTCATTTTTCTCTAATTTCCCTTCCATGCAAACTTATGTCTCTTCATCTTCCTTTTCTCCTATTTTCCTTTATCTTCATAATTTAATGCAAATTATTGCATGTTTTTCTTTGTCAATGCCTTTGCTAATTTCCATAGACATTATTGAACCACAAGTGATGTCCACTAAAGTGTTTTCCCAACATTCATCTTGGAATATGTGTCCCATGACCTTGGTCTTATTTTATCTTTATTATCCATTATTACATGAAACTTTAACCCGGGTTGCTATGTTGACCATAGTTGAAATTGGTTGATAGTGGTTAGCAATGGTCAATTGCAGTTCAATATGATTAAAGTATGGTTTATTTGGTTATATGGTCAACAAATGGATGGGTATGTTGATTTTGGTTGACCACATTTAACCACGTTAATTATGGTTTACCACATTTGACCTTGATGAACATGTTTGACCATGTAGACTATATATCTCCAAGTTTTACTAAATTTCGCCATGGTTGACTATGGTGCCTATGGTTACCCATGAAAGGCTACACTTAACTATGGTTGACCATGCTTGAAAAAATTTGACGATGGTGTCCATGTTTCTCATGTTGATCATGGTTGATTATAGTTGTTAATGTTTTTCCCATGGCTAATCATGGTTGAGTATGGTTGAGTATCATTTACCATGGTAGACCATGCTCAACTATTCAAGACCATGTTAATTAGGACTAACATTGATTGAATTTATATGACAATGGTTTCTTATGGTGACTAAGGATGTCCATGTTTGATTATTTTTTTCTATGTTTGCCCATGTTGACTATGGTTGATCATGTTACAATCTTGGATCTTGGTGACCATGTTACTCATGTTTAGCATGGTTAAATATGGTTGACCATGGTTGATTATCAGTTCCCACAATAACCTATATGACTAATCATGATTGAATATGGGCTTATATGGTGAATCGTGGTTGACTATGGAAGACCATTTTGATCATAGGTAAACATGATTAACCATAGTTAGATATTTTGCTACATTAGTTATTGGAAATTCTATTAAGATACCATTAAGAAAATAAAACCACTTTATGAAAAATAATTTACTCAAGTGAACATAATCTTCCATAGTACCTAACCCAAGTGAATCAAGTATCCAGTTTGAATCTTAACATATGCACATGAGAAGCACCTTCATTATAAATAAACTCCAATTTTCTGTGTCTTGATTTTTTTAGGAAATACAAAATATCTTGAGATCCTACTACAAACACATATCACAAGAATCTTACGTGAATAAGTTTTATAAACACATCTAGTTTCATGACAATAGATATTATATTAATATGCTCCTCTTGAAATCATTGACTTAGCTTATTTAATTCACTTAAAACATCTACAAGCAAATGAATACAAAAGTGAACATGAAAAATTGTCACCGTTTCATATAATTTTTCATTTATCATGTTTCCATTCTTGTAATAACACTAGCATGAATCTAATACTCCTTCTCATCACTTATTCTCTAGAAATCCATTAGATTTGATGAATTTGGAGAACCGCTTACTTATCGATTTGAAATATTTCTATCAAACTTTCAATTTATCCATGCCTCTTTGTATATTTTCTCAACCAAAGAGTATACTTTATTTTCCAATTTATCAATATAATTAATCTCAAGAAAATAGTTTGAGGCATCAGTTATATCTAGTGCCTCATGATGTCTTACACAATGAATGCATAACAAATTAGGCACCTCAAGAAGCTAATTATAAGTCAAACTTTCATGAATACCTTTCATAGATGAAGCTCCATTGGAACCAAATCATATCATTTTATATTTTGATAAATCCATTTTAGATCATAACCACAACACAGACTCATACATTGATTATGTAGTACTATACTTGATTTTCAAAAGAAAAATATATTTTATGGCACATGTGCCTCTTCCTCCATCCATTAGATATGTAATATATATAATAAGGTGTTGCTCCATTATTTTATTTGTGCTTTTATCCACCAAAAAAGAATAAAAATGGGCTAGAACAATTTTTTGCCTTCAATTTTTTCAAATAAATTATTTTTGCTACTGTGATAAGAACTTATTCTAGATGTAATAATAATATATGACAAATATTCATTGGTGAAAGGCATGCTAGGTATTGTTTCCTTGTACCTATTCAAGTCAAATAAGTTTTTTACAACTCTATAGTTATATTTTTTATAGCCACAAAATATACATTTTCCATGTTTAGTCATGGGTAACTATGATTTCTTGATCCACTCTCCAATAGTTAAATTTAATTTAATATATATGAGTCTCAAAACACCCTGACCATTTAATCTATTTAATTAAATTATATGACTACCTTCCTTACATATACATATAGTGTATATTTTTTGAATTTGGTACACAATTAACTATGATCATTTATGTATTGACTTCCATCCATACATAAAAAAACTTTTAGGAGCAACCCCTTAACTATATTTTTGTAATACCTTCCTTTTCAAGACTATTTTCTATCTCAAAATCAATATTTTCTTCCATAGTTGAATCATCTAATTTTGAATGCATCAACCAGTATTAATTTTCTTTTATATTTCTTAGGTAAACCAATTTTAGACATTTATAGATTACCTCGTTTTTATATGAAAATAAAATTTCATAATTATAATTATATATTAAACATATCATATTATGTGTAATAACAATTAAAAAAATAATTATTAAAATAAATTAAAACAAAAAAACAAAAAACAAAACAAAACCAGCCTATAATAAAAATGAGATTGAAAATGGTAAATAACACAATCTCTAACATTATTTTGCTATCTTAATTCAAATAATTATATATATAATTGGTTTACTTGCCATATTTTTCAAACAAATTGTTTATAAACATCTCTTTTAAATGTATAAAAAAATTTAACTTTTTATTTTAAAATAAGTAAATATAATTTAAAGTCATTTTTAAATTAAATATTTTTTACTAAAAATAAATAGATAAAATTTATATTATAATATAAACTATATTAATCTTTATCCAAAATTTAATCCAATCACCATTATAAAATATAAAATAATATGGTAATGAAAGTATTAATTTTACAATCGAAATATTAAATATATAGAAGATATTAAACTATTGAAATTTGTATATTTGTAAAATATGACATCTATAATATTTCTAATGGTTAATAAATTATTTTTTTAATAATTTAAAATTTTATAAATATATATATACTAAAATGAATTACAAATGATTTGATATATATTATAATTATAAAATTAAATTACAAAATAATTTAATTTGATTTTTCAATTTATTAAATAAATTTTATTTAAAATTATTCTATATTTGTTGCTGTTTTTCTAAGCATAGGTCTACCAAATTCTACTATATTATAAAGTTGTTGTTCCTTAAATAGAATGATCAATGAAATGGTTAGAAAAGTGAATACATAAACAAATGAATAAAGCAATTAAATTTAAATAAGATAATTGGTTACAATGCAAAACAAAAAAATAAAAATAAAAATAAAATAAATAAATAAATAAAAATAAAAATAAAATAAATAAATAAAGGTTGGGAAATAAGAATTATCTTTATTGTTTAATGAAAATATTTAAAAAATCATCCCAAACACACCAAATGGAGTTGATAGGGAAATGAAACATATGGCTCCCCTAAAGGAAGGTCCATTTTCCCATCTTTCCTCAAAGGACTTCTATGGGATCTCTCAAATTCTTATCTTTATGAGCAAAACAAATGCTAGATTGGTATGCAATTTGGCAAAATAACTTTACATGTGATTCTCTCTTGTTTTGGTCCCAAAACTAGTGATAGCTATAGGCTAAAGCCCATGTATTCCCTTCCATTGGCTCATTCTTGAAATTTGATCTTTGAGTGGACTAGTGGGAGACAAGGAAACTCCTTTGGAGGCTCGATAATGTCGCTACAATGGAATAGTGGCTCAAGGTTGAGCTAACTATCCTTTACCTTTTAGCTAGTGGTTTCCAATTTAATTTGATTTGGACTGTATACTACTAAGATGTCATTTCTACGGATCTCCATGGTTGTGGTGACTTTGCACGGTTTGATTTTTTAAATGGTAATATGAGGAAACTTTGGTTTTTCTTAATTTGTTATGTTTTCCAACATTCACTAGTACACCTACACATGCCATTTTTTAGTGTCAAATGCCTTGGCTAGTGAAATTGAGTGTACAATTTTCTACTATTAAAATTCCCTCCCTAATGTGTGAGATTAGGAGTGAGCATATAACCAAAATACATCACATGTTTTTTCCTCATGGTGAGTCTAGCTAACTTCTTTGAAGAGAGATCCTTGTTTAGAGAGAGAGAGTACGGTTCTTCAAGAAAATATCATAGAATCCACTATTGATAAAAAATATTTACAATATACATATGAAGTAAGCATATCCCATTCTTATGATCAGGGATTTGAGATAGATGGTTACATTGGTACATAAGAAGAATCTTGTCAAGAATGTTGACAACATAATTGTCCTTGTTGAAGTAGATGATTGATTTTCCCAAGAGAACATCTTTGATATAATATGGTAAGGCTAATGCATATGCATCCATGTATTGGACATGATAAATGATAATGACACCATCAACATAGGTGCCAACCTGGTAGATGGGTTGTCAATCGATATGAGATGCTACAATTTTCCTCAAGTACAACACTTCCCAACATGAAACAATGACCACATTGAAAATTGTGGGTGTCCATGAAAATAATGGGCAATGATGACTCCATTTATTTCATCTAAGTTTCACACCGAATGGGAATGAGGATCGAGATACAACTTCTTTCTTGGAAAATGAGAGTTGATGTCAAGAGGGAGGAAAATGTGATCATCTAAAAATAGGTTTTTCTATAAATGGACATGAAGCTTGATGCAGATACTAAACCATGAAATGGTGACAAAGGCATGGTGATTGAGGTTGAAAATAGGATATGGAGACTATAAACTTCCCAATATTGGAGCACCATGTGAGTGGTAACAGTCAAAACAAGCAGAGGTACGAAAACCCCTTGATTCACAGGACATATAGGGGAGTCATAGATCGTTTCTATGGGTAAGTGAGTTTAATCTACAATAATATGCTATTTTGGTTAAAAGTGGAAAAAGGTCATGACATGAAATTAGTATTGAGCAAATGGAGTATAAAAATATTTGCTCTAACTAAGGGTGACTTGGGATTATCTTTGGGTAGTTTTTATGAAAATGAGTGATTTCCTTACTTCCGAAATAATATGTCTACACCTTACAAAAGAATCTTAATATAGTTTTAGATCTACATACATGAATACAAGTGCCCAAATGTGCGGTATCCTATGAAATGGTGTATGGGAATGACTACAAAGGGTGGGGGGTGGGGGGGTGAATTGAATGGTCTTAGTGTGGGGGGCAAATAAAAATTTATTTTATAAATAAAAAGGTATCCAAATTATAACCCTACCAACATGCTACATGCTTCTAGTTTTGCATAGATGGCCTTGGATTGTCTGTTGTTGCATGCATTTTTAAGTATCATATCCAAATACTAGACATTTGAAGCCCCAACTCATTTATTTCATTGACTTTAATGAGATATTTTATTTTTATTTTTTTTAGTAAGCTTGGTAGGACTCTCTGATTTTCGATTTTGCATGTCGATTATTCACCCCGCTATGGGGGAGGGTAGCACAAGCTTTGAACCCAAGATATCTGGTTCTGTGAGACTTCATTCCACGGCCATCGCAACTTGAGCTACCCTAGGCGGATGAGATATTTTATTTTTAGTGTAGCTAAAAAATTTGAATTTTTTACATTATAAGTTTTGCTTTGGATTGAAATTAAAAAAAATTAATTAGTATTTTTGTAGATATCAGTTGTTGAACTTTGATAATGTAAACGCATTGATATTTTCTTGGCTCACCATATATATATATATATGTATGTATGTATGTATGTATGTATGTATGTATGTATGTATGTATGTATGTATGTATGTATGTATGTGTGTATGTATATATATATATGTATGTATGTATATATATATATATATATATATGTATATATATATATATATGTATGTACATATATATATATATATGTATATATATATGTATATATATATATATATATATATATATATATATATATATATATATATATATATATATATATATATATATATATATATATGTATATTCAAAAATTCATTTTGATTAATGAAAATGTGTGTTTTCGCCAATAATCACATAGTCAATTTGGGAAAATAAAATAAAAAAGTCAAATATTTTAGAATACTTCTATTTTAAATGTAGCCTAAACTTTGAAATATTTTATTTACAATGATGGGCTAAATTGTAAAAAATCATGAGTCAAACAAAGACTAATTTTGTTTCTAGAAGAACCTAACTTTTCTTACAATAATATTTGAATGAATGAAAAATATTCATCATTCAACATTTGTCCTTTTCCTCACAACAATCTATGAGAGAATAAGAATCATTCTTATTTCACTTGTATTTTTATAAATCATGTTTTTTTTTTTACTTATGAGGTATAGATTAGTTGGTTTGTGTTATGTTTAATGTCTATTAGGTTCTATATTAAATCTCAATGTTCGTCCTTTTCCTCACAGCAATCATTTGAGAGAATAAGAATTATTCTTATTTCACTTGTATTTTTATAATAATATAAAATTTACTTATGAGGTATAGATTAGTTGGTTTGTGTTATGTTTAATGTCTATTAGGTTCTATATTAAATCTTAGGAAAGAGATTGAGAATATGTTAGATTGAGTTTAGTTCACTCAAATTGTCAAAAATGTTAAAATAATGTGATTCTGAAGAGTGGTTTTGAATTTTTAAAATTTCTTTTTATTCGAAATCTCTTAATCGAATTTCAAATATTTGGATTCATCGTTACATTAGATATCTTATGAATCAAAATTAGATTGAACCTAATAGGATTACTAATAATCTAAATTTGTTTAAAATTTATATTATTACTAATTATTGATTATAAGTTCCTTGAACGAAGTTTGATTCCTATCATTTTAACCTTTGTCCACAGATTAAATCCAAGTGTCTTTAATGGGGTTTTGATTTACGTGTATATTTTTAGTTTGTAAGCTTCCTATAACTGTTACCAAAGAGATAAACCCTGATTTAAGGGTCACTAAAACCCACCTATAAAAAATATCCAAGTTTGTTAACTTCTAGTAGTTGTTTTCAAAGAATCCCTTATTTCTAGGTGTTAGGCCCTAGAGTTGGGTGCACTCTAAACTAAGGAATGTGACATTGGAAACATATTCATTACATGATTTTCAATGAAGATATCACAAGAAACATGATGAATAAATATGTTTTCTGAGGGCGCACCAATACGGAATGTCAAAAATTTGACCCTTGGGGATTCCATTGGGAGCATGTGGGAAACTTGCTAGCATGATGGCCATGACCAATAATTTTCCCAAATTGACCAAACGATGGGTTAAAATACCGAATATGAGTCCAAAAGAGATGACATTGGTTCCCTAAGGCATTGACCTAACTTCCCCTAGATGAGCAACCGAGTGAAGGGAGGAGGTAAGCTTGGGGCATGTTTGACCAAGATAAGGGCATCATGGTGAAATGAGTGGTGGTATAAGTCCCTAAAATGAATAGCAGAGACAGGCCAAGTAGTGAAAAATAATTAGTCCAAGTGATCAAAGGTATGTTGGCTGAGTAAGGGTGGCACGACATGATATAACCAAATGGGGAGAAGTGTGGTCATTTGGGTGAGGTCAACCCCACCCAAAAGTTACCAATCCAACAAGGAGAGACAAACCATCGTATGAGGAGTGAAGTTTTACAAAGAGGAGTATAGTTCCTATATATAAATGAATCCACATAGTGAAGGAATGAATGAGGGAAGAAGCATGCAAGAAAAACTGAACACAAGAATGATCACAGCCAAAGTCACTTGTGAAGACTTCAAATAGTGTGAATGACAATGGAAGCGTGTGAACGAGTTTAGAAGGGAGTTCAGGGGCATGAAATCATGTATACCCAAGCAAGGGACAGGAACTAAATCATAAAGGGTTGCATAAGGTGGAATATTTTTTACAGGGTGCCAAAAGGCCTAATAATGTGCTAGAGTGACTTGTAGGGTGCTAACAGGTGAGGGAAGGGTTCTATGGTAAATATATTTTGTATTTGGATATGCATTCTTCCTAACTGAGCCATTATCTAAGGGCATCTTGTACTTGTGTTCTGTTAAGGAAAACAAAAGTTCAGAGGGTCATTCCCTTATGAAATATTGTGCATATGTATGATGATGTTAATGGTGAATTAATATCTTCCATATAATTCTTATGTCCTTATGAATGGAATTATAAATTAAAGTAGAAGTGACAGTAATATTGCTTACACTATATTGAAGAGATATATCGATAAGTAACTAATGGGATAGAGATTATATAAGTTAAACTACTATGGGGCATAGTTCTTGAGAAATAACACTTTGCTCCACGAGGTAGAGGTGAAACACATTTTTGTTGAATGCTTAAGGGATTGTGGTGCACCCAAAAGGAACCTTTTGACCGTTGGAGGCCCTAGGGTCATGACAGGTGGTATTAGATCTAATATGTACACTACAAGAAGGCAGTGAAGAATTGTATTGCATGAAGGTGGTACCCAAGGAAGAAGTATGAGCTGAAGGAGGATTACGGAGATGGTTGCCTTTCTATTTATAGATTATTGGGGAAGGGGATTCTATAATCAATTGTTAGGTGGGGAAGGGGGTTTTCTAATATCATTTCTTGGTACAGGTTATAGTTAAACTTGAAGAAGTCACATTCGGGAAGAAGTAGGTCAAGATGGTGAACACTGGGTATATTAACCCAGTGGTCTAGGATGAGGTGACATTATCTAAGAAGGTCTGAGATATTGAATTGGCCTTAGCAAGAATGGTAGAAAATATGGAAAGGCATGGAAAAGAGTTTGAGAAACTCTGAGTAGACATACACGAAATTAAGGGAGCCTTTGATGCAAGTTCCTATTCCAATGATTATGTAGTAAGACAATCCTAGGATCATGAAGCTTGGATGAAGGAATTTGAGTATTAGGTGAACTCACTTATGACAATCATAAGATACAATGTTGATACTATAGTAGTTTTGAAGCAGTCCATTGGACAAAGTTCAGGCAGTTCCTCTATGAAGGTGAAACTAAAATAACCGGAGATGTACATGATGGGACACGAAGTGCTAGGGTACCTGGGAAATTATTTTGGGACATGAAACAAATGATAGAATAGATGAAGGGATGTTATAAAGAGCAAAAATTCAATGCAACATCCATGTATCTAATAGGAGTAACAAAAATTTGGCAGAGAACCTGAGTTGAAGACTTAGTAGCAGGTCACATCACAAGTAACATTGAGACTTGGACAAAGATGAAAGAGGCTTTGTATGTGTAGTTTGGACTAAGGAATCAAGAATGGGTGGCAAGCACGGGGGCTTCACTTGGGGAGAAATAACATACCACGTGGGTTCATATTGGGGGATATATATTGAGGAAAATTTGACTTAATATATTGGGGGATTTATATGGGGTAAAGGGTTGTTATATTGGTGGGTATAAAAATGGAGCTCAAAGTTAATGAAAAAATATAAAGGGGTATAAAAAATGTTAATGAAAAAATGGATACCTACAATATTTAGCAAAACAGGGTTTTTTTAAATTGGAGAGGTGAATTGGGTTCATATTGGTAAGGGGTTGAATAATGTGATTTTGAGAGGTATTTTCCAATATGTAGTCAAATTAGCAGTATTGTTTAGTATGCCATGAATGCAAGTGATATGTCAAAGGATTATTGAGTGAAGCCCCCATGGTGGCAAGGGATCATTTGAGAGCACTAAACCATACCAACAAGATCCATACCTATATTAACGAGTTATCAAGTCTTATGTTGGAGCTTAGGGATATGCATGAAAATGACAAGATGTATGCATTTATTAGCAATCTCCAACCATGGGTGAAAAGGGAATCCATGAAGTGTGGATTCTAGACTCTTGAAGCAATTATCATTGTAGAAGAGAAACTCCTTTATTACCAAAATTATGGTAATAATAAGGAGGAAGTGTGGAATGATCAGGGAAAAAAGAAGAAGGAACAGGAGAAAGGGAAGGCTTCCAAAGAAAGAAAACTGACAAGTACATCCAAAAAAAATAATCCAATATTTTGTTGGATTTGTGGATAATATCACTTGCCAAGGAATTTCTTGATTAAGCAAAGGGTGGGTGAATTGGAGAAACAAGATTCAACTAAAGTTGGGATGTTACGAGTACTAGGAGAAGTATCTTCCTATAGAAAGCAATTAGAAGGAAAAGGTAAGGAAGGAACTTTATTGAACTTTTTTGGAGTAGAGCTAGGAGGCATCTAGGTGACAATGATGGTTGGAATTAGATCTACCCATAACTTTGTGAATGAAAAGTAGCAAAGAATCTTGGTCTTAGGGTCCAACCCAAGAAGGCCTTCTTCAAGGCCATCGAATCTAGAGATATGTGAGTGATTGGTCAATGATGTTCCTATCCTTATGGGAGACTAGTAGGGTAAGGTGGAGCTGGCGATAGTGTGACCTGACAACTATAACTTGATGTTGGGGTAGGATTTCATAATTGATGAGATAATTGTCATCATGCATCATATGTACATATGTTTATTCTGTCTAGAACTAAGATGATCATAACAAAGACTTAAAGAAGAGACATTAATACAATAGTGAGGATGGCTACTATCTTTGAGAGTCAACAAAAATATTGTGGAGAGTTGAGCAATAGTGATGTAGAGTCTAATGTCTCATGACATGTGGACATCCATGTTCACTTTGACAAATATGATAGAGAAGTTGGAGAAGAGGATAATAACATTAGAGTAGGAAGGAGAGACCAAGATGACAATAATGGTTTAGAAATGTAACCAAGGAGTTGTTCCTTGGTATGTTGAGGCCAAGTAGAATGTTGGTACATCAACTTTGAGCCTAAGAGGTTGGCCATGGGATCTAAAGCTTGAGATACTTGTTAAGGAGGCAGAGGGAAAGATAGGATCATATCCTCCTTTCTTGACTTACATGATGAGGAAGTATGGAGGTATTCTTCTAGGAGATCAAATTGAGGATGAGGGTGGAAGTCACTATGACCAACACTCATTTTCATCTCATTGAGCCATGACGAGATGGATCATTGTTGTAGTTAAATGGTGATATGAGATCATGGGGATACCTATGGTTGTGCCTCTACAATAGAATATTGACGAAGTCATGATGATCTAAGGTTGAGGTTATTATAACATGATACATGAGTTATTATGGAGCTTGGTGCGACAATCAGATTAGCTACTCGATTAGCTGAGTGACATGAGGGTATCCAACACATGGAAATATCAAGGAGAAATTTCTAAATATGAGACAAAGATATCATCTAGGAAGGCTACTTCATGATGACAATATCTAGGGCAAATAATTGTAGGATTATGATAGGACTATTTCTTGGACAACAATAACTTTGAGTGTGGAGGATATCAAGACCTAGATTTGGGTGTGCCTTTAGCCAAGGTGCACACCATGGGTTATAACTCCATATAATGATTCATTACAGAGACATCACAAGAAATGCAATGAAATACTAAGTTGGGTGAGGTCAGGCCAATAAAAGGTGTCAAAATATGGACACTTTAGGTTTCCATTGGGTGCATGTGGGAAGCTTAGTGGTATGATGGGAATGAGTGACCAAGAACCTGACTTGGCCAAATAATGGGTAAAAATACCCAATATGATTCCATGAGAGATGACATGAGTGCCCTAGGGAATGAGCCAAAATACCCTTAGACAAGTGACAAAGAAAATGGAGGAGGTCGACCTAGCGCATGTTGGACTAAGAGGAGGGTGCCATGGTGAAATGAGTGGTGGGGTGATTCCCACTGATGAGCAGTCAATACAGGAAAAATCGTGGCCAAATGTTGTATCAAGTAACCAAAGGTATGTCAGTTGGGTAAGGGTGGAATTACATGATATAACCATGTGAGTAGAAGTGTAGGTGTTTGGGAAGAAGGGTGAGGTCAGCTAGACCCGAAAGTGTCCAACCCAACAAGGAGAGTTGACCCATCATATGAGAAGTGAAACCATATGAAGAGGATGAAGGTTCCTATATATAAGCAGAACCACATGTTGGATGAAGGAACGAGGGATGAATCATCTAAGAAAAATAAAACATAAGAATGAACGCAACTAAAGTCACTTGCGAAGACTTAGAATGGTGTGAAGGACAAGGGAAGAGTGCAAAGGAGCTAAGAAGGGATCTAAAGGGCTAGAAATCATGCAAACCCAACAAAAAGGGAGGAACCAAAACACGAAGGGCCGCATAGGGTGGCAGAGTTTTGATAACATGCCAATGTCAGAAACATTGAGGGAGGGGTGAATAAGTATTTCATGCAATTAATATTTTTACTTTTCTTTTCTGATGTTGATGAAAAGCTAAGTTAAGCATTTCTAGATAATATATGAAAAATGTGAGCAGTATATAAAACCATATAAATCACAAAGCACATCAATGGATGAACAAGCACATCATCACTTGGAGACACTTGATTTTTAGGTGGAAAAGCTAACTGGAAGAAGTCATTATTGTTGCCATTTTCTTTTTCTTCTATTATTATTAAAAATTATTTACATCTTGCATTGGTGCAAGATTTTACTAGTGTGTAAGATCCCACCCAATGAAGGCTACTACCTCCACTAAATTATCCAATTGTTATTGGAAGGAAGCCACTACTCCCTTTGACCTCTTGTGACCTATGTTTCAAAATCACTCACCCTGGAAACACCTATAAGAAATCACTGATGTGGTAGGCCATGTTTCAAAAATGTTTCATACTAGACCCACATAAAACATTATGCTTATCAATACAAAAGAAATCCCCTTTTCAATTTGCAAATTCCAAAATAATCAACAATATAACCACCATCAACCAAAAACTCTTCCAAAGATATCTTTGCATTATAGTGGCAATCAACAACTAGTTCAAGACAACATCATCATAGGGATTTACAAGAAATAATGAAATGAACAATGACAACCTATGAATAAATATGCATTCATTTTCTTGTTTCAAACTCCTACAACAAGTAGATTAGTCTGCATTCATCCTTAAAATTGTCTTTGTGTTGAAGGATAAACCATACACGAAAACTACACTTAGTCTTTGTCTTCTACTATGAGTACATTTGTCTACGAGAAGTGAGAAACTTAGTACTATATGATCACAAGCATACTAAATTCATAGCTAAGAAATTATAATAAAAAAAAACCTCTGCCCAAGTTCGCAATCTCTATGCGCCACAAATTTTGAAATACAATACAAAACCAAACCTTTGTCAATGCAGACCCTTTTACAACAACCAAAAATAGGCATACAATGTCATCAAGCATACAAGGGAAGATCATCATTATGTTTATTTAAACATGTCGATCAATTAACAATTGTGAATATCTACATAAATGTTGTTTTGTCACTGCAACATACAAGGTCATGTATGTATATGGAGATCATTTAAGTATTGTTTCAAATCACTGCAAACTCCTACGATCTTGCTAATATGTGCATGGATAACTCAGTGTGCTCATCTAAATGTGTAGATCCTTGTAAACAAATGATCTATGTGCATATTTTTGTAAGGAACCTTTGTGAATAATGTATCAAAACCTCGTGCCAACTTAATGAAATCACAATGTAATCCAAGCACATGTTATCTTATAATCCATAAAAAATTGGACCATAGATTAGTGCACCTTATAAATACAAACTCAGGAAATAAATTGTCAGTTCGCTCATTCAGTAAAAGACTTAGATCTATGTGTATATCCTACAAAACAAACCTTCAACAAATACATAAGAATGATCTAGATGCATATATCATTTCACAAAATATTCAACAAATACAAAGTTGACTACACACCTATGAATCTAGAGATCTAGCTCAAATCTTGTTCTATGTGCAATTGGTCCAAGCCAAGAGATAAATAAAAAAAAACTTATTATTTACGTGCATAGCAAGGAAAACAAAACCTTCAAACTCTTTGCACGATAGACTAAGTTCTATACACATCTCTACTAGATCAAATAGAAGACTTGTGTACTGGTGCAATCACCTGTTCCAGGAAAAGAAAAAAACAACTCATCAAATGCAAACCAGACTGAGTGAGCTCCTTGCCTTTTTATATCTTCTCTCCTTATAATTACCATGGGAAAATCCAAGGATTTTGTTGATGGTAATTTTTACAATATCAAGTCGACATTTGGCATCCTCACACCCATGAATTCCTTGGGTAATTCAATGGTTTTCCCATGTTGTTTTTTTTATTTCTTCAACTGCAAGAATTGATGTGACCTTCATTCATGGAAACCAAGGTATAATGCATGTCTCACACTCTAAAGGTTGTGTTATAATGTGTTGTATTTACTTAGACAATCGTGTTACCAAGATCCTCTACCCATAATTTTTTCAAACTACTTAAACACTTCATCAGGCATCTCCAAATCCTTTTGAACTTCCTCTGTAAGCATCAAGACATCATCATAAGACTCTAGCTTTCCAGATACCTCTACGTGCTCATCATAAGGCTCTAGCTTTCTAGATACCTTTGCATCTTCTTGTAAATCCTCTTAGTTATCGATATGTATGTCATATATCGTGTTTAGCCTAATCAGGGAACATGCGGAAGCATAAGGATAATATCTTCTCATAAGGCAAGACCTTTCTTTTAGGATCTTCCGAGCAAAGCCACTTGGGATAACCATCCCTTATTTTTCCCACCCTGTAGTTTTCTTTTGGAAGGATTTGGAAGGGATCTTTCAAAAGGATTTGGAAGGTTGCTTTCCACTGGTGTAGGTATGATAAATTATTAACATGACTATATTATTGAAGGATAAATTTTTAAGAAAACCTTTATAAGTGAAGGGTTAATTTATTATTAGAACATCACTCTTGAAGGGAAAAATTTTAAACATAAAGTTCCTTGACAGGAAGCATAAAGACCCAAAATGTTAACAAAATTTTGTGTGACAGGTAAAAAGAAATCCAAATTCCAACCTTGATTGCCACATATTGATTGTGATGTCCATTCCCAATTTCTAATAATTATACTTTTAGCTGCCAACGATGGCGACAGCTAAAAGGATGAATGAAAGGTTAACATGTCCTTTCAAGATATGGTCGATGAATGCAACACTTTCTTCGTGGTCAGAAATGAGACAACCTCCCTTTTAGTCGGATGGACTGCCATCATCCTGACCATGCACACACATAAATATCCATCCTACCGATTCTCGTAAGATTAAAAACCCAAAGGCTGAAGCAAGACACATTCTGTCACGCCCCCAATTCTTTTTTCGTTTAATTGAGCGGGTGCGGCACCGCCTAAGTTAATAACTTGTTCACCGTTAATTAACTTTGCGAACTACGCCTTCAACAATTCATAATAAACATGAATTCATATTATTAATGTGCGGAAACCATCAACAATATAAAGATAATAATATAACTCGGCAATAATAATAATAAACGATCTTTTATTATATATGCGGAATTTTTACATGACCAGGAGTCGCGCTCAACCGGCGTTCCATAAAAGGGAGGGCGCCCGCCCGTGCAAGAGCGCACGGCGGTCTGCTAAGACTCCACCAAGAATACAATAATACAATATTACAAGTTCACACAATTCGGCGTTGGGCAGGCGGGTGCACCCGTGCACGACCCTTGCCCAAGCCACAACCCAAACCCAATGCGACTTCCGTGCGGTGGGCGCCCATGTGCACCACTCCACTCTACCGTGTACACTTGGCACCTAGGCCCGACTCGGCGGGCTCATACCCGAGCTGTGGTAACGCCAACCTGTGCCTTCACTCAAGTGCGCACACCTTGTGCGATGAAGAGCGAAGTCTGTTTGATGTTTAGCGATTTCCAAATGAATCGCAATCCTCTCTAATATATATGACAGCGAGGTTGCAACTCCATCATCGGCCGACCTCCTAAATATTAACACAAGCGCCCATACTTCGTTCGCCTCCCATGTCGGCTCGTCCAAGTGTGGGTGTTGTCCGCCCATCGCATATAAACTTCGCAAACTCTCCACTACACGCGCGCTCACACACGATGGCGGTCATACTTAGTCGATTTTCAAGGTTCGAAGGTGCGCGCGCCCATGCACAACCGCAGGGCGTTACATCCTCCCCCACCAGAAGTCATTGTCGTCCCGACAATTCCTGCTCTTCTCCTCAATTTCCTGTCGTACTTCTCGATCTTGTTCTTCCATCTCCAAAGTGAATCCTCCGTTTCCCAGCTGTCTTCCTCCGGTGCATCCTTCCATCTGCAAAGAAATTCCCGTCGCATGTGGAAACCAACTCCTGTAGTTCTGAGACTCAAAATCTTCTCCAAGTTTAGTCCTGGTCTATCCACAATCCCAGCTGGTCCTCTCGTCGGTTCAACTCTCTCCGGATAGTCCGAATCAAGTCTACATCTCTTCAGCTGACTCACATGAAAAACTGGGTGCTTCATGTGCATATGGCGTGGAAGCTCCAACTCGTAAGCAACTTCCCCCACTCCTTTCTTCACTTGGAATGGTCCCTCATACTTCCGTGTCAGTTTTCTCATCGTCCCCTTGGCTGGCTGAAACTGCTCCCCGGTAATCCTGAGAAACACCATATCTCCCACACTGAAGTGTGCCTCCCGCCTTCCACGATCAGCATACTTTTTCATCCTCCTTGCAGCATCGTGCAAGCGTAACCATGCTAACTCCAAGGTCTCCTCGCAAGCCTTCATGAACCTCTTCGCATGAGGACTTCTCAAGAAGCCTCTCGTCACTACGGTATGCGGTGCAACCGGCATCTGTCCATTTACCAACTCAAATGGACTATACCCCGTCGCGGAACTCTTTTGAATATTGTAGCTAAACTGAGAAATATCCAAGAGTTCGGGCCAATTCTTCTAATCAGCCGTCACATAATGTCGCAAGTAGTCCTCCAACAATGCGTTGATCCTCTCGGTCTGCCCATCTGTCTGTGGATGGTAACTCGAACTCATCAACAACTCTGTCCCGACAAGCTTGATCAATGTGGTCCAAAATCTCCCTGTAAAACGTGGATCTCTATCTGACATAATGCTCAATGGCATCCCCCAATACTTCACTATGTTCTTAAAGAACAACCCCGCAGTCCACTCGGCTCCACAAGGTACCTTTGTAGGAACAAAGACGGCCTACTTGGAAAAACGATCAACCACGACCATAATCCCATTATACCCCTGAACCTGTGGTAACTGAGTGATGAAGTCCATCGAGACACTCATCCATGGCCTCTCTAGAATCGGTAAAGGCTGCAACTGTCCTCCTTGCCTCTGAGTCTCTGATTTGTCCTGCTGACAAATGATGCACGTATGTACATACTCCTCCACATTCTCCCGCATCTTCTGCCAAAAGAATCCTCTCTCCAACAATGCCAAAGAACGACGCTGCCCTGGGTGGCCAACCCAAGGAGAATCGTGGCACTCCTTCAAAAGGTGCCTCCTGAGCCTAGATGACTTTGGAACATAGAGTCGGTTTCCAAAGAACAAGAACCCATCTCGTAGAAAGAATTTTCATGTCTTCCCCTCCTTTATCTGCTTCACTATATTCTGCGCCAAAGCATCGGTTTCAATACTTTCCTTGATCTTATTCTGCATCTCTTCTGACATCTGAACCCGACTCCTACTCCTAGCTGCCCGGTCTTCTCCTTCCAATGCTGCAAGTTGTCGCTTCCTGCTAAGGGCATCTGCTACCGCATTGTGCCTTCCTGGTCTATACTCGATAGTCATGTCGAATTCTACCAAGAAGTCCTGCCAACGAGCTTGCTTCGCAGAAAGCTTCGGTTGTGATGCAAAATAACTTGCTGCAACGTTGCCCGTCTTGACAACAAACGGCTTCCCAATCAGGTAATGCCTCCATACATGAAGACAATGGATGATGGCAGTCATCTCCTTCTCATGAATCGGATACCTCCGTTCTCTATCCTGCAACTTCCGACTCTCATACGCCACCAGATGCCCATCCTGCATAAGAACTCCTCCTATGGCAAAATCCGAAGCATCAGTGTGCACCTCAAATGGTCTCTCGAAGTCAGGCAACTTCAGTATCGGTGCTGTAACCATCCTCTTCTTCAAGTCATCAAATGCCTCTTGACATTTGTTCGTCCAACTCCACCTCTTGTCTTTCTTCAATAAGTCTGTCAGTGCCGATGTCACCTTGGAGTACCCCTCTACAAACTTCCGTCGGTAGTTGGTCATGCCCAAAAACACCCTCATCTCATGGACATTCTTTGGTTCAACCCAGTCCTCGATCGCTTTCACCCTGCTTGGCTCCATCCGTATGTACCCTTGACCAACAATATGCCCAAGGAACGGAATCTCGGTCTGAGCGAACACACACTTAGACTTCTTCAAGAACAACTGATTTTCCCTCAGTGCCTCGAATACCATCGCCAAGTGCTTCTTATGATCCTCCATGTTGTCACTGAGCACCACTATATCGTCCAAGTATACTACTACGAATGAATCCAAGTATGGTCGTACAACATCGTTCATCAAAGTGCAAAACGTAGCTGGAGCATTGCACAAACCGAATGGCATAACAAGGAAATCAAAGCTACCATACCTTGTTACTATCGCGGTCTTCTTCTCGTCTCCTTCAGCTATCCGTACTTGATAATATCCATGCCTCAAGTCCAGCTTGGAAAACACTCGGGCTTTCGCAAGCTTGTCAAAGCAATCAGCAGCCAATGGCAAAGGATACCTGTTCCTTACCGTCTACTTGTTCAATGCACGGTAATCACAGCACATCCGTAGCGCATTCGAATCCTTCTTCCACTGGAACAATACCGGAGCTCCATAAGGGGACCTTGAAGGTCTAATGAAACCTACCTCAGTTAACTCCTTTAACTGGCGTTTCAATTCCTCCAACTCAGGCCCTGACAACAGATAAGGTGCTTTAGTCGGGGGTTGCTTTCCTGGCTCAAGCTCAATGCTATGGTCCACTACACGCCTTGGTGGAAGTTTCTTCGGAAGCTCATCAGGCATCAAATCGCATACTTGGTCAGTTCATCAGATATCTCAGCTGGAACAGGCGTCCCCACTCCATCACCTTCGACATCCTTGAACATCACCGCATATGTCTCCATATCTGAATCCTTCATAGCCTTCTCCAAACTCAGTGCCGAAACATGCTGCACCTTGACTTCCTTCCTTTGCCTATGAGTGGGCAAAGTCCAAGTTTGTGATTGTCCAACCAGCACCACCTCATCACAGAAGGGGACAACAATAGCCTTATTGCCCTTCAAGAAATCATGTCCGAGTATCACATCAAAGTCATTCATCTCCATCACCGTGAAGTCCAACTGACCCTTCCAGTCTTTTATCTGCACAGGTACTTCGTGTACCAAACCCGCCACTTTAGCTCTAGAGTTCACTGCCTTGACTTCCATATTCGATGGGAAGATCATTAGTCCAACCTCTTTTGCCAACCGTGTCGTCATGAAGTTATGAGTGGCCCCTGTGTCCACTAGAGCTTGAATGGTCTTGCCATGAACCATCAAGTCCACGAAACCCAGACTGTTCATCCACGATTTCTCCATAACCTTATCTGCACCGGCTTCACCTGTCATGAGCAACCCAGCTCTATCAGGCTTCACCATTTCACCTTCACGAGCAAACCTTGCTCTGATACCACCTGTCACGCCCCCAATTCTTTTTTCGTTTAATTGGGCGGGTGCGGCACCGCCTAAGTTAATAACTTGGTCACCGTTAATTAACTTTACGAACTACGCCTTCAACAATTCATAATAAACATGAATTCATATTATTAATGTGCGGAAACCATCAACAATATAAAGATAATAATACAACTCAGCAATAATAATAATAAACGATCTTTTATTATATATGCGGAATTTTTACATGATCGGGAGCCGCGCTCAACCGGCGTTCCATAAAAGGGAGGGCGCCCGCCCGTGCAAGAGCACACAGTGGTCTGCCAAGACTCCACCAAGAATACAATAATACAATATTACAAGTTCACACAATTCGGCGTTGGGCGGGCGGGCGCACCCGTGCACGACCCTTGCCCAAGCCACAACCCAAACCCAATGCGACTTTCGTGCGATGGGTGCCCGTGCGCACCACTCCACTCTACCGTGTACACTTGGCACCTAGGCGCAACTCAGCGGGCTCATACCCGAGCTGCGGTAACACCAACCTGCGCCTTCACTCAAGTGCGCACACCTTGTGCGATGAAGAGCGAAGTCTGTTTGATGTTTAGCGATGTCCAAATGAATCGCAATCCTCTCCAATATATATGAGAGCGAGGTCGCAACTCCATCATCGGCCGACCTCCTAAATATTAACACAAGCACCCATACTTCGTTCGCCTCCCATGTCGGCTCGTCCAAGTGTGGGTGTTGTCCACCCATCGCATATAAACTTCACAAACTCTCCACTACACGCATGCTCACACACGATGGCGGTCATACTTAGTCGATTTTCAAGGTTCGAAGGTGCGCGCACCCGTGCACAACCGCAGGGCGTTACACATTCCCTCGAACGCAAGTAATCATAAAAATAAATACATTCAGAAGAGGCTCAATGACCTGCCAGTCCGAAGAACATCGGGATACCATGAAATTCCTCTAGCCTTCAATGATGATCTTACCAAAATAGGAGTTATTATAAAGAATGGGCTAAGCAAAACCTTATGAACTATATCATCAGGGTACAAATGGAGAGAAAACCGTAAAATAAATGTTGGGATAAGAATGGTTGAACAAAACTTTCTTTTATGAATACAATTCCTTTTGCATATACAAAATCGAAATTTTTTTCCTCATGTTAATTCATCAGTATTACATAATTACAATATGATATAGATCTCGACCCAACAATTGATTATGCTTTCATTTTCCAGACACAAATTTTGGCATTGCGATAAAAGTTGGCACCTCATCCTCCGTCATAATAACAATTACTTTTTCCTTATTATTTGAATAATTTGGGACACAAGTCCTTGCCATCTCATTCATTCCGCTACTATCAAGAGTTGATTCAATGCCTGGTCATGATGGACCAACATCATCGGTGTCCTTTCACAAGGAGAAAACCAAATCACTTAAAGCAAATACTATCAAAACCATAATAAAAACGAGTATTTCCCAACGCATATAGAAGCGACATTGTAATATTTCCCAAATTGCTCGAGCTACATGACTATGGTTTATTTGATGTTGCTGATCTTTGTAGTGAATGCAACAGATCATCCAGCAGAACCTAGCCTTAAAAAGGAAAAAACACACCACAAGAAGCCAACCTCATGTCGCGGCGCGCTCAAAACTCAAATTTCAAATTTCTGTAAACTCAAATTCAAAATTTGAAATAGAGGGGTTGTTCTGTGTCAATGATTTAATTGCATCGACCCTGCAGGACAGTCACGGTTTCCTCTGCTCGGTGTTAGACCTCGGGAACTATCCATTCACCAGAGATGCGAATGGCGTAGATGGCAAGAGGAGTTGCCGGAAAATTGAGAGATCAACACCGGAGCATTGTCCTGTCATGATGGCTATGGATATGTTGTATGTATGGGTCATTGGCTATCGGGTCCATTAAAGGATGTCAAATGTCACACCTATGTCGAATAAAAAATCTGGATGCCCATGTATATATGTTGTATGGGTAACTGGTGTCTTAAAAAGGTGTATTAAATACCTTATAGGTGTATTAAGTTTGACCTAAATATTATTTTTATTTTAGTATTTTGATTATTTAGGTTTGACCGAAATATTTTTATTTAAGTTTGACCATTTACTATTTTTATTTATTTTTATATTTTTAAAATTAATTGTTTGGATTATTTAAGTTTGACAGACATATTATTTTTATTATATTATATTATTATAATGATTTTATTAATTGTTTTATTGTTTTGATTATTTAGGTTTAACCTAAATATTATTTTTATTTTTATTTTTATTTTTATTTTTAGATATTAATTTGATTTTAAAAAAAATATTAATTATTTTCCTTACTTTAATAGTAACAATTATATTCTAACAAATATTTCTTTATATTAAAATATTACATGAAGTGTCGACAAAACTCTCATAATGTGATTTTTATCCAAAATTTTCTTACTTTTCACCCTATAACCTTGTAAATAAGGCTACCCGGAGATGATCAAATGATCACATGATAATAATGTGTACGAAACATTATGTGCAACAAATACACAGCGTACCAATGGGCTTTAAATGAGTATGCGTTGTATATGCACACCCTTAGATAATTGGCCTGCCAAAATTAAATGATGATAAGCCTATACAACAATGCTCATTTAATGTCCATTGACAGGCTAGTTATTTTCAGCGAACAATAGGGTATATACTGTGGACAGAATATACTTTTGGATCGAGGTGTCTTTAGTGCGACTTTTTGGAAGCTTTTCCGTTGGGTTTTTATAGTCTAATTTCTCTTTATTGAAATCACAAATTTTATGGGTAACACCTACACAATCTAATTGCCATAGGGATTTTGAGGGTGCTGAATCCATATATACAGTCAAAAATCCAGTTTAAATAACACAAATAGAGATTTCACCTCAATTTTTCTATCTGATTCCCATAATCAAAGTCCAAAAAATCACACTCGCTTTTGCTTTTGCATCCAAAATGGCTGAGTCGCAAATAATAAATGTTGTCGGGCAACTTGCCTACCCTCGGGAAGCTAATGGGGCAACTTGCCTGCCTAGCTAGGAAACTTGATTTCGACTACGAAGTGGCTTTACGTAAGTCTTACGAAATCATTTTTATTGAACAAAGCGAATGAAAAGATGTATCGCTTTGGTTACGAAGCTTTCACCTCATGTGACACCTGAATATCTTGTCATTGATCAACGGGCCTCTACCTCTATGTATTATCATCAATCAATGCTCGTTTTAATAGATATAAGGAGCCCACAGGTTTGTCTGCCGTGTTTTAATCATTACTTTTCTTTGCAGTGATGGCAGCCTCTTCACAAGTTTGTCATAATAAGAGAGCAGTAGGGGAGGGACGCCATTACCTGTGCGCCCTCCCCTCCACCTTGCCTACCGCCATGTGATATGGATGAAATTGGTACGACAGGTGTCCACCATGGAGGTCTACATGTTGGGCACTGTGTCAAGGGTCTAAAACACCGTTATGCGCCGTGTTTAGGGTTAATTCTGCATCATTTCTGCGATGTGTTGTTTGTCGTTTGTTTTTCTATTTGGGTCCGGTTGTTGGGCGAAGCCCTCCGCCAACGATGGCGTGGGACTGCTCCAGAACCTGTGCGCTTCATCCGCCATGGTTGAGCTGATGTCCGCCATTGTTTGCTGATACGCATCCATGGTTGGAACAGGGTTTCTGTCTTTCTTGTGGTTTTCCGCCTGGATTTGTTGGTCATTCTGGACCGCCGGTGGTTTAGGGTTTCTTTGGTGGTGGTTTAATTTGTTGTTTTTGTTGTTTGGGGAGGAGCCAGTAGTAGTTTCAACCAGTTCGAGGTCGAAGGTTTTTTTACAAGTAATTGCAGGTTTTTGTGTTTTTTGTTGGTTTTTTTGGTTTTTTTTTGTTGTCCAATGCCTAATTTCCAACTCATTGCAGATGTGGCGATCTCCGAATAAGGTCTGGCGAAGGTGTGGTGACCATCCATGGCTTCTATCTGGTAGGATTTTAATCCTACTAGCTATTTCTATGTGTTTTTCAACACAAAACACCTTATTTGAATTTTTGTTAACTTTGCATGGTAGGTTTTGAGGATTTAGGGTTTTGCAGGTTAGGGGTTAGGGTTTTTTAGGTTAGGGGTTTAGGGTTTTTAAAAAGCATAACAATATTTGCTTAGCTCTAATATTCTGGCAGCAATGTTTGTGTCTTAGGCCTCAAAGGGGTTTGTATGAGTTAAAAACCTGCAGATATTCAGTTTGCCTTGTTTTGTTGTTTTTTAGACTGAAATCATGTTACATTAGGTTCGGACAAGTAATATTAGGCCTCAAAGGGGTTTGTATGAGTTTAAAACCTGCAAATATTCAATTTTCCTTATTTTGTTGTTTTTTTAGACTGAAATCATGTTCAAAGGTTGCCCTGCTCCTGAAGCAACACCATCTTTCAATGTGATGACTTTGCCTGCATGTGATAACTTGCACTGTAGTAAAGATTGATGGTTTCCTTGAAGGGTCAATCTCCCCAAATCATCTCTTGTGCCAAAAACTTTACCTGTCATAACTTTTCCTGCAATAGACCTCGTCATTTTCCTTCAAGTATGGATCTGCCAAAACCGTCCTCCCGCTATGGTTGTTTGAAAAAAATTAAACAGTGTTTCAATTATTTGAATTCGGAAGGTACAAGTAAAATTATGTTATTGTTGTCGGCATTTCCATTCTAGCATTTGTATGATCTCCAGAAATTTTTGGGCTCTTATTCTTATACAAAGATGATATTAGTTTGTTTAGAGAAAGTGTGACCATGATAGCACCAATGAGGGTGCATTTGCGGCCCTAGTATTCAATACTCCTCACAGCAACTATTTTCCTCCTTAATGTTCTGTTATGTTGAATTTGCCCATGGAGCAAGTGTATAGAAGCATTTCATCCCTTTATTCTAATGTCGTATGCTTTTTTCCAATAAGTCAAAAATTGGTGTACATCTGGAGTTAAATTACATTGTAAATGGGTAGATTTTTTGGTTGAGACATACTTTCTAATGTCTTGGAGTGTGGAATGTCCAGTGTACCTCTTATTTGCAACTTCTCTGGCTCTTATGTTTGCACTGCTTCGATTACACTTGTATTGGCTCAAAAATATTACAGAGAAATCAACCTAGTATACCCTTTGGCTCTATTGAGTTAATCTTTGTTCTCTAACAGTTAACTGCTTACTGTTGGATATGTTTTGGTCTCAATCTAGTTTGATAATTTGGGAGGAGGGTAGATTGCATTGGCCAAAAATTCAGACTCTAAGCAGACTCTGAACTATACCTCCACTGCATGTAGAGGTGCCACCTGCACTTCTTCAATATTCAGAGGTTGCCCTGCTCCTGAAGAAACACCAGCTTTCGATGTGATGACTTTGACTGCATGTGATAACTTGAACTACAGTAAAGATTGGCAGTTTCCTTGAAGGGTTGATCTCCCCAAATCATCTCTTGTGCCAAAAACTTTACCTGTCATAACTTTTCCTGCAATAGAGCTCGTCATTTTCCTTCAAGTATGGATCTACCAAAATGGTCCTCCTGCTATGGTTGTTTGAAAAAAATGAAACAATGTTTCAATTATTTGAATTCGGAAGATACAAGTAAAATTATGTTATTGTTGTCGGCATTTCCTTTCTAGCATTTGTATGATCTCCAGAAATTTGTGGACTCTTATTCTTATACAAAGATGATATTAGTTTGTTTAGAGAAAGTGTGACCATGATAGCACCAATGAGGGTGCATTTGCGGCCCTATTATTCAATACTCCTTACGGCTACCATTTTCCTCCTTAATGTTCTGTTATGTTGAATTTTCCCATGGAGCAAGTGTATAGAATCATTTCATCCCTTTATTCTAATGTCGTATGGTTTTTTCCAATAAGTCAAAAATTGGTGTACATCTGGAGTTAAATTACATTGTAAATGGGTAGATTTTTTGGTTGAGACATACTTTCTAATGTCCTGGAGTGTGGAATGTCCAGTGTAACACTTATTTTCAACTTCTTTGGCTATTATGTGTCCACTGCTTCAGTCACGCTTGTACTGGCTCAAATGAAATGCTAATTTCTCAAAAGAATCATAATGCAACTCAAGGCAAAACATGGAAATTTAATTTTATTAACATTTCAAAAATATTACAGAGAAATCAACATATCAGCAGGATTGGTGTATGATTCAAGTTTACAGAAAAGCACTGTGAGCCACTTCCAATTCCCTGTAAAGGATGTAACATGTATATTTCTATTTTTGAAATATAAAGATTTTTTCTTTCCAGATTTTTTCTACATTATAATAGACTATAGATGTTCCTTCTAAAATGGATTTTGGCTACAATTTCACACACATTATGAAATAAAACAACCTAGGTTGTAAGCCAAAATGTTTCTGTGACAAGAAAAAGATATAATCCATCCAAAATCCACATCATAATGTGGTTACAACCAAAAACATATGACACCCCTATTATTTATGGCCCTGAGAATCTTGAGGGCCAAAACTCCCCGAGTTACCTTCTTGAGCTAGGTAGGTTGGCCTACCAGTCAAGGGTTGATTGTTGCCATATGATTGATTCCAATTTGCAGCTTCTAACCATGGAGGTATTGAGTATCCATACCTCACATTTGCACTACTGACCCTTGCATTAAGTGGAGGTGTGTAATGAGCATACATAGAATTGACACCAACTCTAGTAGGAATAAGGCAAGTGGGTAAACCCTCAGTTTGATAGTGAGGCACTTGAATGTTTATGAGATCTTGGAATAATGGTGTATTATCTGCAATGGAGTCCAAAGAGTTTGAAATAATCCTAGTTTCATCAGCTATTCTTGTATCATTGATCATCCCTTCTTCCTTTTCAAGCATTTGTTGTGCCTTTATTTTTTCCTTTTCCTGTCTTTCCATTTGTTTTTTTTTGTCCTTAAATTGCCTTGATTTATCTCTTTTAATCCTTTCATCTGCTCGACATTGCACTGCAACAATCCTTGCTGCCTTCTTCTCCCTGACTAGATCCTTCTTTTTCTGTTTTAATTCTTGCATTTCAAATTTATTTTTTTCAGACTCAATTAACAAGTTTATATATTCCTCTGAGGTGAGTAACTATGAACAAAGACTACTCGGTGCACCTTGCCTTTTTTCATTGATACTCTCTCTACTGGTAGCTTTAGGAACAGGCCAAGTGTCTTCTCCACCCCTCCCACCTTCATGTCATTGCTTGGTACTTCCCTTTCAGTATCTGATGGAACTGATTGAACTATATCATTATCTTCATTTGATGCCTCATTATGTGCTTCATCCTCTTCCATTGATCTATTGTCCACAAAAAAAGAACAATTTCACTGTTCAATTCTATTGGTTGTGAGGGCATGTTCATGCTTTGTTCATTGGTTGCTAAGACACTATGTGCATTCATATTAATCATTACTTCTGCTAGCCATGAAGGTGGGGTTACTTCGCTTGGCAATGTCAATTGGTCATTGTCAACTACATGTTCAACAATGTCATTAACAATATCAGCAACAAGAGTTTCATGTTCTTGAGTTGGTGGAACGATCTCCATGTTACTGCGAATTTGTTCATGGTTATATTGTGTTTCACATACAGTTTCATCATCTTCATCATATAAGTGTCCTTGAGAGAGGGAAATCATATTACCAGCTGCAACAACATCATCTTGGTCATCTACTACTTGCACTTCAACACCTGTTTGGGCATTTCCTTCTTCCTGACCATCCACATGAAACGCTTGGCTACAACCAGTATCAAGCATAAGAGCATCATAGTTCAGTGGCCAGATTCATGTCCTCTTAAAGCCAGCCTTGATATTTGATGGTGTCAAAGCCATTTTAAAAGCTTTACTTGTAAGCTCTGCTAGCTCGAACCTTTTCACCTCAACCCCTGGATTCTTTGCCATCCATCCGGCGCACTCTGACCTGAAATAGCTCTTGAAAGGGCCAAACACACTAACATCAAGGGGTTGCAGTCTATGAGTTGTATGAGCGGGAAATGTCAACAGATTGATTCCTAAATTGTTTGCTTCCTTAGTTTTTTGTATAGCCATGTGGCTCCCATGGCCATCTAATATCAATAGGTGTCTGTTATTAGGCGAGACGCCACCTGGTACCAATGCAGCAAAGTGAAAAAGCCAACTTAGAAATAGTTCTTTAGTCATCCATGCATGGCGATGTGCAGCCATGCATGCACCTGGTTCACAGTTCTGTATATAGTTTTTCAGCTGATTTTTACCTTTGAATAGATAAAATCCTGGGATTGAAGTACCAATTGCATTGACACAACATAAAATAGTTATCCACTCCCTGCTCTTAGGCAAAATCTTTGGCACATTTCAGCTCCCTCTCTTGGCAATTAAACGCATGCCACAATTCCTCCCTGCCTGTAAACCTGTTTCATCATAGTTCCATATATGGTCTGCTCCATAAGAATGTTTATCGTAAGCACTAGAAAGTGTGTCATAGAACTTCTGCACAATTGCAGGGCACAAATTTAATGCTCTGTCTCTGTCAAGGCCCTTAGCAGTACAAAATACAAGTTCTGGATGCCTTTTTTTAAACCCAAAACACCATGATTTACTAGGAATCCCATCCTTGAGTGGGTTTGGCCTCCCTTGATAGATTTGAGTGACTGCTGATTTGAGTTGTATCAACTCTAGCCCATATCCCGATTGGGCCATCTCTTTACACCACTCAACCACCTCGGCCTCCTCCTCCTCAGTCATAACTATAAGAGGCCCTCTACGTTTTGTATGAGTCAATCCATTTATCCAATAATGTATTGATGAGGGAGGAATACCATGTTTTTTTGCAGATGCCCGAACTAAGTATCCATTAAACTCTATGTTGTCAATTGCAACTAACATTTGTTCTTTTTTCCATCCTCTTATAGAACTGATCTTTTTAGTTGAACTTGCCCCTTGGACTGTTGTTGATGGTGGTTCTGTGGCTGATGGTGTGTTAACATTAGTTTCCGTCACATGTTCATCCTCAACAATGTTCCCTGGTTCATTGTTGACATTGACCTCAGCTGTCTTGTCCTCATCAGACGATGTGCATCGCAGCTGCGCACCCCTTGTCACTCTCCTGCCACTTCTCCTTGTACTAGCAGCATAACTTCCCTTTGCCATAGATGCAACAACCTGTAAAATTATTGAATGCATTTAGACATTAGAATATTTGTAAATTATGCTTTCTTACAAGGCAAAAATATTTCTGCTCTATTACAGGAAATTATCAACATGTATGTTAGTATCCTTGAAAAATCAAATATACAGAATCATTTTGTTGTATGTCTTCAAAATTATCAATGATTGTTGTTTTGATAACTTGTCTTTACACTTGAAATACCATGACTGTATTGATCGGTTTTGTTATGCATTTCCCAATAGAGCTCTTGTTCGGTTTGACTACTTAAAATATTGTTTTTTTGTTTGTTGTTTTTTTTGTTGTTTTGTTGTTTTGTTGTTTTGTTGTTTTCTGTAAGTGATTGGCTGACATTGGAATATGTATTATTACAGAAGTCGAAGATTACAAATAGAGTTCATGCCTCAGCATCCCTTTCTCCAAACCTGTCCTTTGAGCACATCCCTACGTTTCCACTACAGTGATGTAACTGGATGGATATGGAAGAAAACTTAGATTTTTAGTAATAGCCAAATAGGCAACCAAAATCCAAATTATCTTGAGTTTCTATCTTAGTAGGTTTTGATTATTACCTTCTGAGTCTCTCCATTGACCTTTGTTCACCTATTTACACAGTGTTTTAGCTAAGGCAAAAGCAAGAGAAATGTGCACATATATTTTGTTTCACTTTGTCTCGTATCATTTGCTAGTGATATTACACATGCTAGCATCATTAGAACCATGGCTATGGCCAAGGAAGAAGTTCCTTCACATTCAGTTACTCTATTGATAACAACTTGTGATGTTTTTGTTATCGGTAGTTATGTGCATAAAAAGCCTTGAACCCATGCTTTCATCGTGTAGAGAAAGAAATGCTCGATAATGGGGTAACTGAAATAAAGGAAAAGTTGGATCATGTTTCCAAGAAATCTTCTCAATTATAATATTTCATAGATTTGACTTCCAAAAAATCGGATTCCATTACTTCGTAGTCTCTCATTGCAAATTACAACTTTCTTTTGCCTCAGAAGATGGGCAAAAAGCTAGGAATAAGCAAGACAAAAAGCCAAGGAAAAGAGGAAGGCCTGTGACCAAAAAGTGAAAATATCCAAAGCTAGACAAACTTGATCCATGTAGCACAAAAACCAAACGATAGTCAGCGCCCATAATTTGCATGACACACACAGCATTGATTTCCAAGTGATAGATCAAGATTAAAGTAAAATCTTGTCCTAGGTCATTTGGAGGATAGGCAACCAAAAGCCAAATTATCTTGAGTTTCTAGCTTAGTCGATTTTGATTATTACATTCTGAGTCTCTCCATTGACCTTTGTTTACCTATTTACATAGTGTTTTATCTAAGGCATAAGCAAGTGAAATGTGCACATATATTTTGTTTCACTCTGTCTCGTATCATTTGCTAGTGATATTGCACATGCTAGCATCATTAGAACCATGGCTATGGCCAAGGAAGAAGTTCCTTCACATTCAGTTACTCTATTGATCACAACTTGTGATGTTTTGGTTATCGGTAGTTATGTGCATAAAAAGCCTTGAATCCATGCTTTCATCATGTAGAGAAGGAAATGCTCGATAATGGGGTAACTGAAATAAAGGAAAATTTGGATCATGTTTCCAAGAAATCTTCTCAATTATAATATTTCATAGATTTGACTCCAAAAAAATCAAATTGCATTACTTCGTACTCTCTCATTGTAAATTACAACTTTCTTTTGCCTCAGAAGATGGGCAGAAAGCTAGGAATAAGCAGGACAAAAAGCCAAGGAAAAAAATTTGAATTCAAGAACATTTTGGAATGAGAAATGTTACGCAAAATTATTCTAAATGGAAATTTAACGCTTCAAATATCATTTTCCACATTTTTGTTGTTTGGCATTGCCAAAAATGTCTCATTATGCCAACTTCTCCATTGCAGTCCATGGCCACCATTCCAGGCATAGTAATTACTTTGGAAACTCAAACAAAATATGGTCATATGATCCAGAAGAGTGTTATGCCTGTCATAATCACAATAAGGCTGGGCAGCTTGAAAGCCATGAGAGATCTTGGTGATGCTTTCATTCGGAATTTCATTCATTCCCATTACAATAGACTTGCACGTAAATCAAGATTCTAGTTTTGGACAAAGAAAACTTAACTGAAGACGCGTGAGAAAGGATCTTAGGTTTTTAAAAAATTTATCTCATTGAATGGAGAAATTAGAGTTCGAAATAAGAAACTCTATAAAAACTCTATAAAAAGCAGTTGTGTTGTTATATGGTTTCCAATTTTTATTATCAGTCATAAAAAGTTTTAAAAAATTGAACTGAAAAAATTAAGTATGTTGAAGGCATTCATTTTGTTTATTTTAAGGAATGGTTTTAACTTTTCTAAATAGTTATATTTAGAACCTACTTTTTATTCAATGGTTGTTTTTGAAACCATCCAGCTTTCCTTTTAGCATTTATGGCTAGAAAGATCATGTAACCATCAAACCAAGAGAAGTAAAGGAGTATATAGAGGAAAAGATAAATTCTTCATGGAGAAATTGACGTATTACAAAGTCTTTAATGTTGTTTTATGAAATCTAATTACTCTATTTTCCTTGGTTTTTTCGTTACTGTCTATTTTTGTCATATCCTTGTGGTTATATCTCGGTGCTCCGTAATAGTATTTCCCTTACAATCTGTTTTCATCTGATCCTCCTGGTTATATGGGTGAATTCTGAAATAGAACTATAGGGTGTGTGTTTATTTTCATGAAAGTGAAACTGAATCTGTAAGAAGATGAATTGTGAAATAGAACTATAGGTTGTGTGTTGATTTTCATGAAAGTGAAACTGAATCTGTAAGAACTGAAAATGTAAGAACTCTGATAAATGAAAATAGAATTGTAAGAAGAATGTGTTGTAATTGATATAACTAACCTAGACATATTGGCAACTGTTTTGTGATGTTGCCTTCAAGTTTGCTAAATAGTTTGAAAGCATAAGATGTAACTTCAACAGTGGGTGGACCTCTTTAATAGTTTTTTGCACTTGAATTTAATTGGTGGACATGGATGGACATGGATTGCAATGGCTTCATTTTGAATGGGTGGTCTGGATTTAATTTGATGTGATCTAATGGTTGGGAATTGGTTATTTGTTGTCGATGTGCTTTGATCTGTTTTAATGAGAAATAGAGTGAGTTGGGTGTCATTTATTGCAGTTATTGGGTTTGGGTGTCATTTATCAAACAAAGTGGGTTTAAATGTTATTGGGTTGGGTGACATTTATTGAACATAGGGGGTTTAGTTGTTGAACAACACAACAGTTATGGCTGACATCCATTCCCTATTATTATGTGCAGGTATCGATATTTATTTGGGATACAAAGCTTCAGTTCTAATGAGTGGGGATTGAAGTGACTACTTCTGGAATAGACCATTTTGGAAACATTTATGCTTTTAGCTGTTTTCTAGTTGGGTCAATATGGTTTGCACTCTTAAGTATTAAGATACTATTTATGGACAGTTGTAGGTCCAATCAATGTATGGGGAAATTTTGGACATAAATTAATACTTATTTATACTTAATGTTATTTATCTTTGTTTAAATATTGGTTGCAAAAGTCTCAATTTATGATGGTTTGGTGAGACCAGTACTATATCAATCACCGGTCCCTTCACAACATTAGGAATCTCTCCCCTATTGGAATGGTGGAATAACTTTGCGAGATGCAAAAAAAAATCAAAAGTGGATGGTTGGCACATGACCGAGGATTGATGTGGCGAGCCGCTGTTATTGATGAGAAGGGCGGCACTGAGTTGGGTTCAACGCAACGCGGTGAATTAACTGACAGTTATTCTGAAATTCTGAAGTGACACCGGTTTGTGATACACTAACAAATATGCATTTAGAAGGAAATTTCACATATTACATGGCTGTTGTGGCAGAGCTCAATTTTTTTTATACAATACCGTTGGTGAACTTGGCGTCACCTGGAACCTTTTCGATAGGTATTCAATGGTCAATGTGCATTCGGGTTTCGTGTATGGTGAGACTCCCGCAGTTTCCTATGGGTCTCTGTGGGAGTATGATATTTGGTAGTTGAATGAAACTACAATATTTCAAAACGGTTTTGAACCGCCCGGGTAAGAAGTATTTGCAATTAGCAGAGCGGAGTTTCATGACGTTTAGAATTATTTTAGATAAATTTAGAATTCTTTCACTATATATCAGTATAGATTAATTTCAAGTACTGATTTAATATCAATAGAGAAAGATCAAATTTCTTCACGTTCAAACATTTTTAGAATGTAAAATATATTGTTTTATTTTTTATTGTTTAAATTATATCTCTGAATGGGTAGATTATATATAAGACCAAATAAAAATTTTAACCATAATATATATATATATATATATATATATATATATATATATATATATATATATATATGACAACATAAATTATTTAACATAGATCTTCCAATAGTTTATTTAAATATTTTTGAAAAATATAAGATTTAAAATCTGATTCACAAGTTTTTTTTTACTTCTAATTATTTAATAACATATTCATTTTTATTTTTAATTATAGTCAACATTATTTTTCTATCTAAAACATAATTTTTATTTTTTATTTTTATTTTAAAGGAGTATGGATTGACCGACAAATTTACACATCCCCTCATTTTGGGTTGTAGAATGAACCTCTCAACTCAATATAAAACACATTTGCCCAAAACATAATACCGTTGACACTTTATTCAAATTTATTTCCTCATAATTACGTTGATAGGCGTTTCCTTTGCTCGCTTTGGGTGGGAAAACATTGTTCACCTAGCGAATGTGAGAGCTTGAATTTCGCCCTTCCAACCAATTAAATTTTGCCATGTGTTTGTCTCTCCAACCAATGGAAATTTGACATTTGGACTATTCCCTTCAGCCCAAGTTCTCCCCATACTTTCGTGTGACAATTTTGTTCTCATGCCATCCTCCGCCATACCTGTAGTGTGACGGCCACATCATCCTCGACCATACCTCTGCAGAATTGAAGAGCATTCGGTCACGCCATCGCCAAAGGTAAGCATATGGTATCTCCAAAGGTAAGCATCGAAGAGAACTATCATGCTCTTTCACTGCGTAAAGGGTTATTTCATGTGCCTCTTTCCTACGTCCTATTGTCCACTAGAGGCACCGTTTTTGGTGCTACAGAGGAATGTCTTCTCATAGGGAGAAAGACAAAGCTGCCAAGGAGAGTCAGAACCATCAGAATCAACCTAGATCTGATAAAAACCCTAGACTATTAAAACGTGCAAAGAATTCCTTATTTTTTTCTATTTCTTCGGACGTTTTGAGGATACACGGAGCCATTTGCAAAATCAAAGATCTGTTTTGAGGATACACGAAGCCAATACATGGAGCCATTTGCAAAATCAGAGATCTGCATCGCCCATTATTCGTTTGAGAGAAGATGAAGGTCAGTTAATTAATGGTTTTCATGTTTCTGTTTAGGTTTTATTAGTAAACTAAATTACGTTACCCCAACTCATCTAAAAACCTTGAAAAAAACAAGAAACAAATTTTTGCTTGTTGCTAGGCAGTGTTTCTGGGTAAAGTGTAGATTCTGATGTGCATGTTATTTCCCATGGAAATCTCTGTAGAGGGTTTGCATATTAACAATGGTTGTTAGCGTTTGGATGGTTAATGAAGCCCATGAGGGCTTTTCTTTCAGCACTCAACCTATATCCAAATTTTCAATTCAGTCAGTCATCACTCCTCCCAGGCTTATTTATGGTACATCGGTGTTAGGGACAGGTCTTTGGACCTTTTTGGCCATACAAATTGTATATTTTAAATACTCTTTAAAACTATTAAGTTGTTTGGTGTGATTTTAAAATCCAGAATAGCATTTTGGGCCTTGGCATAGTTATGAGTCTCCTGTTGAGGATATATGTGAAAATATACAGCTTTGTTATGAGTTTAGATTTAGTGAGGCATGAATACTCTCTTTGGAGTGTTTTTTGATAGAACATAATGAATATTGTTTGTAATCCCTGGATCTATGATAAAGCATATAGGAAGCATTGGCTTTATGCCTTAGGGTTGTTTTGTTTTCATCTTTTGAAATGTTGAAACTTGCATCTGCAAAATGTACACTTCACTTCTATATCTAATAAAAGGTTACCAGTTTTTCCCATGGAATAAAAAAGTATATATGTCACCTGTCTCTGACAAGCAGACTGTAAAGTATTGAATGCATCATCAAAGGCAGCAACATGGATCCATATCCATAAATATCGTGTCAGGTTGTTCTCATCCTTTCCATCATTGTTAATAGCACATCCATCCTTCAACTCTGTGTTGGTTGTCTCTTTATGCATATTACTAGCAAATGGACACCACAAGTAAGTCACAGGTGAAATAGAGTCGTGAGGGGATTCCCCAACTTTATTCAACTGCAAATGTTGATTTTTAGACATTGCTCAAATATATAATTTGTTACAATCATATACTAGGTTTTCTGAGAAAAAGAACACAACATCCAAAAGGCCAGATATTGGTGTGGTTTGCATAGAAAAGTAAGAGGTTTGGAAAAAAAGTTTCATTGCAACAACATAGTAAAGGTTCTCAAGTTGTGGGGGTCATTGGGTCAAGTGGAGAAGGTAAGACAACTCTAGTAAAATAATTCTTCGAAAGGAAGAGTTCATATTATGGAAAATCCTGCATTTTATATGATGTAGGTAAGCACCCTTTATTCTCCTTGTTGAGCAAACTTCTTAAAGGCTTGAATCAATTTATCAAGTGATATCATCCTTTGCTTGCGATATATTGGGTTTTTTATAGCTTTATATCGATCTAATATAGTATATTTTACTATGGTTGCAGCTCACTAAAGAATTGCCAATACCAAGCAGTGATGAAGAACCAGATGAAGTGTCTGTTGTTGATTCTGAGGATGAACTCAATGACTCAAGAATTAAGCAAGAAGATGTAAGTACTTGTTTTTCAAACTTTCTGTAGGAAATGTTATGCATATATGTTGTCAAGTTGTCTATATAAAACTCAAAGTTGGGCCTGGCATAGTTATTCAATTTTATTCCAAATTCATTCTCTATCATTGGTAGTTTCCTTGTATTTATCACACAAAAATTACGTGTATGTTGTTGGTGGGTTCTATGCTTGAATTCACTCTTAAATCTAATTTTGTTGTCTCAGCTAGAAGGCTCTGTTGATGAGGAATCTGCAAGGTCTGATGAAGGATATGAAGATTTGGCTCCTTTTGATGAACAAGATGGTGACTATTGGTCAGAGAATTTAGATGGTCAACAAGCTGTAGGTAGTTTAGATGAAAATGGGGTTGACGACAAAAATTCAGTAGTTTTGCCTCTTGACAAAGGGAAGCAACACAATTTAAATCATGATACTTGTTCCTTTAATATGAATGGTACATGTTTAAAATCACATACGTTTGGTAAACATATTCTTAATGAGACGTCATTACAATCTGAATGCTTCTCGAGGAGAAGTCTCTCTAACATCTACCAGAAAATCAAGATCACATACTTCACAATGTCGCAGTGTCAACATTCGATCCCAAAGTGCCCCTGCTTTTGAAAATATACCTAATCAGTAATCAAAAATGATTTTATAGTAGGTTTCTAGTTGTATGTCTTGAAAATAGATAATCAGGTATGCTCAAGCAAAGTAGTTATATCTGTTGCAATCCATTTGTAAACCAAGTGTAAATGCTCAGGAGTATCTCAAATAACAGTAGTGGTTGTCTCTGATTTCCAAGGGGAAACAATCAAATGAATGATTCTATTGAGTTGAACAGTTTTGAGAAGCGTATTTACAACATTTTAACAAAGGTATGCAATATCATTCATCAAATATGTCTATGGGTGAAAGATTAGCCTACATTACATGTCTATAGGTTGTCTCTTTATGCACATTACTAGAATATGAACACCACAAGTAAGTCATAGGTGAAATAGAGTCATGAGGAGATTCCCAAACTTTGTTCAATTGCAAATGTTTATTTTTAGACATTGGTCAAATATATAATTTGTTACAATCATATACTAGGTTTTCTGAGAAAAAGAACACAACAAAGTCACAATAGGGAACCTATTTCCACAAACTGCCTTACCATAGCAGTCCCATAGCACACTGTATAATTCAGCGTTTTTCATTTCTGACATGGCTGCCACTGATGGTGGTGCAGGCTCTAGTACCATTCCTAGAACATTCAAAAGGGAACCCTGCCAAATATAGATAAGAGAACAAAAGTGCAATCAAAATAAAGTAATAAAAACAACAAAAAGGTAGCAAGTGCTTGAACTACATGCAAAAGAATGCTTCCTAATACTACAAAGTAAATCTATCAAGTTCAACATCCTATCCCTGCAGAACAACATTAGGAAGCAATGAATTAAAGAGTCAGCGACTGCACTTGCCTCAGGGCCCTCCAACTGAACAGTGCTAAAGTAGCTTGCATCATGCAACAGTGCCCTCAACTTGGACCATTTCAACACAACCCTTGATCCTCTGCCTCTGCATTTTAAAGAATTTTTAATCAAGGGGATGCATACTGAGATCCCCCTAGCCTAAGACGTTACTACAGTCCAATTTCCTGCTGCAGGAAAAGTGAAGGCTTATCTTTTATCTCTGAAATTTTCATAGGCAATTTTCTAAAATACTTTGGCATTAAATTTCATTCATTGTCACCACTCTGAATATACTGAACTACTTTTTTCACCTGAGCATTTGCATGTTGTGTACTGGTACAATATTTCAAAGTTTAAAAGTTTACAAAGATGATCTACACTTCAAGAAAGAAACAAATGCTTCGAGCATTTTAACGATACATTCTCAGAAGATGTGATCACTGATTTTACTTTGAAGGTTATTCTGTTCAAATGGGAACATGTGTCAAGCACTTAACACATCTGCAAAACTTGAAACCTGTGTCCAACAGGACAACACTATCCAGCAGGAGGGAGTATGTCCGCTTTAAGTTCACTTCATTTACTTAGTTTAATTTTGGTGCATTGTTAACCTAAAATGCAACATTTTGAAGCCATACTTTGCAAATAAAATGATCAAAGTTGTATTTTGTATGTAAAGTTGTTTCTTGATGTTATGACGCACTGCGAGTGTCATATATGCAGGCAATAAGAAAACAGAGAGATATAGTTTGAGAAAATAGGCAGACACAAGAAATCCAAATTCTAAACTTGCACAAAATTTTGCAGACCAAATTTTCGGCAAGCTTTTTAATGATGGTGAATTCCCACAATTGGCAATTTCTCGGAAACATAAACTTCTATTAAAGACAAGTCGAGCATTCTGTCAAACTCATTATTCTTCAAACACATGAAAGTATGAGATGGTTCATTGATGCTTACCTACCAAAAAAACCCCAACGGAAGATAGTAGCCCCATTTCTTAATCATTTTGAATCTCTTGGCATGCCAAACATGCATTACAAGCCTTGCAGTGTCATCTCTAGAGTATCCAAAACCACCAACACTCCCACCTTTGAGCTCAATTCTTCCGGCTCAAGGTTCACATATGTATGTACCAGGTATCTATAGCCAATATACACAATACATTGTCTAGATTTAATATGTCATTATACACATGCCATTATACACACTATACAATATAGATCACTATTAGCAAGTTGTAAAAGGTATCTTGAGTTTCACTCATTTAATTTCAATACACCTTTACATACTACACACTGTAAATCACTCACAGGTTGTAGAATATTTCTTGCTGCACTTTTGGTCCAACTATAAATATTGTCTTAGATTATTGTGATTATTACATCTTTTATGACTATTTTATTTGTTTACTCTATAGTTATTTTATTTGTTCATTGAACCGTGACATTTTGATTTTATTTGAAAGCCCTCAAAATAGTATGTATTCACTATGTTGTTACCAAGACATATGTTGAAATTGCATCTTATTGTGACTCCATTTCCAAGCATCTCTGTAGAATTGACAATGAGTGTATTATGTTATATAATAGCTAGATATTTTCAAATAGTGGTTCATAGTTACAAAACACTCCTGAGTTTTCAAACAAAAAAAATGTATTCCATTTGGCCCCAGACTAATATATGCCATAGGATTTCTCCCAGTGGAAACATATGATTATGAAGGAGACAAGCCCAAAAAAAAATTTCCTAAAAAGTTGAGATCTTTTCAATTCTTCTATAACTGAAATCTCTGACCTCAATACTGCCTTTTATTTTCAATTATCTGAATTACTTTGCATTTTCCCTTATATATGCCACCTTATTTTTTGCATGTTTTTTGTATATATATAAATGTTGTGTTTTTGCTATACTTTGAGGTCCATGTTTAAAAGAAAATTATTTAACATGTTTTAGGACTATGCAATGGATCTTTGGCAAACCAATGTTTTCAAATTAGAAGTTGTTATTCTTTAGTGATTCGTCTTGTGGGGAAGAGTTTGGACTAATTCAGTAGTTTGAACCAATTTTGTAGTAACAGTTTCTCTTCAAGTGGAAAGAGATGTTTTAAATAGATATTTCAAAATATATTCGCAATACCGTGCACCTTGAATTCACTATCAATGGTGTTTGTGATGTAAATTGCAAAGGATTGTGTCTCAGTTGTGGTACTAACCTCAATAGGAACAGTTGCACCTATGGAACCCAAAACGAATATGTTGCTTATGGGCCATTAGGGGCGTTGAAGAAACAAATGCAAAAGCAGTAAAATGTTATTCACATGGTTAACATAACAGGTATTTACTTCCATGTTACTGTGATTTTTTTAGGGAAATAGGTTTTTAGATAAAGCAAAGGGAGATGGTGAAATTGGTGAGGATGAAGAAGAGACTGAGATTGACTTGGATGACAAAATGCATTTCCCTGGAGAAGAGAAAGAAATATTCGGGATACCGTGCACCTTGAATACACTATCAACGGTGTTTGTGATGTAAATTGCAAAGGAATGTGTCCGAGTTGTGGTACTAGCCTTAATAGGAACAATTGCACCTGTGGAACCCAAAAGGGCCATTAGGGGTGTTGAAGAAACAAATGCAAAAGCAATAAAATGTTATTAGCATAACAAGTATTTACTTCCAATGATTTTTTTAGGGAAATATGTTTTTCTTTTTGAAAATGATGCTTCTATGAATCAGAGAAAGCCATCTTTATGCAAAGATATCATCAGCTTCCCAAATCCCTAGGGATTTAAGGGGAGATGCAAAGTCTTCAAAAAAGATGAAAGGACAGCCCAACCTCAAAATCTTAATTCACCAATTAGCATAATCCACAAAAATGGATTTGCTAAAAAAGGAAGTTAATTACATGCTTCACTCTTTCATATGGAATATTACAGGCAATGATGTGAGATATTATCCTGCAAGGGAAAGGATATGATTTGTATTTCTTTTCTATAATGAAAATCCATCATAAATTTATTTTATTTATTTTTTATTAATCTAACATTACATTTTATTAACATTACATTCTATTTCAATCTAGTTGTTTATTCTTATAAACCACCCAGATTATAGACGGTTCTTTGCACATCCTGGTGCAAATGCTAGTTATGATAGTTGTGAGGAGATGGTGCAAATGCTAGTTATCATAGTTGTGAGGAGATATAGTCTAACACAACACTAAAATATTGATTTAAAGTTGAATGCCAACAGGGAGTTCATTTTTCCAAGGGCCGAAGTACTAAATTTATTTTATATTATCTAACCACTTATATATCTTCGCAAAATTCGATTCGTAAATATTTTGTCAAAAATGATATCAACCATGTCGAAGGCTTGTTTCGAATTTTCGTTTCTTTAACTTGAAGTTCTAAGTTTGTGTTATTCAATGATTTCTATATTTCCTAAAAAGTGAAATTTGTAAACTTATTTTTTTACAGAATGTTATAAATTTAATGTTTGGCTGTTTAGGGTTGATTTGGTTATTTGTAAATTTTTTATTATTTTACAATTTTTTTTTAATTAATAAAAATCATTTATTTTTTTTTTATATCAACATGGCTTAGAATTACCATAATGAATTTTTTTTAATATGAACATGGCTTAGAATTACAATAATAAAATTATCTTTTTAGAGGAATTTGTATTTTTCATAAAATTAATAATTAACCTTACACATTATAATATATTAAAAATAATTTTATTTATTATTTTATAAAATAATAACTTAAAAATAATTTGTAAAATCAGACTGTTTAGCGTTAACTCTTTACAATAGCGTGATTCTGAAATCTCTCAACTCGACCTATAGATTTATTCTATAAAGTTAGAATATAGGACTCGCCTATTGCCTCACACACGAAATGGCCAATTATCATTGTCCGAGACTTCTACGGATTTTATTCCACGAACCCGTTCCGGAAAACATCAAAGTTAGGTTTGCTCAGGATTTAAAATGTCCTTGAATTAGCTTAACATAAAAGTAAACTTGAAGAAACTAAAGTCTCATACCTTTCAAGGTCGTTTGTTCAATAACTAGAATATAATAGAAGAAGGATACCGAGGTGGGAGATTTGTTTGGACGAGAAGAAGATACCGATGTGGGAGATTTGTTTGGACTATTAAAAATAGTTGTATCTCAGGGAAAAAAAAAAAAAAATTGTTTACAATATTTATGTTTGAATCATGTTTTTGATGGTGTAAATGAAAATACTATTGAAAACTTTTTCAACAGTCGAAATCATGAAATGTAATTGCTTTAGCCTAGATTTACAAAAATACTTTTCCAATTCTATTAAAATCTTGTCAAAATTTCTATGATTTTCTTGTCTACATGTGATTTACGCTGAAGTTATTCTTTCAAAGAAAAATATGTTTAGAATACAACGAATATAATATCATATTTTTATTTGAAATTTTGTCGGTTTGAGTTCAGAGATGCTAGACGTGCAGCTAAACAGGGAAATACCAAGGCACGTCAAAAACAATATGCGAGGGAACTAATAGAGCTAGAATGTCACGATGGGTATTTGGAGGGAGGTTTATTGCCCGAGGAATAAGGACGAGAGATTTGCAACAGGTATTGAGCCATTTCCTGAAAAACAACAAACACATGGCAGAAAGAAAAGCGCGTGTTTCTAGACACATATCATGCACAGATACTGTCTGAGCATTTTCTGAAAAATCACAACAAACTACCAGAAAGAAAGCCCGTTTTTATAGACGCACATTATACTTTGGGTATAAATACAAAAACATGGCATCACGCCCTATTGAGCATTGTTTGCTTACGAAGTGCGGTTCACTTGCTTTTGCAATGTATAGGTGGCACCATTGAGGTTTGGAATTTGGACACATGTTTTCCTCTGTGCCTATCATCCCATCACAACAACATTGGCATATGGAAACAGGTTCTACGGATTTGAAGATTGATTTCTCCCGCTCCAGTTTCGGTTGAAGTTGATCCTGGGCCGCTACTTCACCAACATCATCATAGATATAAGGTATTTTTTTCTTTTTCTTTTTATTTGGAGTAAAGAGGATAGAAGTGAAATATGTATTGTTATAGACTATAGAATAGGAAAAAGTTTATGCACATGCACTCAACAATATATTGACAAAAAAGTTTGTTTTAAGCAAAAATGTTAAATTTCATAGAAAATAAAATTTCGTCATCAAATCGATAAAGCTTTAAATCAGTTTGTTCATCCATCACAACTGTAAGATTGAAGGTTCAAGAAGAGTCACACCACTCTGAAAAGGGTACATCTCCCAGCAGTGAATCTAAGAGTGATTCATCATCTTCATGAGACAATAAAAAACCTAGAAGCATCAAAGAAATATATGAGCAGGAGCATGACTTTCATCAAAAAAATCTATTTGTTTTTCTTTCTTGTTGACCAACCCATTTTGAAGAGGCAATAAAAGAGAAACATTGGGTTGATGCAATGAATCAGGAAATTGCAGCCATAAAGAAGAATGAGACTTTGGAACTAGTTGATCTCCTAAGAGACAAAACCAGCATTGGTGTTAAGCCCGTAGGAAATACCAAACTTAATGAAAAAGAGAAATTGAGAAACATGAGGTCATGCTAGTTGCGAAAGGATTCTCGCAATAGTTTTGTGTGGACTATGGTGAAGCATTTTCTCCAGTAGCAAGGTTAGACACAACCATAACTATTGAGGCCACAACAACTCAACACAGATAGAAAGTTTTTCACCTTGTTGTAATTTTTTTTGTCTTAAATGGTATATTGCAAGAAGAGAACCTCCTAGTTTTGAAGTTGTAGGATAGGTGCATAAGGTGTACAGGTTGAAGAAAGCCTTATACAACTTGAAACAAGCTCCCCAAACTTGGTACAGCCAAATTGATACTTACTTCATCAAAAGTGGATTTTGCAAAAGCAACCTGAGCCAACTCTATATACCAAAACTCATGAAGGTAAAATTCTCATTGTTTTTCTTTATGTTGATGATTTTCTTTATATAGGTAGTATGATTTTAGAATAATTCAAATCTCCCATTGATATCAACTCGTGAAGTACTTCTTAGGTATTGAAGTTCAACAATTTGCTCATGGCATTATTATTTGTTAACAAAAATATGCCACTAACATCCTCCAAAATTTTAGAATGATCAACTGCAAATTAGTTGATACTTCAATTGCTCTAGGCACTAAATCTGATCAAACAAGATGTAACGCCACTAGTTGATTTCACATTGTATAAAAGTCTAGTTGGTAGTCTTTTGTATTTTACTGCAACTAGACCTGGCATCATGTTTGCAGCTAGTTTTGTTTACACATTGATACTCCAATTGCTCCAAGCACTAAATCTGATCAAACAAGATGTAACGCCACTAGTTGATTCCACATTGTATAAAAGTCTAGTTGGTAGTCTCTTGTATTTTACTGCAACTAGAATTGGCATCATGTTTGCAGCTAGTTTTGTTTACATGTTAATGCAATCATCTAAGGTTTCCCATTGGAAGGTTGAAAAAAGGATCTTGAGATTTGTTGTGGGAATAGTAGACTATGGCTTGTTCTACTGATATTTTGAAGATTACTCACTTTTAGGCTCTACAGATAGCGACTATGTAGGAAGTTTAAATGATCACAAAGGCATCTCAAGGTATGTTTTTCATGTGGACACCTATATGATATCATGGGCATCCAAAAAACAACCCATTGTTTCAATATCTTCTACAAAGGCAGAGTATGTAGCTGCAACGTTAACAACTTGTCAATCAATGTGGCTGTGAAGAATATTGGATGATCTTTCAAATGTTCAAAAGGGGCTAAGTCCTATTTTTTGTGATAACATCTATGTCAATTCTTTGTCCAAAAATCATTTATTTCACAAAAAAGAAGCATATTGAGACACGTTTCCTTTTCATTCATGAGCTTTTCAGTGATGGAGATATCTTACTTCATATTTGTGGATTGTGAGATCAACTTGCAAATATTTTTACAAAACCCTTGGACAAAACTATATTTGAATTTAAAAGAGAGCACTTGTCAATAGTTGTAATAGTTTAGATTAGGAGGGTGTGTTGAGAGAATTAAATAGTTTAGATTAGGAGGGGGCATTGAGAGAATTAATCTCATTGTCTATTAGGTGTCTACTAGGTGTCATAAGTATGTTTTTATTCACTTGAGTTTAGTTGGAATTTGAAACTTTCTCCAACCATTTATTGTTGTTTGTTTCCTTGTCTCCTATGTACCTTTTTTAAATGATTTTAAATAATAATAAAAATTTGTTAATTACATTTTTAATTTTGAGGTCATTCTCTATGTATTTCTGCCTCTACGTTCTTTGTCCATTACATGCCTTTAAATGTGAATTCAAACTGACACCATGTCAAATTAAAATATAATATTATATTTTATTAACAAATTTCACAACCTTGAATGGTATAATTGTCTGATTTCTTTTATTTTAAATAGTTCATCAACATTGTATTATATTTTTTTAACTAATTTCACAACCTTGAATGGTATAACAATCTCATTTCTTTTATTAGTCCCTCCCATATGGCAATGGCCAGGGACTATAGTAATCGAAAAATGTGGGTCAACATTAGTTTGAGCTGATTACCATTCGGAATAAGTTGGTCACTCATTATTCATTGCTAAAGTTTTAGGCTCATATCGCTTTCACAGTCTTATCTGGCCTCTTCCCGAGGCGGGGAGGAGGAAACCATAGGTTATATTCATCTTTTTAGACTTGTGTCCTTCATATTTTAGGAGACATATTTTAAATCTTAACATTAGTTTAAAGTTATTAAATGCTACGAAAATTTTATTCCTAAACCTTCATCCTGGTTTCCACTGCTGCCACCTATTTCCATTGCCACCACCTTGTAACTTCCACCTACACCTTTCATGACAATGACACAAACACTACAACTACACGTTGCATGTTGGTGCCACAAATACTGCAATGGAAATAGGAAGTATGGCCTATAAAAAGTACTACCTCTACTTTTGTCCACTGTGTTGTGTGCTCCATTGTACGAAGAAAAATTGCAACTCAAATTGTTGGTTCTACCATTTATGTTGATGGAATTACTAGTTCTACCATGTTCGTTGATGGTTCCTACTATATGTTGATGGAATTACTGGTTCTTCCATGTCCGTTGATGGTTCCTACTACTTTAGCGCATGTTGATGTTGTCGACTCTACAACTGAGTTACATATTAACTGCTTCGTATGAACTCCACATAGGTCATTCACTTATGAACTCGGATCATGCACTTATGAACGCAGTGTTCTTTTCTTGTAACCCGCTTCGGTTGTAACTGGCTTAGGCTTTGGCTTTGTTCCTTTCCTGTAACCTGCTTTACTTAACTAGGCTTCAACGTTCTTGGCTTTCCTGTAACTTGCACTTGTCTTCCACAACTCAACCTTCAACCTTCTTCTGCACTTGTTTGCACTTGTCTTCCAAGATCAAAGTGTATTGAGCTTGGTGTCTCTGTTCAACGCCCCTCCACAATGCGGCATGCATCTTATCGATGAAGCAATAATCTTATTGGTGAATTTATTGTTGGTTGATTGGACACAGAGGAAGGCACCTGCTAATAGCTAAAATAGTAAAAAATACCAGTTGGAAGAGTAAGAATTTATCTAGTAAGTTATCTTTACAAGAAAAATTATATAAATTATCTATTTCAATTCTGCTTCTGGTTATGTTTCTTCATGTTTTCATAACATAGTGTTTTCATAACATTCAATATTCAAAAATAACAGTTATATTTCCTACCCCTTTGTATTCACTGATACTACATTTTTCTACACCTCTGTATTCACAACTACTTCTTCGTCAAGTATTGAAAAGCATGGAGTTACCTAAAAATGGAAAGGGATTGCATGTAGGGCAGGGAGAGTTACAGCTGTAAAATTTCCAGAAGATGCCAAAATCAGAAGCGTCCATTCACCGCGTGGCCACTCCAACCGTTGCATCTACCGCGTGGCAGCTCCAATCGGCTTAAATGACCTCGTCTTTCCACCGCTTAATAACATAGAACATAGAACATGTTTCCATAATAACATAGAATTATTTCCTAGCATTTAATAACATGAAATTAATGTTAACATTAGTTCAGATTCTCAAAAATATGAATGGCATAGGTCAAAAAGATGACAACGGTGTTTTGAAGCTGCTTTTTTCATTTGAAATAAAACCTCTGGCTCTGTTTCTCACACAAAAGGCTGCAAGGGCTAATCTCAACTAACTATTACAAATTTCCAGGGATAAAATAAAAATAGTTTTAATTTTGTTGCATAATATTTGGAATTCTGGTAATGAGCAATGGCCTTCAAATATGGAAGATGTGGCCAAAATAAGCTTTGCTACCTTTCAATCATGTTCTAGTAAATCTTTGACCAACCGTCTAAGAATGTGGGATATGCTCTGTCATTATTATCACCATATGGCACTATCTGAGCTTGGAAATCTGATTGCCACATATTCTAGAAATGATCTTCGACCTAATGATTTCAAAACCTGGAAATGCTCAATAACTTTAAGAATAAATTGGGTATGGTTTGAGGGATAAACCATGGCCAAGCCGTACCAAGAGCGTGAGTTGAAAGAAATAACAGTTCGTACCTGGAGCTGAGCCGAAGATGAGCTTAGCTATGCTCAGATAAGTTATATTTTAGATCTTCCCAAACTCTAACTCAGAAACTGTTGCTACCCTTCTAAATGGAATTGGTAGGAATGCTCGCTGAAATGGAATCGGAATTGTTATTCGCTCTAAATGGAATTGGTAGGAATGCTCGCTGAAATGGAATCGAAACTGTTATTCACTCTTTATCTGGGACTCTAACTCATCCACCCATCCATATAGGGATTATAGCCATCCTACTGCGCTGCCTTAGCTCTCCCTAATGATTAGCCAGCATAAAGGCATAATGAATTAGTTTCAGATTTAGGGAGGCTACACTTGTTCAGCATGCAAACCACATGCGCCTTTCATATAGCTCTACCTCTTGCGTAACATCCTTTCCAAAAAATGCATATTGTGATACATCAAACGGGTCATTAACTCTGAATGCATGCAAAAGCCAATTGGCTACAACCAATGCGCAATATGAAAATTCCCCAAATATGACTAAAAAACTCAAATTAGTAAATTAACCCTTACAGTTTTCATTAGGCCAAAGCACATTCACATTAGAACATTATCCATTGAAAAATATCCCTTATACTTTTTTTTGTATAGAGTGTGCTGGCAAGGCCATTCTCACATATCATTTCCACAGGTAAATTAATTATTCGAGCCTTTATCCTTCTGCTTCACATAACTAATTTAACATGGAAACAAAAATCAGTGAAGTAAGATATCGAATTCCATAAATCATTTCTTACCGAGGTAAGAAAACTAAAATTTCAAATTTATTTATGTACAAATAAATAAATTTCTGAGAAATCTACTCAACTCCCAAGGTCTCAAAGTCATGAAAGCGTTTTTCCATCATTTTGTCAACAACCAAATAAATGGAATACTTACACGCATGACCCCAATAACCCAATAATTGTTACTAAAAGTCGCTAAACCTATCCTTACGGATTTAAATCTTTACCATCCAAATCTAACAACTTCTTACCAACTATGCCTTAAATAAATCTCAAACTCGCGGATCCAGTCCAATATAAAAATACTAAAAAATGTTGAACCACAAGAGACTTCAAAACTGCACCAAACGACTTAAACCTTTACAAGCAGCAGAATCTATCTTCTGGCAATACAATACAAAATTATACAACAAACTGCATGGCGAAAACACGAATATTCCCGCACAGATGGACGTTGCCTTGTTACTTGATGCCTTTTGATTAACTCCATCCATAGGAATAGCAAATCCAACTAATAGGACAAATGGACTATCCTTTTGTTATAGCTCCAAATCTCACTCTTATGGTTTGTGATGCTGTACTCATGGCCTAGGGCAACCCCTCCTTCCAGACCTGGTCCTAAAATTTAAAATACAGTGTTTTATCCCTTATACGCGACATTTCCCTGAGTTAAACGCGTGCATACGCAGGTATGTGTATAACCAACCCGCGTGTATGTATTAAAACACTTAAAAAAATATAAAACTCCTTATTTTCGGGCGGAGATCGCGGGTTTTACCTGCTGATCACCTGTTAGTGCCTGTGGCCCAACTATTCCCAACCAACTCCTAACTAAAAAACTACTTTGGAGATGGTATAAAAAGACCTCAAAGGGAAGGCCTAAAGGGAGGAGAGAAGAGAGAGAGAGGTTATTATGCTGAGATTTTTCCCTTGACCAGGTCTGAAGTCCCTTGTGCCTTCTGCACTTCCCCTATTTTGTACAGGAAACCTTTGTTTCCTTGTGTGTTGATGTTCATCCACCATTTATGACATCATGGAGAGAGTCATGGAAGGAGTTTTGTTAGAGGCTTGAGGCTGGAACAGATCCGAAAGGAAGCTTTGCTTGGAGCCTGCTGAAGGTGACTCAAGTGAAAATATTCCTTTTTATGTACTTTATTTGTCTATAATAAAAGAAACACATGTCTTGGTTCCCGAAATGAATCTTCTTTATGTTAATGATATTCATGTTTAGAATTCATATGTAAATGGTTGTTTGGATTTCATAACTAACTACCTTTCTTTATAACATGAAGATGGTTTCTTTATAAGTTTTTGCCCATGTACTGTTGTATTCTTTGAATTGGTTGTTTTGCAGGACAAAAGAGAAGAAGGGAACTCCAAGAAGGGTTTGGACCCTAAAGGCCTTCTCAAACGTAGGACCAAAGGTACGTACCCTTATCATAGAATTTGCTTATAATAGCATAATGGCTGTATGAATGTATATTTCTTTGAATAGATAACTTTTAGTCTGCTAGGGTTTCAACCGAAAAAGCCCTAGGGGAACATTTCCCTCTATCAGAATTGGCAACTCCGCTGGGGACAACACTCTTGTTGTTCCTAGTTTGGGTGTTTTTCAAGCCAATAAGGGCTCAGCTGCCTTGTCCGCTTGCTGTTACTGTCTGGTCTATTTTTGAACTTTAAGTTTTGTCAGTTTCTTCAGTTTTCCTTTTTTATTTTTCTTGAAGCTTTTCATATACGATGTTTTTCTTAGATACAGAAGCTTATATACGCTTGTTTCTTTGAGTGAACCCGCGTATACGCTGGTTTCCTCAAACACAGTCGCGTATACACGCAATCTGTACATAAGTACAGTCGCGTATATATTGCAATTTTCAAGGTTTATAAATCTTTTTAGTCTCTGAAGGTTTGTCTAGTGGTTTGAGTCAGTCTGAAACAGTTATTTTCCAGTATCAGTTATTTGTTTTACAGCGAGCATCTCGTTCCGAATTCTCTCTGATTATAAGGAGTATTGGTCTTGTTTTTTGTTGATTGCAAGCGTAATCGTTTTTTGCTAAAGCACGCAAGATTTCTTGCTAGAAATCTTGGCTACTCTGTTTCATCAGGGTAGGAAGATTGAATTCAATATTTGTGTTAATCTTTATTTTGGGTGAATTTTTGTTTGCTTGACAAAACCGCTTTGTGACCATCCACTTCTTTGTTTCATGAAAGTTGTTGATTGACACTTTCTTGGAATTTGTCTTTTTGATCTTTTGGTTTTCATTGCTGCTTTTGATTGTTAAGAGCGATTTCAAACACATTTATTTTTGTTGAGTCTTCATCCATTGTGTGGTGTCAATTCGCAAAAGTGTTTAATTGCCTATTCTTCAATCACAAGTTTCAGTGTTGTTGAGAGCATTTTTTGAAAAGACTTTTTTGTTTGTTGCTTTGAAGAAAATCTTTTGAAAATCTTAGTTTTTCTTTCTTGAACTTGCTTTTCATTTGGTTTCCTCTTAGTAAGTGAAAGTGCTTTATGTTTGTCTTAGAACTTGTTTTTAGTGTTTAGACGAAATGAATGGTAACATTTCATATTCCATCTAGGCATTTTAAGTGGCAAGATAAAGATTGATAAGCAAGCAACTTTCATTTTTTGTTTTTAGAGTAGTTTTGAATCTTGCATCCACATATATTTGTTGCATTAGGATAGATTTGCATCCCCTTTTTAGGCATATATAGCTTTGTTAGCTTTTGTGAGTGTGAAGTGTGTATTAACGAAAAGAATAGAAAAAATTGTTTTATTAGAAGTACCTCTGAACCCTATAGAAATTGCTCTTCATCGAAAAACGAAAAAGTGCATGTACATGTACTTAAGTTTTTATTAATTTCTTTTGCGTCAAAAAACACCACTAGTTTCACTTCCGTTACCTTGTGACTTAAAGAACAGCCTAATAAAATCAAGCGCTAACTAAAATTCACTAGAACTTTTTGTTTTAGTCAGTTACGCCAACAAGATTAAGATTTTAGGGCCTTGGATTAGGCGAGTGGAGAGTTAACTCTCCAAGGCCATATAAACGTCAAACGTAGGAGTCTGAATAAAGAGAGAAAATCCAATAGCGTTAGGAAGACCAGGAAAGCTCCGGATCTGGGAGTTAAGCACGAGGGTCTGTGAAGACAGGGAAGAGAGATACCCCCTCTCCTACTTGTCCGAACTTACCTCACAACTTTTCCGCCTGGCTTCTGCGATGAGTTGGTATCCATAGTTGCTGCTCCTAGGGAACTACACAGGTGGCTGCGGAGGGGAATCCCATGGCACCTGAGGTTGACGTTGCATCACTCTCGACAGTACTACTGGAGGGCACCCTTGCGAAGCTTTGGGGCTTGCACTAGCACAGGCTGTTGTTAGGAGGTCAGCGTAACTTCCTCTGATACCTTCGCTGATAGGACTTGGCCCTCATCATCCTAGACTATTTTCGGAAGGCGCCTTATTTCACTTTCTCGTATTTTGGTGTCCGGTCGTAATCACCTGGAGTGGAAATACTTGGAAGTTGTTTGACTGGCTGTATCTTTAAGGACTTTATAGTGTGTGCTCTGTGCTCCTAGTTGGCCTAGCTTTCAATTTTTTGAGTCTTTAGTTAGATCATAACAAAAAATTCAAAGTGGCTGACCGATCTCCTAGACGGTCTCGAAGACTTCGTGGTCTTTCGCCACCAAGTTTAGAGCCTTCTCCTAGAAGGCACAAAGGCAATACTACCGGTGGGTTCCATCCCACGCCGGTTGACGCATCGGGGATTGATCCTCCTCTCGGGGGCATTAGCGGCCAAGCAAGGCCTAGCACTTCTGAACAAGAGAGGGACACTCCAGTCCTTTCTCGAGTTCTCTTTCAAGCGGAAAATAACATAGAGGTAGAAGAGCTTTCAGAGTCGTTAGCGGCTCCAAATTCTCCACTACCATCTAGTCATCCAGACGTACTGCAATACGTTGGGACTCTGACGCATAGACCATCAAGTCCAGGTTACGCTACGCGCTTACCATCGATGACCACTACTGGAAGCATGGCTTCTACAAGTGCTACGACTATGCAAACCCCAACATCGATGCAAGGGGGGGGAACCATTTCCATCTCCTCTGCTTCCTTGTTTGGATCTTTTGCTAGCACATCTTTAGTTGGGTCTACCTCCATTCCGTCCACGAGTGGAAATGCCCAAACCAATGCTTTTGGTATTGGATTCTTCCCATTTGGCACCCACTCACAGGGTATTCCATCGATTCCGTTTAGTGCCGCTATGTCCATGATGGGCGGATCGGCTTCATTCCAGGGTTTTCCTTTCGGAAGTGGTCATATACCACATTCCAACCCAACGATAGGATCCATGCCATTTTCTTCTATAGGACAAAGCAGCAATCCTTTCTAAGGTTGGAATAACCCTAGGGTTAGTAGCACGGGAACTGGGAATCCGTTTATCGGCCAACAAGGGAATAGGTCGTACTCCACGGTTAGTTCGTTTCAAAGTATTCATCCCCTTGCTTTAGCTTGGAATCCGTATCAGGGGTTATCAACTCCTTACAATCCTTTAGGAGGAAACTTTGCTGGTTATGGAGGCTATACGGCCGGAGTTGGTCAAACTCCGAATTTTGCTGGACCACAAGGCTTGCCTTTTGGTTCAGTCGGTTCTACTGGTTACTTCGGGCAGCCTGGTGCCTCCCAAATTCCAGGACAATGTTTTCAGAACTTTGGGAGTTCTGCCCAGTCTGGGTGGAATCCCCAAGGTCCTCCTAGGCTTCCGTTTCTGGCAATGTTAAACTTGCCAGATCTCACTAAGTTAACAAATGACCCAATCAAGTACAATCCGGCCTGGCCTCCGGTCCTAACCAAACTCCCTTCGGACATTCCAAAATTCGAAGGGAAGAGTGGTGAGGACCCAGGTGACCATGTAACCACATTCCATTTGTGGTGCTCATCTAACTCCCTTATCGATGACTCGATTAGGTTGAGACTCTTTCAGCGCACCTTGACTGCTAATGCGGCCAAATGGTATATAGAGTTGTCAGGGTGCAGCTTTACATCGTTCGCTAACTTAGCCAATATTTTCTTAAGTCATTTCCAGTTGTCTGTCCACTATGATACCAGAACTGAACTTCTGGACACCTTTCGTCAGGATAAGGCAACCCACATTTCTGACCACATTCAGGAATGGAGATGGAGAAAGAGGCTCATTCAAGCTGAAATCCCTCCAGAGTACCGTCTCGAGTGGTTTTTGAAGTCGTTACAACCCGAGATCTCCAAGGATGTCTCCATGTCTGGGGTCTATTCTGAGGAGCAAGCCATTTTTAGGGCCCAGCAATTAGAATTGATCTACTCTCAGTCTGGGATCCTACAAAAATACTTGCCAGACGCTCCTGGATCTACGGTTGACGTAGCTAAGTCGAAGCTAGGACCGCACGCGGATGGTATCGTTGGGTCAGTAGACACAACTATAGATCCTGACATGGCCAAGTTGGTTGAGATCTGTCTCACTTCCACCTTCTTCAGTTTTGAACGAGAGTTCTTCGAGCAAACATGTGGGGTGCCAATGGGATCCCCCCTTTCCCCTATTGTTGCTAATCTGTTTATGGAAGATTTTGAGTCTAAGGCTCTGAACTCTTCCCGGCTCCTTCCTAAGCTTTGGAGGAGGTATGTGGATGACACCAATGTCATCTGGTCTCATGGCCTGGTTGAGCTTGATCTCTTCTTCGACCATCTCAACAGGCAATCCTCGGCCATTAAGTTCACTAAGGAGCAGGAGGTAGATGGTTGCCTTCCTTTCCTTGATATTCTTATTTCTAGGAATGATGATGGCTCCCTCGCCCATCGAGTTTTCTGGAAGAAAACTCATACGGAGCAGTATCTTCATTCCAGTTCCCACCATTTCCCGGCGCAGAAGATGGGTGTCCTTAGTACCCTTGCTACTCGGGCCCTGAGGATCTCAGACAAGAAGAGCTTTGAAAAAGAAAAATCCCATTTGCTGGATGTCTTTGTGGAGAATGGTTATAGCAGATTCTTGGGTCATAGGGCTTTCCTTAAAGCCTCCAGGAATTCTATGGCTAAAAGAGAACCTAGAGATCGTATTCCAGGTGTCCATCTTCCTTATGTTCAAGGGACCACTGATAGAATTGGCAGGATTCTTAAGAGGCATAATGTCCCTGTGACCTTTAGGCCCCTGAACAACATTCGTATGTCCCTCAGATCAGTGAAGGATCCTATCGACGCTAAGGATATGAAGGGCGTTTATATGATCCCTTGTTCTTGTGGGACCCCATATATTGGGGAGACTGGTCGTTCCATTAATCAGAGGATTAGCGAGCACGCAGCGGATCTTAAGCATAAGAGAGCTAAGTCTTCCGCTTTGGCTGAACATGCTGAGAAAACCAATCATCATGTTTGTATTGAAGAGGCCAGTGTTATTGCTAAGGTTTCGCATTTCCACCATCGGAAATTCAGGGAAGCGCTTGAGATTGAAAAGAGACCAAGAAATCTCAATAGGGATGATGGATGGAAAGTCAGTAGGTGTTGGATCCCTGCCCTCTCGTCCTAGTCGTTTTTTCATCCTCTTTGTTTTTTGTCGTTTTTTGTTACTATTATTTTATTTTATTTTATATATATATATATATATATATATATATATATATTTTTTATTATATTATATTTATTTATTTATTATTTATTTATTTATTTTTATTTTTATTTTATTTTTTTATTTTATTTTTTTATTTTATTTTTTTATTCATTTCTTTATCATTTCTATTTTTATTTTTAACTAATTTATTTTTATTTTAATTTTAGTGTCTTTTCTATTTTTTTGTTTTCTCCTTTCTTTCTATGTCTTCTGATATTTTGTAGCCCTCTTATTTTGATGTCCTTCTTTTAACTAATTTTGTCCGTTAGATTTTTAACCAATTTTGGCCTTGTTGTCCTTATAAGGTCCTTTTTTACCTTTTCTGTATGATTCTTCTAAATAATATTAATTTATTTTATTATATCTTTTTCCTTTAACTTATGGTAATAATTTCCTTTTATTTATCAATGAAATTTAAATTAAATTATTATTTTTATATTAATAAAATGGAAATAAAATTATTATTTTAGGTCATTTATTTAACTAACTTTAAATTATTAATCAAATGATTCTTTTAATTAACATTATTTTATTTATATATTCTATTAAGGCATTTACTAATTTTCCCATTAACTTATAATAGTTATCTTTGATTTTCTAACTTAATTACCTTTTATCTATTAATAAAAATTAAATAAAATTATTATTATTTTTATTAATATAATTTAAATAAAATTATTATTTCTATATTTATTTTTAGGTATTCTATTATTATAATATCTAGTCAACTTATAATATGAATAAAAATACTAGTCAACTTATGATTTTAATTAATATATATATATATATATATATATATATATATATATAATAACTATTTAATAATTTGAATAAAAAATAAATAAATAAATAAATTATCTAACCAACCATTAAAATTATTAATCCTACCTTTATAACCTTATATATATATATATATATATATATATATATATATATATTAATTTAAATAAATAAATAGATTCCCTTTTTAAAACCAACCTTTTTACCTAATTTAACTTATTTCCATAAGAAAGATAATAATAATTATAATTATAATAATATCATTAAATTAGTAAATAAGAATTTGACCTGGGTCCTAAGGTCAAAATTAGCTGTTAATTTAGCCGTTGGAGACTCTGCTCAGACTATTTATCATGCTAAGCTCGATCTGTTTCTTCAACTTGTCCTGACAATGAACCACACTAGTTGGTTCGAAACCCGTCGACAAATGGTATTCCATGTGATTTTCGCCGAAGAATCTTTCTTAACTTGATATGGATCACAGAAGCCTGAACTCTATTACAGTGAACTTGTTGAATAAATTGCACCAGTTGTCCTTGCAAGTTGCTTCTAACAACCAAGTCACATCGTCTAATCCCCCCGCTTCCCAAACTTCTTCAATAAATGCCGTCCAATCTGATAACCCCAAAGGAAATCAAAATTCCAATGGGAAAAAGAAAGGACGAGGTAAGAAAAAGAACAAGGATGGGAAGCCTGATGCAAATAAATCCGGCAACAACGCTGGTGGTGGTAGAAATGAGTCGAGAAAGAAAGTCAAGTTTCCATGCAAATTGTGCAGTGGAGACCATCTAACTCATCTCTGCCCCAAGATTGAAGACGCTCAGCGCTTGTTAGGATAGCAAGGGACTTCTAGTTCTCAAGCTGTGTTAACCAACCCGTTTCCCCAAGGGCAGCAACTTCTTGTTGGCGCGAGTTCAAACCTTGGAACCTCCACAGGGGGCAACCAGGAAGGGGACAAGTCATCAAATGTTTTCATGATGGGTGCTCACGCTAACGTGACCACACGGTCATGCGATTATGGTGAAGGTGAAACTTCCAAGGGTAAATCAATTCTCGAAACTAACAACCCACTTCATATTGAGCGACCTTCTATCGAGACTATACCTCGGGTACCGAAAGGTTCCGTAAAACGTGCGAATATCAACCCTAATATTAGGGCAACCCAGAATTACTCCATTGTTGAGGATCTGGCTCAGAGTCCATGTGCTATGTCCACTTTAGAGGTTCTCCAGTCGTGTCCTGCTCAACGAAGTGCCTTGCTATCGGCAATGGGGGCAGTGGATCCAAGTAATTCTTTAGCTCTCACTTTTGATATGAGTAATGTCAAAAAGAGACTTCCTCATCACATGGCTTTCCAGATAAAGTCTACCTACCAGAAAACGAATATTTTTCGGACGGTTATAGATGAGGGAGCTTCCACGTGTGTCATGTCTATGTCATGCTGGAAGGCCATTGGATCACCATCAGTTGTTCCTTCACCTACCCTCTTGACAGCGTTTGATGGTCATTCTCATAGGCCATACGGGATTATCCCGGCCTTTCCTATATGTGTTGGAGGAAAGGTCGTTAATATTGAAGTAGAGATCGTAGATGCTAACCTAGACTATAATCTCTTCTTAGGAAGGAACTGGGTCTACGAAATGGATGTCGTTGTTTCGACTCTGTTTTGTGTCATTTGCTTTCCTTATGAGGGGAAAATCGTTAAGGTTGATCAATTGGACTATTGCCCTGTTGATCCTCAAGCAGTGTCTGACTCTACTATTCCTTTAGTGGGTAACCCCCGTCCGCCTATTGAGAGTCTAGGAGTCGGGATGTACTCTTCATTGATGGGTACGTTTAATCTTCCCCCTCCTACAACTGGGATAGATACAATTTCATCCTCCTAGGATCCTTTACAGAGAGAGTTTGTTCAAACTCCTTATTCTTTGAAACCTGGAACCTTACCTTCATCTGTGACCACATCAGGTGACGACAAGGTGGGTGGAATAGGATCTCTTATGTCTGCAGTAGAGCTTAGATGTGAATCTATCGATAACTTTGTAGATAACCATTCTACTTCTTCCTCTGGGAAAGAGATAGATGGTGATGTGGCTCATTTTCGGACCCTTGATTCCACCTCTGCATCGGATTGCTTGGATATTGTTTTTCCATCGGATGAAGTGATATTCGAAGCAATGACAGCTGTAGATCGACCTTTGGAAGATTTACATCGTCGGTTACACTTTCATTCCCCTATGCATGAAGTCGAATCTCGATCCTCCAATTCGACTAGCGATGTTTGTACGGTCCCTTTGGCTCCAACACATTCATTTGCCAAAGGGAGTATATTGATTGGTTCGCTCGTCGTACCTATAAACATCCCTAGGAGTAAGTCGGCGGAGCCCCCTGACGGGCTCCACCAAAAGAAGTACTTTGCTTAGTTTTGGCCAGGCAATGGCTTCTTTGTATTTTATGTATATTTGTACATATATCGTCGAGAGTTTTCTGATAACAACACTTTTTGGTTTTCCGTGGCAGGTGTTGATGGATGATTCGATCTATTTTGGGTTCACCGATGGTGGTAGTCGGCACACTCGGAATCTTGCTTCCGCAGCTTGGGTACTCTATTATCCAACTGGTCAATTGATGGCATCAAGAGGCGTGTGCATCAGTCCTGCTTCAAACAATATGGCCGAGTATACTGTTGTTATTAATTTATTATCCGAGGCAATCTCTCATGGGATTGACTCGTTGTTAGTATATCTTGATTCTCAATTGATAGTGTCTCAATTAAATAACATTTATCGGGTACGGGATCCATCTTTATATCGCCAGTGTTTAAGGGTGAGGTTGTTGCAAAGATCATTTATGTATATTAATTATTTGCACATTCCAAGATCTCATAATTGGTTAGCTGATTCTATCGTTAATCAGGCATTAGACTGGCACATCAATCATTCATCATAATCAAATCAAGCATCAAAAAGTCAAACTGTATCTATATATATATATATATATATATATATATATATATATATATATATATATATATATATATATATATATATATATATATCGTAAATCGTCTCGAGTGTACATATGTGTGTCCAAAAAATATACAAAATTGGGACTCAAATGCCCATAATCATGTCTGGCATATCTAATGCCTCGGCTCAGGATGAGCGTCTAAGTATGTCACTATAGCATTGGCCACACGCCGAAAAATGCGAACCCAGTCACGTGGCATGCCAATCACATGACGCTGCATATCCTCAGGAAGGTCCTCTATGACGGCCATCGGTACTCGGTAGCTCAATCTTGCCAAGTGTCGCTGGACGTTGTTTAGAGTCCGTTCTGTATCAGCAGCCGCCTCTTCGTCTCCTCAGCCGCGCCGTCCATGCCGCGGGAATCCATCTGGTCGTACCGGCCCGATGTCTGGAACATGATCATCATATCAGTCATTTGAATCTCATCAAAAAATATTTTTCAAAATTCATTATTATATTTGAAAAATCCAAAAAATCATAAAATCAAAAAATCTTACCGATCTCGCCCCATGCTGCATTCGGTGGTAATACTAGATCACGATCTCCTCGGAAATCCAGCCCAGCATAGGGGTAGTCATCCACGGCGATGATCTGCTGATCCCACCAGGTGAAGAAGTCATCGTCAAAGGCAGGCCTTGGGACCTCCCCACCCCCAGACGTTTCATCATATCAGCCCACCAGCCCATGCGTGGATCGCGTGGGGTGCTGATGGAAACTGCTACCCTGGGGCGGAGTGCGGGAACCTTCTCGAAAAAGAAAGTACACAAGATGCTACTATATCCAAAGTTTTTAGTCTGACCCCTCCTGATAGAAGTGAGCTGGCTCTTCATGATGGCCAGAAGAGGAGTACACCAGTCGAACACAGTAGTGAGACAGTCAACTGCCACGCTGATGTTTTGCCGTGACCCCTGATGCAGAGAGGATGATCCGTTCACTCGAGCCATGGTAAACAGGATTATCCTAAGTGATAAACTCACCACATGTGTGATGGAAATCTGGCTCCCAACCTTCTTGGGATGTCCTGGGTAATATATATGTACATAGTCCTCTATCGAGAGGCCACTCCGTGTCCTGCCCTGGGACTGTACTACCTCTCCCCTTCGGGAAAGGCCCATGACAAAATAGATATCCTCCACTTCTACCGTGAGCGGCATCTGATCAATCATAAAAGCTTCCTCATCGACATCCCAATAATCAATGAGCATCTCAAGCAGACGCGTGTTCACTTTCATATTTGGCAATTTGAAAAATTTAAGCAAACCGCATCCCCGTAGGGCATCTAATGCTTCTGGACTGTTCATAACTTCATTATCTACCACTGCGTGCTCTCTTTCACGCCACGTGACAGGCATCTTGAGAAAAAATCGATTTAAGACCGTTAGTTTTTGTTTAAAAATGGTTCGCGGCGTATACGCGGTTCCCTGTGCACACAGTCGCGTGTACGCGGGTTCAATATTACCAACCCGCGTATACGCCGCGAGGAAATTTTGGACAAAAGTTCAACGGTGAAACATCAATCAAAAATCTTAAAACCAGTCACAATCAATTGCAAGCTAAGTATAAGAGTTACCTGGAGGTTTTCGACAAATTTGAACAGTTGAATCTGGCTGTGGGAAGTTTGCTCCTTTTGCTCCAAATCTTTTGCTCTCAAACTCAAATGGTAAAAATGGTGAGTCCAAAATGCTTTTTATAAGTTTTGAAAATGCAAAATTTTTTCAAAATTTTATTTTGTTTGGCCTCATGTGACTTTTAACTTGGGAGCTTGGAATGTCGAGATTGGTCTGTTTTTCAGGACATTTTGGATGATTTTCAGTTTCGAGACGGTTCCATGACTGCTGACCCGTCATGGCAAGTATCGTATTCTCACTGGCATATAGGTTAGGGACACCATTTTTCCGTTGCATTATGCATACTAGCCTCCATTTGACCGATACATCTACCATAGGGTCGATCCCATCGGGTTATGGTTCGTAAGCCATCTTCACTCACCGATTCTTTAAATCATGACACGATAGTAGAGCCATCCTTTACATGGGCATCCTAGTTAGCACCTCACTAACATTTGTTGCTCATGCTGCTCTGATTTGAGTAGGCTCGGGAGTCCTTTGTAGTCCCGCCATGACTTATGCGTTGAAGACTCATTCCTCTTAGCTTCTCCGCTTTGTTCTGGCCCTATACCCTAGAGGCTCCTTTGTGTTGAGTTGTACTACTGCATTGCATGTTGACCACTTGCACCTTTTGGCCTAGGGCTGGCTTCACTTGGACTCGTGTTTAAGCCAACTTTTGACCATGACGTCTGCAAAATCAACCTTGCATACCTTTGACTTCTGCAGCTTGACACACCTTGACCCGTGGAAGGAACATACCTTTGAGTGTCACTAACCAGTTTTCACCTCCCTGCATTGAGCATAAGAACGTTCCTTTCCCAGGAACTAGATCATCTGTTTCACCGACACTCGTTCTTTCCACTATACCATAGCATTCTTTTATTCTTTTTCCGGCTTAACTGAAAAAAACAAAAAAATTAAATATTCCAAAAAGAGCGGGAATGGGATATTATTTCCATTTATTATTGGCAGCTAGAGTCAGTTGTGTCGCCCTTGAACAAAGCACTCAAAACAAAGTCTCCTCCGTATGGGTGGGATTTAGTTTGACTTAGGTACGCCATAACCTTGTTATTGAGTCAGTTCTCCCCCGATTGGTTATCTCTTCCAATCATATGGAGGGTTCATTCGTGCCTCCTGCATAGCGAACTTATATAGAGTCATCATATGCTGCCACATAGTCACATTGAGTCATGCTTTTGTTCAAGGGAAGTTAGCCTGAGTCGACCTCTCTGCGGTGTCTCTTGACTCATTTTTCAGTCGGCCATCCCTGGTTGTCAATGTCATGTCTATCATCACATTAGTTATATTGGTCCTTTACTCATGCCGGTTTGAGAAGGTCCCCATTGACTTCTTGCTGGCAGGTCTTGTCCTTATCGACGACGACATCTTGCTCTGAGGACAGGCCTAGAGCTGCACCCTGGCCCTATTTTCATTATTGATAGGTTACCTTGTGCTCAGCATTGATCAGTATCATGGGTCTTTGACTGAGTGGTTTCCCTTGTGTTCGACATCAGCTTACATTATCACACATTGGTATTCGTGCAGTACCTTGGTTTCCATTTGACCCTATTGGTGGATACCTCGCCTCTGTGTCAGCTTTCATTATTGGTTGGTTCAGAGGGTTTCTGCCGTGCGCTAGCCACATCTTGTGTACGCCGGAAACGTACTTCGGTTGGGTTACTACATCTTTTTCGTCCGATTCCTTCCACATTATTGGCCTACGGGTTACACTCGCGCTAGCTTGATGAAGGATGCCTTAATGCCTTCCTTCTAGCGGATCTTTCCCTATTGACTCCGACTCATGTCTCTGGGGCAAAGATCTAGAGTCCATTTGGCAGTACCTTGGGGTTTGCAGTCATTAGTGGCAGATCCTTCGCTATCGACAGTGGGAAACCATCATTGTCTCCTGATCGATAGATTATTATAGGTGTTTGACTCCAACTCATCTATTCACACTTGTTAGATTGTACTGGGTACCTTGACACTCATTATCATTATCGGTGAGTAGTCTCGTGTTTGTTAACGGTATACATCAATGACCGGTAATCAAACGATTTCTCACATGGTCGACTTTAGATCATTTATTCCCATGGTGTAGAAATGTACCACGGAGGTCGGTGAAGACCTCAGGTTGTATCAGCATTCATTGGTTCACTTGACAGTTGCTCCTGTTGCTGCTAGTTAATACCACTCCACTTTATATGTTGCAGTCAGTCATGGCAACATTCTATATGCTGGCACCTGAGTTTGCAGTGTAGTACCATCCTATTCTATCATGTTCAGTTGGTACCTTTTGGGGATCAGTCTTTGATATCAGTGATCCGTTGCATCTTTCAGCATCATTGACAGTCTTATATGTGATATTCAGACATGTACTTGTTCATTATGATCAGATGACCCATTATGTATCTTTCAGTCATTTATACTTGTATACTTAGTGGATCCAATTGTACTTGATATGCGAACATGCTTTACTTTTTTTGAGCATGGGTATGCCCGCCTCAGACAGTGTTTCTTTCTGATCTCCTTTGGTGGCTTGGCAGGCTGAATTCTGGTGAAGTCCTCCTCGGTTTTTGACAAACTTCCTTTCCATGTACTCGCATAATATATTTCGGCCATCATGTACCCCTTCTAACCTCATATATTAGGGGGCATCTGTTATAGCTCCAAATCTCACTCTTATGGTTTGTGATGTTGTACTCATGGCCTAGGGAAACCCCTCCTTCCAGACCTGGTCCTAAAATTTAAAAAACAGTGTTTTATCCCTTATACGCGACATTGCCCTGAGTTAAACGCGTGTATACGCAAGTATGTGTATAGCCAACCTGCGTGTATGTATTAAAACACTTAAAAAAATATAAAACTCCTTATTTTCGGGTGGAGATCAATGGTTTTACCTGCTGATCACCTGTTAGTGCTCGTGGCCCAACTGTTCCCAACCAACTCCTAACTAAAAAACTACTTTGGAGATGGTATAAAAAGACCTCAAAGGGAAGGCCTAAAGGGAGGAGAGAAGAGAGAGAGAGGTTATTATGCTGAGATTTTTCCCTTGACCAGGTCTGAAGTCCCTTGTGCCTTCTGCACTTCCCCTATTTTGTACAGGAAACCTTTGTTTCCTTGTGTGTTGATGTTCATCCACCATTTATGACATCATGGAGAGAGTCATGGAAGGAGTTTTATTAAAGGCTTGAGGCTGGAATGGATCCGGAAGGAAGCTTTGCTTAGAGCCTGCTGAAGGTGACTTAGGTGAAAATATTCCTTTTTATGTACTTTATTTGTCTATAATAAAAGAAACATGTCTTGGTTCCCGAAATGAATCTTCTTTATGTTAATGATATTCATGTTTAGAATTCATATGTAAATGGTTGTTTGGATTTCATAACTAACTACCTTTCTTTATAACATGAAGATGGTTTCTTTATAAGTTTTTGTCCATGTACTGTTGTATTCTTTGAATTGGTTGTTTTGCAGGACAAAAGAGAAGAAGGGAACTCCAAGAAGGGTTTGGACCCTAAAGGCCTTCTCAAACGTAGGACCAAAGGTACGTACCCTTATCATAGAATTTGTTTATAATAGCATAATGGTTGTATGAATGTATGTTTCTTTGAATAGATAACTTTCAGTCTGCTAGGGTTTCAACCCAAAAAGCCCTATGGGAGCAATTCCCTCTACCACCTTCGACTGGTCTCACAAATTGACTCCATAATTTTGCTAACAAAACTCGAAGGACAATTCTGATAATGAAACTTGAATTTTAACGGTCATGTGGGAGCGCTGCATTTTTTACTAGCATCCAGACAAAATACTCCTCTAAAGCATACAAAATATTCCTCTAAAACATTAAAATTGCATTGTACTGTTCTTTATAGAGCTTTCCAGCTCAAGGCAAGGACGTGTTGCCATGCAGCGTCCCTTGTTTTAAACAATTCGTTGACATTTTGGATCCAACAAAAACTAATTTCGATATCGGGAACCTCTTCGGGAATAAGATCTAGAGCAATATCCGAAAATGATAACTGGTGATTTCCTGTGATCGGAAACACACGGAGTCTTAGATCTATTTTATAGAAGAGCTGGGAGATTTCAGAATCACGTATTCCATAATTGTAAAGGAATAACGCCAAATAATTTTTTTAAATAATTTTTGCTAATTGTTTATATTTTTAATATTATAACAAATATAAATATTTTTTATATAATATGTATGGTTAATTAGGTTTATAGGTATTTTTTTATTGGAATGAGAATCTTCATCCTTTTGTTAATTAATTATTTTGATTGATTAGTGTAAATTGAAAAATATTAGTATATTTTTATCATCACCATTATATTAATAAATCAAATTCAAATTAATAATTTTTTTATACATCTAAATCACATATTTAAACTATACTTAATTATTTTTTTATAAAATATGATTAAAAATTTACTATACCATTTGTTGATTGCCCACTATCAAAATTAAAATTAACGTAAATTAAAAAGACTATAAAAAGAAAAAATGAACCAAACTAAAAAAACAACTCAGCAATTTCAGATTTACAAAATTACAACTAAAATTTACTATAGCACGCGCAACGTATCATTTAATGAGAAATAAAGTGGTGCTACAGTTACCAGACGTCTTCCATTGTCCGATTTAATGAGAAATAAAGTGGTGGTACACTTATGAGAGGTCCTCAATCATCTGTCGTTGTTAGAAGTAAAAAAAAATCCAAAAAGTGGCATGCACCTGAATTAAAAAATCTGATCAACGACGTGGCAACGTGGCAGCTAGGTTATGAAATGCCCTCCTGTTCTATTTTCAATAAAAAAATGACATTCCAAAAATCTAGGAAACATTGTATATTTAGGTTTTCTAGAAGCAAGATTTCGTCGGTGAACATTCTAAAGCATAACACTGCCTTAAAATTTATAAAGCACCTGCAACGTATCATTTAATGAGAAATAAAGTGGTGCTACAGTTACGAGAGGTTTTCCATTGTCCGATTTAATGACAAATAGAGTGGTGCTACAATTACGAGAGGTCCTCAATCATCTGTCGTTGTTAGCAACGTGGCACATGCACCTTTGAAATACCTGTTAGAATTAAAAAAAAAATCCAAAAATTGCATGCCCCTGAATTAAAAAATCTGATCAACGACGTGGCAATGTGACAGCTAGGTTATGAAATGCCCTCCTGTTCTATTTCAATAAAAGAATGACATTCAAAAAATCTAGGAAACATTGTATATTTAGGTTTTCTAGAAGCAAGATTTGGTTGGTGAACATTCTAAAGCATAATAGTGCCTTTATTATTATTATTATTATGTTATGACTAATGAAAATCTGATATACTTGGCCAAACTTGATCATTACACCTAATATTAAAGAAAATCCAATAGTAAACCCTAAAGTGATAACCTATTTTGATATGTATATTTAGTTTCGAAAAGCTGATTGGATCATGAAAGGTAACTCGAGATGGTTAGTTAGCTCGAGATTGGATACATTTGATTATTTGGAAGCTTCGTTAGCTCGAGATGGTAGTCATCAATTTCAAAAATATAAATTAACATAATTGGTTCTTTCAAATGTGAAAATGTTATCATGTGGTAATCAATGTATGTAAATTTAATAATAATATTATTAAAGTTTAATAATGACTAATATTATTAATGTTAAGATAGATATTAAAGTTTGATAATTAATATTAATATTAATTAATGATAATTATAATTATAATAAAAATTTATTAGGGTTAATAATAAACTTTAATATTAATATTAAAGTTAAATGTTTAAAATTAATATTGAATATATATTTTTGTTTTTTAAAATTAAGAGGGTTACATCTTCATTATGTCTAATATATTATTTTGGTAATTGAACGTGACTTCACTCCAAAAATTGTTTTAACATAGCACCCAATCACCACCTATCCAAGATCCTATGGACTAAGATTGAATATTTTTAAAAATAATAACAATAATAAAGCTACTAAAGTTAATAATTAAAGGCTAAAATGCTTTAACATGATTAACCAAGGATATTTATGATTGAATGCAATTAACCTTTGTGAAAATGCACAACTATAATCTATTATAGAAATGTATGGCCAACCACTGTAGAATATGTGAAACAATAGAAAGTGGTGTTCAACAATGGGAAATGTAAGTCAACAATGGTCAACCATAACCTTACAATTGTTAACCATAATGAAAACATATTTAGTAATGTTTAAACATAATGACATGGACTATGGTTAGTCATAATCAAATAATTACTCGACATAATTATTCATAATTATATAATAATAATAATAAAAGTTAATATTAATAATAATATTTATTAAATGTTATTAATATTAATCTTATTATATGAGATAATAATATATTAAGTATTATTATAATTTCTTATTTAATAATTAATCTATAATAGTAATTAATGTATAATAGTTATATATGTATTCCTACACTAATATTTAATATTTAAGAATAAATAATTAATATATATTAGTATATTAATATCAATAAATATTTAATATATTATTATATTAAATATTAGTATATTGTATCAATATTAAATATAAAAATATATTAATATTAATATTAATTATGGTCATATGTATTTGTAGTCTTAAGATTTATAATATTAATTTTAAGATTTTTAATTCATTAGATTTATAATATTGATAATTGAGATTAGAATATTGATACTTGGATTTTATAATCTTATGGTTTTATTATTTCTAAGTTTATAATAATTTTTTGAGTTTATTAATTCTTTGGGTTTATAATATTATTAGATTTTTGGATTTATTAACTTTTGGGTTTAAAATATTAATAATCATTTTAGTTTAATAATCAATAATCCCTTAGGTTTAATATTGTGATGATGGAATGGTATGGAAATCTATCCAATGTTGAAGTGTGACAAGAATTGTCACAATGTGACAAATAGTGTGACAATCATTGTCAGCAATTTATTGAATATTGCATTGTCACATTCTTAAATTAGGGTTTAATATTCTCATTTATAATATAAAATTTATGGATTAGGGTTTATTCTTGTTTATAATATTGGTTTTAGGGTTTATAATCTTAATGTTTATAATGATATGATTTATAATACTAATTATAGGGTTTTTAATCTCTTAGGTTTATAATATAAATCCTATAGTTTAATACTAGTACCACGGTTTCATTATCCTTTGGGTCTATAATATTAATCCCTTTGGTTTATAGTTTATAATCTTAAGGTTGATAATCGTAGGGTATATAATATTAAATCCTACGATTTGTAATCCCTTGGGTTTATAATATTAATCCTATGGTTTATAATTTTTTCGGCTTATAATATAGATCTTAGGTCTAATATTATTCTCATGGGTTCATTATTGTTTGGGTTTATAATATCAATCCTTTAAGTTTATTAATCCCGTGACTTTATAATATTATTAGTCTGTTAGATTTATTAATCTCTTGGGTTAAAATATCAGCGCGATCTTAGGTTTTATAATCTATAATGGCTTGGGTTTAATATTGTGACATTGGAATGGTACATACTGCATTGGATGGTTCATAGGTTTTATAATCTATAATCCCTTAGGTTTAATATTGTGACATTGGAATGGTACATACCGCACTGGATGGTTCGAAACGCATCAACAAAACTCCAATGATGTGATTCTTACTAAAAGTTTTCTTACTTTTCACCCTATAGCCTTCTTTGTAAATAAGGCTTGACGAGATGATCAGAGTGTTCGATATGAAACATTGTGCGCTAAAAATAAGTAGTTTGTTAATGGACATTAGATGATCAGAGTGTTTGATATGAAAGATTATGCCTTGAAAATAAATAATATGTCAATGAGCGAGGGTTGTATATGTCGACCATTGGATTTTGGCAAGCGAGTGATCCAACGATAGACATATAACTCATTTAATGCCCATTGACAAGCCAGTAATCCAACAATGGGCATATACAACCTTGCTCATTTAATGCTCATTGGCAAGCCAATAATCCAACAATGGGCATATACAACCTCGTTCATTTAATGTTCATTGGCAAGTGAGTAATCCAACAATGGGCAAGTTGTGTATTTGTTGCCGATTTCGAATGCCCAATAGTGGAACAATAAATAAAGTATATACTATGGATAAGATATACTTATGAATGGCGTCAAAGCAGCTGAGTGGGGTTGTATATGTCCACCATTGGATTTTGGCAAGCCAATGATCCAACGAGGGATATAACTCATTTAATGCCCATTGGCAAGCCAATAATCCAACAATGGGCATATAGAGCCTTCCTCATTTAATGCTCATTGGCAGGCCAATAATCCAAAGATGGGCAAGCTGTATATTTGTTTCCAATCTTCAATGTTGAATAGTGCAACAATAAATAAAGTAGGAGTAGTTTACCAAGGCAGAGGAATTGCCCAGACGATAAAAGTGGCCAGAACCCGGGGAAAAAAAATTCAAAAAATCTTGTAGGTCTAGTGTTTGAAAAACATGGCAAAAATAGATTCAACACTATCAAAAACATTTAGAACACCTAAAATTATGAATTTTGATCACTTTTATTTAGATTTACAAAAAATCACCACCAAATTTTTTCAAAATATGACAAGAAAAAGCATATTTTTTTTTGAAGTTGTCTATAATGCGACTTTTTGAAGATTCCGGTGACGGAATCCGGCGAAGAAATTGAGGTCAAATCTTGATTTCTTGCATTTAAAATGGTTTTTTAACTGCATATTTAGATTCAGCGCCCTGAAAAACCCCTGGGACGCTTTCATTGTGCAGAAACTAGCTATCAAACTTGCGATTCCAATAATTCCTGCCGGATTTCGACCGGAAAAATCCGCCAGAAAAGCTTTCAAAAAGTCGCCTTATAGACAACTCCCTTTTTTTTAACCAAGGCAATAAAGTATATACTATGGATAGGATATAATTATTAATGGCGTCAGAGCGGCTGAGTCGCAAATAATAAATGTTGTTGGGCAACTTGCCTGCCTATCCTGCGGAAGCTGATGTTGTCGGCCAACTTGCCTGCCTACCTCGGGAAGCTGATTTCGACCGCGAAGTGGCTTTACGTAAGTCTTACGAAATCCTTTTTATTGACCAAAGCTTTCGCGTCATGTGACACTTGAATATCTTGCCATCGAATCAACGGGCCTCTACCTCTATATATTGTCATCAATCAATCGGCGTTTCAATAGATAGAAGGAGCCGGCAGGTTTGTACGTCGTGTTTTTCTTACTGTTTTGTTTGCAGTGATGGCTGCTTCTTCACAAGTTTGTCATAATAAGAGAGCAAGAGATGAGTATTGGAATGGTGGAATAGCTTTGCCAGATGCGAAAAAAATCAAAAGTGGTCGGTTTATCTCGTGGCGTTGCTGGAGAAGATCGATAATATGGATGCTAATTCTAAAGAAACTCATGCTGTGATTCAGCTCCAGGACGAAAGGTTGAACGGGGTTATGAAATTTGCTGAAGATGAACGCGGATTGATCGGGCGAGTCGCTGTGATTGATGAGAAGGGCGGTGCTGAGTTGGGTTCAATGCAACCGGGTGAATTAAGTGACAGTTATTCTGAAGCGATCTCGGTTTCTGACACACTAGCAGATATGCATTCAGAAGGAAATTACGTGGATGTTATGGCAGAGCTCGGTTTCTTTTTGTACAATACAGCTGGCGAACTTGGCATTACCTTCAACCTTTTCGATTGGATATCAACGGCCAATATGCATTGGGATCCCGTGTGTGGTTATGCTGATACTCCCGCAGATTCCTATGGGTCTCTGTGGGAGGATGATATTTGGCAGTTGAATGAAACTACAATATTTCCAAATTGTTTTGAACCGCACCTCTAAGCAGTATTTGCAATTAGTAGAGCGGAGTTTCATGACGTTTGGAATGATTTTAGATAAATGTAGAAAGTTGTTAGTTTTTTTTTCCAGAAGAAAAAGCTATATAGATTATATTAAGTCAATATAAAGAACTACAATGAAAAACATATGAGAAGGACTTGAGAGATGTGAAGTCAGATAGAGCTGGATCATGATGATAGGATGACATATAGCAGAACTCTAAGAATGATGGATACAAAACAATGGTTGCACATAAAGCTAGATGGCTGGAGATGAACATGCTTTGGCAGTAAGTCAAATAGAGGGAGCAAAAAAAAAAAAAAACATGATATGACAGAAGTATTATCCTGATAACCTGTGATAGCAACATAGCTAGAGCAAATACTATGCAGGATGGCAGAGAAAGGGGTCTTTGAATCTCTAAATATTTTATGATTCCGTCATTTCCAAGCATACCATAACGTGATAACAAGAAGGGGACGCCTTGTCTCGCATTGTGAGCACCACCAAAGGAGCTGCATGAACAGAGTCAAAAACATGGTGAGGGAAATAAAAAAAATGGCGAGTTCATACCAGATTTTCTGAGAAGTATTGCACAGAAAGAACATATGATAGTTTGTCTCTTCTTCAGACTCGCACATCGAGCATCTACTGGGGCCATGCCAGAGCGTCTTCCTAAGATTGTCCCAAGAGAGATTACGGTTGTTAAAAACCAGCCATGCAAAAAGGATCATTCTAGGAGGGCAGTCGGTTTTCCAAAGTACGACCGGGAAGATAGGTGGAGAGATTGAAGTCTTTGAGCATATGAAGGCAGAGTAAATGTATTTTACTTTTGGAACTGTAAAACTGTTTGAGGAGATCCAGGATAGATGATCAAGAGTGCTAGAAAGCTGTTAGTTACACTCTTAAAGCCTTTTGACTATCTATCATGGACCAAATTCGCCCAAAACATAATACCATTGACGCTTTATTCAGAGTTATCTCCTCATAATTATCATAGCGGTGAGGACGTTTCGTCAAACACACCACTCAAAATATTGATTTAAAGTCGAATGCCGACGGGGACCTCATCTTTCTCTAGCGCTGAAGTACTAAATTTATTTTATGTTATTTATATATCTTCGCAGACTTCGATTTGTAGACATTTTGTCAAAAATGATGTCAACCATGTCCAAGGCTTGTTTCGAATTTTCATTTTTTTAACTTGAAGTTCTAAGTTTGTGTTATTCAAAGATTTCTATATTTTCCTAAAAAGTGAAATTTGTAAAATTAGTTTTTACAGAATGTCATAAAGCTAATGTTTGGTTGTTTTAAGTTTCTTTCGCTACTTCATTTTACTATTTTAGGATTTTTTTTAATAATTAACCAAAAAAAAAAAAATTGTTTCATTTTTTAAATTAACATTGTTAATAATTTTAAAATTACAATAATGAAATTACTCTCTTAAGGGAATTTATATTTCGCATAAAAATACAAATTATAATATATTAAGAATATTTTTATTTATTTATAAATAAGATAATAATTTAAAAATAGTTTAAAATATCAGAATGTTTAGCGTTTTCTCATTACAATTATGCAGTACGCGATTCTGAAATCTTTCAACTCGACTTATAGATCTATTCTATAAAGTTAGAATATAGCACTCGCCTATTGCCTCACATACAAAATGGCTAGTTATCATTGTCCGAGACTGCTACGGATTTTATTCCGGGAACCTCTTCGGTAAAACATTAAAGTTAGGTTTTGCTTGGGATTTAAAATGTCCATGAGCTAGTTTAACACAGAAGTAAAATAGAACAAGGGCTGCAAGCAGTGGCAGTCCCTGCTGATTTGACAGCAGACATCAGTTACCAACGTATTTTGTCGATTTGAGAACTGTTTATAAATTATAAATTCCATGACATGTTTTTCAAATTTCATATTTCATCTTTTTGCGTGAATTTAGAAAATGTTGGCAACAGACAACAGTAGTCTTTCATTTCATCTTTTTGCATGAATTTAGAAAATGTTGGCAATAGACAACAATTGTCAATGGAAAGACAAGAACCTGGCAAGGCAGAGTCAAGCAAACAACATTTGTCAAACAAGTTTGCTAAAACTGTATCCCAAGCAGCTAAAACAAAAATAAGACAAAAGAATATCATAAGAGCTAAAACAAAAATAAGGCATATAGGGAGTTGCCTAAATGACGCGTAAAAAATAACTTACTAAGACCGGTCCTACACGAAATTACGAGCCTGAACCTCATGGACAGAAAGATAATCTAATAACAAGTCCTTCACTGAAGCATTATTTAAGGCGAGAGGGTGCGAGGATGAGCGATTATCACATACATAAATGCACACAGACCTCCTTCCCCTCCGATGTGATGGTAGCTTTGGCATCACATCCCGAATCAAAACTTGGTTCAGTGGACTCTCTTTGTTTTATTAAGCGTAGCCATAATTAGGTGTGCAGATGGTAAAGAGTGTTGTGGGTTTCCACAGGCTGTGACTACGCTCTGTGGGCCGGTCGGGTTTCCACTTGGTTGTACTAGAGGTCAGGGTTTAGGCCCGATTAAAAACCTGCCACATTTGACTTCTTTACCGCTAATCTCCAGCCTAGATAGCAGAAATTAGGCCTGAAAATAATTTCAGATTAAAGTTTCTAAACTTGAGAATCAAGTCAAAAGGTTAGAAGCAGAAAGAGATTAGCAAACAACATCCTGGGCAGAAGTCTGTAATCAAAAGAATGAGGTTATCGGAGGATTACAAGAAATAATAAAAGATAAGGAAACAAAGTTGCGATCCCTACAAAACTTATTGAACTCAGAGTCAATACGGTGAAAAACAAGCAAAAGAAAAAAAATCTGAAGTTTGATGTTATAGCAGATAGTTTTTGATGTTATAGTAGATAATTTAAAATCTGAAGTTTGATGTTATAGCAGATAGTTCTTAATGTTATAGTAGATAATTTTCTGCCTACTGATGCCAGTTTTTGCATCACTTTTTTAAGCAATTGCTCTGATGTTCTGATGTTATATAGGATTCAGTTCCATTACATAAACAATACATCAACAATAGACATTTCATTTGTCATATATATTGATATCTAACCCGGTGATGAGAGTAATTCCAAAAGCTTTTCATGTATTATAATTCTTCTTTGTTACATCTGAGACTAAATGTCTCATAAGATCTAGTTTCTTATCAAGTAAGAAGATATAATACAAATTCAGAAGCTATAAATCCAGCTACAGCGATGTGTAAGAGAGTCTTTCCATCATGTAGAAGTGGTGGAAAAGATAATAAAAATTTCTTAACAATGATGAAGTGACCAATGTAAGATGCCACATGTAGTGTTGTGTTTCCATAATAATATGTGGACTCTATAATATTTGGATATGCTATAAGAAGTAGCTCCTCCACCCCTGGCACTACAAAACGATGCATGTATCATGAACTGGAGTATAAAACCAAAAGAGTATGACGAGTTAGTGAAGATCTCCTAGACCAGGGTTGAGCTTTTCCAATTTAAAAGAAAAATCATAAATTTAACATGAAAAATCATAAATTTAACATTTTTTTATGCTTCATTTCATGAGTCCATGGAATATGTACATGTTTGCAGCATTTTTTGAAGTTTTTTCAATAGTTCCTGAAAACAATGCTATCAGGTACTTCAAGGAAAAGAAAACATTGTAATTGATAATGTAAAATATAGGCTACACTTATTCCAATTTCCTGTTGATGCCATAACCCAAATCCATTCCTTTTGATGCTAAAAAGGCATCTATTTGGATGTAAGAAAGACCTAATGACTAGTCTATCAAAGAGAATGAAAAATGGCATATGAACTGAAGCAACAATTCTAATAACCTGCACCATGTTCATCAATTTGTAGTAGAGTAATATGAAGGACTAATTTCAAAGGAAAGCTACATGAAAGCACTAATGATGTGTCAATAGAATCAGAACTACATTCTAGCATGAGATTCAATCTTTGGAAAACTAATAGTTTAGATTATTTTCAGAGATCTTTGTGTCCTTGTGCTTCTAAATAAACTCATCCACCAATTACCTTCGGCACCATACTTTCTGCGAACTAGGCTGGAGATGGCCTGGAGTAGGGTTTTTTACCGCTCTTAACTCGAAAGCAGGAAAATCTGGCACCATACTTTCTGCGATCTAGGCTGGAGTCTCTGGCACCATACTTTCTGTGAACTAGGCTGGAGATGGCCTGGAGTAGGCTTCTTTACCGCTCTTAACTCGAAAGCAGGAAAACCTCTTTACCACTCTTAACTCGAAAGCAAGAAAACCTCTGATAACATCACCAATTGCTCCTTTGAAATACCAAATTTTTTCTCAATGCCCAAAATTTTGAAGACACTAAAATCCATTTAGATGATAACTAAAAGGCAGACAGATGGTAGGGATATGGTGTCCTATCAGATGGTGGGGATATGGTGTCGTCTAGCTAAAATGCCAGATGAACTAGCTACCCGTACGTATATAAGATGTGAGCGAGCCTGTACGTTATAAGATGTGATCAAATGTTTGAAACATTTTTGAAGTAATGTTAAATCTAAATTCACATTAAATTAGCATTGAAATATAATTTCAAATTGGTTATCCTAAGTTTTAGGAAAATTATACACTCAAGCCGGCAATAAGAGGTCTAAACGGAAACTTTGCATAAAAGTTTGTTTGGCGGAATATTTTTCGTAAAACATTGGTTTAAAGATGAAATAGGTGAGTTGATAACACTATTTAATGCTAAATCAATACTTATCGAATGCTATAGTCCCTGCCTTTATCCTAAGTTTTAGGAAATATATACACTCAAGCCCACAATAAGAGGTTTAAATGGAAACTTCGCATAAAAGTTTGTTTGGCGAAATATTTTTGGTAAAACATTAATTTAAAAATGAAAAAAGTGAGTTGATAATGCTATTTAATACTAAATCAATACTTATAGAATGCTATAGTCCCTGCTATGCCGAAGTCAGGGACTAATAAGCCAAAATCTCATACGTTCAATAACTAGAACATAATGTCATATTTTTATTTGAAATTTTGTCGGTTTGAGTTTAGACTTCGAAGACGTGCAGTGACGCGGGGAAAGACCAAGGCAACTCAAAAACAATATGCGAGGGAACTACTGGAGCTACAATGTCATGGTGGGTATTTGGAGGGAGGTTTTATTGCCTGTGGAATAAGGACGAGAGCATTGCAACACGTATCGAGCCATTTCCTGAAAAACAACAGCACATGGCAGAAATAATAACGCATATTTCTAGACACATATCATGCACAGATATTGTTTGAGCATTTTCTGAAAAATCACAGCAAACTACCAGAAAGAAAGTGCTTTTTTATAGACACACATTATACTTGAGTAAAACATGGCACCAGCCGCGAGCTCATTGGCATCACTCCCTAGTGAGCATTGTTTGCTTACGAAGTGCGGTTCACTTGCTTTTGCAATGTATATGTGGAGCTCATGTGCCGTGACTGCCTCGATGTTGAAACGATATATATTTATGCCATTCAGGGTTGGAATTTGGAAACATGTTTTGCTATGTGCTTATCATCCCTTCACAACACCATTGGCATTTGTAAACACGTTCTTCTACGAATTTGAAGGTTTTTTAATTGTTTTTCGTTTTTTAAGTAAAGATGATAGAAGTAAAATATGTATTTTTGTAAGCTATAGTGAAGAGTCAAAAACCTATGCAAAGAAGTTTGTTTGAAGGAGAGAAGTTTGTTGGAAGGAGAGATGTTACACTCTACAATCTAGTTACAAAGAAGTTTGTTTTAAGGAGAGATGTTAAATATCTTGAAAATAAATCTCGTGTCTTATCAAATTGATGAAGCTTTAAATCAACCTGTTCATCAACACATATGTGTTTGTGCCCTCGGTAACTCACTGGAAAGGTCTAACAGAGAATCATACATTTCAGATTGACCTAGTCTCTACCTAAGACTACAGTGTAAGTCCCTACCACGTCAAATAAACATATGTAGTGTAAGTCCCTACCACGTCAAATAAACATCACATATGGGATCAAACCGACACCAAAAGTTTAAGACCCAAACGTATCGTAGAAAAACCACCCAGATGAAAACCTTGATGGAGAACCTTGTTGTGAACCAATAGAATAATTAAATGGCCACTAATATCTACCGGATCAATGTTTCTATAAACACGGATGGCACCACTCTTCTTTCCATCGTTCGCTGTGATTTTTAGAAATTGCTGAAACAATATCTATGCAGAATGTGTCTATAAACAAGACCCTTTCTTTCTGCCATCTGCTGTGGTTTTTCAGAAAATGGTTTATACATGTTGCAAAGTTCTCGTACTTATCCCACGACCAATGAAATCTCCTTCCAAATACCCACCATTACTTTCTAATTCATGTGGTGTCATCGTACATAGCTTTTCACGGACCGTGGTGTTTCTTTGCGTTGTTGCACGCCTTTCATGTCTGAACTCAAACTGACGGCATTTCAAATTAAAATATTACATTATATTCTATTTATCGAATTTCACAACCTTGAATGGTATAACGGTTGGTTTTTTTACTTTTAAACTAGTTCATCCACATTTTAGATAGCCAACAAAAACTAATTTCGATGTATTGCATAAGAGGTTCCAGGAATAAAATCCGGAGCAATATCAGAAAATGATAACTGGAAATTTCGTGTGATGGGCAATACACAGTCTTATATTCCATTTTATAATAGAGATAGAGTTGAGATGAGAGATTTCTTTTTTTCAAGGAAGAAAAAAAGCAGGATATTATATTATCAGATAAAAATATATATGATAGTTAACATTCATATTAGCATTTCCGTAATGTATAAGATCAAAGTTTTCCCAATCCCAATATTAAGGGCATGTGGTATAATCTAAATTACAGGCCAAATGCCCAGAAATGAAGATCACAACATCTGAAGAGACATGATATTTTCAAATGCTCGGAGCCACATGAGAAAAAACCATATTATCAAATCATGCAGTCAAGGTCGTACATCCCATTTCCTCAATGGATAAAAGTATAACTAGTTAAAATACATATACACAAAATTTTACAAAAAGAGTGAGGACAGATATATCAAAAATATTTTGTTCCCAAGTGATCTCCAAGTACCATTTGCCGATCAACCCTAGTAATCCCTTTTTGGATAGTCTATCTGCTTCCTTGTTCAGGTTCCTGTCAATATGCTGGATTGTGGAGCCGTCGTGGAGCTGCCAAAGTAGTTCAATCTGCTCCAACCATCCCTGTAACATGGGATTATTTATGGAGGCCTTCCCGAAGACTTGATCAATGATGATCTTCGAATCTCCATAAATATGTAAGTTGGGATTATCAAGGAATTTGTTGAACCATAAGATTCCCCATAGGGCTAATTCTTATGCCTTGGTGTTAGTGTCGCAACCTCCATTCCATAGACCTTGTAAGACAAATCAGCAGACATAGCAATCCAAAAACCACATGAACAGGAATTCCTTTGTACTGCTCCATCAAAAAACCCCATTGGATATAGGAACTGTATATTGGTTTGCTTGTGTGGTCTTTTATTAGTACATGGGGATTGAGTAGAACATATAGAGAGATTAGTGATGATCCTTTCAACAACCACATAGAAATCATCTGGAGAGTTCTGGAAAATGTACCTATTTCGCCAGTTCCAAATTGCCCAAAAAAGGAAAAGTGGGATGGCTCTCCAGGAAGATTTCTGAGCATTCCACCATTTTAGAGAGTCCCTGATGCAATTATGGTGAATATACGGGAAACTAATGAGAGATGATAGCTTTTTCCATACCTGAATAGTATACTAGCAATGAAGAAAAATATGATTGTTATTTTTGGCATCTCTTTTGTAAATAGTGCACATTCTCGGACTATGCCATTACCTTTTCTGCAGATTCTCCCATACAAGATTCCTATTTTGGTAGACCAACTATGTGAAGATGATAATTTTAATTGGAATTTTTGTTTTCCAAAATGCATATAAAATTTGGTGCTCCTCCTGTCTAGTGACCAAATTGGAAAGGGTTGAATATGTGTCAACCACAATGATATTATCGGATGCCATTTTCTCAGCCATATGATTATATCCTAAGTTCCTGAACAGTAGATGTCGAGGTGCTTCATAGAATAAATTGATTGATTCCACTCTAGTTCCATTTGTCCATAAAACCTAAGCTCCTGAGCCTTTTTCCATATGGGGAGCGGTCCTTGCCAACCATGACTTGTCCCCAAAAATACATGTTGCGTCCATTAAGGTGGTGAATAATCCTCTTAGAGATAGAGCACCATTTCTAGCACCCAAGATTGGGTCAATACTGATAAGGATGCGGTTGCCTGATTGAAACTTCCATGGAAGATGGTGGATAAATATTTTTTCAATTTTCAAAAAACTAAGCTAGATAGTCGATCCCTGTTTGATGCCAATGGTGCCATTCCTGTACAAAAAACTGAAATCTTTATCCTTAAGATACTTGTGTTGTATGATCTTACTCCATGTGCCATATCCAAATAAGCCCCTCCAAAGGGATTTTATCAGTAGTGACCGGCCAAACCGACGAAGGTTCATGATTCCCCATCCTCCCATACCCTTAGGGAAAGTGATGTTGGACAATTTGGTTAAGTGGTATTTTTTTCTTTCGTGGCTCCCCCCAGATGAAGTTATCCATCAAGAGGTTTAGACAATTTATAATGGATGTAGGAATGTAAAATAGGTGGACCAATATACTCCCATCTAAGACAAGACCACTTGGGTGAGAATAACTGCCCGCCCCCAGTGACAGGCATCTAAAATCCCACCCAGATAATTTTTTGAAGAAACGATTAGCAAGCCATTGCCAATCAGCAATTTTGTAGCATGAGGGTTTGATATGGTATCTAAGGTATTTCAAACCATTTTGTATTAGCATTGCCTCAATGCCAAATAAACCTTTGATATATGAAATAGTCTCCAAGTCACGTTGTCCATGATATAAGACAGATTTGTTAACATTCATATGCAAGCCAAAAGCATTAGCAAATCTATTGAAAATGTGAAAGAGACATAACAAAGAAAAATGACAAAGCATACGCATGATGAGAATATCATCGACAAAGAGATTATGAGAAATGTTGATGTTATTTCCCATCTTCAGTGACTGAAATTGGTCCTCCAGAACCACGTTTTTTATATGCAAGCTTAAACTATCCATCACTAGGATGAATAGTAGAGGGGAGAGGGAGCATCCCTGTTGAAGACCTCCGCCTGCATGGAAAATTTTAGTTGGATATCCATTTATGATAACAGTGTAGTTGACATTATCAACTCAAGCCATTATCCAATCAACACATCTGGGTCGTAATCTGATTTTGTTGAGGATAAAATGGAGAAAGCCCCAATCCAGGTATTCATATGCCTTATGAAGGTCAATCTGTAAGATAGCAGCATTTAGATGCTTGGTGTGAATCATGTGCGTGCCCTCTTGTGTATTTGCAACAATGTCGTGGATAAGCCTATCCTCGAGAAATCCATTCTGTTCAGGAGTGATATAGCGAGAAAGAGTACAACGCATGCGGCTGGCAATGGTCTTAGATATAACTTTGTATATGAGGTTGCAGAGAGAAATAGGCATGTAGTCAGAGAAGCCCTTTGTAGAGTTGTTTTTAGGAATGAGGGCGATATATGTAGAGGTGATATGGTGATGTATAAAGCCCGAGGTCCTTGATTCCTCTACCATGCCCAGTAGATCTCCTTTGAAGAGTTCAAAAAAGTGGGTGAAAATTTCAATTGTCCATCCATCAGGACCAGGGATTTTGTCACCCTTAAATGATTTGAGAACACCCAGTAATTCATCTTCAGTGACTTCCTTAAAAAATTCATCATTTTTCTCTGCATCATACATAATCGAATAAGGATCAATCCCCCAAATTAGGTCCTCAGCAGTGATATTTTCATTATTGCCATATGCCTTTTGAAAATATTGAATAGTAGCATTGTTGATCCCTTCATATGACCGGAGAATATGTCCATCAGCATCATTAATCTCCCAGATGGAGTTAATATTGTGACAATGATTTTCATAATGGTGGAAGAATCTGGTGTTGTGATCACCTTCCCTCATCCATATCACCCTGCTCTTCAATCTCCATGTGGATTCCTCAATAGAAAGGAGATTATTCTTCCTAAGTTCAAGGGAATGAATATGGGACCAAATATCAGCAGAAAGATAGTGGGTGGACATAAAGGGCAGAATGGAGTCCAATTCACATTGTATGTCAATGAGTTCCTTTCTATTGTCCCTGATCTTCTGTTTCTACCAGTGTTTGACATTCCCACAAAGGGAGTCAAGTTTATCAAGAATGTTAACCATGGGGGAAGTGTCAGGTACACAATGTCGACCCCAAGTTTCCAACACTAGTTTGTTAAAATCAGGATCCTCCAACTAGGATTTGTTGAATTTGAAAGGGATGCCCATGCGAATATCCATTTTCCTCCATTGTAGAGTGATAGGTCTATGATCAGATATATAATTGATGATGACGTCAGCACGGACATCCCCCAGACGACCCAACAACTGTTCGTGGATTAGAAAATGATCCAGTATCTTAGTAACATATTTCGTGCCAGTACGGCCATTGTCCCATGTGGGGACAATTTTTGCATGGAAAATATCCACAAAGTTATGCAAAAGAATAGCATCTTGTATCTTCCCAACTAAGGGGTTATTTTCCTGTAGCGGCCCCAAACTTCATCTAGACTGATAGTACAATTTAGGTGCCCAACGATGATGAGAGAATCCAGATCCATCATACAAGAAGAAAAAAATGATCCCAGAAGATGTATCTATCTTTGTATGGTGCATATATGTTGAGGATGTGTACATGTCCAGGTAGGCTGCAAATGCTGCCTTCCAGCAGTATACCTGCAATACAATTATAGGCCTTTATATTGATCCATCTAGGGTCCCATAAGGCCACCAATCCACCAGAGAGACCCGTAGCAGCAGTAGCTGATATGTACAAGTTCGGAAACATTTTCCTAAAATATTGAACGGTATGTGTAACATTATGCATGGTTTCTTGAATGAGAATGATGTAAGGATGCAGAGAGGATAAAAGATGTTTGAGAGCCAAGTATTTAGGGGTAGCCCCCAAACCCCGGATATTAAGTGAGATAATGCAAGTCATGGAAGGTCTTTGTTAGGCAGCCGTGCTCTAAGGGCCTGTGAGGGAGAGATGTCAGCAATAGGAACATCAACTAGAAAACAATCCATCGGGGAGGTAAATGGGTTTGTCTTGGGGCATCCCCGAAAATGACAGCTACCTCAGTTTTGTTTCCATCGAACGGTAATGTTACTTGCCGAGGTAGGGCTGATGTGGGGAGAGGTAGAACCCCCAGGTTTGTGGATAGTGAGAGTAAAAAGATCTAATGTCTTTCTTTGTAATAAGAAGTGCATGTCACTCCTGATAGAATTCGTAGGTGAGGCAGTAGGCGAATTAGGGGGGGTAATGCTAAGACAAGGATCTTTGTCCTTGACTTGATGATGGAGTGGTATCAGGGGAGGGAGCCTACATATGAAATATGCGAGGTGGATGGAATGTCGTGATAGGGGTGTGGAGCCAAAAAAGGGGTAGGAATATCTTGAAAGTGGGTCAGTTCTGGTGGTGGTTGACATATGAACGGTGGAGGACTGTCAGATAGTGGAAAATCTGATTTTGCAGAGGCATTCGAGGAAGGCGGAACATAGATAGGTGATGAAACAAAAGAACCAAATGCATGTGGGTGATTAGAGGTTTTGTCATGTGGCATACCTGGATGTTGTTTATATTGCTTATGTGGCACAGCCCAATGACCATTATGGCTCGGTCGACCCATGTCAAAGTGGCACACTGTGGAACCATTGTAACATTTCCTACCATGTAGGCGACCACCCGGTCGAAGAGGGCAGTGAACCCACAGATGACCCATTTGGTGACAGAAAGAACGGCGGAAGGGAACCCCCCAATAGTCCAGGCTTTGATGAAGATAGGTGTCACCCTAGTGAAGTTCATTGTGGTCAAGAAACCCCCCGTGATAATCTTTTTTGATGAGAATCCAGGTGACCCTCTTCTCCTGTGCCCCCAGACAACATGGGTCAACATATACAAATTTGCCAATGGCATTGCCAATATCAATTAGAGTCTATTTGGTCCATAATTCAATTGGCAGGCCGAGAAATTTAACCCAAACCAATTTGTTTGTAGGCGTATTGTGTAGAGGGTTATACCCTATATACCATTTATGAAGGGCCAGGAAGTTTTTGCCATGAATCCATGGTATGGCTTTGATTTTCTCCAAGTCCTCCTGACTGAGAAAATGAAAGTTGTACCAACATTTCAGCAGTCTAACAATGGTTGGCAAGTACCTGAGCATAGTTTTTCATTTCTTATCAATCTAATTTCTCATCTCAGACTCCTCCATCTCTGAGAAATACCATCTGCCAACAAGGTCTCGTTTCTAAAGACTGTTAATACGATCCACTAGAGTAGCATTATCCAAAGCCAGAGTCGAAGGTGGTGGAGAGGTTTTAATAGAATGATGTTTGGATTGTCGTTGATGTAATGCATGCCCGCCACCCCATGACACAAGAGGCACTTGAGCGACATCTGGAACCATGTTTTCCTCGAGAATGGTATGTCATGGATCAATGGAATGTGGGTCACTATGGCAAACATGGTCAGAATAGCCAATGCACAGTGACTCGGCATCCATGGTGGCATGGATAAGAGCCGTGCTGGCAGACACATCAGAAATTCTAGGGAGGGGTGGTGAAAAAACCTATACCACCTGACAAATATTAATGGGAGACAGGGTAGTAGAAAAGAAAGGCAGGTGAGATAGACACGAAATGAAGCCCACTGTACTTTGGGATTACCAAATCCACAAAAACGAGGAGATAGAGAGTGTGTGAGGAATATAATATCGCGCACCAGGAGGTCGGACGTTGTCAGATGAACGATCCAAAATAAGAAAGAGATAGGTCACTGACAGAAGGAATAAACCCCAGATTTCAACTATGTGAAGTTAATGATCACATGAAAAAGCATCCAGATGACGCATTGCCATAAATCAAATTAGTGTCAGTAGGTAAAAGTGCCACCCACCTGCCGGGAAATTTAAACAATCACCCGAAAGCGATAAACCGACAAACGAAAAAATAGAAACCAGAGAAAAGTTGGTAATGCCAAAGATGTCGAGCTCTGAAAAAACCAATCAGGGAGGAAAGCTCACCATAGCACCAAGCAAAGGGTCATTCAACTAGCTGGTGTTGGAACCCAATATAAAAAACTAAGAGAGTATCCCACCAGAAATATGGGCCGATGAAAACGAAATTATGAGTGTAAAGCACAGTGAGGAAACATGCAATATGAAACCAGAGTAAATGGGTTTAAAAGCCTATATCACAGCAACAACAGTAGAAACCTGTGTAATTGACCTAGAGGTCGCATAAACGAAAACTAAACTGCTTACAAGGTCTAGTAATAACAATGGGATTTGATAATTGGGGCCATGATGTATTGTGAGAGCTAAAAAGAAAGGTGGTTAACCAACCAGTAGAGAGTGCAGAATAATAGTCCTTGATAGCTTCAAAACCATATGACATAGGATAATGATGGGAAGGCTTCAAAACAAGAGAAGATAAAAGGGTATTGGTTCAGAAATAATGGTAGTGTTAATAATTATCACCCTATGGATAAAGTCGAGTCTATGAAATTTTAATAGAGCTAATAAAACAGAAACAGAGCCATTAAAATTAACCCAATAAGAAGGAACTATAGAGTCCATGGAAATGACAGTGTCCAAGCTAAAGGTAAGAAAAATGACACGAGTGAAGCCATCTAGATATAATTACCACATAAAAATGTGTTAACAGAGAAATTTTAACATACCTGGTTGGTATATCGTGACCTTTTGTAGTCACCATGTCATCTAAAGTAGGAAATGTCATCATGTAGTCCACAATGGAATAACACCGAGTAATTTTTTTTTAAATCATTTTTTGCTATTTGTTTGTATTTTAAATACAATAATAAATATAAATATCTCTTATAAGATTAACTGTTAATTATTATATTTAAAGAAAAGTATAAATATTTATAATATAATTTATTAGTTTAATTTAATTTTTGTTATTTTATGTTAACTATTAATATTAAATTTACTAACTAAATTTGAGGGGGAAAATCAATTTAATTACTTATTAATTATTAACTAAATATTTTTAAGTTAATATTGAAAACCAAAAAAATTGAACATTTAATTAATTTAATATATAATATTTTGATTGTTTTTATATAAATTTATATTATGAGGAGTAATTCTGCACTATTGATATTTCCATATTCTTTTGATTGTTTCAATTAATTTATAATTTTTCTATTTCACTTTAAAATTTACCACTAGTGTCACTTAATATATTGCATAACCATAACTGAATCTTTATTTATATATTCCATCATTAGATGGACATTTAAGATAAAATAAATGGGAAAGCTAAATCAAAAATTGATCGGATTTAGGATTCCAACATTTTTTTTTTCAGAGAGAAAATCAGGATAGTTATATTAAGAAAATATAGAAGTCAAAATAAACTTAGGATTCCAACATATCTAACCGAATAAACTTAAAAAAAACATATCTAACTGAATTAAAAAAAAAAAAAAAACGAAAAAAGAAAGAAAAAAGAAAAAAAGAGTTTATTGTTGTTTTTTTTCTTCATTTTCAATCGAACATATCCCAACAAATCAAATTTTGATATTATCTAAATTGATATCAGTTTAATAATATTAAAAAAACACACATATATAGACATAAATCATTGAATAATAAAACTATAAAAGAAAGGAAAATGAAGGTTCAGCCTTTGATAACGAATTTGAAAAATGGATGAGACCTTTGAATCTTAAATTAAACTTTTGAGTGTCCTGTTACATGGCACTCCTCATAGTGATGATATTTCAGTAGAAAGACTTTGAATAAAGCTTCAACGGGATCATGTTTTCCGCGTACAAACTAAGGCAAATTTTCTCTTCACATGTAACCGCAGACCTTCCTCTAGAGTGGAACTCACAGTTGTCTAGATTTATTTAAAATCGTTACAAATGTCATGAAAATCTGACTCATTAATTCCAAATCCTTCATGTCGTGGTTGTTCAAGAATCAAAACCATTTTGATATATTGGAATTTCTTTCAACTACCAAATGTCATCTTCCCACAGAGATTTAGAGAAAACAACGGTAGTCTCAATAGAACCATCCATGGGATCCGAATACATATTAGCTTTTGAATACCCATCGAAAAAGTTCGAGGAGAGGGCAAGTTTGCCAATAGTATTGTCAACGAAGAAACTCATATTGGCGAGAGCATCATCGTAACATGTCAAATTTCTTTATGAATGCATGTCCTATGATGTAGGGCCATCGTACTTTTGAAATTGGAAACAAACCATTCAAATGGGGAAGGAATTAGATTCTTTTATTTTAATAGTAAATTAGTTTGGTTTTAGTTTAAAGATTAGAATATTTGTATAGGAATGATGTTAGAAAAAAAAACCAAAAAAATTATTTTACTTTTGTGGATATAAATGGAAGCAACTTTTTTATTAAGTTTAGAAGATAGATTAGATTTGTAGGAGGAAAAAAATATGAAGAAAGTTAAAACTTTTTAGAGAAGAACAAAGAACTTGGGTTCTTTTTTGGGAAATTCCAACTCATCCAAATTTAATAATGATAGAATAAGAATTAGATATATGATTATCTATGAAAGTATGTACTCAGTTTTTGTAATTTAGAAAAAAATAGAAATATATGTTAGAAATTTGTTGGAGGTTCTGTGAATTAAAAATAAAAAGTGAAACATTAGGGAATTTTGAGGTCTAAAATGGGCCTCTTAAGAAAAATGTACAACCAAAATAAACTTTATATGAGCCATGGGGGATGATTGACCATTTTTGGAGTAAAAAAGATTAAAAAATAAGAAAATAAGAAAACTAATTTTTCATGTGGGAGTACTCAAATTTTGAGTGGGAGTACTCGTTGGATGTTAAATTTAATTATTCATCCAAAGAGTACCCATTTTGCATCTTTTCGATGGACCCTGCTACATGAAAAATGAGAAATACATTAAAAAATATGATTGCAATCATGTTTTTCATATATTTCTAATTTTCCGAGTAGCAAGGTTCATCGAAAGTATGCAACATGGATACTCCTTGGATGAAGAATCAAATTATGCATCCAATGAGTGTTTCTGCTCGAAATGTGAGTAAACCCATAGGGAGATAAGTTGAAAAATTGAGTTGAAAAAATAGTTTTTTTATTTATTTCTTTTAAAATTTGATGATGTAATCTAATCTTATTTTATTATTTCCACTATTATTTTATGATTTTCTTAGGAGGTCCATTTTAGACCTCAAAACTCCCCTAATGGTGAGAATGATTTAATGTTGCTTGCACACTCAAGCCATTAATCTTGTTGTGGATTAGGCAAGATCTGGCATCAATTTTGGTATCAAAGCTACGACATATAGAAAAAAAAGTGTGAAATGGCATTTCACGCTTGATGGGGAAGATGAGGTTGGAGGGGAAGACCAATAGCTGATGATGGAGATAGGAAAGACATGAGACATGTCTATGAAAAGCTAGAAGCCTTAGAGATGAGAAAAAAGAGATCTAGAGACTAGGGACATCAAACAAATTCGAGGAAGAGACTCTAGCGGAACATGAAGAACATGTCGAAGAGCCTGCAGAAATTAAATTGATGAGGTCAATGATTGGGGCTATTTCAAGGCCTAAAATGAAGATACTTACCTACAGTGGTAGCTTGGAACTAGAAGAATTAATAGATTGGATCAATTCTTTAGATAAGCATTTTGAGTATGAGGAGGTAGCTAAAGACAAACAACTGAAGTTTATTGTCACTAAATTGAAAGGACACGCAACTCTTTGGTGGGATGGAGTCCAAGAAGAAAGGAGAAGAAATAACAAAGCCAAGATCAAAAGCTGGAGCAGAATGGTGGTGAAGTTGAAAGGTAAATTTTTTCCCAAATATTACTAATTGTCTTTATTCAGGAAAATGCAAAATTTGAAACAAAGGTCATTGATTGTTAAAGAGTATACTGAAGAATTTTACAAGGTGAATATTAGAGAATGATACATCGAAGAAACACCTAAAAAGGTTTCCAGATATATCAATGGGTTGTGGTTCGAGATTCAATATGGGTTTAATCTATTTTCACACAGAACTATAGAAGATGCTTACCAATTTTCCTTGAAAGCAGAGGAAAAAATGGCTAGAAAGAAAAGCCAAAGGATTAGAGGGAGGAGTCTTGTAAGGGGAAGAGGACAAACTAGCTATCAAGAGAAAATTCAGTCTCCAAAGGAAGGCAAAGGTAGTTCAAAGGGTCAACCAACAAGGGGAGATGAACCAAGAAGAAGAAGGCCTTTCTAAAGTGGACGCGGTCAAGGTAGGGGCTACCAAGTTCATTGTTACAAATGTGGGGAATTGGGACATATGTCATGGGATTTCCCAAAAGATATTCCTACAAGCCAAAGAGGAGAAAATATAGTAGAAGCACAAGAAGAAAATGTAGTTACAGTTATCCATGAAGAAACACTAGAGGTAGGAGAATCATTATTGATGAAGAGAATCTTGATTAAGTCTGAAAAAGAAGTTAAGGAACCAGCACAAAGAAAAAGCTTATTTAGAACCACATGCAAATCAGGAGGCAAGTGTTGCAAAGTGGTGATTGATAGTGGTAGCACAGATAACTTGGTCTCCACAAAAATGGTAGAGAAGTTGGAATTGCAGAGAATAGCACATCCCACACCTTACAAGGTGTCTTGGCTGCGAAAAGGCCATCAAATATTAGTGAATGAGCAATGTAAAGTGGAGTTCCATATTGGTAATTACAAGGATGAGGTATTATGTGACATAATGCCAATGGATGTGTGTCATGTGTTGTTGAGAAGACCATGGAAGTATGACAGGAAATTCATTCATGATGGGAGGGGGAACACCTACACTCTTGAGAAAAATGGCCAAAAATGCAATGTTATTGCCTTAGGAGGATAAGGACCCGAAAGAGGAAGTTGGTCCTAGTATGCTACTTATGGATGGGAAGGAATTGTTGCAAGAGCTCAAAAAGAAAGAAGAAATTCATTTTTCTTTGATTGGTAAGCCCAAGGTAATTCTTACTAGCACAAGTTTAAATGATTTTCCTTAAGAAGTCAATGTTATGTTGGTTGATTTTGCAGATATAATTGGTAATGAGTTGCCAAGTAAATTGCCTCCTTTTTTAAGCATTAGTCATCATATAGATCTAATTCTGGGGGCAAGTCTTCCAAATAAAGCAGCATACTGCATGACTCCACAAGAAAATGACGAGATAAGCAAACATGTGTAGGAGTTGTTGGACAAAGGATTAATAAAGGAGAGCTTAAGTCTGTGTTGTTCCCACCATGCTCAACCCAATGAAATATTTTGGATGGAGAATGTGTATTGATTCAACGACCATCAATAGAATTACATTTAGGTATAGATTTCCACTTTCTCACATTGAAGATCTGATTGATTGTTTGAGTGGTGCTAAGTATTTTTCTAAAATTGATCTAAATAGTGGATATCACCAGATTTGAATTAGAAAGGGGGATGAGCGGAAAACAATGTTTAAAAAAAAACAATGGGCTATATGAGTGGTTGGTAATGCATTTTCGCCTTACCAATGGACTTAAAACGTTTAAATGAAGTCTTGAAAGAATTTACAGGTAAATTTGTTATTACTCATCTATATGAAATTTTAGTGTAGAGCCAAACAAAAGAAGAGCATCTCACACATCTCAAATTAGTTTTGAGCACCCTGCAGCAAGATAAGTTGTTGATAAATTTAACTAAATGTAGCTTCATGAAGAATGAGTTGTTATACATGGGATTTGTGATTTCCGAAGAAGGATTGAAGATGGATCCAGGTAAAGTGAAGGCAATCATTAATTGGACTATTCCAAGGAATGTGTTTGAGGTAAGAAGCTTTCAGGGTATTGCAAGTTTCTACCAAAAGTTTATAAATAATTTCGGTAGTTTGTGTGCACCCATTGTTGACAAAATAAAGGAGAATAAGAAGCCATTTAAATGGAATATAACAGTTGATAGAAATTTTAAATATTGAAGCAAAGGATAACTGATTAAATGAAGCAAGGCAGAAGTATTCCTCCTATAATAAAGAATTCAATGCTATAGTTCAAGCTTTAAAAAAATGGAGGCATTATCTTATTCCCAAAGAATTTGTTCTTTATACTGATCACCATGCTCTACAGTTTATAAACAATCAAGCCAAATTGAATTAGAGGCATGCTAAATGAGTGGATTTCTTGCAAAATTTCACATTTGTCATCAAGCATATGAGTGGTGAACCAAATAAGGTTGTTGATGCATTAAGTAGAATAAATTTGATTTTACATGAGTTTCAAATCAACACTTTAGGATTTGACAGAATGAAAAAGATGTATAAGGAAGATGTTGATTTTAAAGATGCATATGCTTCTTGTAAAAATCAAGTGAGTGGTGATAGAACTCCATGGTTGAGATTTATGTTGCAGGAAGGATTGTTATTTAACGATAACATATTTCATACCCAAATGTTCTATGAGAGAAAATATTATTAGGGAAAAGCACAATGGAGGATTATTAGGACATTTTGGGCAAGATAAATTTTTTTCTCAATTGAATGCTTTTTATTTTTGGTTAGACATGCAAGTTGATGTGAAAAGGTTTGTTGCAAAATGTACGGTTTGTCAACATGTGAAGGGAAGAAGTCATAATACTGGTTCATGTCAGCCATGCTCGATTCCTACTAGGCCATGGGATTAAGTGACCATGGACTTTATATTGGGATTGCCAATGATTCAAAGAAGTAATGACTCTATTTATGTTGTGGTTGATAAATTCTCTAAAATGGCACAATCTATACCTTGTAACAAAACTAGTGATGCCACCAATGTTGACAATTTGTTCTTTAAAGAGGTGGTAAGGTTACATTAATTGCCTAGAAGTATTCTATCTGATAGAGACACAAGGTTTGTCGGTCATTTTTGGAGAACATTATGAAAGAAGTTGGGTACTAATCTTAATTTCAGCTCAGACTATCCCCCACTAACTAATGGGCAAACAAAAATTGTGAATAGGAGCTTGGAAAACATCCTGAGAAGCTTGGTAAGTGAAATTCCCAAACAATGGGATTAGGTTCTTGCTTAGGCTGAATTTACATACAATGATACACCCAACAGAAGTACAAGTATGAGTCCCTTCCAGATCTTGTATGCAATGCATCCAAGGGGAATATATGAATTTAGGAATTTGGGAAAATAAGATATAAGAAGTGCAAAAGGTAAAAAATTTGTAGTGAGCATGCACAAATTGCAAGAAAGAGTTAAGAAACCGATACAACATTTAGTGATGTTACATTCAAGGAAAGAAATATTTCATAAAAGAACTTACAAAGAGCTAAAAATTAAGAAGATTGGACCTTGTAAAATTTTGAAGTAAATTTTCCTCAAATTCCTATGAAGTGGAGCTTCCAAGCAATGTTGGTATTTCCCCAATTTTTAATGTTTCTGATTTGTATTCCTTCCAAGGAACATGAAAAATTTCAGGTGATGAGTCTTCAAGTGAAGTAGATCAGATTGTTGAATGGAAACACCAACTGCTCAAAGCAACTCCAAAGGAAATTGAAGGTCTATTAGAATGAAAAGTGGTGAAGAAAACTAAAGGAAAAGAGTAATTTCAGTATTTGATGAAGTGGAGAAATCAACCATTGGAGGATGCTACTTGTGTGATTGTTGCATAGATGTCCAAGCATTGGATAAATGTTCAATAGATAGTGGACAATTTCTTTCCCCGAGAGTCTAATGCAGGAGCATATTACCCTTGAAATGGGAAAAAAAACAATTGAAATGTGGAAGAAATTAGATTCATTTATTTTATTAGTAAATTAGTTGTGTTTTAATTTAAAGATGAGAGTTTGGATATGAATGATGTTAGAAAAAAATAAGAAAATTTATCCGCTTTTGTGGATATAGATGGAAGTAGTTTTTTTATTAAGTTTAGAAAATAGATTAGATTTGTAGGAGGAAAAAAAATCTTAAGAAAGCTAAAAATATTTGGAGAAAAATAAGGAGCTTGGATTCCTTTTTGCGAAATTATATAGAATTTGATATTGTAAACTATCTTCATTAATCAATTATGATATTGCATATATACAAAAAGTGTTGTCTCAAGATAAGGAAACTATCTTGGACACATAATCATCTAGTTGAGAGAATATCTCAACCACACACCAAACTAGGGACATATAGATATAACCACTCCTATAGAATAGGAACAAACTCGTTTACATAGAAAGTCATAACTGAGACAAGTAGGAATTATATTTTCAAACACTCCCCCTTCATAACTGCTTGTCTCGATATCAATATGCAAGATCTACATCTGGTTCCGTCTAGTAATTACACCTTGTACCTTGTTCATGCAATTGTCGATGTCCACATAAAGGAACAACCATCTACCAAAATGCATGGGTTCCCAACTGTTGCAATCGCCAGCCTACTAGGAAGCCCTTCACATACATGGTTCATCCAACCTCTCGATGAACTCCCCCTAAATATAAAATTTCACCTCATGGAGTCTAAAACCAATACGGCCCACTCAAGTGTATCGATCCTGCATGACACACTCTTCCAGGGTGCTAAAACTCTCTAACAGAGGGAACATAACAAAGGGACATGCATGCCTCTTTAGGTCTTACAACAAGTACATAAAACATTTCAGAACCACAACTAACCATTACAAAAGAGTATATGACATGTAGATTTTATCTAATTACAATATGTGACTCATAATACACCATGATCATGAGTCTATTCCACAAATTCACACAAACTTTAACTATTTTTCCATCATTCTTTAATCTCTATTGCTACTCCTTTACCTCATCCTTCAAAATTATTCATATGTTCCACAACATTGTCTTTGACATCTTCAACATCATTGCTCAATATTTGTCTTGGATTTCAATATTGACATAAATGTGATTTGCTAGAGTAGCCAATTCTAACAAAAATCACTACATATTGAGCTAGATAAACTCAATAAAATTATCTTAAGTATTCCAAAATACTTATCATAAATTCATTAGGAGGAGAACACATGAACCAATCACTTCATAAAATAAGGGATTCTTTACCATAACCATTAAAGAGGATTCTTTACCTTTACCATAACCATTAAAATATCATAACACCTTTTAAATTGTCTTTTTTTTATCCAACGTGGAGAGGTCTTCTTTTTCATGTGGCCACAAGTTTCTTTTCTATTCACAAGTTGTCATGGATCTGAAGAAAATTTTCCCTTGGCTTCAGCTACCGCTCCAACTGCTTGTCAATACTTGTCAGAATGAGAAAAATAATATCTTCGTTTCTTATTTGATTCAGAGTTGCCCGCCTTTCATACCTTCTGTGCTCCTGAGGTCTGATTCAATGCTACAATGGCGACCCCAATTGGTATGCCAATCATGTTTTCCATGGTATTGGGAAAGCATTTCTCTTTCTTCAGAGAATCACCAATGAAATACATAGCCATAGGCATAAGACCCTTTAACATAGATATTACTTTCATTACACAACAAGTAATAGCATATTTCTCAACACACAGTCGACGAGCTACTACTTTGACACCACACGAATCAATGAGTTCTCGCTGCCACTTCGAATCCACACCAATACTAAGTGAGAACCTCCACTTAGATTAACAAACGAGAATCTACAGCCAACCTGCCACTTCGGCCATGAAGCCAAGCAAACACGAACGTTGCCACTGTAGCCACGCCTACTCTGCCTCCCATGTGAAGACAACACTTGCAACCCTCATGTTGATCCACTACAGAAAGACCTCTTCTACCACGTTCTGCTGCTCCACGTCCGCCAATCGATGCATGAAGGGGTGGTGTCTCTTTGACCCAGTGAACAACTCCGGTAGTATAACAACTAGAACCCAAAAAATTGAAACAGGCACACTTTGTCGCACCAGGCATGCAGATTCACACAGCCTCTGAGCAGCGATTTGACCTTCACAATCAGCCTCCTCAAGCAAAAATCGGCCTCAATTAGCTTGTCTCGCCACAAATCGGCCTCAATGAAATGAGAACAACTGCAATACACCCAGTCAAATGATGGCCATGAGAACCAACACCGATTTTGGAATACACCTCCGCCAAGGCTCCAACAAGAACTTCAATAACTTCGCCGCTTTGTTGTAGCACAATCAATAAAAGATTTCTAAGACAATGGAAACACTCTCTACACTTCCCCAAATTCTGCACTAGTTGCATCTCATAATCTCAATTCAACATGAATCACATCCCACATCAGACCACATAACGCTTATGATCCACACACAGATTCAACAAACTCATATCAAGGGCGCTCAACTGAGACTCCAACTCTTGACGCTCCTAACGCTCAATGCATTTGTTCAAAACAATCTCCATTTTGTTGGACACGAGCTCTAATTCAGTCCACTTTGAACGAGAACTCGATAGACTCATCAATCTGCAACCCGACTCGAAGTCTTCAAAAGCAGCACTCATCACAACGCGTTCAACTCACCATTGTCAGTTGATCCAGGTCACAAAACCCAGTCGTAGACTCTAACACCAAACAACAGCCTGATATCAGGTTCATCATAGGCTCAATTCAAGAACATTGGTCTAAACTTTCAAAGATTCATGTAAGAAAATGAATCAACATTGTGGCTCTCAACATTGTTCTGAAGAGCCTCCATACAACTGCCAACAGAGCCTTCACACACTCACATCACCTCTCTCATAAACATCGGCCACAACTGCCACTCTTCCTTAGCTCCAACCCTAAAAACATGTCAGATGCTAAAAAATGCCTAGTGGTTGCATCCTCGACACCTAGTGGTTGCATCCTCAACGCTTTACAACTCCTCGCCTCACACATTCCAGTAACGAGTCTTCTCCACATGGTTGCGTCTCTCCATCTACATCGCATTCAGAAAAGAAGTTGGACACAAACTAAAACAATATAGGTTTACTATTTTATTTCCCTCGGCCTAGGAGGGGCCAAGGCCCCAGGCCCTTATGGGCTGTGATGCCAAGATGAAATTTATAACTTCAAACTATCTTCATTGATTAATTATGATATTACATAGATACAAGAAGTCTTGTCTCAAGATAGGGAAATTATCTTAGATACACAATTAGTTGGTTGAGAGAATATCTCAACCACACACCAAACAAGAGACATATAGATATAACCACTCCTATAAAATAGGAACATACTCATTTACATATAAAGTCACAGCTAACACAAGTAGGAATTACGTTTTCCAACAAAATTCTAACTCATCTAAATTTTAATAATGATAGAAGAAGAATTAAATATATGATTATCTATAAAAATATGTACTGGGTTTTTGCAATTCAGAATAAAATAAAAATCTATGTTAGAACTTTGTCAAAGGTTCTGTGAATTGAAAATAAAAAGTGAAAGTTAGAATGATTTAATATTAGTTACACACACCAACCATTAATCTTGTTACAGGTCAGGGAGGCTATGGCATCATCTCCTAATGTATCATAAACCGAGATCACTTCAGAAACCAAGATCGCTTCAGAATAACTGTGTTAATTCACCATGATTCTTTGAACCCAACTCAGTACTGGCCTTTTCATTGACAACAGCTGCTGGCCCGATCAATTCGCCTTCATCTTCAGAGAATTTTCCGACTCCGTTTAGCCTCTTGTCCTTGCGCTGAATCATAGCGTGGCATTTTTTAGGAGTAGCATCCATATTATCGATCTTGTCTAGCAACACCATCGGATAACTATCATGCAACAACCGTCCACCTTTGACTCTTTTAGTGTCATTCCAACACTCATCTCTTGTTTGCTTCTTTTACAAACTTGTGAAGCGGCAGCCATAACTGCAAACATGACAATATATAGACGTAGATGCCCGTTGATTGAAGACCATAGTTTCACGTATCTCACATGATGTGAAAGCTACCAAACATTCAATGTACTTTAAAGTATTTTTTGTTTGTATGCTCTTGTCCTTCGCTTCGTTCAATAAAAAGGTTTTTTTAAGGATTTATGTAAACGGTTCACAACTGAAATGGGGTTGTCTTTAGTGTCATTTTTTGTAAGTTTTTTGGTGGGTTTTTTACAGTTTAATTTTTTTAAAATTCGGGAAGAATTTATTGAAATCACAAGTTTGATGGGTAACTTCACAATCTAAGTGCTTTAGAGATTTTTGAGGGTGCTCAATCCATATATAGAGTCAAAAAACTAGTTTAAATAACACAAATCAAAATTTCACCTCAAAATTTTCTGCCTAATTCTAACAACGGAAAGTCCAAAAATCACATTAAAGACAACTCCAACTGAAATCACCTTCCCGACTCCCAAGGTAGGTAACAAAGTTCTCCGAAAAAATTTATTATTACGCTACCGCTGCTTTGAGGCGATTCTGAATAGATCCCATCCCTGGTACATAACCTATTTATTATTGCACTATTTAACACACAATGTTTCGTATTGCACCACATGGCTTATTTGTGTTCTCCAATAAATATTAGTTAAGATGCTTTATCGTTTGTCAAGAAAGACATTGGAGATGACTAGATGATCAGAATGTTCGATAGGAAACATTTTATGCCGAATAGTGCAATAATAAATAGGGTATATACTGTGGATAGGATGTACTTATGAATCGCATGAGAGTGGTTGAGTCACAAATATTAAATGTTGTCGGGCAACTTGCCTGCCTACCTCAGGAAGCTGTCACGCGAAGTGGCTTTACGTAAGTTTTACAAAAACCTTTTTATTAACCGAAGTGAAGGAGAAGATGTATCGCTTTGGTTATCGAGCTTTCACCTCAGTGAGACCTGAATATCTTGTCATCGATCAACGAGCCTCTACCTCTATATATTGTCATCAATCAATGGGCGTTTCAACCATTAGGGAAGAAGGAAAGATATAAGCAGCCTGCAGGTTTGTCTGCCGTGTTTTAATCACTGACTTTCTTCGCAGTGATGGCTGCCACTTCACAAGTTTGTCATAATATGAGAGCAAGAGATGAGTATTGGAAATAGGGGTTAAATTTGACGGGTTCCCCTACCCATCATTTTTTTTTTTTTTTCACTGTTTTATTTTTAAACTGTATATTCACTTTCACCAATTAACTGAGCCTAAAGTTAAAGATGGATCTATACTAGTTGGTAAATAAAAAGACTTCCAATCTTACTAAATATATTCCTAACTTTAAACTATTGACTTATTAAAATTTTTTATCAAATTAATCCACCTCTTGCCCTTTAAAAAATAGTAAAAAGAAAAAAACTCTTATTCACAAAATTAAAAAGTAGTCGATAAGTTTGAAAGCTTGGAAATTAGCGGCATGAACTACCATAAACAACGTTCACATACAAAGTCGGGAGTTAGCCACAACTTGGGATAGGCCAATGTTAATCCACAACAGTAAATTTTCTCTTTCTAGTTAGAACTGTTTTGCTGATATATAGTAACTTTCAAGATCAAAAAGTAGAAACCGATATATAGTAACTTTCAAGATCAAAAGGTAGAAACATCCTTGACTAGGCAAGCGTTTTTATGGATATTCATTTATTATTGAATTGACAAATCATTAGAATGTTCTCTTCCTTCAAATAGAGGAAGTCTATGTTTGGCTACAGGTATCATAACTAACGAATTAAAACGGAAGGTTCACTAACGAATTAAAATGGAAGGTTCATATATGATCCTTGGAGTCATGAGAATCTTGAGGTGGTCAAAAGAGAGATTTTGTTAATATAGCCACGTAAATCTTAAAAGTCATGCAGATCCATAATTATTTCATTGTTTTCCATATAAATTGAAATTGGGCAATAACAGCCATTGAAATTGTAATTGCAACTAGCTATAAATCTTATTCATTCTAGGGTCCCGAGGCACATCCAATTCCATCTATAAACTTTGACTATCCATATATATCTAATCTCTACATAGGTTTATATATTTGACTATTCCATAGATATCCATTTGACTACATGTGTAAGATAGAGATAAAGAGGATTGAGAAATATATAAATGGCTCATGAAGTAAACTAAGCAATGATCAAATTAATTCATTTATGGGTGGCTGTGTTGTCAATGATGGCACTGAGAATGCAGGGCTATATAGGCTTATCAAACATATTCCGAGAGAGGTTTTGGAGTCTTTGTTTGTGAATGAACTGTAAAAACTCTAAGACTAACTTGAAATCGTGACAACTAGGATATGGAAGAAGATGTTTGTATGAATAACAGATTGAGGCTATGACACAAAAACTTGAAGAGTCGAAAGAAGGCTAAGACATAATTAGGGTTTTTCACAAAAGAAAAGTGACCTATAATCTATATTTGTTCTCTGGGTCAACTACACTTCCATGAAACGAACAATCGATAACTTGATTTAAAGTTGGGGATTAGGTATGACTCAAACATCAAAACCTACCAAAATCTTGGCTTGCAGTTGGGGTGTAATACAACTTGAAAAATTAGGATGTTGGTTTTATTATGACAACCTACTTCATTTTTCAACGGGTCAGAAATGTCTAGTGTTTTTAATTGAGTGGATTGGCTGACATGAGAACCAGAGAAGGTTGAAAAGTCCATGTCACTCTATTTTCAAACATGTTTGGCGTTTGTAATTGATCTTCTTGACCTATGGAATTTATGTATATAAAGAAATTGAATACAAAGAAACTTTACTTGTGGAAAAAAAATAGATCGCTCTGCTATATCATATTAATCGGATAATGCAAAACTGTAAATAATATAGCTGAAACTGAATAAAGCACTGTGGTAACATAGTGAAACTAAAAAATAGTAGCAAGAAAGTACAAAAGAAGAGCTTACCTTGAGTAGTTGTGGATTTGTGACTCGGCATTTTTTTTCTTTTACAGGTTGTATCCCTACCGAAATGTGAAAGCTCAAGGCTCCAACAGTGTGATGGGAATTGGGCATTCACTACATAATATTCCAATTTCCAACTTCCCCCACATACCATTTGAGAATAGAGATTATGATAAAATTGGGACGAAATTTGTAGGAAATGGAAGTCAGATCATCATTGGATTGGAAAAAAAAGTTAACACAACAATAATTCTCAATAAATATTGGAACTTCATAATAAATTCCTTACCAAACCAATGCTAAATTGCAAATGTTGACAATGTTGTGTCAATTAATTAATGCACGTTTTAATTGTGTTTCTTAATGATATTGAAATTTAAATATGCTGACCAGACAATATAAACTATGGACTTTTAGAGCTCGTCGCATTGATAATTGCATAAATTCACATAAGTACTAGAAGCATAAAATGATACAGCAGGTCCAGTCCAACTAAAGCGCGCTGATAGTGGATACTTATAGTGTCAACTTAATATAAAATTTAAACAAATACAAATTATTATAATATATATATATATATAACTTGTAATTTTATTACATGCCTGTAAAATTTAAACAAATTTTATTACATGCCTGTAATTATGACTGTTTTATAAATTATTAACAAGTTAATAATAACGTGTAGATTTTGAAAGAGCCTGTATTTGACGGGTAAAAAAGGGTTAAAACGTGCATACGGGCGTAAATTTTAACCCCTAATTGGAATGGTGGAATCGCTTTGTCAGATGCCGATGCCGATGCCAAAAAAATCAGAAGTGGACGGTTGGCCCATGATAGTTATCTCATGGCCTTGCTGGAGAAGATCGATAATATGGAGAAGATCGATAATATGGATGCTAATCCTAAAGAACCTCATGCTGTAATTCAGCTCAAGCACAAGAGGTTGAACGGGGTTATGAAATCTGCTGAAGATGAACGAGGATTGATCGGGCGAGCCGCTGTTATTGATGAGAAGAGCGGTACTGAGTTGGGTTCAACGCAACGCGGTGAACTAACTGACAGTTATTTTGAAGTGATCTCGGTTTGTGATACAGTAGCAGATATGCCTTCAGAAGGAAATTACGTGGATGTTATGGCAGAGCTGTACAATACGGCTGGCGAACTTGGCGTTACCTTGAACCTTTTCGATTGGGATTCAACTGGAAATATGTGTTGGGATCCCGTGTATGGTTGTGCTGAGACTCCCGCAGTTTCCTATGGGTCTCTGTGGGAGGATGATATTTGGCAGTTGAATGAAACTACAATATTTCAAAATGGTTTTTAACCCCCTCGGTAAGAAGTATTTGCAATTAGTAGAGGGGAGTTTCATGACGTTTGGAATGATTTTAGATAAATCTAGACAGCTGTGAGTTCCATTCTGAAGGAAGCCCTTTGACTATATATCATGGAGCAAATTTGCCCAAAACATGATACCGTTGACGCTTTATTCAGAGTTATTTCCTCGTAATTACCATAGCAGTGAGGATGTTTCGTCAAACACACCACTCAAAATATTGATTTAAAGTCGAATGCCGACAGGGAGCTCATCTATCTGTAGCGCTGAAATACTAAATTTATTTTATGTTATTAGTCCCTGCCATCTGGCAATGGCCAGGGACGATAGTAATCATTTCTGATGTACTTAACATTAGTTCACCTGTTTGAACACGTTGTTTTTCGAGTATAAACAAAGTTTCTTTGATCATAGTGGTTTATGGTCTTATTTGGCCTCTTCCCGAGGCAGAGGCGTTGCAACCATATATTATCTTGCATTTTCCTGCATTTTCCTGGGTCTTTCTCATTCATTTTCCGGAGCTGTTGATTAATGCTAACATTAATCTGGCAATATAAAATGCTAGCTCTTATTGCATTTGGCTTATCACGAAGCTGAACTGGTTGATATCACGCGGGGTAAGGATTACTGAAATTGCCACTGTTGGAATGTGTCACTCTGCATGCATGTTGTTGTGGTGTCTACACAACAGATGCTCTGCATGCTGCGGTGTCTACAGAACAGGCATATTCAGATCGATATGCATAACTACATTAAGAGATTAAGGAGCATCCATTCATTCATTCATCGGACTTTGTTGTATTTTCATCGTTACCAGCGCTTGGATGTCGCTTCCATTTCGGCCATAAGCAGCAGCGAAGACAACGCTATTACAATTACGAACACAGAACAGTCGGCCAGAGAAACCAACAAATATCAGTCAGGTCAATTTTTTTGTTGAGCTCCTTGTTCTTCTGATTTTGTTAAATCTCTCATTGCTTCTCGCTTCTGGATGTATATATTACTGTTAAGAATCCTTCCTTCCTTTCATCAATTTTTTTCTGTCTCTCGTGCAGCTGCTTTCTTGTTCATGCAGACACCAGTCGCAGATCAACTCTTTCAATTCTCCATATGCATACAGTTTACTGCAGTATCTGGATGTGGCAAAAACACTTATTCAGAGTTTGCAGAAAACCTAGTCTAGTTTATTAGGGAAATCGACTTTCAATATATGAAAGTTTATTAGGGAAATCGACTTTCAATATATGAACTGTTTTTCAGAAACCATTGTCGGTTAGATACTTGGGGCTGTTGACAGAGGTCAAAAGACTAATGCCTATTACTACTATAGAAAGATATTGAAACTAGAAATGAATTTTTGAAATATAACCTGTGTTGAAGGCGATATAAACATCTTTCGCACTGAAAGAGTTCTTTCTCAATGCCCAAATCTCCACACATGCTGCATTCTTTGATGGCGTGTTGTATTTGCGTTTCTGTAAGTGAACCCTTTACGAAATTTGAAGCCATTCCCTGGAACAGCTGGTGCTTCATCCCTAATATCCGGCTCAATTCCGGCGCCTGGTGGGATTGGACCTTTTGCTGAATCAACTGAATCCGTGCTTGGAATTTCCACTTTTGAAACTGAATCACTTGCTTAAGCAGGCAAAACAGATAGCGCAGCGCATAACCCTACTAAACCGGATAGCGCTGGTCTATATACGTAATTCCTCTGCCTTAGAGACTGCTGGTGGTCTTCACTAAGATCAGCTGAGATGATAATGCCAAAAGCACCAAACCCTGTTTGCCAGAGAATATAATTTAGTCTCTACTTCTTCATAGATCAATACCATTAAACACTGTTAAGAGAATTTAGTAGTTCTCAGGCTTACAAAAGAATGAGTCCAGCCAAAACAGCACTCGACCCCCTTAAATGCTTGACGTATCTGTCTGGAAATGTATCAGGCAGTTCCAGGCACATTAGTGAGCAAAAAGGTAAGAATTTGACTCACCACTACAAAAATGATGAGAAACAGAGTGCATGTCTGATAGCGTCCCAGGTATGATTCACTAACAAATACCCCAAGAAAATATATAAACAGTTCTAGTCCACTTGCTCACATTATTTGCTGCCGATGCATTGCTCTGATGAAGCACTCTCGTCAAGAATAGAACCAGGTTTACACCCACCCCAAAGCCTGAAGCAGGAAGCTCAACTGCGGCAGCTGTTGTGCTTATTAAAAAGTCAGAATGCCTTCATTGCGCAAGGTTAATTTGCTTACAGACGGATGTGGGCCTCCAAGGAAACCGCATGCAAATTGACATGCGACATGTTCTCAGGGAAGGGTGGAACACGTGGCTTGCATGCAATAATTTTTCTTTTTAAACAATTTCATAGCAACCCCGAGATAATGAAGTTAATAAAAGCGATCACAATTTGATGGTGTTAATATGATGTCCATCGCGAGAGATTCTAGACCTATCTATGAGAAATCCTCGGTAGTTCGGCTTCGGGCACTTAGTGTTGAGTTCTTCGACGGGTGGGCCAACCCTACTTAACTTTATTTCATGACGGACGAGACGAGAATGAGATATATTTATAGATTGACTCGAACTAAATAAACCTAAAGAACGGATTACATAAAGCGTGCTGCTATTATTTTATTAAAACTAATTTATAACAATGTAAGAATTAAAAAAATAGAAAATAAAATAATTAAAATAGACCTAAAGAACGGATTACATAAAGCGTGCTGCGTGGGTTTAATTCTAGTGCGAGTACGATGCACTGAGAACATATACAAAAGACAGGTTATACTTCCGACTGCAACAGTTTTCCGACTCAGTAATCAACGCCAACGTCCGTCTATGTAAACGGAGACGGAAAAGTGGGCCGGCGTAGCCACGCAAGCCGATTTAAATTAAAGAATCTGCAATCGGCATAAGGGTTGCCCAAGCTGCTACTCATAACACACGAAACCTGCCGACTGTTCAAGATAATAATCAACCACATTAACAGCATCAAAATTGAGATCAATATATAGAAACAGAATCTATCTGTCTCTGCACTTGGCTTTGCTTAATTATCCCGCGAATGGTGTTGTGACAAGCGCTGCTTCTGGTGGCTCTAAACACTGCAACGATGCTTGCTTGTAGGGAGGACCATGATTTGAAACATATCCTCTAAAGCATGATCTTTGAGAAGGCTTTCTACCAGTTACTTTAGCCCCATTCCATCCAAGCTGGTCGTTCAACTACCTCTGCTACTGATGGTAATACTGGTACTGCTGGTAGATAAGCTGCTAGGACAAGAAGGGATACCTTGCGAGGTCCTGGCTTTGGATCTGTCTTATATGGCAGGGACTAGCTGCCTCGCAGCCCATCTTGTTTAACTATTTATATTATCTTCGCAAACTTCGATTTGTAAACATTTTGTCAAAAATGATATCAACCATGTCCAAGGCTTGTTTCGAATTTTCATTTTTTTAACTTGAAGTTCGAAGTTTGTGTTATTCAAAGATTTATATATTTTCCTAAAAAGTGAAATTTGTAAAATTAGTTTTTACAGAATGCTATAAATTTAATGTTTGGTTGTTTAGAGTTGATTTCGTTATTTGTACTTCATTTTTGACTATTTTAGGAATTTTTTTTATAATTAATAAGAAATAAATTGTTTCATTTTTCAAATCAACATGGCTAATAATTTTAGAATTAAAATAAGTAAAACATCAAAATTAGGTTTTGCGGGGGATTTAAAATGTCCATGAGCTAGTTTATTACACAAAAGTAAAATAAAATAACCAAACTCTCATGCCTTTCAAGGTTGTTCAATAACTAAAACATAATATCATATTTTTCTTTGAAATTTTATCTGTTTGAGTTCAGACTTGAAAGACGTGCGGGACGCAGTGAAAGACCAATGTCCTGTCAAAACGATATGCGAGGGAACTACTAGAGCTAGAATCTCATGTTGGGTATTTGGAGGGAGGTTTCATTGCCATTAGAATAACGACGAGAGCTTTGCAACACGTATCGAGCCATTTCCTGAAAAGGCGCGTGTTTCTAGATAATATTGTCAACGAAGAAACTGATCTCTGCCAGAACATCATCATAACATGTCAAATTTCTTTTTGAATGCATGTCTTGTGATGGAGGAGTGAAATTGGAAACAAACAATTTGAAATGCGGAAGGAATTAGATTCTTTTATTTTATTAATAAATTAGTTTGGTTTTAGTTTAAAGAACAGAAAATTTGGATAAGAATGATGTTAGAAAAAAAAAGAAATTTTATTCACTTTTATGGATATAGATGGAAGAAACTTTTTTATTAAGTTTAGAAGATGGATTAGATTTGTACGAGGAAAAAATATGAAGAAAGCTTGAGACTTTTTGGAGAAAAATAGAGAGCTTGGATTCCTTTTTGGGAAATTCCAACTCATCCAAATTTTAATAATGATAGAATAATGATGCAGGAGCATGAGGCTTGAAGACAAAAGACTTTGAATTTTATTCCAAAAATACAAAAAAAGTTTATAAGCAAAGGAGTGAGATTCTTTAGCGGTCACTTTACAAAGTTTTCTAGTAGGATTTGAGCTAGAATACGGGGATTTGGATTATCTTGTAATTAATTCAAGTAGTTACGCTTAGTTGAGATTTTCGAGGAGAATATCATCCAGATTAGATAGGATTAGGCAGTTCGATCCATTGATTTAGGATTTGGTTGTTGTATGTACAAGTATTTATGTAAGTTTTGAATTAATGTAAAGGGATTTAGCTGAGGAGGATTTGACTATAAAATTTGAAATCTCTCTGTGTCTCTGTGTATTTTGTGCATGAATGGTCAATCCCGGAGGTTTTAAATTTCATTCGAAATATTTCTGAACACTGTTGCTTTCTAGTCTGGACTCTTTAGAACTAGATTTTATATAATCTTGTGTTATCGCTTTTCAATCTTCATTCGATGTGTATTGAGTTAATCGGGATATATTTCGAACCCATAGAGTTTAGTTAGCGATATGTTGAATATAACTTAGACATAGTTTAAACTTGGCCGAAATGCTAAAACTTTGGTGGAATGAGGAAAAACTGATAAACGTGCAAGAAACCCAGAAAAAGGTCTGAATCATCCGATTGACAGATCCAATAGATCTAACAGTTATCACGTGTTAATAAGCGTAGAAGTTAAACAAAATAGAAAAGCAGTCTTCGAACGTGGAAGTTGTTTCTTGCGTGGTCTCAAGATGGTAAGTTGTATTATGAAATTTTACGCAATTACACTTATTGGCCAACACGTAACACGGGAAAACTACTTTTCTCATGTGCTCTCGGCTTGTTAAACATCGCACATTATTCCACGTGAGATTATGCGTCAATAGTTGGATCAAGTGGGATTGATCAATGGTGGAGATTATCCGGCTAGGTTGCGAGCAGGGAAAGTGATAACAGTCGGATTTAGTGTTGAGATCGACGGCAAAGAATTAACGCGATAAAGGTTTGTGGAATGACAAACGCGACAAGGTTATAAACTGGGGTTTTAATTCTTTTTTATTCCGTGGAAAATCTGAAGGTTTGTCGAATAACGGGTAAATTAAACAATTCTGCGATTTTCGTAGAATAACTAAATTTGGAGGTTGATGACTGATTCTCTATAGGAAACCCGAGAAGAAGTTTCACTCGAGCTTAAGGAGATCATATCTGGTTTTGAATGATTAGCCTTAACACCTCCAACCAGCCCACCATTAGCGGTATCAGAGCAGCTTATTGACACTGATCAGTATCTCGAAAATCAGAGAAAGAAGTCCAACATGGTTTTCAGAGTTGGAGGAAGATGTGGTCAAAGAAGAGGAAGACCAGTTGCAAATTCTAAAGTGTTGGAAGCTATGGAACAGATGCAAGCTAGACTAGAAGCAGTGGAAATGGGAAATCAAAGAGATGGAGATGTCTGTGAACCTGAAGTTGAAGCTGTAGAAGAAGAGGAACCTACAAAAGTTACTTCTGAAATGAGATTCTTTAAATCAGTGTTGAGATCCATATCTAAACCCAGACTTGAGGGTTCATTTTATACATGAGGTTTAAACCCTAAGGAGTTGATAGATTGGATTAATGACATGGATAAATTCTTTGATTATGAAGAAATAGAAGAAGGAAAGAGAGTGAAATTTGTTGTCACAAAATTGAAAGGAAATCCAATACTTTAGTGGGATGGAGTGAAGGAAGAAAGAAAAATACTTGGTAAGTAGCCAATTAAAAATTGGAACAGGATGGTGGCAAAGTTGAGAGGTAAGTTTTTGCCAAGTGATTATCAACAGAAATTATTTAGACAGATGCAGAATCTTAGACAGAGGTCTTTGACAGTGAAAGAATACACAGAGGAATTTTAAAAAGTAAGCATAAGAGCTGGACAAATTCAAGACACAGATGAGAAGGTTGCAAGATATATAAATGGTCTCAAAATGGAGATCCAAGATGAGATAAGTTTGATGTCTTATAAAACAGTGGAAGAGGCTTATTAGATGATATTGAAGGCTGAAGAAAAACTCATGAGGAAGCAATCTTCCAGAAGTAGAGGTACATTCCAAGGAAGGGGAAGTCAAGGTGGTAGAGGAAGATCTACATCATCTACAGATGGAGCTAGCAGTAGCTTGAGTCAGCATACACCCACAGAAGGTGATGCAAGTGGCAGAAGGAGTTTTTTAAGAGGAAGAGGAGGTAGAGGTAGAGGAAGAGAAATTAGATGTTACAAATGTAATAAGCTGGGACACAAAGCCTATGAGTGCCCAGAAAATGCAGGAACAAATAAGAGAAATGTAATTGTTGCTAAGACTGAAGAGGAAGCAGAAAAGGTGCCAAAAGAAGAACATGTACTAGAGAAAGGGGAATCTTTGGTCGTTAATAAAGTTTTGTTAAAGCCAACAATGGAAGTTGTTGAGCCATCACAGAGAAAAAATTTGTTCAGGACTGTGTGCAAGGTTCAAGGAAAATGTTGTCAAATGATAATTGATAGTAGCAATACTGATAATTTGGTCTCTACAGAAGTGGTGGAGAAATTGAAATTAAAGACAAAGAAACATCCAACAACTTACAAGGTGTCATGGCTTCAAAAAGGACATCATTTGTTAGTGAATGAATAATGTGAAGTAGAGTTGCAGTTGGGAAAATACAAAGACAATATTTTGTGTGATGTGATGCCTATGGATGTGTGTCACATATTGCTTGGGAGACCTTGACAGTATGACAAAGGAGCTATGCATGATGGGAAAAAGAACACATAAAAATTTGGTAAAGATGGTGTTAATCATACATTTCTGCCTATGGAAGAAGAGGATGCATCAAGAAAATCTGATCTGAAGACTTTATTGCTGAGTGGAAAAGAATACCTACAACAGATTGAAGAGGATGAGGTAAATTTTGCATTGATTTGCAAACCCAAGGTAAGAGTTACTTCCACTAAAATTTCCAATTTTCTAATTGAGATTCAAGAGATGCTGGAAAACTATTGTGATATCATTGTAGATTATTTTCCTAATGAGTTACCACCCATTAGAAAAATCAGCCATCATATAAATTTGATTCCAGAGGAAAATCTACCAAATAAAGCGACTTACAGGATGACTCCCACAGAAAATGAAGAAATCAGGAAACAGGTTCAGGAACTGTTAGAATAAGGATTGGTTAGAGAGAGTTTGAGTCCTTGTGGAGTGCCAACAGTGTTAAGTCCAAAGAAAGATGGAGGCTAGAGAATGTGCACTGATTCAAGAGCAATCAACAAAATAACAATCAAGTACATATTTCTTTTCCTAGAATTGAAGATTTGATGGATTGTTTAAGTGGAGTAAGATATTTTACAAAGCTAGATTTAAAAAGTGGTTATCATCAAATAAGGATTAGAGAAGGTGATGAATGGAAAACTACTTTAAAACAAATGAAGGACTCTATGAATGGATGGTGATGCATTTTAGGTTATCAAATGCTCCTAGTACATTTATGAGGCTTATGAATGAAGTGTTGAAGTAATTTATTGGTAAATTTGTAATAGTATATCTGGATGATATATTAGTTTACAGAAGATCTAAATAGGAACATAGGAGACATATGAGTTATGTCTTATAGAAGCTGCAACAAGAAAAGTTACTGCTAAATTTAAAGAAATGTTCATTCATGAAGGAGGAGTTGGTATATTTGGGCTTTGTTGTTTCTGCTGATGCATTAAAGATGGATTCAGAGAAGATAAATGCAATCATAGAGTGGCCTTCACCGAAAAGTGTTTTTGAGGTAAGAAGTTTTCATGGTCTTGCTAGTTTTTATAGAAAATTCATAAGGAATTTTAGTAAGATCAATGCTTCTATTATTGACACTATAAAGAAGGATAAACAACCATTTAAATGGATTGTTGAAGTAGAACAGAACTTTCAGTTGTTGAAAAGGAAGATCACTAAGAAACTTATTTTAATTTTGTTTGATTTTAATAAACCTTTTCAAGTGAAATGTGATGCTAGTGGGGAAGCTATTGGTGGTGTTTTAAGTCAGGAGGACAGACCTGTAGCTTATGTAAGTGAAAAACTGAATGAATTAAAGAAGAAATATTCTTCTTATGATAAGGAATTTTATGCAGTTGTGCAGTGATTAAAAGAGTGGAGACATTACTTGATATCTAAAGAGTTTATACTTTATTCAGACAATCATGCATTGTAGTACATTATGCAATAGACAAATCTTAGTTAGAAACATGCAAAATGGGTAAAATATTTTCAAAGTTTTAATTTTGTATTAAGACATATAAATGGCCAGTCAAACAAGGTAGCAGATGCCTTAAGCAGAAAAGGTATTTTAGTTCAAGAAAGTCAAATTCAAGTGTTGGGTTTTGATTTTCTTAAGGAATTATATGAGAAATATTTAGATTTTAAAGAGGCATTTGAAGTTTGTAAAAATCTTGTTTTTTTAGATAGAAGTAAGTGGCTGGATTTTTTCTTGCAAGAAGGATTGTTGTTTAAAAGAAATCAATTGTGCATACCAAATTTCTCTATGAGAGAAAATTTAATCAAGGAGAAACATAGTGGTGGACTTGGAAGACATTTTGGTGTAGACAAGACTTATGAGCAGTTGAACAGGTTTTATTTCTAGCCGAAGATGAGATCTAAAATGGAGAAGTATGTTAAAAATTGTAGAGTCTGTTAGTATGCAAAGGGAAGGAGCCAAAACATAGGTTTGTATGTTCCATTACCTATTCCAGATAGATCTTGGGATATGGTAAGTATGTATTTTATTTTGGGCTTACCAAGAACTCAAAGAGGAAATGATTCAATTTATGTTGTGGTTGACAGATTTTCTAAAATGGCACATTTTATTCCATGTTATAAACCTAGTGATGATATTCACATTGCTAATCTGTTTTGTAAGGAGATTATAAGGTTGCATGGGTTACCTAAGAGAATTGTTTACAAAAAAAGTTTACAAGCAAAGCAGTGGGATCCTTTAGCTGGCACTTTACAAAGCTTTCTAGATAAGATTTGAGCTAGAATTCAAGGATTTAGATTATCTTGTAATTAATTCAAGTAGTTAGGCTTATTTGAGATTCTCGAGGAGAATATCATGCAGATTAGATAGGATTAGGCAGTTTCGATCCATTGATTTAGAATCTGGCTGTTCTATGTACAGATATTTATGTAAGTTTTGAATTAATGTAAAGGGATTTGGCTGAGGAGGATTTGATTGTAAAATTTGAAATCTCTCTGTGTCTCTGTGTAGTTTGCGCATGAATGGTCAATCTTGGAGCTTTTAAATTTCCTTCGAAATAATTCGTGAATACTGTTGATTTCCAGTTTGGACTCTTTAGAACTACATTTTATATAATCTTGTGTTATCGCATTTAAATCTTCATTCACTATGTATTGAGTTAATCGGGATGCATTTTGAACCCATAGAGTTTATTTAGCGATATCTTGAATATAACTTAGACATAGTTTAAACTTGGGGGAAGTGCTAAAACCTTGGTGGAATGAGGAAAACCTGATAAACGTGCAAGAAACCTAGGAAAAGGTCTGAACTATCTGATCAACAGATCCAGTAGATCTAATGGTTATCGTGTGCTAACAAGCGCAGAAGTTAAATAGAATAGAAAATTTGTCTTCGAAGGTGGAAGTTGTTTCTCGCGAAGTCTCAAGGTGGTAAGTTGTATTCTGAAATTTTACACGATTACACTTATCGACCGACATGTAGCACGTGAAAACTGCTTTTCTCGCGTGCTCTCAGTGTGTTAAACATCGCACATTATTCCACACGAGATTACACATAAACCGTTGGATCAAGTGGGATTGATCAACGATGGAGATCATCTGGCTAGGTTGCGAGCGGGGAAAGCGATAACCGTCGGATTGAGTGTTGAGATCGACGGTGGAGAATTAACGCGATAAAGGTTTGTGGAATGATGAAAATGACAAGGTTGTAAAATGGGGTTTTAATTCTTTTTTATTGCGTGGAAAATATGAAGGTTTGTCGAATAATGAGTAAATTAAACAATTATGCTATTTTTGCAGAATAACTAAATTTGGAGGTTGATGATTGATTCTCCAAAGGAAACCCGAGAAGAAGTTCCACCCGAGCTTGAGGAGATCGTATTTGGTTTTGAATGATTATCCTTATCATCTGCAACCATCCCACCATATAAGAATTAGATATATGATTATCTATGAAAGTATGTACTCAGTTTTTGCAATTCAAAAGAAAATAGAAACATATGTTAGAAATTTCTTGGAGGTTCTATGAATTGAAAATAAAAAGTGATGGTGAGAATGATAATGTTGCTTGCACACTCAAGCCATTAATATTGTTGCAGGCTAGGCATGATTTGGCATCAATTTCGGTATTAGAGCTACAACACAGAGAAAAAAAGTGTGAAATGGAATTTCACGCTCGATGGGGAAGACGAGGTTAGAGAGGAATACCAATAGTTGATGTTGGAGATAGGGAAGACATGAGATGTGTCTAAGAGAAGCTAGAAGTCTTAGAGATGAAAGAACAAAGAGATCTAGAGACTAGACACATCAAAAAATTCAAGGAAGAGTCTCTAGCGGAAGATGAAGAACATGTCGAAGAGCCTGCAAAAATTAAATTGATGAGTGTTATAGACATTTTTGGGCACTGCAACCCTGATCATATATGTCCATAAACCAAGGGCTTCTAAGTCCCTAAAAGTGTTGTTTCATGCCCTAAAGGAACAAGGTCAGCTGATTACATCATCTCCTAGAAGTTCTCCACAGAAAACTGCTCAGAACTAGTCAAAACTGGACCATATAGGTTGCTCAGTGCTAAGGGTGCGATGCATCTCACCTACCCAGTGTAAAATGTGTGATGCATACTGGAAATCACTTCTATAAGGTGTGATGGGCGAGAATGGACAAATGGCAGAGACAGTTTGCAAGGTGGATGATCATGGAATCTTCTAGAAACTTCTCCTGTGACACTTGCCTCTCTAAATTCGCCCAGGGATGAGTAAGAAATCATCAATGTCCAAGTAGAATCAAGAACTATCAGAGAAAAGACACTAATCAAAATCCCAGAAGCTGACTCACCTCCCTGCAATCATATATATATGGATCCCTCATCCCAGAGATCCAAAGGCTGGAATTTTGTATCTTGTAAGGGAGTGTTGTTGGTTTCGTGGTGGAATATCATAGTGTTGGGTGATCTAAGCTTTTCATGAGGTGAAGAAGGGCTTTCATTCTGGGAGGATGACACTGGGTCAGATCAATGGGTTGTAATCCTCTCTTCTAATCTTCACAGCAATAAAGCTATTCGAGTTTTCCTCCACATTCTTGTGTGTCTGATAGTATATGAATTTGTGTGGTCAATATATATCTGGTCCTATATCACTTATGATTGTAGATCTCTGCACTTTGAAGGTATTATGCTGCTTTGAATTTACAGGTACTCTTTGAAGCAGAGTGGTTAAGGGGGAAGTGGCAAAGACCTATCGGTGAGGAGAAGGAACAAGCAAGGAACCGAGTGAAAAATCGAGGTTGGTATTCAATCCTCTCCTATCTACTTCTCATAAAGGAAAATGAAAGTAACTTTAATCTGTTTGTTTCTAAGATAGCTACCCGTCTTAGTGGGACTAGCAGCTCTGCATAGACACTAGATTTCCTGATAACAAAATGGCGACTCCACTGGGGAGCGAATAGATTGTTTGCTTGTCTATATTTGTTTGTTTTATAAACTTATAGATAGAGCCTGAAGTCAAGCAAGCTAGCCTTCGAACTGCATTTCCTATGCAAGTGCAAAGTAGATCAATGTTGCTTCAGTCTATCTCCGGGTTTTGTTTATAAACTGAACAATCGATTTGAAAATATCCTAATTTCCCTGGTGGTGGCTCTAGTACCTCATTAGATTAGCCCCTGTGATTTCTATTTACTGACTATCATTAGCTCGACCTAAATCCCTGAACTAAGCTGCAAACTGTGACCAAAAACCAAGTTGAAGTCTCGTCCCTGGACCATCACACTTTCTCCTCTTGGGAATCTGGATGCATCGCACCTCCCATGTGCAGTAGGTGTGCTGCATTGTACTTTCCCTATGTTGCAGGTGCGCTAATCAGATAAGACCTCTTCTGCTTCCAGATTTTGGTTTCATTGTTCACTTTCTTCAGCTTTATTTAGGAGTTTTTTTGTCCGTGATCAGTATACCACTGTGGAAACTCCCTTCCTTTGCATGATTCCACCTCCATAGTACAAAGAATTGTGAATGTTTTTATGTATTGTGTCCATTTACAATTCTATTTTACAAAAAGTAGCGTAATCAAACTGTCGTCTTTTGATTTGGAAGTGTCGCAAGTGTCATTTTCAGTCAAAGAAAAGAATCCTATCGTTCTTGATGGTCGATTATACAGTTACTCTTGTATTTGATTTGAATTAGTGGTTTTTCAAGTGTTGAAAGCAGTTTTCAACTCAAAATCGCAAAGTGTCATCATTATCTTCCTTTCGTGTTTTGAAGAAAAATTGTTAGTACTGTCGCTTTGAAAAGATAATTCAGATTTGTACTTAGCATTCTTCTTGTCATTCACACATTAAGAAGGCTGAAAACAAATACATGCATGTGCATTTGCATTTAGACTGCTTGTTGATTTAGGATAGTGCATCTAGTGTGTGCTCTATGCTCTATGTTGAAAGAATCTCATTTCTCTTTCCTTAGTAGCTAGGATTTTCATTGCAAGAAGAAGATCAAATGATTGTTTATCATCTTAGATTGCATTTTAGGAATTGTATATCTACATCACGCGGTGAACCTGAAAGGAAAACTTCTTAAGAAAGATCAACTGTAAAATAAATTCAATGAACATAAAAACGCTTTGGAACCTAACGCACAACATCTAGAAGTCTAGGCTAGAGACGTATTCCGGCGTCGTAAAGCCTGGTAACTATCGCTTTCATCGTAGGTTGGGTGATTCCTCCTCTTTGAGACGACAAGTGCCAGTACGGACTTGTGCTCCCACGTACCATCGAGTATATATTGGGAGACCACAATAGGCCATACCCTTTATCCTTAGGAAGCCGTGTCTGTCGCCCTATCGATCACAATGCATTGAACACAACATTTGGGAAGATTGACTGCCGTACCGTAAAAAGTATTCTGCAGTTTTTCGATTGGTTTGGTAATCCCTCTGTCTAGATTTCCAGAGTAGTCTCTTTGATTCCATTTTAGACTCCTTAAAGGAAAAGGTCCATCTAAGAACTTGTCACTTCAGGCTCATTAAAAATCGAAAGTGACTAGAGTCATCTTTTGTTTTTTCTCGACTCTTAAAAATTGAAAAAGCAAGTTGTGTCAAAGCGTCTAAAATTTATTTTAATCAGAATAACGTCACTATTCCCCTCGTTGGTCTTAGGTTGGGAAAATGGAGTCCACCAACCAAGGATTTCCCCTTAGAGGAAATCCTGGTCCTTTCTCCTCTTGGGGAGATGTTGGTGCACCTCATATGGCCACGTTGTCACTTCCAGGATTGACGATTGGCTTGCCAATATGGCTCTTCTTGACCTCCGTCGTTCAGAATACTGTGATTCCTGAACAATCAAGTTAGCAACTAGATGATACTAGAGTTACCCCCCAACCTTCTACTTCATCTGTTTCTCCCTCTCCTCCTTCCTCTTCGCTTGATGAAGCTGGTAAAGCAAAAAATCAAGTAACTAAGAAGGAGAAGAAGGGGAAGGAGAAGAAGGAAAAGAAGAAGAAGGATCCAAAGGAAAAAAGGGGTAACCATGCATCATCTAGCGAAAATCCACACACGACACCATCCAGACCTAAATCTCCATGTGTCATTTGCAAAGGGGACCACTATCATTGAGATTGCCCTTGTATCCCCTGGATCTTAAGGGACTAGTCTCCTCGTTTTGACAATCCGGTGTCATCAACCTCTGACGATCATGTTGAAAGCACACCATCAACTAGTGAAAACGAAGTCTCTGGACATAAAGGAAGATGTAAATTTCCTTGCAAACTGTGCGAAGGAAATCATGCCGTCCACCATTGTCCCTTCCTGGACAAAGCTAAAAGAGTTTTGGATAACCGTCCCGCTTCACCGCTGCGGCTTCCTCCTGGATACAAGAAACTCTTGCCGAGTCCATCGCTAGTTGAAAATCCGACCGACACAACTTTGTGGTTGGTTGAGGCATCTATCATTGAAGATAAACCTGTTGAATCCATACCAGATGAAAGTCAAAAGGTTGAGGTGGCAGTTGACTCGGTCTTGTCTTCAGAAGGTCCATCTTTAGATGATAAATCACCGAAGAGAATGAGAACAAGACCATTCAAATTCTTTTCGTAAACACAGACTCCGATGAACATGGGGGCAATCTACCCGTTCCTTTACCGCAGGAAGGAAGTTCGTTAGAGTCATACTCGGCCGTTTATTCGGTCCCACCTCCGAGCAACCTAGTCGTTTCCTTTTTTTTGAATCTACTAGGCAGACCCCGTTTACCGGCTAGTGTACCATTCTGAATCATTGTACAAGCTTACAGAATGGTCATGGTCAGTACCATCATAAATGAAGGGGCTTCTGTGAGTATGCTTTCCTCAACTACTTGGAAAGCGCTTGGTTTGCCATCGCTTATGCCTGAGATGAGAAATCTAACAGGCTTCGATAATGGAACCAGTCGACCGTTAGGGATCCTTCCAATTTTACCCATAACTTTGAGAGGGAAAACCATGTACATGAACATAATGGTAGTCCAAGGTCCTTTAGACTACAATCTACTCCTTGGGTGTGACTATATTTATTACATGCGAGCCATCGTCTCCTCGCTCTTTCGAGTAATGTGTTTTTCGCATGAACGCAGAGTGGTCCAACTCGTAGACCAGCTTTCGTTCACCGGCTCACACATAGCTAATAGTCAAATACCATCCCTAAATGGTCTTTCCATGCAAGGTATGTCTCATGAATCCCCAGTCTGTCCACCTGAAAAACGCGAATAATTCAGGGGGTCATGACTGAAACCCAGGGGACATGCACCCTGGCCTGCTTCGGCAGGAAAACTCTAGGTATAGGGTAGGTTTCCGTGAAGGATATATGAATGGTCCGACATCCATTCGTATAGGAAGATGGGATTAAACTGGAATAATATACCTTCGTTAGAAGGTAGGCCTTTCCCAATAGAACAAATTTTTTGTTTGTAAATTGAAGGGTAACCTGGAAAAGGTAGGCTTTTCCCGATAAAGCAAATGTTTTGTCTGCAAATTGAAGGGTAACCTCGAAACTCTACTTCACTATACCTGTGGGCATGCAAACGTTTTTACATGCAAGCGAAGGACGACCTTTTATTTTCTTAATTTTGTAGATTCTCAACCCTTTAAACTCGTAGGATTGGTCGTCCCTAGCTTGTGTAAAGAAAGGATCCAGAACAAAGTTTCGAATGGTGCAAGCTCCCTAAAAATTGAACCTATCAATGAGACATCCTTATTATACGACTGGTACGAGCAGTTTGTATGTGAAGTTCAAGCTCATTAAAAATTAAACCTAAGCAATGAGCAAACGATCCCCCAAAGTTTAAGCTCATTGAAAAATGAACCAACCTCCAGTAAATAACCATTGCGAACGCATTATCATCAGCTTTTTGAGCCTTACTCGTGTTCTTACCATCACCTCCACTCTGTTTTAGCTGATCATTCGCCTCCATTTGATTGTTTACCATTTTGAGGAACATCTGCGAAGAGTGATTCTGTTAGCCATCCTTGTGACACTGCTGTGATTGGAAAATTCCAAACCTCACCTGGAATCAGCTGCTACCCGAAATTATCACTCATTCCTCAAGAAACGAGTCTCCTTTAAGCTCTTTTCGTTTGACTCATTAAATATGAAAAGATTGCCGAGCAGTTGGCCTCTTCAGCTCGTTAAAGCTACCAGGAGTGCTATCCCTCCTCTAGATTTTAATCTTTTTGGACTTGAGGGATTATTACACAAAAGGATCAAGTGCTTGTCTTGTTTGGCTCGTTAAAACTATTGAAAATTCATCCCTTTCATATTGTTTTATACTTTTTCGGACATAAGGGATTATATTACGAAAAATGATCACTGGAGTTTCCTTTTCGTCCCTTTTCAGACTCTCTAAAGTTGAAAGAGGACCGAGTTGTCTTTGTCGTTAAACTCATTAAAACCAATAGCGACAAACTTTTCCATGTAGACAAGAACGAGTTTCACTGTCACTAGGCTCGTTAAAACATAGCGACGGGTTTGCCCGAAGGGCAAATTATAGAACAAGCATATGTTATCCTCCTCAAGCTTGATAAAATTAAAGAGGTACTGGTCAGCAATGACTGGGGAAAAATTGGGAAGAAAACTTGAAGAAACTTTATTGGTAGCGAGTCGCTCTTGAACATGACACTTTCACTCCGTCACCATGATTGAGTCGGGTTGGGTTATTCCGTTCACCAGTAAAATTACCATTGGTCCACTGTACCATCCATCTTTGGGGTTAACGCTACCAATCCATTTCAGTGTCGCCGATATGTTCAAGAGAAGTTGATCAGAGAATTCACCAACCCATCTTGTGTCTCATCCGCTGCAATACCTTTACGCTTCATTCTTTCATTACCGCCACCCTGAACCCTGTACCATTAGATCATTTTTACCTCCAAAAGTCATTTGCTCTATTCAGTGTCATAGATGTGGGATTCATTAAGGCCCTCCTACGACGGGTCACTTCTTGTCGACATCAGCTCATTATCCAAGAAGTCAACCTAGGAACACCCCTTTCAGTACTTTGAAGCTTGCATGCCTCAATGGCAAGTTTCTCACTTTCGGCGACAGGTTTACATCAATGGCCTTCGACCGAGAGATTTTGCGTGGTGTTCGACACCAAGTCCCATTTTCACACCACGCAAATTGTACTATCATACCTTGAGGGTCATCATCATTATCGGTGATTCCTCTCGCGCCTGTTAACAGCTTACATCATTGGCTGGTAATCAGGCGATGTCTTTCCATGTTCGACTTCAGAACATTTTTTCACATGGATCGACTTGTACTTCGGGCGAAGATTGGACGAGTTTGAAGACCTCGGATCTAGTTTCATCCATCCGGGTTGCGATATATTCAGGAAAATAAAGACATCAAATGTACATCATTGCTACACAGATGATCATCTGAATCAAAGGATGATGGCTCTATCAGAATCATCAGTCTGCCACACAGACGGTTGTCTGTCCTATGTACATGAAAATGAATTTATAAAGCTGAGCATGGGAATGCCCACCTTAGCTAGATCATGAAAATATTATGAAGGTAATGTATTGTATTGTATCTTATTACAGGTCTCCTTCCAGTTCGAAAAACCTCGGATCCTCATGATAAAGCATTTCACCCGACATCAAAATATTAACGACCTCATGCTTTAGGGGGCAACTGTTATAGACATTTTTTGGCACTGCAACCCTGATCATATATGTCCATAAACCAAGGGCTTCTGAGTCCCTAAAAGTGTTGTTTCATGCCCTAAAGAAACAAGGTCAACTGATTACATCATCTCCCAGAAGTTCTCCACAGAAAATTGCTCAGAACTGGTCAGAACTGGACCATACAGGTTGCTCAGTGCTAAGGGTGCGATGCATCTCACCTACCCAGTGTAAAAGGTGCGATGAATACTGGAAAGCCCTTTTGTAGGGTGCGATGGGTGATAATGGACAAATGGCAAAGACAGTTTGCAAGGTGGATGATCATGGAATCTTCCAGAAACTTCTCCTGTGACACTTGCCTCTCTGAATTCGCCCAGGGATGAGTAAGAGATCATCAATGTCCAAGTGGAATCAAGAACTATCAGAGAAAAGACACTAATTAAAATCCCAGAAGCTGACTCACCTCCCTACAATCATCTATATATGGATCCCTCATCCGAGAGATCGAGAGGCTGGAATTTTGTATCTTGTAAGGAAGTGTTGTTGGTTTCCTGGTGGAATATCATAGTGTTGGGTGATCTAAGCTTTTCATGAGGTGAAGAAGGGATTTCATGCCGGGAGGATGACGCTGGGTCAGATCAATGGGTTGTAATCCTCTCTTCTAATCTTCACATCAATAAAGATATTCAAGTTTTCCTCCACATTCTTGTGTGTCTGATAGTATATGCATTTGTGTGGTCAATATATATCTGGTCCTATATTGCTTATGATTGTAGATCTCTGCACTTTGAAGGTATTATGCTGCTTTGACTTTACAGGTACTCTTTGAAGCGGAGTGGTCAAGGGGGAAGCAGCAAATACCTGTCGGTGAGGAGAAGCAACAAGCAAGGAACCGAGCAAAAAATCGAGGTTGGTATTATTTGATCCTCTCATCTACTTCTCATAAAGGAAAATGAAAGTAACTTTAATCTGTTTGTTTCTAAGATAGCTACCCATCTTAGTGGGACTAGCAGCTCTACATAGACACTAGATTTCTCGATAACAATGAGGTCAATGATTGAGGCTATTTTAAGGCCTAAGACAAAAATACTTGCCTACAGTGGTAGCTTAGAACCAAAAGAATTAATAGATTGGATCAATGCTTTAGATAAACATTTTGAGTATGAGGAGGTAGCTGAAGACAAACAACTTATTTTTATTGTTACTAAATTGAAAGGACACACAACTCTTTGGTGGGATGGAGTCCAAGAAGGAAGGAGAAGAAAGAAAAAAGCAAGGATCAAAAGTTGTAGCAGAAGGTGGCGAAGCTGAAAGCTAATTTTTTTCCCAAAGATTACCAATTGTATTTATTAAGGAAAATGCAAAATTTGAAACAAAGGTCATTGATTGTTAAAGAGTATACTGAAGAATTTTACAAGGTGAATATTAGAGCAAGATACATCGAAGAAACACCTGAAAAGGTTTCTAGATATATCAATGGGTTGCAGTTCGAGATTCAATATGAGTTTAATCTATTTCCACACAGAACTGTAGAAGTTTCTTACCAATTTGCCTTGAAAGCAAAGCAAAAATTGGCTAGAAAGAAAAGCCAAAGGAATAGAGGGAGGAGTCTTGTAAGGGGAAGAGGAAAAACCAACTACCGAGAGAAAACTTAGTATCCAAAGGAAGGTGAAGGTAGTTCAAAGGGTCAACCAACAAGGGGAGGTGAATCAAGAGAAAGAAGGCCTTTTTCAAGAGGACGTGGCCGAGGAAGAGGCTACCAAGTTCATTGTTACAAATGTGGGAAATTGGGACATATGTCATGGGATTTTCCAAAAAATAATCCTGCAAGACAAAGAGCAACAAATATAAGGGAAGCGCAAGAAGAAAATGTAGCTGTATTATCCATGAAGAAACACCAGAGGTAGGAGAATCATTATTGATGAAGAGAATCTTGATTAAGTCTGAAAAGGAAGTTAAGGAACCAGCACAAAGAAAAAGCTTATTTAGAACCACATGAAATTCAGGAGGCAAGCGTTGCAAAGTGTTGATTGACAGTGGTAGCACAGATAACTTGGTCCCCACAGAAATGGTAGAGAAGTTGGGGCTATAGAGAATAACACATCCCACACCTTACAAGGTTCTTTACTGCAAAACGGCCATCAAATATTGGTGAATAAGCTGTGTAAATTGGAGTTCCAGATTAGTAACTACAAGGATGAGATATTATGTGACATAATGCCAATGGATGTGTGCCATGTGTTGTTGGGAAGACCATGGCAGTATGATAGGAAAGCCATTCATGATGGTAGTGGGACCACCTACACTCTTGAGAAAAATGGGCATAAATATATGTTATTGCCTTAGGATGATAAGGATCTGAAAGAGGAAGTTTGTCCTAGTGTGCTACTTATGGATGGGAATGAACTGTTGCAAGAGCTCAAAAAGAAAGAAGAAATTTGTTTTTCTTTTATTAGTAAGCCCAAGGTAATTCTTACTAGCACAAGTTTAAATGATTTTCCTTAAGAAGTCAAAGTTATGTTGGATGAGTTTGCACATATAATTGTTAATGACTTTCCAAGTAAATTGCCTCATTTTTGAAGAATTAGTCATCATATAGATCTAATTATGGGGGCAAGTCTTCCGAATGAAGGAGCATACCGCATGACTCCACAAGAAAATGAAGAGATAAACAAACATGTGTAGGAGTTGTTGGACAAAGGATTAATAATGGAGAGCTTAAGTCTATGCATTGTTCCCACCGTGCTCAACCCAATGAAAGATGGCAGATGGAGAATGTGTATTGATTCAATGACCATCAATAACATTACAATCTGGTACATATTTCCACTTCCTCACATTGAATATTTGATTGTTTGTTTGAGTGGTGCTAAGTATTTTTCTAAAATTGATCTAAAGAGTGGATATCACCAAATTAGAATTAGAGAGGGGGATGAATGGAAAACAAATTTTAAAACAAACAATGGGTTACATGAGTGGTCGGTAATTCCTTTTGGACTTACCAATGCACCTAAAATGTTTAAATGAAGTCTTGAAAGAATTTACAGGTAAATTTGTTATTGCTTATGTATATGACATTTTAGTGTATATCCAAACAAAAGAAGAGCATCTCAAGCATCTCAAATTAGTTTTGAGCACCCTGTAGCAAGAGAAGTTGTTGATAAATTTAAAGAAATGTAGCTTCATGAAGAATGAGTTGGTATACATGGGATTTGTGATTTCGGAAAAAGGATTGAAGATGGATCCAGATAAAGTTAAGACAATCACTAATTTGCCTATTCCAAGGAATGTGTTTGAGGTAAGAAGCTTTCAAGGTCTTCCAAGTTTCTACCGAAAGTTTTCAAAGAATTTAAATAGTTTGTGGGCACCCATTGTTAACACAATAAAGGAGAATAATAAGCCATTTAAATGGACTATAACAACTAATAGAAATTTTAAAATATTGAAGCAAAGGATAACTGATTAAATGAAGCAAGGAAAAAGTATTCCTCTTATGATAAAGAGTTATATGCTATAGTTCAAGCTTTAAAAATATGGAGGCATTATCTTATGCCCAAAAAATTTATTCTTTATACTGATAAACATGCTCTACATTTTATAAACAATCAGGCCAAATTGAATCATAGATGCTAAATGAGTGAATTTCTTGCAAAATTTCACATTTTTCATCAAGCATACAGGTGTTAGATCAAATAAGGTTGTTGATGCATTAAGAAGAATAAATTTGATTTTACATGAGTTTCAAATCAACACTTTAGGATTTGAGGGAATGAAAGAGATGTATAAGGAAGATGTTGATTTTAAAGATGCATATGCTTCTTGTAAAAATCAAGTGAGTGGTGATAGAACTCCATGGTTGACCTTTATGTTGTAGGAAGGACTATTATTTAAAGATAGCAGATTGCATACCCAAATGTTCTATGAGAGAAAATCTTATTAGGGAAAAGCACAACAAAGAATTATTAGAACATTTTGGGCAAGATACAACCCTTTTTCAATTGAATGCTTTTTAGTTTTGGCCAGACATGCAAGATGATGTGGAAAAGTTTGTTGCAAAATGTAGGATTTTCCAGAATGCGAAGGGAAGAAGTCATAATACAAGTTTATATCAGCCATGATTGATTCCTACTAGGCCATGGGATTCAGTGAGCATGGAATTTATATTGGGATTTCCAATGACTCAAAGAAATAATGACTCTATTTATGTTGTGGTTAATAAATTATGTAACATGGCACAATTTATACCTTGTAACAAAACTAATGATGCAACCAATGTTGCCAATTTGTTCTTTAAAGAGGAGGTAAGTTTGCATGAATTGCCTAGAAGTATTCTATCTGATCAAGACACAAGGTTTGTCGATCATTTTTGGAGAACATTATGAAAGAATTTTGGTACTAACGTTAATTTCATCTTAGCCTATCACCCACACACTGATGGGTAAAAAAAATTGTGAATAGGAGCTTGGAAAACATCCTAAGAAGCTTGGTAAGTGAAATTCCCAAACAGTGGGATCAAGTTCTTGCTCAGGCTGAATTTACATACAATGATACACAAAACATAAGTACAGGTATGAGTCACTTCTAGATCTTGTATGGAATGCATCTAAGGGGAATATACGAATTGAGGAATTTGGGAAAATGAGATATAAGAAGTGCAAAAGGTTAAAAATTTGTAGTGAGCATACAAGATTTGCAAGAATGAGTTAAGCAACCTCTACAACATTTAGTGATTTAGTGATGGTACATTTGAGGAAAGAAATATTTCATAAAGGAACTTACAACAAGCTAAAACTTAAGAAGATCGGACCTTGTAAAATTTTGAAGGGACTTTTCCTCAAATTCTTATGAAGTGGAGCTTCCAAGCAATGTTGGTATTTCCCCAATTTTTAATGTTTCTGATTTGTATTCCTTCCAGGGAACATGAAAACTTTCATGGGAGGAGTCTTTCAGTGAAGTAGATTAGATTATTGAATGGAAACAACAACTGCCCAAAGCAATTCCAAAGGAAATTAAAGGTCTATTAGATTGAAAAGTGGTGAAGAAAACTAGAGGAAAAGAGTAATTTCAGTATTTGGTGAAGTGGATAAGTCAACCATTGGATAACACTACTTGCATGATTGTTGTAGATATGTCCAAGAATTGCATAAATTTTCAGGAGATCGTGGACAATTTCTTTCCCTGAGAGTGTTATGTAGGAGCATCTTACTCTTGCAATTCGAAAAAAACAATTGAAATGCAAAAGGAATTAGATTCCTTTATTTTATTAGTAAATTAGTTGTGTGTTAATTTAAAGATGAAAGTTTGGATATGAATGATGTTAGAAAAAATAAGAAATTTCATCCACTTTTGTGGATATAGATGGAAGTAGTTCTTTTTATTAAGTTTAGAAAATAGATTAGATTTGTAGGAGGAAAAAAATATGAAGAAAGCTAAAACTTTTTGGAGAAAAATAAGGAGCTTGGATTCCTTTTTGGGAAATTAGATAGAATTTGATACTGTGAGCTATCTTCATTGATCAATTATGATATTAAATATATACAAGAAGTGTTGTCTCAAGATAGAGAAACTATATTGGACACATAATCAACTGGTTGAGAGAATATCTCAATCACACGCCAAATTAGGGACATATAGATATAACCACTCCTATAGAATAGGAATAGACTCCTTTACATAGAAATTCACAATTGAGACAAGTAGGAATTACATTTTCCAACACTCCCCCTTCGTGACGACTTGTCTCGATTTGAATTTGCAATATCTACATCTGGTCCAGTCTGGTAATTACACCTTATACCTTGTTCATGCAGTTTCCATATAAAGGAACAACCATATACTAGAATGCATGGGTTCCCAACCATTGCAATCATGAGTCTACTAGGAAGTCCTTCACATTCATGGTTCATCCAACCTCTCGATGAACTCCCCCTAAATATAAAATTTCACCTCATGGAGTCTAAAACCAATACAGCCTACCCAAGTGTATCCATCCCACATGACACACTCTTCTAGGGTGCTAAAACTCTCTAACAGAGGAAACACATAACAAAGGGACATGCATGCCTCTTTAGGTCTTACAGAAAGTACATAAAACATTTAAAGACCACAACTAACCATTACAAAAGAGTATATGACATGTAGATTTTTTCTAATTACAATATGTGACTCATAATACACGATGATCATGAGTCTATTCCAAAAAATCACACAAACTTTAACTGGTAGTCCATCATTCTTTAATCGCTATTGCTTTTCCTTTACCTCCTCCTTCAAAATTATTCATATCTTCAACAACATTGTCTTTGACATCTTCAATATCATTGCTCAATAATTGTCTTGGATTTCAATATTCACATAAATCTCATTTGCTAGAGTATCCAATTCTAACAAAAATCATTGCATATTGAGCTGGCTAAACTCAATAAAATTATCTTCAGTAATCCAAAAAACTTATCATAAATGCATTAGGAGGCGAACACATGAACCAATCACTTCATAAAATAAGTGATTCTTTACCATAACCATTAAAGAGGTTGTATACTTAATTTATGACCACACCTAGAAGAAAACCACATCGAATAAAATATTCCCATTAAAATATCATAATTCCTTATAAATTGTCTTTTTTTATCCAACATGGAAAGGTCTTCTTTTTCGTGTGGCCAAAAGTTTCCTTTTTATTCATAAGTTATCATGGATTCGAAGAACATTTGTCCTCGGCTACAGCTATCGATCTAGCTACCAATCACCAATCAATACTTCTCATAATGATACAATGAATATCTTTGTTTCCAATTCGATTCGAAGTCGCCTGCCTTTTGTACCTTCTGTGCTCTCAAGGTCCGCGTCAATGTTACAATGGCGACACCAACTAGTATGCCAATCATGTTTGCCATGGTATTGGGAAAGCATTTCTCTTTCTTCAGAGAATCACCAATGAAATACACATCCATGGGTATGAGACCCTTTAACATAGATGTTACCTTCATTACACAACAACAAGTAATAGAATATTTCTCAATGCACAGTTAACGAGCTGCCACTTCGACACCACGCAAATCAATGAGCTCATACTGCCACTTCTAATCCACACCAATACCAAGCGAGAACCTCCACTTAGATTAAAAAATGAGAATCTACAACCAACCTACCACTTCAACCGCAATGCCAAGTGAACATGAATGCTACCACTGCAACCACGCCTACTCGGCCTCCTCCATGAAGACACCACCAGCAGCCCTCACGTTGATCCACTATAGGAAGACCTCGTCTACCACGATTCGTTGTTCCACGTCTACCAATCGATCCATGTAGCGGTGGTGTCTCTCCGACCCAATGAAAAAATCCGGTAATATAACAAATAGAACCCACAAAGTTGAAACATACACACTCTGCCGCACCAGGCACATAGATTCACACAGCCTCTGAGCAGTGATTCAGCCTTCACAATCGGCCTCCTCAAGAAAAAAATCAGCCTCAATTGGTTTGTCCCATCATAAATTGGCCTCAATCAAACAACATCAACTACAATACACTCAGTCAAAGGATGAGCGTGAGCACCGACACTGTTGTTGGAATACACCTCTGCCCACACTCTAGCAACAACTTCAAGAACTCTACTGCTTTGTAGCAACACAATCAACATAATATTTCTAAGACAATGGAAACACTCTCCACACTTTGTCAAACTCCGCACCAGTCGCATCTCACAATCTCAATTCAACATGAATCACATCTCCCATAAGATCACTTAACACCTATGATCCACACACAAATTCAAGAGACACATATCAAGGGTGCTCAACTGAGACTCCGGCTCTTGAAGCTCCTAGCGCTCAATGCATTTGTTCAAAACAATCTCCATTTCGTTGGACACGAGCTCCAATCTAGTTCACTTAGAACAGAAACTTGATAGACCCATCAATCTATAACCTGACTCGAAGTCTTCAAAAGCAGTACTTAGCACGCTGTGTTCAACTCATCATTGTCGGATGATCCAGGTCACAAAACCCAGCCGTAGACTCTAACACTAAACAATACCCCGATATCGGGTTCATCATAGGTGCAATTCATGAACGTTGGTCTCAACTTTCAAAGATTCATGCAGGAAAATGAATCAACGCCGTGGCTCTCAACATATGTTCTGTAGAGCCTCCACACAACTATCAACAGAACCTTCGCACATTCACATCGCCTCTGTCACAAACATTGGCCACAACCACTTCTCTTCCTCAGCTCCAACCCTCAAAACAGGTCAAATGTTAAAAAATTCCTAGTGGTTGCATCCTCGATGCTTTGCAACTCCTCACCTCACATATTCCAACAATGAGTTTCCTCCACATGGTTGCATCTCTCCATCCATGTAGTAGCCAGAAAAGAAATTGGACACACAAACTAAAACAATATAGATATATTGTTTTGTTTCCCTCGACCCATGAGGGGCCAAGGCCCCAAGCTCTTATGGACTCTGATACCAATATGGAATTTGATAATGCAAACTATCTTCATTGATCAATTATGATATTACATATATACAAGAAGTGTTGTCTCAAGATAGAGAAACTATCTTGTACACACAATCAATTGGTTGAGAGAATATCTCAACCACACACCAAACTAGGGACATATAGATATAACCACTCCTATAGAATAGGAACAGACTCATTTACACTGAGACAAGTAGGAATTACATTTTCCAACAAAATTCCAACTCATCTAAATTTTAATAATGATAGAAGAAGAATTAGATATATGATTATCTATGAAAGTACGTACTCAGTTTTTGCAATTAAGAAAAATATAAAAATATATGTTAGAACTTTGTTGGAGGTTCTATGAATTGAAAATAACAAGTGAAACTTAAAATGATTTGATGTTGGTTGCACACTCCAACCATTAATCTTGTTGTAGGTAAGACACGATCCAACATCATATCCTAATGTATCATAAACTGAGATCGCTTCAGAATAATTATCTGTTATTCACCATGATTCATTGAACCCAACTTAGTACTACCCTTTTTCATCCTCCTCGGCCGATCAATTCACCTTCATCTTCAGAAAATTTTACGACTTCGTTTAGCCTCTCGTCCTTGAGTTGAATCAGAGCATAGGGTTTTTTTTAGGAGTAGCATCCATATTATCAATTTTATCTAGCAACATCAAGGGATAACTATCATGCAACAACCATCCACCTTTGACTCTTTTAGCATCATTCCAACACTCATCTCTTGCTCGCTTCTTATTAAAAACTTGTTAGAGGAGGGACGCCATTACTTGTGTGCCCTCCCCTCCACCTCATCTTTGGGCACGTGGACAGCTGCCCCCGGTGTATGACACCTGCCCGAATGAGCCTACCACATGTTGTGGTGGGTGGTCGCATTTAAATTACTCATATCATCGCTATTTAGGGTTTCTTTCGGGCTGTTTTCTATTATGTTTATTCTGCCCTGTGTTGTTTAGTTCGGGTTTGGTGTGTGGGCGATATGCTTTGTCGACGATGGCACGAGACGACTACAATACCTGTGTGCCTTTTCCACCATTCTTGACCTGCTAACACGACGAGTTTGCTTATAGTAACAAAATAGGGTTTATGCTGTGGTTGTTTCATTCTGCCTTCCAGTGTTGTTCAGGGTTTAGGGTTTTGTTGCTTTACCTGTTTCAAGGAGGGTTTGACTCTGCTACTATTGTTAAATGCTCTGCGGGGTTGGGGGTTAACATATTCCATTGCTATTGTTCGTTCTGCACCGTCGAGGGTTTACAGATACCTTGCTTGTTGTTTCATTCTCGCAACCTGTTGTTTGGGAAGGAGCCAGTACCAAATTCTAGCCAATTCAAGGTTGAAGGTAAATTTACAAATACATGGGTGTTTATGGTGTTTTTTTTTTTAATTGAGTTTGTATATTTTTGCCATTTGCTAATTTTTTCATGTTTCACAAGTTCTGGTTGCAGGTCTGGTGAGGTCTAGAGGATGTTTGGACATGGAGGACATTTGGGCATGGCTTCTACGTCTATCAATAGGATTTTCCTACCAGCCACTACCACTGTGTTTTTCAACACCTGAAATTCTGGGTTTTTTCAACACCTGAACTTGCTGTTGGGATTTTTGTTATTGTTTCTCTTGCCGCACTGTTGTGTTTTTGAACACTTGTTTCTACTGGGAGTTTCAGCCACGTTGTGTAATTACATATAATAGATAACTAATTTATACTGTTCTATAACTAATTGAAGTCTACATAGTGGCATTTCACCTTTCCTTCGTTTTGATTTCACCACTCCACCGGGCTGCTCTTTCGGTCAGTCTCATGTTGCATTGGAGGGTTTTGTATGTTTTGTTGCCAACCCTATCTTTGCCAAGGTTTCAATCTCTTTTCCCATATAAGCTCACATGTTGGTGCCCATGCTTAGCCATATGTTTATTCTACCTCCCTTTATTTTTTTTGCGTTCTTGCTCCAGGGTTTATAGAGTTAATTTACCCCATTTTTCCCATAGGTAAGGACACATTTCTAATTGTTTTTCCTGTTACATTGGAGGGTTTTGCAGGTTCTGCTGCCAACCCTATCTCTGCCAGGGTTTCAAGCTCTTTTCCCATATGAGCTCACGGGTTGGTGCCCATGCTTAGCCATATGTTTATTCTACCTCCCTTTATCTTTTTTTTGTGTTCTTGCTCCAAGGTTTATACAGTTAATTTACCCCATTTTCCCCATAGGTAAGTACATATTTCTACTTGTTTTTTTGGTTGTGTGGACTGACAGTAACATTTGTTTCATAGGTGTAGAATCCCTCTATTTTCATCTTTTCCCTTCAATTTGATGACAGTCTTTGAATTTTGATACATGACTCTTTATGTTTTATGTAGATTCTTGAGTGTTAAATTTTTAGTGTATTGCTATCAAAAAGCTCCATAGCTGAGGTATTCGTCGTTGTCAATTTTCTCGTATTCCTTAGAGGGCTTTGTAGCTTTCGCTTCTCAATAATTTCCAGTAAATGAATACTCTCTAACTATTTCCTCGATTGTCTAGAAGCTAAAAACCTCCGCTACTTAAGTTGTGCCTTTATGCATTTTACCAAAGCATGTGAAGTCGTAAAAATACTAATCTACCACTCATGAAATCCTGGCATAATCGACTGTAATTTTTTAATTAAAGAAAATGAAAAATGATAGCATCACAAAGTGATTAAATACAAGTGTGCACAGAGAGCTCCATTAATTAAATTGTGCATTCATCGCCTTCATTGCTGCAAGATAATTCAGCGACACAGTTAATTGCTTTAAATATTATGTGTTGTTTCATCATGAAGTATTGCCACAATCTGATGAAATGTAAACTAAAAGTGTTGTCATTGTGTATTTATGGTTGGGCATGATGTTATATGTAATTGTAGCGCTAGGCATAATACATTGTTACAAGGTGTGAGTCTATGATAGTATGCAGATATTTCACATTTAGAGGTTTCACTTGTGTAATGTTGTTTCCTTCCTTTGTGCATCTTTTTTGTGGAGAAATCTGGATTTTATGTCATTTTGGAAATGGTTTTGGTTCTGGTCAGATTTAGTCTGTAGTCTTATTGAGATTATATCAGATGGATCTAAGTTGTCCTTTGGTAAATTTCCATCTTGAGGAGCTTCTTTATTGCACTGTCTCCATATTTGTTGATGTATTGAACGTTGGTTTATAAGGGAAATTCAATGCCCAAAGTGCATTGCCCATTTGTATTGTGTTTTAATTGGAAGTGCATTGGTTTAAAAAGGTAAACTAATGCTCATAGTGGGTTGGCCTACTAGCCCATTTGCATTGTATATCCATTTATAAGAGTTGTTCAATGTCCATAGTTGGTAGAATTGGAGGCAAATTGATTTGTAAGAGTAACTTTGCATTGTGTTTGGATTCGAAGTAAATTGGGTTATAAGGGGAATTCAATGTCAAGAGTGCATTACGCATTTGTATTATGTTTTAATTGGAGGTATTTTGTGCGTTATGTGTTGTTTCATCATGAAGTATTACTACAATCTGATGAAATGTAAACTAAAAATATTGTCATTGTGTATTTATGGTTGGCCATGATGTTATATGTAATTGTAGCGCTAGGCATAATACATTGTTACAAGGTGTGAGTCTGTGATAATATGTAGAGTTTTCATATTGCAGAGATTTCACATTCATAGGTTTCACTTGTGTATTGTTGTTTCATTCCTTTGTGGCATCGTGTTTGTGGAGAAATCAGGATTTTATGTCATTTTGGAAATGGTTTTGGTTTTGTTCAGATTTAGTTTGTTGTCTTATCAAGTTGATATCAGATGGATCTAAGTTGTCGTTTTGAAAATTTCCATCTTGAGCAACTTCTTTATTGCTTTGTCTCCATATTTGTTGATGTATTAAATGTTGGTTTATAAGGGAAATTTAATGCCTAGAGTGCGTTTCCCATTTGTATTGTGTTTTAATTGGAAGTGCATTGATTTAAAAAGGTAAACTGATGCTCATAGTGGGCTGGCTTACCACCCCATTTGTATTGTATATTCATTTATAAGAGTCATTCAATGTCCATAGTTGGTAGAATTGGAGGTAAATTGATTTGTAAGAGCAGCTTTGCATTGTGTTTGGATTCAAGATAAATTGGGTTATAAGGGAAATTCAATGTCGAGAGTGCATTAGCCATTTGCAGTATGTTTTAATTGGAGCTATTATGTGCATTATGTGTTGTTTCATCATGAAGTATTGCTACAATCTGATGAAATGTAAACTAAAAAAGTTGTCATTGTGTATTTATTTTTGGGCATGATGTTATCTATAATTGTAGTGCTAGGCATAATACATTGTTACAATACGTGAGTTGGTGATAATATGTAGAGATTTCACATCGCTGAGATTTCAAATTTAGAGGTTTCACTTGTGTATTGTTGTTTCATTCCTTTGTGGCATCGTGTTTGTGGAGAAATCTAGATTTTATGTCATATTGGAAATGGTTTTGGTTCTGGTCAAATTTAGTATGTTGTTTTACTGAGTTGATATCAGATGGATCTAAGTTGTCCTTTTGAAAATTGCCATATTGAGGAGCTTCTTTATTGCTCTGTCACCATATTTTTTGATGTATTGAATGTTGGTTTATAAGGGAAATTCAATGCCTATAGTGCATTGCCCATTTGTATTATGTTTTAATTGGAAGTGCATTGATTTAAAAAGGTAAATTGGTGCTCATAGAAATCTAGTTCACTGTTTTATGGAATTTTCGTATTAAAATAAGTGACTTGTTCAAGATTTAATTATTCACTCATTTTTCATCATATTTACAACTCCATTATAAATGTTTTGTAAATCATTTGGTGTGTAGAGGCATAACAGAAAATCCCATTTGCATTCTCAAGTAAGATTTCTACATTATAATAGACTATAGATGTTCCTTCTAAAATAGATTTTGGTTACAATGTCGCAAACAATATGAAATAAAACAACCTAGGTTGTAAGCCAAAATCTTTCTGTGACAAGAAAAAGATACAATCCATCCAAAATCCACATCATAATGTGGTTACAACCAAAAACATATGACACCCCTATTCTTTATGGCCCTGAGAATCTTGAGTGCCAAAACTCGTCGAGCTACCTTCTTGAGCCAGGTAGGTTGGCATATCTAAAACGGGTTGATTAGGAAATGGTTGATCGATGCCATATGATTGAGTCCAATTTTCACCTTCCAACCATGGAGGAATTGAGTACCCACGCCTAACAATGTAAACTTTGAAATGGGAACTCTGGCCAAAAAACCTCAAAAAAACATCAAAACCAGTGTTAAAAACGAAAAGCGTTGATGCTGGAATAACACCCTTTTTTTTTCTTCGGTAAATTTTCAACATGTTTTAAAAATGGCGGTGAAAACCAAATTTTTGCGCAAAAATTGTCCAAGAGACACCCTCAAAACAAAAAGTGTTAACGTTGGGAAAACATTTTTTTTCAAAAGTAAAATTTCAACATTTCGAAATAATGGCATAAAATATTTTATCATGACCCCGAAAAACATTAAAATTTAAAAGAAATAATGAAAACATAAAATAAAATAAAAATTAAAACATTGAAAAAACACAAAAAAAATAAAATAAAAAATAACAAAACATAAATTAAAATATATACTAAAAACAAAACATAAAATAAAAATAAAAACGAAAATAAAAAAGTCAAATAAAAATAAATAAAAATAAATAAATAAATAAAAATAAAAAAATAAAAAAAATTAATCATAAAAATTTAAAAAAAAAGAAAAAGAAAATTGATGATAAGAATAAAAAAATAAACATTATAAAAAAATAAATAGTAAAAAAAATATTGAAAAAAAATGGAAAAAAATAAATAAATATATATATGATGATGATGATGGTGGTGGTGGTTAACGTCCGTTGAGACCAAACAATGATCTATCGGACCTAAATAAACAAATTATTTATTTTGATTTAAGATTTTATTCCTATGCTCAAAAAGCTTGGAGAGAAGCCTCCCGAGCTCACTATAATTTTGACATTGTAAAAGGCTAGGAAGGTCAGTATTGTAACAAAGATTGTGAAACTGAGATCTAATGTGGTTGTACGCAGGGCACTCTAAGAGGAAGTGTTTTTCATCCTCGATGCTCCTATTCTCACATATATGGCAGATCCTTTCCATCCATGGCGTTTTAGGAACTGCCCAACGACCTGTTTCACTATGGAGCTCATGAGAATTCGTTCTAATCTTTGCTATATTAATTTTCTTCTTTGAGCTAGTTAAAATGGAGAGATACTTTTGGTCTTCTAGGGTGGGGTTGATGACCTTCTTATAATAACTTAATTTTCTTTTAGCCACTAAATCTTTCTCACACCACAATTTTTCTTTGAACTTAGAAGTAACAATATCTTTAATGTTATTTATGTTTTGCAATGCATCATTCTCGTTGATCTCCCAATAGTTTAACCAGGCCTTGTGTCTTTATGCCACCCTTGATTGAGCCTTAGGTGGTTTTGGCTGGAATTTAAAGCTAGCTTAGGAAGTCTATGATTGTCTATGTTATTGAGTTTGTGCTTGTACAACAGAAACCTAAGCATAGCTAGGCTCTCAATAGGGGAAAGACCTGCTTCTATAAGGAGAATAGGATAGGGTGTATTACTTTTAATTTTCAGGTTATAAGTTATAAAACGCTTCTGGATTTGCTCAATCTTTCTCTATGATTCTCTGGAGATGCTGCAACCCCAAACCTCACAGCCATATAAGATAACAGGAGTGACTAAAGTTTCAAAGAGGAATTTCTTTTTATCCCACATTACGAGGTTTGTTGTTTTACAATTATTTTCAAGACCAAAATAAGCTTTCCACCCCCCATTAATCCTCTTCTCAATGTTATGGTACCAGTTGAGCTTGTGATGGATATCAATTCCTAGGTACTTGTAAGAATACACTTCCTCCAAGTTTATATATATCTTCTAAACCATAGAAAATATTGGCAAAAAGAAAAAAACAAAAATATGGAAAAAAAAAATAACATTTAAAATAAACTAAAAATTAAGTAGGTAAAAATAGAAAAATAAAAGAAAAAAATTAAGAAAAAATTAAGAAATTAAAAACAAACTAGATTTTAAAAAAATAAGAAAATTAACCAAAAAAAAATTAAAAACTACTAAATTTAAGATTAAAATGTTGATTAATAAAAAAAAACAAATATAAAAATATATATAAAAAAAAGACAAAAATGAAAAATAAAAATTGTTAAAAAAAATTATGTCATAAACCATAAAAGAATTTGGGAATATATATATATATATATATATATATATATATAAAATAGAGAAATTGAAAAAAAAACATGAGGAAAATCTAGGGGAAAAAATTAAAAAACTAGTAAAATTAATATTCAAAAACAGAAATTAACTCAAAAATAAATAAATAAATAAATAAAATATTAAAATTATTTAAAAAAAGCAAAAAAATATTAAAATATAAAAAACCAAAAAAATTTTAACATTTAAATTTTCTTTTTAAACAATTTTTTTTTATTAAAAAAAATTATTATTATTAATTTTTTTTTAAAACAAATTTTTCCTTATTTAAAAAAAAAAATCATTAAAAAAAAAATTAAATTTTTCTTAAACGAATTAAACTTTTTAATTTTTAATTTCAAAACTTTTACTTTAATTATAAATTTTAAAATATATTATTGTTATTTAAAAAAAAGTTATACGTTTAAAATTTTTTAATTTAAAATGTTAAAATATATAATTATTACTAAAAAAAAATTATACATATGCAACTTTTTAATTTTTATTTATTATTTAAAAAAATAAACCACGTTTTTTTTAAATAATAAATAAAAATTAAAAAATTGAAACGTATATATTTTTTTAAATAATAATTATTTTAATATTTTAAATTAAAAAATTTTAAGCCTATAATTTTTTTTATTAAAAAAAATGTTTAAAAAAAATAATATAATCATGATTTTTTAAATTATTTATTTATTTATTTATTTTTTTGGTTTAAATCCATAAGGAAATTTTAAATTTTTAAATTTTAAATTAAAAATTTTAATTCGTTTAAAAAAAATTTAAAAGTTTTTTAATAATAATAATTTTTTTTAATAAAAAAAATTTTAAATGTTAATTTATTTATTTATTTTTTTTTATATTTTAATATTTTTTTGGTTTTTTTTAAAAATAATTTTCATATTTTTTTGGTTTTTTTTTTTTTTTTTTTTTTTTTTTTTTTAATATTAATTTTACTAGTTTTTAGTTTTTTTTGAAAATTTAATTGACGATGTATAAATATTTAGAATATCAAAAATGCAAAATATCAACCTTCTTTAAATATGCAAAACAATAAAAACCTCACTACAAAAAAAAAAAAAAATAAATAAAAACAAGAAAATATGTAGAAGAAGACCACTTCCAAAGTTATTAAATTTACAAAATAATTATTTACATTTCATACATTATAAAATTAAAAGTAGAACAAAAAAAAAATAAATAAATAAAAATAAAAAAAGCCTCTTAAAAAAAGGGCATGGTGTAGAATTACCACTTTTTTAAATCAACATCAAAATCACTACCATTCTAAAATGCAATGTACATAAAAAAAAATTATAGTGCCAAAAACTATGCTCTAAAAAAAAACATGTGTGTTCTGCATCACCCCTTTTCAAAATCAGGTCACTTTTTTGCTATCTCTACAAAATGGCTAACAGTATCAGTTCCCGTTTCAAAGTTTACATTGTTACGTCACATTTGCACTGCTAACCCTTGCATTAAGTGGAGGTGTGTAATGAGCATACATAGAATTGACACCTCCTCTTGTAAGAATAAGGCAAGTGGGTAAACCCTCAATTTGATAGTGAGGCACTTGAATGTTTATGAGGTCTTGGAATAATGGTGTATTATCTGTAATATTTTCCAATGATTTTGAAATAATCCTCGTTTCATCAGCTATGCTTGCATCATTGTCAACCATATTGATCATCCCTTGTTCCTTTTCAAGCATTTTTTGCGTCTTTCTTTATTCCTTTTCCCGTCTTGCCATTTGTTTTTGTTGGTCCTTAATTTGCCTTGATTTATCTCTTTCAAGTCTTTCATCTGCTCAACGTTCTGCTGCAACAATCCTTGCTGCCTTCTTCTCCTTGACTAGATCTTTCTTTATCTGTTTTAATTCCTACATTTCAAATATTTTTTTTTTCCAGACTCAACTAACAGGTTTATATAGTCTTCTGAGGTGAGTAACTGTGAACTTCAGTCCAAATGAAGACTACCCGGTGTACCTTAATTTTTTTCATTGATACTCTCTCTACTGGTAGCTTTAGGAACTGGCCAAGTATCTTCTCCACCCCTCCCACCTGCATGTCATTGCTTGGTACTTCCATTTCAGTATCTGAGACAACATATTGAACCTTTTCATTATCTTCAGTTGATGCCTCATTATGTGCTTCATCTTCTTCCGTTGATCTGTTGTCCACAAAAAAATGAACAATTTCACTGCTCAATTCTGCGGGTTGTGAGGGCATGCTCATGCTTTGTTCATTGGTTGTTGAGAAACTATGTTCATTCATATTAATCATTGCTTCTACCAGCCATGACGGTAGGGTTACTTGGCTTGGCAATGTCAATTGATCATTGTCAACTGCATGTTCAACAATGTCATTAACAATATCAACAACATGATTTTCATGTTATTGAGTTGGTCGAACGATCTCCATGTTACTGAAAATTTGTTCACAGATTATACAGTGTTTCACATACAGTTTAATCATCTTCATCATATAAGTGTCCTTGAGAGAGGTAAATTGATTTGAAAATGGAAATACTTGAAAATGTGTGCAAGGTATCCATTTCCATTAAATTAAATGTGCAAACTGTTACAGATGTCTTGCAAATGAAACAAAGTGTTTTTGGTTAATTTTCTTAGCCTTTAGTGTGAATGAGGGTTATTTCATTTTCCTATTTAACATATCAGATCTAAAAATCACAGCAAGAAAAATTCACCACATATAACACAACAACTGATGAAGCAGTTCACTCCTCCTGGGCTACATCTGCTGGGTCCAACGCTCTGAAATGGGCATGTCCTTGCTTGAATTAGATGCTCAAAATGGTTATACAGTGAAAAGAAAGCCTAAACAGGAAAAATAAGCTATGAAAATGAGTTTTGAACACAGAAAACAATCAAGAATGATTTTTGGTTCACCTCCAATGGCTAAACATAGCCCAATATAGCTCCAACACCTCCTAGGCCCTGATGGCTCTCCAAGCTTCTTCGCTGAAAAACACCTAAAGATGAGCTCTGATGGCTCTAAAACCTGTACCAATGGCTGCAGAATGATGAGAAGATACGAAATCAAAAAAAAATTGTCCAAAAAGGTTCTCCCATGCCAAAGTTATGGCTAATTGAAGTTTTCTCCCAGTTTGCCCTGAAAAAACTCCACCAAATGTGGAGGAACTGTAGTTAACTTCGCCAAAAATGGAAAATGCGCCAAAATTGGTGGTCTCTGCCAAACTAACAGCAAAATGAGCCGTAACTGTTGGGTGCTTAAGCTGCATGTGACCACGTGGTCCCCTAACCGTCGGGGTTAACCGTCTATCCGCCAAGTTTTAAGCCTGTGGTTCTGTGCCAGGGTCTTATGGATAGGGGCTGGCCCCTTTTGCACCCAAACGAACCTTTGATAAACCTTAAAGGTAAACCGCACCTATTAAAGGTTAAGTTCCAATGTGTAGGCGGGCCAGTCGGGCCTATGGGTTGGTGGCCACCTGACCCAGGGTCGAATCTTGCGAGCTCCAAATAATTTTGCCGAAACAAACTTTGTGTTCTAGGGGCCACGTGGTGTTCTCCAGGCAGGCCATGTGGCGCTCATTGATTGGCCAGCCAGAATGGAATATTCCAACAAATATTTTTGGGAATATTCCATGGAATATTCCAAGTAATATTCCTCAGAATATTCTTTTTTAATTTTTTTTCAAAATCAAAGTCAACCCAAGTCAAACTGATTTTTGTGAACTTCAAACTTGAATAACTTTCACATATGGTGTCATATTTTTGAACCATTCACGGCACTGGGATCGTATCGATGAGGCCTATCCTATCGTTCAGGTTGCAAGCAATTTTGAACACTTTCAATTTTGAGCTTTTTCCATGACTTAGACTTGAGCTCCTGATCACACCTCCCAAATGAAAAGCTTTTGGACCCCAAAAGCTCTCTGAAGTGATAAAACTGAACTAAACAGTAAATGAGAGAATAACAAAATCCTCTTTTATGTAGCCTCCAAAAATTTTCCTGACTTGCCAACTGTCCTCATGGCAAATTTTGTTGAATAAGCCATGTACTTGCGTCGAATCCTGACCAAGTTTTCTTGCCATACAAATCTGACATTCTGAAAACAACAATGACACTTGTTGAAAATTGTGCCCTCTTTGCTTGCATGCTTTTCCATCTCATGGAATCTCGCACCGCTTTGCACCGACACTTCGTTCTTTGCACCAATCAACACCAAAGGCACCTTGTGCAACATACAACATCAACAACAAGTTGACCTGAAATGTGCTATACAATTGACACAACCATCAATGTAAAAAGTGTGCACACAATCGACACAAGTCGTCAAACATGTGTGACACAATCGACACAAGTTGATAACCAACAAGATACATCTTTACAAACACATGTGTACGTATCATGTACAATGAACTATATACAATTTGCTAATTACACATACAACCTCTATGTACATGTGCAACTTCAACTCTTCTTTTCAAATACCAACAAGTAGATCATCCCAAAAAACATGCGGGTGACAAAGCACTGAACTAAAAAGACATTTTTGCAGTATAAGTGAGTATCATACTCATCTTTTACACCTCCATGGCGAAATTTTGCAACAACATAAAAATTCCTTCAAACTGAAACTGCTTTTACATGCAATCTTGCTTCAACTTTTCAACTGAAATACATGATTGGTATGCATGTACAAAATGAGTATGAAAATCAAACCCCATGGCGTCTTTTGTTGCAGCAGCAGTTCTTCATGTGCATCTTTCACATCGCTAATGTTATCCATGGATCCACTTGCGCCAATCTTTTTGTCCTCAAGCTACATGTGCTTTGGACGACTTGTTGGATGCAAGGTCCAACAATGAGAGACATCATGTGCCTTCTTTCGGAAAAATGTGCAACTCTTAAGAACTTCTGAGAAATTTCTCTTTGCCTCTTCTGCTTCCTGTGGGCTTTCTTTTTCAACCAGCATCTTGAAGCAACATGGCTAAATCCACCACAAAATGTGTAACAAAACTTTCTTTCATTTGAACAAGAAAAATAATCATTCTTTGCTGAAACATAATCAAATTGATCATGTGAATAATTATACCTCTTTTTCTGCATGGAATGTCCATCCCTTTTGTCTTCTAGAGACGATGAACTAATAGAGAAGACAACTTTCCTTTTCAGACTTTCATCACTGTACATGTCTTGAAAACTGTTTACATTTGCATGCTCACCATAAGTGACATGTTTGCCCTCTATTTGCTACAATGATGGCTTAAAACAATGGTAAGGATGATTGCCATTATGACATTATGCAATTGAGAACTTGAGATAAAGGTTCTCTTTGAATTTGCATCACATCTATTCAAGGATTTGGATTCTTTGCCATAAAACGGCTCATATCCAAGACCAACATTCTTGGAACGCTCCACCATCGAAATAGGTTCAACCATGATGCCTTGTGCATGCTTGCCCAAACCTTTTCCTTCTTGATAGCCCATCTTAAACATTAGTTTGGACCCTATACCTCTTGTATGCTTTTCAAAAGAACCAACACAATTTTCAGTTGAGGAAACTGAAGACAAGTTTGAACAATTTACCTCCTGAGGATGAGGTATTTTCTGGGACAAAGCTTCTTCAGCTTGAAGGAGTTGTTTCTCCATGTCATGTAGTCTTTGGAGAATTTTTTCCTTCTCTTCCTGCATAGCCAAAAATTGTGCATGAATCTAAAAACTTTCTCTTTGATCCTGAATGAGAATCTACACCATGTCCTTCACCTTAATCAACTCATTCTTCATGTCATCATTGAAGAATTTCGTGAAGGAGGAAACTTCACTTGTGGAAGAAGTTGACATCATGTAAATGGTCAGTTAACAAAAGGAACTTCAAAACAATGTTCTCAAAGCTTTCAAACAAATGACAAGCCTTTGACCAATTGTCTTTCCGGCTACACTCTTATTCAAGCAGCCATAAAACACAAATCAAATGGAATATTCCAACTGCTCCCGAGTTTGTGTTTTCCAAAGATAATCTTGAGATAAATTGGAGTAAGGAAATTAGTCTTCAACCCATTTCAAGACTTAGCTAACATCAGCTATCCTTGCACTCAAGCAAACTCAGACAATCAACTAGTTTGCAAACAATAAAACAGAGATTGACTATTTTAACACCTTTTTGCACAAACAAATGCTCAAAATATAAACTAAACTAGAGAAGGATTGAAGTAGCTTTTATTTACTATACAATTGTATAACAAAAGTGGTTCGAAGGCTTCCTGGCTTGATTCAGACTCTGTCTATAGTTTATATTGCTTTTCATAAACCATAGAAATAACAACAACCAGCTTCGATACCATTTGATCTGAAAATGGAAGTACTTGAAAATGTGTGCAAGGTATCCATTTCCATTAAATTAAATGTGCAAACTGTTATAGATGTCTTGCAAATGAAACAAAGTGTTTTTGATTAATTTTCTAAGCCTTTAGTGTGAACGAGGGTTATTTCATTTTCCTGTTTAACATATTAGACCTGAAAAACATAGCAATAAAATTTCACCACATATAACACAGTAACTGATGAAGCAGTTCACCCCTCCTGGGCTACATCTACTGGGTTCAAGGCTCCCAAATGGGCATGTCCTTGCTTGAATTAGACGCTCAAAATGGTTATACAGTGAGAAGAAAGCCTAAACAGGCAAAATAAGCTATGAAAATGAGTTTAGAACACAGAAAACAGTCAAGAATGACTTTTGGTTCACCTCCAATGGCTAAACATAGCCCAATACAGCTCCAACACCTCCTAGGCCCTAATGGCTCTCCAAGCTTATTCGCTGAAAAAACACCTGAAGATGAGCTCTGATGGCACTGAAACCTGTACCAAAGGCTCGAAAATGATGAGAATATACGAAATCAAAAACTTATTCATCCAAAAAGGTTCTCCCATGTCAAAGTTATGTCTAACTGAAGTTTTCTCCCAGTTTGCCCTAAAAGAACTCCACCAAATGTGGAGGAACTACAGCTAACTTCACCAAAAATGGCAAACGCGCCAAAATTGGTGGTCTCTGCCAAACTAACCGCAAAATGGGCCATAAATGTTGTGTGCTTAAGCCGCATGTGACCACATGGTCCCCTAACCATCAAGGTTAACTGTCTATCTGCCAAGTTTTAAGCCCATGGTTTTGCGCCAGGGTCTTATGGATAGGGGTTGGCCCCTTTTGCGCCTAAACAAACCTTTGATAAACCTTAAAGGTAAACCACACCTATTAAAGGTTAAGTTCCAATGTGCAGGTGGGTCGGTTGGGCCTGTGGACTGGCGGCCACCCGACCTGGGGTCGAATCCTACGAGCTCCAAATAATTTTTCCAAAACAAACTTTGTATTCTAGGGGCCACGTGGCGGCCTCCATGCAGGCCACATGGCACTCATTGATTGGCCAGCCAGAATGGAATATTCCACGAATATTCCATGGAATATTCCTCAAAATATTCTTTTTTATTTTTTATTTTCAAAATCAAAGTCAACCCAAGTCAAACTGATTTTTGTAAACTTCAAACTTAAATAACTTTCACATACGATGTCAGATTTTTGAACCATTCACGGTGTTGGGATCGTTTCGATGAGGCTTGTCCTGTTTCAGGCTACAAGTAATTTTGAACACTTTCAATTTTGAGCTTTTTCCATGACTTGGACTTGAGCTCCTGATCATAAATCATATTACCAGCTACAACCACATCATCTTGGTCATCCATTGGTTACATTTAAACACCTATTTGGACATGCCCTTCTTCCCGACCATCCACTTGAAATGCCTGGTTACAACCAGTATCATGCATAAGCGCATCATAATTCAATGGCTAGATCCCTGTCCTCATAAAGCCAACCTTGATATTTGATGGTGTCAGAGCCCTTTTAAAAGCTTTACTTGCAATCTATGCTAGCTCGAACCTTTTCACCTCAACCCCTGGATTCTTTGCCATCCATACAACATGCTCTAACCTGAAATAGCTCTTGAAATGGAAAAACACACTAACATCAAGGGGTTGCAGTCTGTGAGTGGTGTGAGTGGGCAATGTCAACAGGTCAATGCCTAAATTGTTTGCTTCCTCAATTGTTTATACATCCATGTGGCACCCACGGCCATCTAATATGAACTGTTATTAGGTGAGGCGCCACTTGGTATCGATGCAGGAAAGTGAAAAAGCCAACTTAAAAATAGTTCTTTAGTCATCCATGCATGGGGATGTGCAACCATGCATGCACTTGGTTCATGGTTCTGTATATAGTTTTTCAGTTGATTTTTACCTTTGAATAGATAAAATCCTGGGATTCAAGTACCAATTGCATTTACACAACATAAAATAGTTATCCACTCCCTACTCTTAGGCAAAATCTTTGGCACATTTCGAGTCCCTCTCTTGGCAATTACTTGCATGCCACAATTCCTCCCTGCCTATAAACTTGTTTCATCACAGTTCCATGTATGGTCTGCTCCATAAGAATGTTTATCGCAAGCACTAGAAAGAGTGTCATAGAACTTCTGCATAATCGTAGGGTGTAAATTTAATGCTTTGTCTCTGTCAAGGCCCTCAGGAGTACGCAATACAAGTTCTGGATGCCTTTTCTCAAACCTAAACCACCATGATTTACCAGGAAACCCATATTTGAATCAGTTTGGCCTCCCTTAACAGATTTGAGAAACTATGGATTTGTGTTGTATCAACTCTAGCCCATGTCCCAATTGGGCCTTCTCTTTACACCACTCAACCACCTCAGCCTCCTCCTCGTCAGTCATAACTATAAGAGGCCCTCTATGTTTTGTATGAGTCAATCCATTTATTCAATAATGTATTGATGAGGTAGAAATACCATGTTCTTTTGCAGATGCACGAACTAAGTATCCATTAAACTCTATGTCGTCAATTTCAACTAACATTTCTTCTTTTTTCCATCCTATTATAGCGCTACTTGGACTGTTGTTGATGGTGGTTCTGTGGGTGATGGTGTGAGAACATTAGCTTCAGTCACATGGTCATCCTCAACAACGTTCCTTGGGGCATTTTTGAAATTGACATCACCTATCCTGTCCTCATTTGATGATGGGCATCATAGCTGGGCACCCCTTGTCACTCTCTTGCCACTTCTCCTTGTATGAGAAACATAACTAAATCATTCCATAGATGCAACAACCTGCAAAATTATTGCATGCATTTAATTAAGAATATTTGTAAATTATTCTTTCATACAAGGCAAAAATACTTCTGCTTTATTACAAAAAATTATCAACATGTATGTTAGTATCCTTGAAAAATCAAAACCGCATAATCATTTTGGTGTATGTCTTCAAAATTATTAGTGATTGTTGTTTTGATAACTTGTATTTACACTTAAAATACCATGACTGTATTTGTACTTGGAAAACCACTGTCGATTTCCGCCTTCTTATGGTACTATGAGAAGATCTGGTATTTACTGTTGTTTGAATTAATTTTTTTAGACTCATGTTTGTTATCGCAATTGAATTCATTCATGGCCCATACTGTCTCACCAAGTGGAATTGCATTGTCGATCATGTGGTTCAAGTAGGGTTTGCCTTATGTTGCTTTCAAGTTGAAAAGAGATTTTGAGTAATAAGAAACTTCTACTATGTTAGTATCCTTGAAAAATCAAATATACATAATCATTGTGTTGTATGTCTTCAAAATTATCAGTGATTGTTGTTTTTATAACTTGTCTTTACACTTAAAATACCATGACTGTATTTGTACTTGGAAAACCACTGTCGGTTTCCGCCTTCTTCTGGTGCTATGAGAAGACCTGGTAGTTACTGTTGTTTGAATTAATTTGTTTAGACTCCTGTTTGTTATCACAATTGAATTCATTCATGGCCCCCGTTGTCTCACCAAGTGGACTTGCATTGTCAATCATGTAGTTCAAGTAGGGTTTTCCTTAATATGTTGCTTTCAAGTTGGAAAGAACCTTTGAGTAATAAGAAACTTCCATTGTAGTAGAAGTTTCTCCTGCAATATTTGATCAAGGATTGCTAGTGTCAATATTGCGGCTTGTCTTGGTGTTTTCATATATTCTAGCCTCTGCCAACAACAATGGTTTGAGTCACCATAACCAGCCTGAGAATATATTGGAGGGATTGGTTGTTTGCCTACAAAGTAAGGAACTCTAAGATGAGTTCAACATTTGGTATTATCAAGGATGCACTGATGGGAGTGGGTTCATGTGTTTGGTAGGATGTATTTGAGAGTTGTACTGTTGGAGGATCATGTAGTTAAAGTAGTGTTTGCCTTGTGTTGCTGTCAAGTTGAAAAGAACTTTTGAGTAATAAGAAACTTATACTATGTTAGTATCCTTGAAAAATTAAATATACATAATCATTTTGTTTTATGTATTCAAAATTATCAGTGATTGTTGTTTTGATAACTTGTCTTTACACTTATAATACCATGATTATATTTGTACTTGGAAAACTATTGTCGGTTTCCACCTTCTTCTGTTACTGTGAGAAGATCTAGTAGTTACTGTTGTTTGAATTAATTTGTTTAGACTCCTGTTTGTTATCACAATTGAATTCATTCATGGACCTTGTTGTCTCACCAGGTCGACTTACATTGTCAATCATGTAGTTCAAGTATGGTTTTCCTTATGTTTCTTTCAAGTTGAAAAGAACTTTTGAGTAATAAGAAACTTCCATTGTAGTAGAAGTTTCTCCTGCAAGATTTGATCTAGGATTGCTAGTGTTAATATTGTAGGCTTGTCTTGGTGTTTTCATATATTCTAGCCTCTGCCAACAGCAATGGTCTGAGTTACCATAGCCAATCTGAGAACATATTGAAGATATTGGTTGTTTGCCTACAAATTAATGAACTCTAAGATGAGGTCAACATTTGGTATTCGCAACCATTCATTGATGGGAGTGGGGTCATGTGTTTGGTAGGATGTATTTGGGAGTTGTACTGTTGGAGGATCATGTAGTTCAAGTAGTGTTTGCCTTATGTTGCTTTCAAGTTGAAAAGAACTTATGAGTAATAAGAAACTTCTACTATGTTAGCATCCTTGAAAAATCAAATATACAAAATCATATTTTTGTATGTCTTCAAAATTATCAGTGATTGGTGTTTTGATAACTTGTCTTTACACTTAAAATACCATGACTGTATTTGTACCTAGAAAACTATTGTCGGTTGCCACCTTCTTCTGGTACTATGAGAAGATCCGATAGTTACTGGTGTTTGAATTAATTTGTTTAGACTCTTGTTTGTTATTGCAATTGAATCCCTTCATGGCCCCCACTGTCTCACGAAATGGACTTGCATAATGCCTTCTAGGTCTATTCTAGGTCTATTCTTCGATATGCAAGAAGACTCTTTGCGGGTTCACAAAATACACAGAGAGACTCTTTGCTATTACTAACTCCTTGATTAGGATTTCGGCTTTCATGCCTAGCATTTGATTTAATGTCTGAAGGAGCTTGGTCCTGGGAATGCTTATGATTTTTGAAGAAATGAAGCCAAAGCAGGACTTCTTTTCAGAAGATTAGGCTATTTTTTTTATCAGTCCCTTACGGGTTGTTCCTATTCATTTAGGGGCATTCTTAAACTTTTTCATGAAAATAATGTGGGGTTTTAGTGGGTCCCCAAAGGCTATCAATAAGGTAGAAAGGTAAGAACATTGCATCATGCTTTCCATGTAATTGAATGAATTTTCTCAGGTCTCTAGCTGTGATAGGTTTGTTTACAAGGAAGTTCTAGTTACCAGTTATAAGAGTGCTTTGATCAACAACATGTTTCTAATTCTTTGGCGTCTGGATTTTATATTGGATCCTCATCAATGGGTGTAACAGTGACTAGCTCTCGATCTCACTTTCAATAGAGCCTATAGTTACCAAGGGAGCTTCTATCCATAGGATTCAGTTATGGCAACCAAGTGTCTTCACCAAAAGTGTGATGTCAGAGTGAGAGGCTCGAGTGCTTCTTATAATGAGGATGCTTTTAGTGCACAAGTGGATGATAGAGATCCTATGGGTATTGTGGATTATTGCAAATATGTGATGGGGATATATGATTTTCAATTAACTGATAAATGGCTTGCAAAGATGAGTTGTTCGAAGACAAAGATTGAAGGAGTGCAGATATACATGAGGAAAAGACTTTCGTTAGATACCTTAGTTGCTTAGATTATAAATAAAATCTTTTGTGTGAGGTATGACTAATTGCCTTAGCGTAGAAGTTTCTCCTGCAAGATTTGATCTAGGATTGCTAGTGTCAATATTGTAGGTTTGTCTTGGTGTTTTCATATATTCTAGCTTCTACCAATAGTAATGGTCTGAGTTACCATAACCAACCTGAGAACGTATTGAAGAAAATGATGAGCACATTAATTGACCAAGTTCAATCTAATTGTAATACTTCAGGAATTTTTGAGGAAAAAAATAACATTTCATTCAAATATTCAGCACAAGATTAATTTCTCATAGGCTCTGTTCTTTTTCACAATATAGAAAAATAGAAAAATATATATTTTCATGAAAATGAAATGGTAAGATCTGAAATAAAAAACTGTGAGAAATGAAAATAGAACTGTAAGAAAAATGTGTTGTAATTGAAATAACTAAACTAGATATATTGTCAAATGTTCTGTGATGTTTTGTCTCCAAGGCTGGTGAATAGTTTGAAAGCATAACATGCAACTTCAGCAGTGGTTGAACTTCTTTTATAGTTTTTTTCACTTGAATTTAATTGGTGGTAAGGATGGACATGGATTGCAATGGCTTTATTTTTAGTATGTGATATGGATTTAATTTTGTTAGATAGCTAATCCTCAGGATTAACCTTGGGTCAGTTTGGGTAGTTATCGGAGTCCAAGAACTCCCGGGAACTAATTCAATTGTTTCCTATATGTATTTATATGTACAACATGTACATAATTCTTTGAGATGATTTAATATATAGTTTATTTGGTTTTCAGTTGAATTGTCTTACAATAGCATCAGAGCGGGTTGTTCATTCGCCTGTTGATTAAGATGCGCCACTAGTTTTATGGCCAGAGAGAATATATGTCTAATTGAGATAGAAGTGCGCTTGGAAGACCATAGTCATCGGTCCATATTTGTAGTTGGGGAAAGGTTTATGGATTGGTTCCCTGATAAGGGAATGAGAGAGATCGAGAAAGAGATACACATTGGATTGATAGTTGTTGCAGTCCTCACTTCATCATGATATTGCCTCATAAGTGCTTTTTACTTTTAGAGCGTTCTCAAGTTTGGCAATTGGTTTTATACCTTTCCTTGATTTTCTTACGGTAACACTAGGTTAACTCTTAAATATATTGAACGAGCACACAACCCAATAAAAGAAATGGTTTGCACAGTGGCACATTTGGGGAAAGTGCATTGGCACGACCTGTGTTGCAGTGTTTGGATATCAAACGCAAGGGAATCACGTTGTAGCCCACACCGGTTATTGGACGTCAAGGAATGGATTACAAGAATCGACAATTCTACAACTAGTCGTGATATATGATGAGAACTGTATCATTCATGCCTTAAAAAAAGTTTTGAAGTTTGGATTGAAATTAAATAACATACCAAGTAAGGGAAGAGAGAAATAGAATTCCAGATGATGTCATTTGTTTTTCAGTGCTGCATCTTTATTTTTATGCTATCAGAACGTGTTCCTTTTCTCCCAGTAAGGCATTGTACATTAGTTTAAAAGGTTTGTATGTTATCTTCCCTTTCGATGCTTGCGAGTGTTGAGAATATTTTTATTCACTGCTATGTTGAAGCTCTTCTTGTTAGCATGAAATCTGAATTGTGAAGTTGGAATTGAATGTTGAATCAGTAATTTGTAAATTGAAGTCTTGAAGTCCATGAATATTGTGTTAAGATAAGATTAATTAAAACAGAGGCCGCAATCAGCTTTGGTATTTTTTGAACATTGGTATTGTCCAGGCAGGGACTAATTGATACTAAAATAAACCCAGAAGGGTACGAAAATAATTTTGTAATCATTGTGTATCCAAAAGTCAAATTTTTTATTCCTTAGATTGAATTTCGAATGATGAGAAGAACAAATGAAGTTTTTATACGAAAATTACAATTGTAAAGAACCGTTGTATTTTGTTTAAGGCAAAAATTCCATTTGCAAACTGAAAAACATACGACGGTTTTGGATTTAGACCTAGATGACTGAGAACGTTCTTGTGGAGAGCCCGTGCATCTTTGAATTAAAAGTGGAGTCTATGTTGAAGGAGGAAGAATCTGTTGCAGTTTCCTAGAGAAGTATGTGATTGAGAACTGGTGTTGTAAGATTAGAACATAGAGGCTTTTAATACAAACCTTACGTAGTTGATGGAGAAGCTTCATTCCCTATGATAATAGCCATGAATTATTGATTCAGAATTCAATGTATAATCTTTATTATTAATTCATTTTATATAAAAGAACATGAATATGAAGGCATATGCATATGGTGAAGTTTCCTATATTTATGGCCGCTGAGATAACTGTACAATGAAGAGAGTCCAACGTTGTCATCGAACTAAGAAATGGTGGCTTAGTCGACTGGTCATTGACTGGCTTGACTGCATATATTGCTACAGAAATCGAATAAAACTTATCAGTGTGCATGATGTGCAGGAAATCCATAAAATGTGTGATTGAGAACAACATCCATCGTAGCTCATAACGATTTTCATGCATCGTTGCTCAGAAAGTGGTAAAAGTCGATTTTTTATTTTTGAAGTCATATTTTGTGTAGCACGCTTGAGGAGGTTTCAATTTGTTTGCAAATTCTTTGATGGAGAAATGAATCCGGTAAGAATATAAGATAGCTTCAATGTCAATACCCACTTGAAGTTGAATAACCACAACCGAAAAGGAAGCTTGTAATTTCAAAATTACTATCTGGTTTTTATTGAGCATGAAAGTTTAATTTGGTTAACATATGATTATGAAAACAAGAAAAGAAAAGGGAATTGTGGTTAGTAAATTTATTTGGTCTATTGAAGGTATTAAGTTCAAAACTTTGTAGAGACAATTTTGAAATATTTTTTTTCTAGAAGTTGTCACAAAAAGGCGACATTTTGTTTGTAGCAATGTAATAAAAAAAATCTTGTTGAAATAATGTTGTAAACGGGTGCATTTTTGGTTCAAACTGACACCCAATTATCATAAATTTGTTTGTATTAGGTGCATTTTTGGAGGTAGTCGACACCCCTTTTTCAAATTTAATCATTGAATAACATGGCCAAAGTCGATGATTTGTTGCAGTTATTACGCACTTTAATGCCATCGAGTGTTTATAACAGTGTCCAAGTCAGCAAAGACACACTCTTTGACATCCAACTATATTTGCAAAATGCGAAAAGCAAAATTGAATTTTTGGAACTAGAATCCCAGTTTCAGCGAGAAGTACTGCAAAAGAATAATTTTGAACCCATTCTTGTACAGAATAATAGTGCATTTGAGCCTGATCATCAGAGTAATGTTTCTGTAGGACCAAAAATTGCTCTTGAAGAGCCTGTTTTTCAAAATGAGCAACCACTACAACCACTTCAACAACCTTTACAAAGATCTACAAAAGGAAATGCAACTGAAAGTTCTTATGAGAAGCCTAATATTCTCAAACCTTTAATAAGGCCATGGGAAGAGATTAGACATAATAAACAAAGAACTAGTTTGGGTTACAAAGAGGATATTCCAGATGTATCTTTTCACATACAATATTTTGATAAACCAATACAATTCTGAAGCACTGACTTTCTGGACGGTGTTATTCCAAAACAAGTTGATAGATGCCAATAGTGTAATAGAGTTGTACCCATGAAAGATAGGTGTTTTCATCTTCACTCGTGTGAGAATTGCGGAAAGCGAAATTATCATACGAATAGATGTTCCAGAAAGAAATCTATTGCAAGAGAGAAGGTAAATTTCGGATGGATTGTTTCTTGGGATTGGACCAAAACAACGAAGAAGATTTACAAGATATATTGAAGAATATGTTGCAGAGTGATGGGCAGCCTTGCAGTAATGAACACTACTTCTCACCTTGTATCCGACAAGGGGGGAATGGTTGATGGTCTGCTACATGTTCAAGTTCGAGAGGTCAAGTGAGCCTGTGTCAAATTTGAGTTGATTGATTTGATTAAGGACTTTCATGTTTGGAATTGTTCGAGGCACTGTTATGATAGTTATAGAGTTTTTGGTCACCTTAAAACCACATTTTTTGTTGTTTAGAGAATCACTATGAAAGTTCCAGAGTTGGTGTTGGTTGAGACCTTGAGTTTTCCCATCTTGGTTTGTGGTTATTCTTAAAAACCATTTCTTGAGAGACATTCATCTTTTGGCTGAGATGCATTTTTGCATTTTGAGCTTTCGTTCTTGGACTTTGGTATTTCCCTTCGGATTAAGGGGGCACTGTTAGATAATTAATCCTCGGGATTAACTTTGGGTCAATTTGGGTAATTATTGGAGTCCAAGAACTCCCGGGAACTAATTCAATTGTTTCCTATATGTATTTATATGTACAACATGTACATAATTCTTTGAGACCATTTAATATACAATTTATTTGGTTTTCAGTTGAATTGTCTTACAAATTTGATGTGATCCAATGGTTGGGAATTTGTTATTTGTTGATCCAAGTGCTTTGATCTGTTTTAATGAAATAGAATGGCTTAGGTGTCATTTATTGAAGTAATTGGGCTGGGTGTCATTTATTGAACAAAGTGGGTTTAAATGTTATTGAGTTGGGTGTCATTTATTGAACACATGGGGTTTAAATGTTGAACAACACGGCAATTATGGCTGACATACATTCACTTTTATTATGTTCAGGTATGGATATTTACTCATGAGTGAGGGTTGAAGTGACTGCGACTTTGTAATTCTGGAATATACTGTTTTGGAAGGATTTATGGTTTTATTTGTTTTCTAGTTGGGTCAATATGATTTGTATTCTTAAGTATTAAAATACTATTTGGTTTGGTGGAATCAATACTATATCAATCACTGATGCTGCATAACATTAGACATCTCTCCCCTAAAAAGCAGCCATCACAGAGAAAAACTGACACTTGTTTGTATGTATCTTTCTTTCCTCCATTTTTGGTGGTTGGAACGCCCACGCATAGATGACAATATATAGAGGTACATGCCCGTTGATGGAAGGCCATGGTTCCACGTCTCTCACATGATGTGAAAGCTACCAAACATCCGATGTAGCTTAAAGTATTTTTTGTTTGTATACGCTTGTCCTTGGCTTCGTTCAATTAAAAGGTTTTCGTACGACTTACGTAAAGATTGTTCACAACCGAAATCACTTCCTGATTCCGAGGTAGGCAACCAAGCTCCCCGAGCACATTTATTATTAAGCTTCAGCTGCTCTGAGGCGTTTCTGAATAGATCTCATCCGCGGTACATAACCTATTTATTGTTGCACTATTTAACCACATGGCTTATTTGTGTTCTCCAATAAATATTAATTAAGATGCTTTATTGTTTATCAGGGAAGACATTGGAGATGACTAGATGATCAGAATGTTCGATACGAAACATTCTGTGCCGAATAGTGCAATAATAAATAGGGTATCTACTGTGCATATGATGTATTATGAATCGCGTCAGAGCGGCCGAGTCGCAAATATTAAATGTTGTCGGGCAAATTGCCTGTCTACCTCGGCAAGCTGTCGCGCGGGGTGGCTTTACGTAAGTTTTACGAAAACTTTTTGATTGGCTGAAGCGAAGGAAAAGATGTCGCTTTGGTTACGGAGCTATCTTGTCATCGATCAACGGGCATCTACCTCTATATATTGTCATCAATCAATGGGCGTTCCAACCATCAAGGAAGAAGGATAGATATAAGCAGCCTGCAGGTTTGTCTGTCGTGTTTTAATCACTGCTTTTCTTTGCAGTGATGGCTGCCTCTTCGCAAGTTTGTCATAATAAGAGAGCAAGAGATGAGAATTGGAATGGTGGAATAGCTTTGGCAGACGAGAAAAAAATCAAAAGTGGACGGTTGGCACATGATAGTTATCTTATGGCCTTGCTGGAGAAGATCGATAATATGGATGCTAATCCTAAAGAACCTCATGCTGTAATTCAGCTCAAGGACGAGAGGATGAACGAGGTTATGAAATCTGCTGAAGATGAACGAGGATTGATCGGGCTAGCCGCTGTTATTGATGAGAAGGGCGGTACTGAGTTGGGTTCAACGCAACGCGGTGAATTAACTGACAGTTATTCTGAGGTGATCTCGGTTTGTGATACACTAGCAGATATGCATTCAGAAGGAAATTACGTGGATGTTCTGGCAGAGCTCGGTTTCTTTTTGTACAATTCGGCTGGCGAACTTGACGTTACCTTGAACCTTTTCGATTGGGATTCGACGGCCAATATGTATTGGGATCCCGTGTATGGTTATGCTGAGACTCCCGCAGATTCCTATGGGTCTCTGTGGGAGGATGATATTTGGCAGTTGAATGAAACTGTTGAACCACCCCGCTAAGAAGTATTTGCAATTAGTAGAGCGAAGTTTCATGACGTTTGGAATGATCTTAGATAAAACCAGACAGCTGTGAGTTACACTGTTAAAGCCCTTTGACTATATATCACGGAGTAAATTTGTTCAAAACATGATACTTCTGATGTTTTATTTAGAGTTATTTATTTATTGAACTGATAGGTTGATTTTATAGTTCACTACCTTATCAAAATTAAAATTTTGTATTTGTTTTTAAAAATAAAATAAAAAATTCAAAAAAATTAAATATACAAAATATTTAAATAAAATAGCGTCATTGAATTCCTCTAAACTCAGGTTAAATCCATATTTAAAATAAATTTATACCAATAATTATGATACACACGATTTAAAATCGAATGTCAACCTCGAGCTCATCTTAAGTAAATTTATTTTATATTATTTAACCATTTATATATCTTCGCAAACTTCCATGTGTAAACATTTTGTCAAAAATGATATCAACCATGTCCAAGGCTAGTTTCGAATTTTCGTTCTTTTAACTCGAATAAGCTTGTGTTATTCAAAGATTTTTATATTTCCCTAGAAGAATGAAATTTGTAAAATTATTTTTTACAAAATGTTATAAATTTAATGTTTGGTTATTTCTACTTTATTTTTTACTATTTTTTTATAATTAATAAAAAATGAATTTTTTTTTTAATCAACATTGCTAATAATTTTAGAGTTACAATGATAAATCAAAGTCTCAAAAAAATTTATATTTCTCATAAAAAATAACCTTACAAATTATAATAAATTAAGAATATTTTTATTTATTATTTTATAAAGAATATTTTTGTTTATTATTTTATAAAATAATAATTTAAAAATGATTAAAAAATCAGAATGTTTAGCGTTATCTCTTTACAATTATGCAATACGTGATTCTGAAATCTGTCAACTCCACTTATAGATCTATTGTATAACGTTAGAATATAGGACTCCGCGTATTGCCTCACACACGAAATGGCCAGTTATCATTGTCGGAGACTGCTACGGATTTTATTCCGGGAACCCTTTCGGTAAAACATCAAAGTTAGGTTTTGCTCGGGATTTAAAATGTCCATGAGCTAGTTTAACACAAAAGTAAAATAGAATAAACCAAACACTCATACCTTTCAAGGTTGTAGAACATAATATCATATTTGAAATTTGAAATTTTGTCGGTTTGAGAGTTTGGTCATTTTTAAGTAGATTGCAGATTCTCAGAATATTTAGGAATTCGACGGACATAGGCACAGTCAATTTTGCCATTTTTAAGTTGATTGTAGATTCTTGGAATATTCAGGAATCTAAAGGACATGGGCGCTGTCAATTTTTTGACCCCGCCCATGTCTATCTATCAAATTCTCAAATATTCCAAGAATCTGCAATCAACTTAAGCTCACCCAGTGCAGACTTGAAAAATATGCAACGTAGCAGGGAAAGACCAAGGCCAGTCAAAAACGATATGTGAGGGAACTACTAGAGCTAGAATGTCACGGTGGGTATTTGGAGGGAGGTTTTATTGACCGTAGAATAAGGACGAGAGCTTTGCAACAAGTATCGAGCAATTTACTGAAAAACTACAGCACATGGCAGAAAGAAAAGCGCGTGTCTAGACACATATCATGCACAGATACTGTCTGAGCATTTTCTGAAACATCACAACAAACTACCAGAAAGAAATCCCGTTTTTATAGACGCACATTATACTTAGCTATAGATACAAAAACATGGCACCAGCCGCGCGCTCATTGGCATCGGGCCTTATTGAGCATTGTTTGTTTACGAAGTGCAGTTCACTTGCTTTTGCAATGAATATACGGCGCTCATGTGAGTGTCTGCCTCGATGTTGAAACGATATATATTATGCCATTCAGGGTTGGAATTTGGAAAAATGTTTTGCACTGTGTTTATCATCCCTTCACAACACCATTGTCATTTGTAAACACGTTTTTCTACGAATTCGAAGGGTTTTTAATGGTTTTTTCTGTTTTTTAAGTAAAGAAGATAGAAGTGAAATATGTATTTTTTAAGCTACCGTGAATAGCCAAAAACCTATACACTCTACAATCCATTTACAAAGAAGTTTTTTTAAGTAGAGATGTTAAATTTTTTGAAAATAAATCTTGAACAAACTTTAAATCAGCCAATTCATCCACCACAACAGCCAAAATTGCAAGTTCAGAAAGACTCAAATCATTCTGAAAATGATACATCTCCCATCTTCATAAGAGAATAAAAAACTAGAAGCATCAGAAAAATATATCAGCAATATATGAGCAGGACCATGACTTTGATAAATAGAATTTGTTTGTCTTTCTTTCTTGTTCGTCCAACCCATTTTGAATCTTTCTTGTCGTCCAACCCATTTTGAAGAGGCAGTAAACATTGGGTTTATGCAATGCATTAGGAAATCATGGTCACATAGAAGAATTAGACTTCTGAACTAGTTGATCTCTCAAGAGACAAAACCAGCACGGGTGTTAAGTGGGTATACAAGACCAAACTGAATGAAGAAAGAGAAATTGAAAAACATAAGGGCAGGTTGGTTTTCAAAGGATTCTCATAATAATTTGGTGTCGACTATGGTGAAACCTTTGCTAGCATGGCAAGGTTAGACACAACTAGAACTATTTTGGCCATAATAACTAACACAAGTAGAAAGTTTTTCAACTTATGTAAAATCTTCTTTCTTAAATGGTATATTACAAATATGAAGTTTTTCAACTTGATATAAAATCTTCTTTCTTAAATGGTATATTGCATGAAGAGGTTTATGGCTAGAAACCTCCTGGTTTTGAAGTTCTAGGATAAGTGCATAAGGTGTATAGGTTGAAAAAAGCCTTATACAGCGGTGAAACAAGCTCCCCGAGTTTGGTACAGTCAAATCAACACTTACTTCATCAAAAGTGGTTTTTCAGAAGCAGCCACGAGCCAACTATATATACCAAAATGCATGAATGTACAATTTTTATTGTTTGTTTGCCTTTATGCTAATGATTTGTTTCATACAGGTAATATGATGTTAGAAGAATTCAAAACTGACATGCAAACAAAATTTGATATGACTGATCTATGGTTCATGAAGTACTTAGGTATTGAAATTCAACAATTTACTCATGCCATTTTTGCTTGTCAACAAAAATATGCCACTAACATCCTCCAAAATTTCAGAATGATTTGATATGACTTATCTATGGTTCATGAAGTACTTAGGTATTGAAATTCAACAATTTACTCATGCCATTTTTGCTTGTCAACAAAAATATGCCACTAACATCCTCCAAAATTTCAGAATGATAAGTGCAAACGAGTTGATACTCCAATTGCTCCAGGCACTAAGCTAAGAAAACAAGATGTAACACCACGAGTTGATTCCACATTGTATAAAAGTCTAGTTGGTAGTCTCCTGTATCTCACTGAAACTAGACCTGATATCATGTTTGCAACTAGTTTTGTTTACAGGTTAATGGAATCACCTAATATTTCCCATTGGAAGGTTGAAAAAAGTATCTTAAGATATGTTGCAGGAATAGTAGACTATGGCTCGTTCTATGCATACTCTGAAGATTGCTCTCTTTCAAGCTATATATACAACCATTATGCAGGCAATTTCGATGATCACAAAAGCATCTCAGGGTATGTTTTTCACCTGGGAACCAGTATGATATCATGGGCATCTAAGAAACAATTCATTATTTCAATATCTTCTGAAAAGGCAAAGTATGTAGCTACAAGTTTAACAACTTGTCAACTAGTGTGGATGAGAAGAATATTGAAGGATCTTTCAAATGTTCAAAAAATGCAAGTCTTATTTTCTATGATAACAACTATGTCATTTCTTTGTCCAAAATCATGTCTTCTAGTGTGGATGAGAAGAATATTGAAGGATCTTTCAAATGTTCAAAAAATGCAAGTCCTATTTTCTATGATAACAACTATGTTATTTCTTTGTCCAAAATCATGTCTTTCATAAAAAAGAAAAAGCATATTGACCCACATTTCAATTTCATTCATGAGTATCTTATTTAATTTTTGTGGATCATTAGATCAACTTGCAGATATTTTTACAAAACCATTGGGAAAAAATGTATTTGAATTTCAAAGAGAGCACTTGGACATTGTAAGTGTCAATAATTGTAACAGTTAAGATTAAGAGGGAGTGTTCAGAGAATTAATCTCACTCTGGTAAGTGTCATAAATAGGTTTTGATTTACTTAAATTTAATTGGAACTTGGAACTTTCTTCAGTCAGTTATTGTTGTATGTTTCCTTATCTTCTATATAACTTATTTAACTAATTCTGAGAAAAAAAGTTATTAGATCCATTCTTAATTTTCAATCCATTCTCTATGTATGTATTTCCACCTCGGCATTCTTTATCAGTTGCATGCCTTTAAGTTTGAACTCAAACCAACAACATTTCAAATTAAAATATAATATTATATTTTATTATCGAATTTCACAACCTTGAATGGTATAACAGTCCGATTTTTTTGTTTTTTTCAACCGTTATTTTGGATCACCAACAAAAACTAATTTCGATATATTCCCGAAGAGGTTCTACGAATAAAACCTGGAGAAATATCCAAAAATGAAAACTCGTGATTTCAAGTAATCGGCAATACACAATCTTATATTCTATTTTATAGTAGAGGTGGGAGATTTCAGAATCACGTACTCCATAATTGTAAAGGAATAAGGCCACTATTTTTTTTATTTGTTTATATTTTTAATACAATAATAAATATAAATATTTTAATATAATATGTATGGTTAAATTTTAAATGGAATTGAAAACTTTAATCATTTTGTAAATTAATTTTTTAATTCAGTGATGTAAATTGAAAGATGCTAATATATTTTCATCATGACCACTACATTAATGGATGAAATTCAAACTACTAATTTTATTTCATATCTAAAGCACATATTTAAACCATACTTAAATTAATTTTTTACAAAATACGATTAAATATTTACTATGCCATTTGTTAATTACCAATTATTAAAATTAACATGACCTAAAGGAATAACGTCACTATTTTTTTTATTTGTTTACATTTTTAATACAATAATAAATATAAATATTTTAATATAATATGTATTGTTAAACTTTAAATGGAATTGAAAATTTTAATCATTTTGTAAAATAATTTTTTAATCCAGTGATGTAAATTAAAAGATGCTAATATATTCTCATCATCACCACTACATCAACCACTACATCAATGGATGAAATTCAAACCACTAATTTTATTTCATATCTAAAGCACATGTTTAAACCATACTTAAATTAATTTTCAAAATACGATTAAATATTTACTATGCCATTTGTTAATTACCAATTATTAAAATTAACATGACCTAAAAAAATATGGAGAAATGAACAAAACTAAAAAAACTGAACAATTTCAGATTTACAAAATTACAATTAAAGTTTACTATACCACCTGCCACGTATCATTTAATGGGAAATAAAGTGGTGCTACATCATTTGTCATTGTTAGCAACATGGTACATGCACCTTTGGAATTCGTGTTATGAGCATTAAAAATAAAATCCAAAAAGTCACATGCGCTTGAATTAAAAAATCCAATCAACAACGTGGCAGTTGGGTTATGAAATGCCCTCTTGTTCTATTTCAATAAAAAAAATGACATTCAAAAAATCTAAGAAATCTTGCATATTTAGGTTTTCTAAAACCAAGATTTGGTTGGTGAACATTTTGAAGCATAATATTGTCTTTATTGTTATTATTATGACTAATAAAAATCTAATATACTTGACCAAACTCGATTATTAAGCCTTACGATTAAACCTAATATTAAAGAAAACCCAATATTAAATTGGAGTGATAATCTATTTTGATATGTCTTTAGTTTTGAAAGGTTGATTGGATCATGAAAGGTAGCTCAAGATTGGATACATTTAATTATTTGGATGTTTCGTTTGAAAGGTTGATTGGATCATGAAAGGTAGCTCGAGATTGGATACATTTAATTATTTGGATGTTTCGTTAGCTGAGATGGGAGTCAACAATTTCAAAAACATAAATCAACATAATTGGTTCTTTCACATGTTAAAATCTTATCATGTGATAATAAATGTATGTAAATTTAATAATATTATTACTAAATTTTAATAATGATTAATACTAATACTAATAATATTAATATTAATATTAATATAAATATTAAAATTAAAGTTTAATGATTAATATTAATATTAATTAATAATAATAATAAGATTTATCTGAGGTTAATTTAATAAAATTTAATATTAATATTAAAGTTTAATGTTTAAAATTAATATTGAATATTTTGTTTTGTAAGCTTGGCAAGACTATATTTTTATTATGTTTAATATGTCACTCTGATTGGGATGGGGAATTGAACCAGTGAATTCACATGAAGGAGTGCCTTAACAGAGCACCTGATCACCGTCTATCCAAGAATGGGAATTGAATTAGTGAATTCACATCAAGGAGTGTCTTAACAAAGCACCCAATCACCGTCTATCCAAAACCCCGTGGACTAATATTGAATTTTTCTATTATTATAATAATAATAATAAAGCTACTAATGTTAATAATAAAAATATTAAAAGTTAGAATGCTTTAACATGATTAATCAAGGATATTTATGATTGAATGCAATCAACCCTTGTCAAAATGCACAACCATAATCTATTATAGAAATGTATGGCCAACCATTGTAGAATATGTGAAACACTGGGAAGTCATGTTCAACGATGGGAAATGTAGGTCAACAATGGTCAACCATAACCATACAATTTTTAACCATAGTGAAAACATAATTAACAATGTTTAAACATGGTAAACATGGACAAGTATAGTCAACTATGATTAATCATAATCAAATAATTATTACACATAATTATTCATAATCGTATAATAATAATAATAATTATTAAAATTATTACTAATATTATTATTAACTAAAGTTAATAATAAAATTCCAGGTTGATATTAACACATATTAATATTAACAAATTATTAATATTAATTAAATATTATTAATCTTAATATTAATATTAATATTAATATATCATAATAGTTATGAAGATTAATAATAATAATAACATTAAAGTTAATATTAACATTAAAGTTAATTAAATATTATTATAAATATTAATCTTGTTATATTAAATAAGAATATAGTAATTAATGTATAATAGTTATATATGTATTACTTTATTAATATTTTATATTAGTATCTAATAATAAATGATTTATATATTAGTATATTAATAGTAATAAATATTTAATATAATAATTAATAAATATTTAATATATTATTATATTAAATATTAGTATATTGTATTAATATTAAATATATATAATAGTCATGGGTATTTATAGTCTTAAGGTTTATAATATTAATACTTGAGTTTATTAGTCCCTTAAATTTATAATATTATTAGTCCCTTTGATTTATTAATCCCTTGGGTTTAAAATAATCCGTTAGTTTTAATAATCAATAATCCTTTAGGTTTAATATTGTGGCGATGGAATGGTATGGAAATCTATCCAATGTCGCAATGTGACAATAATTGTTACAATGTGACAAATAGTGTGGCAATCATCATCAACAATTTATTCAATGTTGCATTGTGACATTCTTAAATTAGGGTTTAATATTCTCATCTATAATATAAGATTTAGGGATTAGGGTTTGTTCTTGTTTATAATATTGGTTTTAGGGTTTGTAATCTTAATTTTTATAATGGTATGATTTATAATACTAATTCTAGAGTTTTTAATCCCTTGGGTTTATATTATTAATCCTAGGGTTTATAATCCCTTGGGTTTATAATATAAATCCTATGGTTTAATATTATTCACATGGTTTCATTATCCTTTGGGTCTATAATATTAAACCCTTTGGTTTACAGTTTATAATATTAAGGTTTGTATTTGTAGGGTTTATAATATTAATCCTGTAGTTTATAATTTCTTGGGTTTATAATATAAATCCTAGATTTAATATTATTCCATGAGTTCATTATTCTTTGGGTTTATGATATCAATCCTTTAGGTTTATTAATCTCGTGGGTTTATAATATTATTAGTCCTCTAGGTTTATTAATATGTTGGGTTTAAAATATCATTAATATCTTCGGTTTTATAATCTATAATCCCTTGGGTTTAATATTGTGACATTGGAATGGTACAAAAATCCATCCAATGTCGCAGTGTGACAAGCATCGTCACAATGCTACAAGCACTATGACAATTAGTGTCACATTGACACATCACATTGCAAGTTCTTCAATGTCGCATTGTGACATTGAATAAACGACGGTTTAATATTCTGTTATAATGTTGGGTTTAAGTCGTATAATATTAAGGATTATAATCATAGAATTTATCATAATAATTCTAGGGTTTTTAATATCATGGTCAACCATACTTAAACAATGGTCAACCATAACTATATAATTGTTAACCATAGTGGAAACATAATTAGCAATGTTAAAACATGGTGAACGTGGACAGCTATGGTGAGTCATAATCAAACAATTGTTAGACATAATCATTGATAGTCATATAATAATAATAGTTATTAAAATTATTAGTAATAATATTATTAAAATTTTAATAAGGTTAATAATAAAGTTTCATATTAATATTGAAATTAATATTAACAACTGTTAATAAATAATAACGTTAATGTTAATATGACTATCAATATTAACTAAATATTATTATGAATATTAACAGATATACTATATTAGATAATAATATACTAATATTATTAGTATATTAAGTTATATATATATATATATCTATATATATATATATATATATATATATATATATGTTCGTATACTAATATTAATAAATATTTAATACATTATTATATTAAATATAAGTATACTGTATTAATATTAAATATTAAAAATATAATAATAATAATAATAATGGTCATAGTCATTCATAGTCTTAAGGTTTATAATATTAATTCTAGGGTTTTTAATCCCTTGAGTTTATACTATTGATCCTAGGATTTATAATCTCTTAGGTTCATAATATTTATCGTAGGGTTTAATATTATTTCCATGGCTTCATTATCCATTAGGTTTATAATATTAATTTCTTGGGTCTATTAATCCCTTGAGTTTAAAATATTATTAGTCCCTTGGATTTATTAATCCATTGGGTTTAAAATATAAGTAATCCCTTCGGTTTAATAATCAATAATCCTTTAGGTTTAATATGGTGATGATGGAATGGCATGGAAATCTATATGGTATGGAAATCTATCCAATGTTGTAGTGTGATAAGAATTGTCACAATGTGACAAATAATGTGACAATCATTGTCAACAATTTATTCAATATCGAATTGCAATATTATTGAATTAGGGTTTAATATTCTCATTTATAATATTAGATTTAGGGATTAGGGTTTATTTTGGTTTATAATATTGGGTTTAGGGTTTATAATCTTAATGTTTATAATGGTACAATTTATAATACTAATTCTAGGGTTTTTAATCCCTTGCGTTTATAATATTAATCCTAGGTTTTATAATCCCTTAGATTTATAATATAAATCTTATTCTTTAATATTATTCTCATGGTTTCCTTATCCTTTGGGTCTATAATATTAATCCATTTGGTTTACGATTTATAATCTTAAGGTTTATAATTGTAGGGTTTATAATATTAATCGTAGGGTTTTAATCCTTTGGGTTTATAATATAATCCTATGGTTTACATTCTCTTGGGTTTATCATATAAATCCTAAGTTTAATATTATTCCTATGGGCTCATTACATGGAAAATTTTAGGGGCTAATATTTGTAGGTGGGCTAAATTTCCATGGTTTTTCGAAAAAAAGATTCGCTAATTTCATTTTTTTCTAAAAATAAATTGCCCAATTTTTATTATATAAAATTATTTTACAGTCAATATCCCCAAAATTATATAGAAAGCTCATCTAAAAACATAATAAATTTAAATATTTTTACAAAGATATCACCAATTTTTTTTATAGTTTTCATATTAGAGACTAGCAAGATTTGCTATGGTTTCTAAACTTTAAAATAAATTTCCATCCTTAAAATTTTCCGTGGTTCATTATTTTTTGGGTTTATAATATCAATCCTTTGGGTTTATTTTTCCCGTGAGTTTATAATATTATTAGTTCATTGAGTTTATAATATTATTAGTTCATTGGGTTTATAATATCAATCCTTTGGGTTTATTAATCCCGTGAGTTTATAATATTATTAGTTCATTGGGTTTATTAATATGTTGGTTTAAAATATTAGTAATATCTTAGGTTTTATAATCTATAATCCCTTGGGTTTAATATTGTGACATTGTAATGGTGCAAAAATCTATCCAATGTCACAGTGTGACAAGCATCATCACAATGCGACAAGCACTGTGACAATCATTGTCACAATGACACATTACATTGCAAGTTCTTCAATGTCACATTGTGACATTAAATAAATGAGGGTTGAATATTCTGGTTTATAATATTGGGTTTAGGGTGTATAATATTAAGGTTTATAATCACAGGGTTTATCATAATAATCCTAAGGTTTTTAATCCTTTGGATTTATAATATTGATCATATGGTTTAATATTATTCATATTAGCTCATCATCCCTTGGGTGTGTAATATTAATCCTCTAAGTTTATAATATTATCAGTCTCTTGGGTTTATTAATCCTTTGGTTTTAAAATATTAATAATTCCTTAGGTTTAATAATCAATAATCCCTTAGGTTTAATATTGTGATGTTGGAATAATATGAAAATCTATCCAACATTGCAATGTCACAAGCATCATCACAATGTGACAAATAGTGTGACAATCATTGTCAGATATTTATTCAATATCAAGTTGCAACATTGAATAAATTAAGGTTTAATATTCTCATTAATAATATTGGGTTTACGGATTAGGGTTTATTCCATTGGGTTTATAATATTAGTCCTAGGGTTTATAATCTCTTTGATCTATAATATAATCCCAAGGTTTAATATTATCCCCTTGGGTTTATTATCCCTTGGGTTTATAATATTAATCCCTTAGGTTTATTAATCCCTTCATTTTATAATATTATTAATCCCTCAGTTTAAAATATCGATAATCCCTTAGGTTTAATAATCAATAATCACTTGGGATTAATATTCTGACATTGAAAAGGTACATAAATCTATCTAACATCATAGTGTGACAAGAATTGTTGCAATGCAACAAGCAGTGTGACATCATTGTCTTATTCATACATTACATGTAATTTATTCAATGCTACATTATGACATTGAATAATTTAGGGTTTAGTATTCTCGCTTATGATATTGGGTTTAGGGTTTATAATCTTAAGGTTTATAATCGTAGGGTTTATAATATTAATCTAGTGGGTTTATAATCCATTGGGTTTATATTATAAATCCTAGGGTATAATATTATTACCTGTGATTTATTGTTGCTTGGGTTTATTATCCCTTGGATTTGTAACATTAAATCCTTGGGTTTATGATATTGATCCCTAATATGTATAATAATATATTAGGTTTTATAATATTAATCTTAGGCTTAATATATTAATCTTAGGATATAAAATCCCTAGGATTTTTAATCCCTTGGGTTTATAATATAAATCTTAGGGTTCAATATTATTCCCATGGGTTTATTCTCCTTTAGGTTTATAATATTATTAGTTCCCTAGGTTTATCAATTCATTTGGTTCAAAATATCAATAATATCTTAGGATTAATAAACAATAATCCCTTAGATTAAATATTATGACATTAGAATGGTATGAAAATCTATCCAACGTTGTAATGTGACAAGCATCATTGCAATGTGACAAGATTTGTGATAATCATTTTCACAATGATACATTACATTGCAATTTATTTAATGTCACATTGTGACGTTGAATAAATTAGGGTTTAATATTCTTATTTATATTATTGGGTTTATGGTTTATAATCTTAAGGTTTCTAATTGTAGGGTTTATAATATTAATCTTAGGTGATCCAGGTGGATGTTGGTGGCCACCCACCAACCCATTTGGACCCCCACAACTGTCTCTTTCAGCATTTTCAGTTTCCTTAATTGTAGCACAACTTACTATTTTTAGCAGTTTTTCGGGTCCTGAACTTCCGGAGCCGTTTTGAGGCCCTAAACGATGTTTTTTTGGGAATCTGGGGGCAACATGGGTCTATAGACCGATGTTGCCCTTCCCAAAGTGGTAGTGCTCGGATAGATCTTTCTAACGAGCTATTGTACGCGTCAAACGAAGATCGTATGCCAAAGTTACGACCCCGGGAAATTGATGTACCAATTTACCCAAACGGGGCCCACAATTTGGCGTTTCATCTTCTAGGGTTAGGTTTCGGGATGTGAAGGGTTTTCCATTGTTTCTCAACAATAAATAGGCCTTCGAGCCTCATTGTAATACAGTTCGGAACAGTTCAGAGGCATGTAGCCATCACATCTCTTCTCAGAGATAAGCTACCATCGCCCTAGCTGGTTTATTTCCATTTCTGGTTGTATTCAGTATTTTCCTTTAATGAAATGAATCATTATTTCCGCTGCATCTATGTGTTAATGGTTATTGCATCTCTGTATTTATGGTTATCTCTGTAATCTATTGCGTTCCCATTTAAATCCGGATCAGTGGTATCAGAGCGGTCTGCTTTTTCTCTGTTTTTCTTTGCATGTCCCCAACAAGGTCGGGATATAAGGAGTTAGGGCTTGAACTGGTCGAACCTTTGCAAGACCAGCCTCGCAAATCCCGACGGCCTCCCATGGCGGATGAGAAGAAAGACGAGGGGGCAGGAGATCCTATCAAAATCTTGCTCGAAGAAGCGCTCGAGCGGCAAAGGAACGCGATGATGGATAGCTTTGCGCAGATCCTTCAGCGGCTACCCAGAGGCGACGCATCGGCTTCCAACAGCGACTCTGGAAACGCCACACCGTTTAAGGTACAAGTGAATTTTGAAATCCCCATCTTTGAGGGTCAAATAGACGCAGATGCCGTAGATAAATGGTTAAATCTGCTAGATGGGTATTTTTCTGTTCATGAATTTTCAAGTCGGGAAAAGATTGTTTTCGCTCTTCTCAAAGCAGCCCCCCACGTCAAAGACTGGTGGGAAACCTACTGCGAGCAGAAGGATGAAAGTACAGGCTCACTGTTTTCAGCTGCACCCACTTGGAATGACTTCCGGGATGCCATCAAGGAGCAGTATTACCCTGTCGGAAGCTATGAGGACAAATACATCAAATGGACCACACTGCGGCAGGGACGAGACCAAGATGTGCCGGAGTTCACAAACATTTTTCATACCCTTCGCACACAGTTGGGTATCAAAGATTCTGAGCTGCATCTGGTGCTCAAATACCGTGGCTGCCTGCACAAGTACATCCAGGAAGAGATGGTGTTCTTGAACATCTCCTCACTTGGCACAGCATACCGATACGCTGTCAAAATCGAGCAAAAGTTCAAACAGAAGAAGCGAGACTTTGGATCTGCAAATCCGAAGCCCAAAGGACAAAGCCAAGGCGGGGTGACCCAAGACAACCCGTCGAAGCCACAAGAAAAGAACAACACCACGAAGCCGAAGAAGGACACAGGGAAGTGGTGTGAGTTCCACAAGAGTCCCACTCATAACACAAGTGAGTGCCGAACCAAGCAGTCGCTGGTGGCCGAATTGAAGGCTTCCGAATCAGATGCATGTTCCGATCCTGAGCCAGAACCCGACAAGGGGAATGGCAAAGGGAAGCAGATCATTGATGCGGATCCCAGTGCCACCGTTGCCACCGCCAAGATCAAGAAAAATGAGCCCGAAGATCCAGAGGAGGGGGAGCGTCTTTTCCACTCACAGATGTGGGTGAAGGGTTCACCGCTGCGATTCATTGTCGACAGTGGTAGCCAAAAGAACCTGATTTCAGCAGAGGTCGTGAAGCGGTTGGGCCTACAGACTACACCGCACCCACAGCCATACAGTATCGGGTGGCTTCATGAAGGACGAGATCTCAAAGTTCGCCAACAGTGCCGCCTTCCCTACAGCATCAAGCCCTTCACAGACGAGGTATTGTGTGATGTTACACCTCTGGATGTTTGCGATGTATTACTAGGCCAGCCATACTTATGGAGGCGACATGCTGTGTATGAGTCAAGGCCTCGTGCTGTCATTATTTCTTTGAATAATTCATTATACAGGATACCGGAGGTAGCCCCACCTACCGCCACATCTTTGATTACTACCAAGAAAGGCAGCAAGCTCATATCACAGACCAGGAAATTCATCTGTCTGGTTCACTCCAAAAATAAGGGGAAGATCGTTGCTACACCCATGACCCCTGCAAAGGGTTCCTCCATGCAGCAGCAGCAGCAAAAGGATACGGTCATGACAGAACACAGGAACAACTTCTCCTCACCCACAGGGGTACCACATAAGTTTCAGGTGGGCAACAAAGTCTGGTTGCATCGACAGAAAGAACGCCTTACCAGAACCCATCAGAAGCTCAGACCACACCGACATGGTCCTTATAGCAGTACCAAGGCTATGGGGAACAATGCTTTGGAGCACATAATTCCTCCATTCCTTCGCCTGCACCAAATGTTCAATGTGGACCATCGTCGACCATGCTTCCCACCATCACTGGACACATCAGAGATTGCAGGACAAGTTCAGCAGATGGAGGAACTCAACGCAATGGGGACCATTGCTTCCTAAGGGGGGAGGAATGATCCAGGTGGATGTTGGTGGCCACCCACCAACCCATTTGGACCCCCACAACTGTCTCTTTCAGCATTTTCAGTTTCCTTAATTGTAGCACAACTTACTATTTTTAGCAGTTTTTCGGGTCCTGAACTTCCGGAGCCGTTTTGAGGCCCTAAACGATGTTTTTTTGGGAATCTGGGGGCAACATGGGTCTATAGACCAATGTTGCCCTTCCCAAAGTGGTAGTGCTCGGATAGATCTTTCTAACGAGCTATTGTACGCGTCAAACGAAGATCGTATGCCAAAGTTACGACCCCGGGAAATTGATGTACCAATTTACCCAAACGGGGCCCACAATTTGGCGTTTCATCTTCTAGGGTTAGGTTTCGGGATGTGAAGGGTTTTCCATTGTTTCTCAACAATAAATAGGCCTTCGAGCCTCATTGTAATACAGTTCGGAACAGTTCAGAGGCATGTAGCCATCACATCTCTTCTCAGAGATAAGCTACCATCGCCCTAGCTAGTTTATTGCCATTTCTGTTTGTAAGCATATTTCAGTATTTTCCATTAATGAAATGAAGTATTATTTCCGCTGCATCTTTGTGTATATGGTTATCTCTGTAATTTGTTGCGTTCCTGTTTAAATCCGGATCATTAGGTTTTTTAATGCACTGGGTTTATAATATTGATCCTAGGGATTATAATCCCTTAGGCTTATAATTTAAACCCTAGGGTTTAATATTATTCCCATGGGTTTATTAATCCATTGGGTTTATAATATTAATAAATTCTTGGGTTTATTAATCCATTGAGTTTATAATATTAATAAATGCCTAGGTTTATAAATCCCTTGGGTTTGTTAAACACCTTGGTTTATAATATTATTCCCTCAAGTTTATAATACTAATAATCCGTTGGGTTTATAATCCTAATAATCTCTTGGGTTTATTAATCCCTTGGTTCTATAATATTAATCCCTTAGGTTAGCCAAGTTCAGCTAATGTCATCCTTGATAAGTCACAATCAAGATTTAAAATTGTTTAATAATAATGATACTAATATTAATAAAGTAGACTAATAATAATAATAATAATGCAACATTGGAGTGGTACATATATATATCACAACCATGATCAACATTATACACAACGATAATCAACCGTGGTCAACCATTATGGTAACTATTGTAGCATCCATCGTCATTTAAATTTCATTTTCACTTTTATCACAAAAAATAAAAAATCAAATGTTATGTTCTAGAAACAAAATTAAAAGAGAATGTGAAAGTTCGAAAGTAGTGATTTGTTTTATATTATTGATGGATTTCAAATATGATATAAGGTGGGGCCCCGACCCATATGTTAATGTTCGAGTGGTATCACAAGATATGAGCAAGCATGGACTCGAGAAGTGGGTAAAGTGCTCTATGGGGGTACAACGAGTACGAGTCATAACTCAGGCTCAACCCCCACATTTGAGCATGATGACAAGGTGCTTGACCGAGATCTACGACCTAAGATTGCTGCGGGGGTTCAAGCTCGATGAACCTCCTGTGAAATCCCTACCCCCACAGCAGACCACCCCCATCGCTCCACTCCATCTCATCTCCTCCACATCATCTGCCACCCTCATTCACTTTCGTCCACCTCATTCACTGTACCACATCACCTCATCTGCCACTCCATTAATTAGTTGCATTAATTACAAGTTTTTTACCTTCCAATGTAATATTCTGTAACAACTTTTACTTTAGACAGTTAGGAGGTAGTTAAGCAGTTTGAGAGTTTTGGTAGTTACCAATTATCCCATGATGTATAAAAAGAGGCAAAATTATAAGAAAAAGGTCTGAATTACGGAGAACCTGGAGACTATGCTATTGTATTCTTGATAAATTGATGATTAATGAAAGAATCAGAAGTTTTCCACACATTGTTGGGTATGATTTTTTAATTTCTGTGTTATGTGTCATTATGTGTCTTCCTTCCTTTAAGTATGGTAATGAAGCTACATGTCTTTCTTTACTTATGTGAATGAAGTTAAAATTCTTTAAAGAGCGCTCTTATACTTAAATTTCCTACTTCTATATTTCTTCTAAGTTACAGATAATAGTTTCTGTGAAAGATAGCATATTATTTTTTAACTTCTCAAAGCAATTCTTCACACAACATTTATATTCGGCATCATATGGCATTCTGAGACTTTCATATTAGCTAAATCTTAAGGGTTAAAATTCAGGTCCTTTAGGCCCTTCACTTGAGGATACATCATACAAATAAGTGACATGAATAATAAAAATTAATGTCTTAAGCACAATTTCTACACATCCAAGAAATTGGTTTCTTAAGAGACAATAGTAACTATGGTAAACTATGGTCAACCATGGCCAACCATTTTTAACCATTATTAATCAGTGTGAAACATAATAATTATGGTTGAACATGCTTATTCATAGTCAAACATTATGGTCATAAATAGTAAATGAATATGGTCAAACATACTCGTGAACCCATTATGGTCATAATATTAATCCTATGATTTTTTATCCCTTAGATTTATTAATCCTTTAAGTTTAAAATATCAATAATCCCTTAGGTTCATTAATTCCTCGAGCTTATAATATTAATCTCTAATATGTATAATAATATATTAGGGTTTATATTCTTAAGGTTTAATATTAATCCTAGTGTTTAGTACTCATTTTTTGGGTTTATAATCCTTTAGGTTTATTAATCTCTTAAATGAGCTAAGGTGATCTAATGTCATTCTTGGTCAGTCACAATCAAGATCACAACCATGATCAACATTAACCACACGCATGATCAACCATGGTCAACCATGATCAAACTATGATGAGAACTCAACCATGGTCAACAATAATGGTTAGTCATGGTTGGCCATAATAGTGAACCATGTTGAATCATGGTTAACCATGGTAAATTGTTATCAACCATTGTAAACCATAGTGAACCATGGTCAAACCTAGTTGAACATGTTCAATCATAGTCAACCATTATTATCATAAATGGTCAATGAATATGGTCAAACATATTGGTCAACCCATTATGGTCATAGTATTGGGTTTATAATATTAGGGCTTATAACATAGGGTTAAATATTAAGGTTTATAATATTGGAGGTATAATATTAATATAATAACATGATATGTTTGCGTGGGGCTGTTATTGTATAACTATTAATACTAGCAAATAGTAAATAGGTGTATGGTAGGGATTTAACCTTAAATCCATCTTTACACATCTTAAAACCAAGCGAACTTCAATAATACTTATTAATTAATTATTAATAACAATCACATCAATTATATATACATGGTTGCTATATTAATATTGTAACATAATTAATATGATTAATTGACAACAATAATTAATTAATTAATAATAATAATAATAAAGGGTTTAATATTTGAGTTTAATTTTAAGTTTATAATATTGCTATTTTTAATTTAGGATTAAGTTTAATATTGGGGTTGATAATATTCAGTTTACTAGTCTTTTATAATATTGGGTTTAATATTAGGATTTATAAAGTTGGTTTTATAATAGTGGGATTTATAATGTTGGGTTCTTAATATTGGGGTTTAATATTTGATTTTAAAAATAATAATTATTAATGTTAACACCAAACTAACTTCACTAATAATTATTTATAAACTATTTTTTTAATATTAAGGTTTAATATTGGGCTTTATAATCTTAGGGATTATAATATTAATCTTAGGGTTTATAATGTTGGGTTTCAAACGGTTAAGTTTTATTATACTTGTTTAATAATAAGGTTTATTAATGTGACGTTGGAATGGTACAACATTGCAGTGTGACAAACATTTTCGAAAAGGTTTTTAATATTAATGTCTTTTGGTTTATAATATTAATTCATTACATTTATAACATTAATTATATATATATATATATACCGACAATTATATTAACACATATAATAATTATTGACCATAATATAGTGGTGATAGATAAATAATTATTATTAATAATATCTAAATGCTATTATTATATTATATGTTAATTATATTGTAGTTTAAAATATAACTATTAATATATCAATATAATATTATATAATAACATAATATTATATTAATATATCATATAATAATAATAATATAATAATTACAAATATATAAATATACAATAATATAGTTGTTATTATTTATATATTCTTTGATAATGAAAAATAATTACAAAATATACTTAATAATTATTTGTGATTGATATAAGCCAATCGATCTATATTAATCACATTTATTATTTATAATAAATATAATTGTGATAATTATTATTTTTAATGAAAAATATAAGTATTTTTAATATAATTTATAAATTAGACAAAGTCTTTTGGTAAAAATCGCATGAGAGAATTTTTTGGCTGACGCGTTTCGAACCAACAAGTGTGGTTCATCATTAGGACCTAATGATAAACCACACTTGTTGGTTCGAAACACATCGGCCAAAAAATTTTCTCATGTAATTTCTATTGAAAAACTTTGTTTAATTCATTATAGATCACATAAGCTTAAATACATAAAATAATTTATAAAGTTAATTTAATTATTGTTATTTTATGTTAATTATTAATATTAAATTTACTAACTAAACATGGTAAAATTCATGTTTACTACTTATTAATTATTAACGAAATATTTTTAAGTTAATTAAAAAACTCAAAAAATTAAACATTTAATTAATTTAATATATAAAATATATATATTTTTTTAAATTTAATATTTTTATGCAAATATGGAAATCATTATTAAGATAGGGTGGAAGAACGAGTAATTATGAGAAGCATATATGCAATATTGACTCCTCAGCTCTGCACTATTGATATTTTTTATATATATTTTTAATTGTTTCTATTGATTTATAATTTTTATATTTCACTTTAAAATTTAGCATAACTGTGACCTAATATATTGCATAAGAATATTTTATTATTAAACATTTAAGATAAATAAATTGGAAAGCTATTAAACATTTAAGATAAAATAAATTGGAAAGCTGAATCGAAAATTGATTGGATTCAGCATTCCAACCTAGCTGATGCCATAAACTTAAAAAAAATAAAATTAAAAACACATTAACCGTGGCTGCTTTTAGTATTCATTTTCAATTGAACATATTACAACGAATCAAAATTTGATATTATCTAATTTGATATCAGTTTAACTATTAAAAAATAAAAAACATATATATACAGAGAAAACATATATATACAGAGAAATCATTGAATAATAAAACTAGAAGTAAAGGAAAATGAAGGTTCAACCTTTAATAACATAAAATTAGTATTTGAAAAATGAACGAGGCCTTCGACTCTTAAATTAAAGTTTCGAGTGCCGTGTTACACGACACTCCTCACAGCTATGATTCTTCGGTGGAAAGACTGAATAAAGCTTCAACGGGATCATGTTTCCTCTTACAAACGAAGGCAAATTTTCTTCTCAGTATGTAATCGCAGGCTTTCCTCCAGAGTGGAACTCACAGTTGTATGAATTTATTTAAAATCGTTCCAAATGTCTTGAAACTCCGATCCATTGATTCCAAATCCTTCTTGCCGCGGCTGTTCAAAACCATTTTGATATACTGGAGTTTCATTCAACTGCCAAATGTCATCTTCCCACAGAGATCCATAGAAAACTGCGGGAGTCTCAACAGAACCATACACGGTATCAGAAGACGTATTGGTTGTTGAATACCCATCGAAAAAATTCAAGGTGACGCCAAGTTCGCCAATGGTATTATCCACTAAGAAACCGAGCTCTGCCAGAACATCGTCGTAATATGTCAAATTTCCTTCTGAATGCATGTCTCCTAGTGTGTCAGAAACCGAGATCGCTTCAGAATAACTGTCTGTTAATTCACCGTGTTTCATTGAACCCAACTCAGTACCGCTCTTCTCATTAACAACAGCGGCTCGCCCGATCAATCCGCTTTCACCTTCAGAAAATTTCACAACTCCGTTGAGCCTCTCGTCCTTGAGCTGAATCACAGCATGAGGTTCTTTAGGAGTAGCATCCATATTATCGATCTTCTCTGGCAACGCCATGCGATAACTATCATGCAATAACCCTCCACTTTTGTTTCTTTTCGCATCATCCCAACGGTCATCTCTTGCTCGCTTCTTAGGACAAACTCGTGAAGCGGCAGTCATCACTGCAAAGAAAAGCAGTGAGTAAAACACGACAACGAGACTGGTTGATGTCTATCCTTCTTTCCTCGATTTTTTATGATTGTCAAACATTACTATCATTCAACCACATCTTGACCGTATATAACTACATTTAACCACATATTGACCATATATAACTATATTCAACCATAGTCAACTAATGTCAACCTTGGGAAAAATGACCAGTCATCATCATCTTGTTCAAACATGTTCAAGTTGGTCAGCAACAGCGTATCGTGATCAACTATGCTAAACACGACCAACTATAGTAAACCATGTCTAGCCATGGTTTGTGATTTTCCACTGTGCTTAACATGGTGAACTACATTCAACAATAGGAAAGATGTTTAACCACAGAAAACCATAGTTAATGAAAGTCTATCATAGACAACTTTAGTTTAAATTGGATGTAATACTATACATGGTTTGTATTCAACTATACACTAACAACCCTTTTCAACTATATCCACCGTTAGTCAACTATATGTTGATCATAATCAAGCATGGTTGAACAAGCTCAACGATGGTCAAACTTTGAAATCACATTTTACCATCGGAAAACTTGTTCTTTTTTGACATCACATTTGAGGTCTAAAATGGGTCTCCTATGGAAATTATAAAATAATAGTGGAAATAATAAAATAATATTAGATTACATCATCAAATTTTAGGGGCAAAAAGAAAAAACTATTTTTTCAACTCGTATATTCAACTTATCTTCATATGTGTTTACTCAAATTTCGAGCGGAAATACTGGTTGGATGCAAAATTTGATTCCTCATCCAAAGAGTACCCATGTTGCATGCTTTTGATGAACCCTACTACATGAAAATGAGAAATACATGAAAAATGTGATTGCAATCATGTCTTCTCATGTATTTCTCATTTTTCATGTAGCAGGATCAACTGAAAGGATGCAACATGGGTACTCATTGGATGAGGAATTAAATTTTTCATCCAACGAGTACTGCCGCTCAAAATTTGAGTAAAACCTTAGGGAGATAAGTTCAAAATACGAGTGAAAAAATAGTTTTATTATTTTATTATTTTTTAATGATTTTACTTTTTTACTCTAAAAATGGTGAATCATCCCCCATGGTTGACATCATCATCTTGACTCTGATTGGTTCTTATAAAGTTTATTTTGGTTGTACATTTTTCTTAGGAGGCCCGTTTTAGACCTCAAAATTCTCCTAATGGATGGCTAAGGCGTTCACTATACACAAATCTCAAGGAGTGACCTTGACAAGATCTACCATTGACATTGGTAACACTGAACATCAAGGCTTGACCTTCACAACAATGGCACACACTATTGCTCTAGAAGGAATGTGGATAACACCATCGTTCTCCTTCGAACACTATGAAAAGATGAAGGATATTGCTTATGTCTCACTATGAAATAAAAAAGAGGCAAGCTTACATGCTTTGCTGCTCTCATAATTACAATACCCAACCTCACCCCTACCATGCATGGACACAATATCCTAGATTCTTCTATGTTGTAATTTTAATTCTATACATGAAATACTTTCCCTTGTTTATTATTCCATATATAATAGCATTTGGTGATGTGACTAAAAAAATGAAATTTACTCTATTATCTATTTTATAGAAAACAGAAAAAACTAAATTATTACAAATTAACTATTAAACATATTTTACCTGATATATTTTGCACATTTTTCTCTTCACTTTCTTCTTCCAGCATTTTCTTTCCCTAGTTTCAAGGATATGCTAGTTAATATTCCTACATGAAGATTATGTCCCTAATACTCAAGGCTTGGGGAATGCCCATAAATGGAATTCCATGTGTCACATGATTATGGAGCATAAGCCATCTATTATTTTAATCTAGGAAACTATGATTATTACCGATAAGACTTACAAATACTTTTTGAAATTATGTCCAAGGTGGCAGTTATGTTCGATTGATGCCCTTAGTATCTCAAGGGGTCTAGCTACTTTATGGGATCTTCGTTATGGAAAATTTTAGGGGCTAATATTTGTAGGTTGATTAGTTTTCCATGACTTTTCCAAAAAAAAGATTCACCAATTTTCATTTTTTCTAAAAATGATTCGCCCAAATTTTACAATATAAAATTATTTTATCTTAAAAATCACCAACATTATATAGAGACAATATATAAAATGATTATAAAATTGAATAATTTTTGAAATTTATCAATAAACATTTTATAGTTTGCATATTAGGGACTAGTGAGATCCGCCAATGTTTTTAAACTTCAAGATAGTTTTTTGTCCTTAAATTTTTCCCTGATCCTCGTATAGTAATTTTTTTTACTTTCAAATATTTTGCAAGCGTATTACTAATGGGATTTTCATGGGGGTCAAAGGTTAGCTTTCACATTCTAAATTCACATGGTCCCTATGAATCTAAATTGGATTTTTGGAATAGGATGGATAATTGTGGGTTGCTAAAGTTTGAATCTCTTATAGTGGCAAAGGACTTAAATTTTACAGTCTCTGTAGAAGAGATATGGAGGTCACAATGTAAATTAGATCAATTAGGTGGTTATTTTAAGGAGCTTATTGGGAAAAACCACTTAGTGGATATTCTTCTAGTTCCTCCTATTCCTACTTGGAGGAATGGATACACTGCTCTAGATGGGATTGTAAGAGATTAGACAAATTCATTTTTCATGAGAACTTATTGGAGTAGTTTGGTTCGATGCATACTTGTGTCAACTCATCGATGATGTTTGATCATTCTCCCATATTTTTACAATGGTTTGGTGATTGTATTTGGAAGGGTCTCCATTTTAAATTTAATCATTCATGGTTAAAAGACCATGACTTCGAGAACCTCGTAAGGGATATTTGGAAAAAAAATGGATTTCATAATGAGACTTCTTAGATGGGAGTTGTTTTCTTGAAATTGGAGGATCTAAAGAAGGTGGTCAAATGATGGGAAATAGATAAAAGGTGCAAGAATAAAAATGAACTAAGAGAGATAGATTGAGAACTAGAGTTGATATCTCACCCATCTCATCCCAGATATTTGTCTGATGCTCAGGAACAAATGGTCTTGAATATGGGAGCTTGAGAGAGATTGATATTAAAAAAAGAAAGAAAATGAATGGAGGCTCAAGAGTCGCATTATTTGGATTGCAGGGGGGATAAAAATACATTTTATTTTCATAATTTTTCCTCTCAAAGAAGGAAAGACAATACAATCTGGGACTTGGAGGACGAAGCAGATAGGAAAATATTTAAACTACAGAATCTTCATAAGGAGGTTGTAAGATATTTTAGGAATCTATTTTAATTTAGGGAAGGGGTGGACATTGACACTTAATTGGGGTCATTTCTTCATATCCATAGATGTTTAATGCAAAGGATGATGAGGTTATTAGGCTGCAGATCACATTTGCTGAAGTGATATATATATGCTAAAGTATTTTACTAGGGACAAAAGCTTGGATCTAGATTGGTGGACCGTGGAATTATTCCTTCATTTTAAGAATATTATGGAGCCAGATCTGTTACTCTTAGCTAAATAATCAAGGGTTTCTTGTAAAATCACAAGTGCTATAAATTTTTCTTTTATTACTTTCATTCCAAAATTTTCAAAGGCTTATTTTTTCAAGGATTATAAACCTATTTCTCTATGAAATATTGTTTATAAGATGGTTTTGAAGGTCATTGCAACAAGTTTGAAGGATAAGCCATCTAAAGTCATTACCTTCGAAAAAATTTGTTTTTTAAAGCATCAACAAATCCAAGATGTTGTTGTTATTACACAAGAATGCACACATTGCATTAAGGTTAAAAAGGAGGCATTGATGTTGAAACTAGACTTGATTAAAGCATAAAGCTATGTGGATTGGGTCTCTCTCATGATGGTATTACACAAAATTGGGCTTTTTGTTGGGATGGTTGATTGGATTATGGATTATATTACATCATTCAACTATGTGGTCTTGATAAATGGTGTTTCTTGAGATTTCTTTAAGGCATCAAGGGGGTTGTAGTAGGGATGATTCTTATCCCCCTTATTATTTATGTTGGTTATTGATGGTCTAAGAAGATTGATTATGGAGGCACATAATAGGGGATCTTTTCTGGGCTTTGAGATTTCAAAAAATATTTTCGTAACTCACCTTATGTTTGCGGATGATGTTCCTTTTTTGGTAAGATATCCACATTGGAATGGAGATATATTCATTCAATCATCTCCAAATTTGTCGATGCAACAAGTCTTTTTATGAGAAAAACAAAATCAATGCTTATTGAGGTGTCTATTGACCAGGTTACTATTTCAATATTATTGGTATATTTGTCGTAGAGGTGGTTGAGATGGACAGACACTTCAAATATATTGGTTTCCACTTGAAACCAATCAACTATGGTTTTAGAAATTGGTGTTTGTTGATTCAAAATTTTGAAAGAAGACTAGCTATTTGGTCATTAAAGTGGCTCACTCTTAGGGGAAGGTTGATTTTAGCTCAGTCAGCCTTGCAGAATATTTCAGAATATTGAATGCACCTCTATTTGATGCCCAAAACTATCATCAAGTAGATAAACTCCATATCAAACTTTATTTGATTGGGTTCAAATGTGAAAACAAGATTTGAATTGGAGGATATTCTATGGAGAAGGATGATGGAGGTTGGGGATTAAAGAATATTGAAAAATTTGGATGACCTTTGGCGGTTAAGAGTTTTTGGTGCACTTTATTTGGTACAAGTATTTGGCAATAGATGATAAAGGAAAAATATATAAGAAAACAATCAATACAGGAGTGGATTAAGTTTGGGGCTCGTGCTCCTAACATTGTCTAGATGTATGAAATAATTTCATGGAGGTCAAACATTGGTTGTTTGGGAACATGCGGTGGGAGATTGGCCTCGACCCTATAAGGGGTTTCCAAGATAATCACACATTGCCATTATCTCTCATCAGGTACATCTCACAAGGGTATTTATTTTTTAAATCAAATTTAGGTTGTCAATGATCCTACTTTTCATTATCCAATTTGGATATGTTCTAGATATTTGGGTTTAGTGAGGGAATTTGTAGAGATGTGGGACAAATATCATGGGTTTCTTTGACAAGGTTGCTAATCAAAACACATGCGATAGTTAGGCACGTATTGTCATATGTCATCGTCACTTTTATCATTTCTATTGGAACAACGATACAGGCACAAACACCCAAGCTGAGATCATTGCCCTTTGGGGTTTTTTATTTTGTGCAAAATGGTTATCCATTGAGACATTGGATGTATTTGGGGATTCAAAAGTGGCTATATATTGGGTAAATGAAAGGTCTTCATTCGATCCTTGAATGATTTTTAACTGGATGAACAAGATTAAGATGTTGATAGGACATTTTAGTAGGGTGAACTTCACTCATATATACAGGGAACAAAATTGTATTTCAAATGCTCTCTCAAATATGTGGCATAGCCATGAGCTATAGGAGATCAATTCTTATGCATATAGTAATGGTAAAGTGGAAATGACCATAAAATTCTTGTTTACATGAGTTTTCCACGTGAAGATGTTGCCCTACATGTTTCCCTTGTTTATTTTTAGTCATATACTTTTGGTGCTGGTTATTTTCTTAAAAGCCTAAAATTTTGATAAGGCACTAACACCTCCCTAGATGTATGCAACAACCTGCAAGCCACATATATCACGAACTCATAGTTCAACCTAGGACTTAGACATTAGGAGACCACAAGGTCTGAAGCAGGGATCCTAAACTCCAACGAGACACTTATCCCTCTAGCCTTACTATGACAGGCCATGTCTTCGAGGACTTGAACCCTAATGGATGGGATGGCAAACCACCATCCTACCACTCAAGCTAAGCACCCATTAACTTGGTGCTAGTTATTTTCATACTCAATTTTGTAAATCCCATAAAGACATATATAAAAACACATGTTTTCTTCTTTAGTATTTTAGTCATAATGTTAGACATGGTGATAAATGAGTTTTATGTCATATGTAAATGGCTTGTTGTTTTTTTCTTTATTATAAATAAAATAAAATAAAAATAAAAAATAAATTCCAATACAGGAAGTTAACAAGAATCCTATCTGGTGTGTTTATTATGTTCCTTGAGGTTAAGACGACTTATTGTTTATAGGAAAGGTAATTGAAATGTTTGGATGATCAAATCTTGTACAACAATAAAGAGGGTATATACTTTGGATAGGAGATACTTGTAACTTGAGTCGCATCCAGGCTTGGAATTTGACGTCCCACAAGACGTATTTTTGATTTCAGAACATATTTGACAGCAGGGGAAAAATGTTCCATGTCAAACCTCACGCAGGGCATACCTCTCCAACCCGTCAAAACGACGTCTAATTCCAGAGGTAAAACGTAAAAATATATAATACCCTATTTCGTAAGAGTCAGGACTTAGAAACCGGTGCATAACACAGTTTGAACTTAAAAGCTATTTAAATTTTCCAGTGTCCCATTGCTTACTACCTTAATACTTACCATTAACGGAAGTAACTCTCTGGCTATCATCAGATATGCAAATTTAATATGATGAGACGTGTAAATTAAAATCTTACAGTTTACCTATTCCAATGATGAGATATGGAAATTGAAATCTTACGGTTTACCTATTCTAGATCCAGATTCACGAATCGCACTGAACGTCACTATTATATGTTAAATACTAAGTTGGTGCTCGTGGGTTTGTATTGGAATTTCGTTGTATCTGATGTTCATTAACTTAGTGCAAAACTGAACTATTGTAGCCTTGCAACAAATCAAGTGTAATCTGAGTTCTGGACATGCGACTTTGTCCTCCTTGGCGGATTGAAAGTGTTGGATTGGAACTTGCGAGCAAGCCTGGATTTGAGTCACCGGCTCGTTTAATATAATCTGGTACTTTCCACATACACCTGTTTGATTTCTTCATAACAGATACTTTCAACCATGCCCTTCATCTTTGACGTAAACTGAAAACCGCAATTTTGCTTTATCTTTGACAACATGCATGCGCATTCATGACTCTCATTTAAATTTTTATGGTTGCACACTAGTTTTTTCCTGTAAAATTCCTCGAATACATCTGTCATGAATTGCATATTTTGACTCATGAGTATTAAGTTGCATTCCGGCATGTGGCACACCTGTCTTTAGTGATAGTTGTAATTTTTGGAAGGGGTAAAGTTTAGATGTGATTGGGATAAATATTTTGAAAAACAAAGCCGGGAAAAACGTAGGGGTAACATTAAATAATGAGGGTGAAAACTTTAAATGGAAGGGAGGGAATCTAATGAGGGGATTAAAATTCTAATTGCTCATGAATTGGTGAAAGGGTAGTGGCTTTTTCGTGGTATTTCCCCCTGGTATTATGGGAATTCAAATAAATAAAGGGTTTGAATGAATCCGTGGAACTCTGGATGCGGTCTAGGCTGGTTTTTTCTGTATGCTTAGAATAGTATTAAGTAATAGTGTTAGAAAACAAAACAATAGTCTTTCATTAATTCTTATTCCACACAGACTCTTCTTTAACTCTGCCCAACTGCAGGCCTGACTCTCAACCTGTCACTCTGTATAAGAAGATAATGTGACTGGAAGAAATAAGTTTCCTCGACTCTGATCGACTATCCTATTAAATGACTCAATCTAGAGAAGTATATGATTTTTTTGAGACTAGTATTTTCGTAAATAGCAGATTTAAAAAAAGAAATAATATTCAATATGAGCCATCACAATTATGGGATTTTTATTGAATTGAAAATTAATTGATTATAAAATATTATTACTACTAACTCTGTAACAAGATCATAGCAACTCAAATTTTAAACAATTTTATTTTTAATATACGAAAATGTTCTCTCTATGGTTTTTGTGTACATCTCAAACCATCCAGACTGCAAATATGCCAAAGCACCCAATATGCTACACCCAACGCCATTCCGGTAGAGATCGGAACTAGCAGCTCCCACATTCCCAGCATAGAGTTTTGCTGCAAATGACCAGTGTGCACACGCCCCAACTGCAATAATAATACCAAACAAAGTAATTACGCCACAGACAGGATAATTTTATTACCACTGTTAAAATAGTATTCCAATTTAACTGCAATAATAAAACTGAACAAAGTAATTACGCCACTGAAAGGATAATTTTATTACCACTGTTAAAATAGTGTTGGTGAGTTTAGATTGATGGATGTAGCTGTTGCAACTTAACACTGGGCTCGAGACTGTAACGATGAGCATGAGACACAAACTGCCAAACAGGAAGAAATTTGGTGTTCTGGTGGCCATGATGGAAGATTTCTTCACTACGAGAATGTCAAACTGCAAGAATTCTTGCTAATTTTTTTAATATGTAACACCAAAAAAATTGACAGTCATAAATTTAATGAAAACGTAAATTGACAGGCATGGAAAACAAACACCCGTCTCCAAATTTTCATTTGACAGGCAAAAGATATTTGAAATTCCAGGCCTGGTCATAACTCATCCCAATACCTTTCATGATAAACAATAAATGATCTTAACGTAAACTGACTTTTACACAAGAAGACAAAATTATAATAAACACTCCAAATTGGCTTCTTAACTTCTAGCATTGGATGATTGTGGCGCTCATGGTATGTAGCAAGGTGGTCTTTACTAGCTGAAATTTGAGTGTGCAGTTAGCAAGGTAGCAGGGTGTTGCTTAGTGCGACATTGAACTTTGATTTGATAATTTTATGTTCAAGATTATGGACATATTCATGTTGGAAATTTATAGGAGGAAAGATAAAATTTTTATCACACACAATAACATGAGTTGTGGCTTTTCTATTGATAACATAACATTTGATTATTATACTAAATTCAAGTTTACCCAAAAATAAGACTTGACTTGACTCAACTTGACTCAATTAACTCACTCTCTAATTTTAGACCACTGTCCATGCACGAGTAATTTATCTTTAACACTCCCCCTTAATTACAACTGTTAAAATAAGACATTATTAATGACAACTCAAACATGTATGCTCATCTAAGTCTCAGCTAGGCTTACAACACCCAAGTTTCCTCTATGAAACTCAAATACATCTTTTGCTAATGGATTAGTGAATATATCAGCCAATTGATTGCTCGATTTACAAGGCTTCAAGTATACTTCTCCATTGCTCACAAGTTCTCTAATAAAGTGATATCTAGTATCAATATGCTTGCTCTTTTGATCAAACACACTATTCTTGGATAGTGCAATGAGAGGTGTTTTCACAATATATTGATGTTGATTCTTGTTGTTTATGCTCGAGTCTATCCAATACTCTTCTTGTCCATACTACTTGGCATAGTGTTGATGTCACTGCTACATATTTTGCTTCTGCTCACTAAAGTTTCACAACATGTTGCTTCTTAGATGCCCATGAAATCACACTTGAACCAAGATGGAACACATAACCAAAAGTGATCTTCCTATCACCCAAACTGCCTTCAAAATCATTGTCACTGTATCTAATCAAATCCTTCTTCTCTGTGTTTGCATACATTATGCCACAGTCTATATGCTATGTATCTTAGAATTCTTTTTCCTGCTCTCCAATATGGGTCTTTTGGAGTATCCATAAATCTAGAAATCAAACTCACTCCTTGCATAATATCGGGTGTGGTAGTTGTGAGATACATTAGACTGCCAACCAATCTTTTGAATAGAGTTAGATTGACATCTCATCCTTCATCATCCTTACTTAATTTTGTACCTGTTGCAACTGGTGGTTTACAACTTGCCATCTTGAATCTTTTCTGCAATATTTGGCATATTTATTTTGACAAATAAAAATTCCATTTTTAGATTGCTCAACTTCTATGCCAAGAAAATATCTCATAAGACCAAGATCTATCATCTCAAATTCTTTCTTCATGGCTACTTTTAAATAATCTAACTCAAGATCACCAATATAAATAATTTCATCCACATACAAGCAAACAATCTAAATATGTCCATGCTCATTTACCTTTGTGTACAAGGTAGGCTCAATGTTACTTCTACAAAATCCATTCTTGATCATGTAGCTACCAATTCTGCTATACCACACTCTAGGCGACTGTTTGAGTCCATAGAGCACTTTCTTCAACCTGTAAAATTTATCTTCTTATCCTTCAACTTCATATCTTGGAGGCTGCTGCACATAGATCTCTTCTCCTAGAATTCCATTCAAGAAGGTTGATTTCACATCCATTTTCTACATTTTCCACCTGTTCTGAGTTGTTGTGCCTAAAACGTCTCTTACGATATCTATCTGGCTATCGTAGAAAATGTTTCTCCAAAATCTATTCTTGGTTGTTGTGAGAACCCTTTTGCTACAAGTCTTGCTTTAAATCTGTCAATTTCACCTTTCTCATTCAACTTTGTCCTATAAACCCATTTCACAACAATGAGATTTTTATCTTTTGGCATATCAATCAAATCCCAAGTATCATTCTTTTCAATAGCTTCAATTTGTTCATCCATGGCTTACATTCAATTTTCATCTCTGATAACTTCTTCAAATGAAGAAGGTTGAAAGACAACAATGCAAAATTTGAACTAACATCCAAATCATCATAAATATCTTTCAAACTTCTTATTTTTCTCTTACCATTGCTAGATTCATCACCTGATTGATTGTTGGGAGATTCCTAATCTATTGATATACTTGAAGATCCATGTTGTTTAAAAATTTTTGGAGTCCTTATTGGCATGACTCTATTTGGTGTCCTCTCTTGTGATTCTTGTTGTTCTTTGTCTGCTACATCCTCTTCTTCCATGAGTAGCACTCTTGCATCAATTAATTTTTTCTACGGTCCCATTCCATGACTCTTGTTCTTTGAACAAAACATCTCAATTGATTATGGTCTTCTTGGTGATAGGGTTATACAACTTGTAAGCTTTTGATTGGTCACTATAACTAGTAAATATGATTTTTTCACTTTTATCATCCAACTTACCTCTTAGCTCTTTAGGCACATTTGCATACGCTACACATCCAAACACTATGAGATGAGATACACTGCAAGACATACCTAACCATGATTCTTCTGGTACTTTGTTCATCACGCTCTTTGAGGGGGATCTGTTTATCACATAAACGACACATGCAGTCGCCTATGCCCAATATTCATTAGAAAAGTCTCTTTCTTTCAGCATGCTCTTTGCCATGTTCATAATTGTCCTGTTCTTCCTCTCTGGTACACCATTCTGTTGCGGTGTGTATTTAGTTGTAAATTTCCTTCTAATTCCATGTTGTTTGCAGTAAGCATGGAATGTTTTCGAATCATATTCTCCTCCAGGATCTGACCTCAATACCTAGATCTATTGATTACTTTGGTTCTATGATAAGGCTTTGAATTCTTTGAACTTCGCAAAAGTTTCAGACTTTTTCTTAGGAAGTAAACCTGTCTTTCTACTAAAATCATCAATGAAAGTGAGGAAGTAACAACTTCCACCAATAGACTGTGTCCTCACAGGTCCACATAAGTATGTATGAACTAGCTCTAGTGGTTACTTTTCTCTGTATGTAGCTCCCTTTGGAAAAAATTCACGGTGTTTTTTCCCAATATGCTTTCTCTGCCATCACTTGGAGCACCATGTATTGTGCCTCGTCCTTTTCCTTTCAATCTACCTCTGCCTCGACCTTTGTCTCTTGAAATAGAAACCTAGATTTTAAAAGCGGTCTCCAAGGTGGAATCCTTATTTCTATTTATCCTTGCCTCATGTCATAGAAGTGATCCCATCAACTCATCAAATGTTATCATTTCCAAATCCTTTGCTTCTTTTATGGCTGCTACCACAACATCAATTTTGGTAGACAAAGATCCAAGGACCTTCCCAACCATTCTTTGATCTTTAATATCGTCACCATCAATTTTTAACTGACTTACAACAATCAAGATCCAATTCATGAATGAATTGATGTCCTTTGTTTCCTTCATCTACAAATTCTCAAAATATCTTCTAGTACTCTACAACTTAAGAATATTGATTGTGGCCATACCTTTATAGCTCGTCATAAAATTCTTCCATGTTGTCTTTATAGAAGATGTGATCATAATTTTTGTAACACTACTCGGTTCACCCCTTACTGGATAAGATGCAACACTTGCACATTTTTCTTTCTTTCTTTCTTCCATTGTTCCCTCTATGCATTAGTGAGGGATCGTCCTTCTGCTTCATTCTTAGGTTCTGGAAATCTGAACTGGACATACTCCCAAACATCACAAGCCTTCAATCTGGTCTCCATCTTAATGGCCCACACGTAATAATCCTTCAGTGTAAATGGTGTAAACTGGAGATGGAAGCTCGATGAGGCCTTCTTAAAAAAAGTACTCTTAAGAAAAAATCCCTCCTTTAAAAGATTTTCTTCATTTTTTTTTAAATTTTATATAACATAAAATATTCAATTCAAAATAAACTTTATATAAAATTTATCTTAAAACACTTTAATATCGTTTCAAAGGTCTCGAATGATCCTTGTGAAAGCACTCATAATCCTTGATGTGATATGAAATCTTGAAAAAGTTAATTGAAGCCTTTTTTTTTTTTAAGTTTGACTTCAGATCCTTTAAGAAATAATGATCTCCACTTTATTGACGTGGCTTGTGATGTATTGATGTTGTGTATTAATTCTCCCTACGATATGTAATCCCCGCGTTAGTGCATTAATGCACCCAAATAGAAAATGAACGCGCATTCTCACAATGTGCGAGAAGTTTGTGACTTGTAACGCGGCTAGGTGTTGATCCCTCCCGCGTTATAATGCCTTTACAACCACTTGTAAGGTGCATTGTAGCTTCAAACAAGAGAAAAATATCCTCTCATGGATATTTGCTAATCCTCTCTCCCTTGGCTTGTGTAACCTCGCTCTGATACCAATTTGTTGGAAAGGAAAAGGAGGAAAGACACAAAATTTAACATGCACACAATAACATGAGTTGCGGTTCTTCTATTGATCACACAAAACTTGATGATTACAATGAATGCATGAGGGGTATTTAAACTTTTTCGACTAGCGACTTGCTAAAAATAACTTTGACATGCAACCACACACTAAATTCGACTTTACCCAAAAATAAGACTTGACTTGACTCAACTTGACTCAGTTAACTAACTCTCTAATTTTATACAAATCTCAATGTGAGAGTACTTAGCTATCTTTAACAATTCACAATGTTCAGGAAAATAATTTATCGCATTGAAATGAAGCTAGATTCATATTCTTTTGACTGCTAATTTGTTTAACGTGACAACCAATATTTCTTGAGTTATCCATCCATTAATGCATTGAGGGGGGGCATTATATGCCACCTGTTGGATTCAAAATCCAACAAGTGGCATATACTGCCCCCATGCCTTAATGGATGGATAGCTCTAGAAATATTGATAACAATTTAACGCAATAGCAGATTTAACTATTATCAATCCATAGTTTTCATTGAAAAAGCATATAGAAAGTGCAACACAGTTGAGTTAGATAGGCCTGGAATTTCAAATTAATCTTGGTTTTCTGGTGGAATTTTATCATCATTGTTATATATAATTTTTTATAATAATTGGGAAATACGTTTGAAGGTAGTTATCTGACAAAAAAGAAAGCAATATAGTTCAACTCTATCGCAACCAAAAATGGTAAGGTATCAGAATTATATTACTCTGATTATTTTCAATATAACTTTTTGTCTCTATAAAAATGTAATTTTCAGTCATTCATTTCAAGCTAATCTATCAAGAATTGGTGCAATTATTTTCAATATAGCTTTTTGTGTTGGTAAAAATGTCATTTTCACTCATTTCTAATCAATCTATCAAGAAATGGTTACAAGAAATAGGTGTTGTATGTGAGAAAGGCTTCTACGCATCGAGGAATTAAAACAAATGCTATAAAAGATTCCATCAAGGCTAAAGAACTGATTTTCAGAAGAGATATATACTGGGACAAAAATTCAGGACTCCAAAAGAGGGCTCTTATATGATGCAGGGAATTTTCGTAGATGGATGGGGATAGGATGGAGAAATGGGTGGAAACCACTTGGTTTCCGATATTATAGTATAAGTCTATGGTTAGTGTGTTTATGAATAATTGGTTTTTCTTTCATTTTCTTCATGAGGAGGACGTAAAAAATATCATGAACACTCCATGGGTTTGCAGTCAAAGTTTTCTGAATCTACACCATTAGCACATCAACTTTAACCCACTTATTGAGATTCCTTGTTGACGCTTCATTTGGGTCAAACTATCATCCCTCTTGCTAGAAACATGGATGTGCTAAGACATGGTTGTGATTAGTAACCTAATTAGACAATTTATTTATTTGGATGAAAGTTCTCTTTATGGTATGGACAACCACATTTTTTGGGACCTGTTGGAATTGGATTTCTCGAGTAGGTTACCAGTGGAGGTGGATGTGTGATGGGGTGTTTCTAAGTTTTTATAATGTCTCAACTATTAGGGAATCTTGCTTTGTTTCCTGGGATACCAATAGATGAGACAACTTCTAGCGAAATGTTCTTGATGCCTGAGGTGATATTCTTCTAGACATGGACTTATGAACACATTACACCCAATGCGTGGGGTTTTTCCCTGTTTGGATAAGTCGGAAAAGGATTGCTTATGTGCAGTGTCTCCTCTCACATCTCTAAGTAGTACACATTAATCTTTCCCTTGCATGCCTCTTCCTATTTCTGATGATGTTGTTCTAGAAAATATAAATGTAGATGTGCACAAATATTTCACTGTAGCCCCCCCCCTTTAAAAACCCAATGGTTTAAACTGATTATACGTGTATATCTACTCTTTACAAATATCATCCTCTTTTAGAGCCTTGTACATTTGAGCCAACCTTTGAGGCTCCCAAGAATCTATTGGGAGGAGGTGGACTTGATGTTACCCTCCTGATACACAATTCCCCTCTGGCTGGTAAATCCCTGAAGATTTGATTTGGGTCATTTTTTGGTGCCCTCTCCCCCACTAATTCAGTGGGTAGTGACCATGAATTTATGTGTCAAAACCAGGACGTGGATAGGTGTCACTCACGATCCACTCCAACATTGGATCTTTGTCATTCCCTCCTATTAGCCCTATTTCTTTCATGAATATCACAATTCACAAGAAGCTGAGGGGACATATTAAGTTGAGTCCTCCAGGGAAGAAGAATCCTTCAGATATATACCACATTTTCTTAGATACGTTGGACCTTGATGATGTATCTATACTTAATGACTCTAACACATGAGCCCTCGGAGAAAATGTGTCTGTCTATAATCTTCGTTCATGAAAGTATTTCCCCTTAATATTTGAGGACTGGGGAATGTCCAAAGATAAATCCTCTTAAACTATTAATCAAAACTATCTATGTTGAGATTATTTTGATGCAAGAAGAAATTATGGTGGGCAAAATAGCTCAGATATATTTCTTAAAAATGTGCCCTCGATTGACTATTGTCTCGACATTTTCTTCAGGGCTCTTAGGGGGCCTGGTTACTTGGTGGGATCCTCGACTGGTTGAATTTATGGATTTTAAACTCTTTGAAGGGATTCTGTTAACGAGTTTTATTAGAGGATCCATGGAAATATTTCACATCATCAATGCTTATGTGCCATATGAATCTAGAAAGGAATTTTGGAACAAGTTGGATGCCCATAGGTTATTTAAGATAAGATCTCCTATTGTGGATGGGGATTTGAACTTCACTATTCCCGGAGTTGAAGAATGGGGGTCTCATTCTATAATGGACCCTATGGAATCCTTTTTCTAGGATCTTATTGACAAAATATATCTAGTGGACATTCTTCTGAACCCACTCATCTCGTCATAGAGAAAGTTTGGTCCTAAGGGTATTGCAAGAGATTGGATCATTTTTTAGTCCATGAAAACTTGCTGGAGAATCTTGGGTTATATTCAGTCATCAATATCCCCTGCCTTATTTTCTATTCACTCTCTAATCATATTATAGTAGAACAAAGAATGTGTATGGAGGGGAATCTCATTCAAAATTTAATCACTCATGGTTATGTGAGACAAATTTTGTGCAATTGGTTAAATATATATGGACTAACTTAAAAATTTATGCTAGGTATTCATAGATGGATGTTATTTTTCCTAAATTAAGAGAATTAATAGGGGTTGTTCATTTCTGGGAAAGAGAGAAAAAGTGGAATCATAGGAAAGAACCTGTGGAGATTGATTGGAATATGACTAGGCTATATCACCCTATAGCTCATGGATTCTTAACTAAGGCACACCAACAAGAGATCATGGATTTGGAGGCCTATAAGAGACACATTTTGAAACTACAAGAAGAAGCATGGAGACTAAAGACATGCAACATTTGAATCGCTAGTGATGACAAAAATACAATTTTTTTTCATAAATATTCTTCTCAGAGGAGGAATATGAACACCTAGGAACTGTTGGATGGAGAGGGGATTTTTTTTTTCAAATGAAAGGATCTACACAAGGAATTTATTTGATATTTCAGGGGTCTATATCATGCAAGGGAGGAGGTTGACATTGATAAACAACTTGAATTTATTTAGTCATATCCTCAAATGTTCTTTGTGGAGGATGATGAGTATGTTGGTGGTTTGATCTCTATATAAGAAATAAATAATGTTCTTCATTATTTTTCTAAAGATAAGTGATAGAGGCAGGATAGATGGACAATGGAAAATATTTATTCACCTCTTAGATATCATGGGCTCTTATTTGCTACAAATTTCTTAAGAGGTAAGAATTGAGCATAAAAGGTTGGGTGCTTTAAATTTGACCTTTATTGTTCTAATTCCAAAGACTTCAAAGAAAATCTCTTTCTTAGACTTTTGGCCTATTTATTTGTTCAACATTACTTACAAAATGATTTCTATTATTATAGTGACTCACCTAAAAAATAAAATCTCCCTCTTTATATCCCCTGAATAGTTCATTTTTCTATTACATCTACAAATTCAGGATTTTGTGGCCATTGCATAGGAAAGTATTCATTCTGTCAAGGTTCTAAAGAAGGAGGCTATTATTTTAAACTAGACTTGTACAAAGCATACAACTGTGTGGATTAGGCTTTTCTTAGGATGATTTTGCACAAAATTAGGCTTTCGGTGGGGGTTGTTGAATGGATTATGGTGCATATCTCCTCGGTAAATTATGTGGTTCTGATAAATGGTGTTCCTTCACATTTCTTCAAGTCTTCTAGGGGGTTGAGACAGGGATGCTCAATATCACGATTATTATTCTTGTTGGTTATCGTTGGATTGAGCATGTGGATTACTAAGACTAGGCATAGGGGTCTTTTTTATGGTATTTATGTTACAAAAAATACCTTTGTTTCTCATCTCATGTTTGTAGATGATGTTCTCCTTTTTGGTTAGGTTTCCACAACTCGATGGACACATCTATTTCATATCATAACTAAATGCACAAAATCTTCTAGGTTGTACATGTATAAAAGAATCCATGCTCATTTGGGCTTCGGATGACCAAGTCCATAATTCACAGTGTCGATATGTTTTCTATTTATGTATCTCAATTGGATAGTAGGTTCAAATACCTTGGTTTTAATCTTAAACCAAATCAATATATAAACAAGGATTTGTTACAGATGATTAAAAAGTATGAAGTCTGACTTAATACAAGGGCAAAAAATTGTTTGCCGCTCGGTGGAAAATTAACTATAGCTTAATTGATCCTACAAAATATCTCTCTATACTAGATGCACTTATATTTGATGCCCAAGCATGTCATAATAAAAAAAATTCCTTTATTTCAAATTTTATTGGTTTGGAGGAAGGGGTGAAGAGAGGATCCATATCGTCTACTTGGAGGTTATTTCCCAGAGGAAAAAATAGGGTATATGGGGATTAAGAAACATTGAGAAATTTCGATGAGCATAAATTATTAAAAGTTCATAGAATATAATTTTCAAATCTAGTTTATGGTAGTAGATCACTAACGAAAAATACCTTAAAAACTAGTCACTTCAGGTCTTTACCAAATTTAGGGTTGTCTCAACCAAACACATGTCATACATATGGAATGTATTTATGAAATTAAAGAAGTGGTTACTCGAAAATCTTCAGTGGGAGACTAGTTCAAGAACTGAGGTGGACATAGGGATGCATCCAATCAGAGGATTTCAAGGAAATCACACTCTACCCATGGAGATAATTGGACACATCAACGATAAGGGTATTTTTTTCCTAAACCAAATAGTGTCTAAAATTGATCCAAACTATCTATATTCAATTTGAATTAGCTCCTGTGAGTTGGGATTAGTTCGTGTTTTATCGAAGGTATGGGATGAATATGTTGATAATTTAAACATGGCGGGCATCTCGTTTAGGGAAGGGGTAGATGCTCTCAGATGAGATGGGAATACATACAAGGAATTATTTTTGTCGAGGAAATGTAAAATCATATATATATTTCTCATTTGGTCTCCTTGGAGAAAAGGTGGTTTAGTAAAGTTTTGTCTTGGCATATGCCTTTGAAACTTAAATGTTTCAGATGGTTGGTGTGGAAAAACAAGATTCTTACTTGGGAGTACCTGGGAAAGAGGGATTTCCACGGACCTAGAAATGCAATAAGTGTTGGGGTAATAATGATGATGTTTACATTTATTTCTCAAATGCCCATTTGTTGTGGCCATTTCAATTGGTGTTTTACAATGACTAATCATTAATTCTAGCTGGATATATTCATCAATTGAAGAATGCATTATGGAACGAAAGTCAAAGTTCATGGTAGTCAAAACACTCCCCTTCTTTATTTTTTGGGGAATTTAGAGATGCAGGAATGCTTTCATATTTGAAAATATTCTTTTTGATATTGACAAAAAGTGCATCAATATCTTCTCATTCTTCAAAGAATATGGATTTGTAGCTAAAAAGGAGATAACTAGAATCTTTCATTCAATACATTGTTGGGGAAAGTATCTTGTTGGGTTTTTTAAAGGGGACACATAACAAAATGTATGTGGTTGTGGATCATATATTGCCTTATCCCCAAGGAAATATTATCTTTTTTGTTGGAACAGTGGTGGGTGAAAGCATGAATATTGGTTACACTTTTGGGCTAAATGTGGCAATGAAATTTCAATTTTTTCCTCTTTTATCAAATTGAAGCCCTCAAAATTCATATAAGTACTGTGAATTTTGATTCGGAGTAAAAAGAGAAATTTTGGAGAATTATGTTGTTGTCATAATGATATTTTTTACAAAAATATTTAGTCTCATATAAAATGTCAATTTTCCATTAAGTGATATGCTTGTCCTTGCAAATTTTCACACATCTTAAGAGGTATGTGTGTATGTGTGTGTTAACCTAGCAAAACTTAGTGTAAAATGTGTAATTTAATATATATATATATATATATATATATATATATATATATATATATATATATATATATATATATATATACATATGTATATATATATATATATATATATATACATATGTATATATATATATATATATATATATACATATGTATATATATATATATATATATACATATGTATATATATATATATATATATACATATGTATATATATATATATATATATATATATATATATCTATATATATATGTATATATATATATATATATATATGTATATATATATATATATATATATATATATATATATATATATATATATATATATATATATATATATATATATATATATATATATATATATATATATATCTATCTATATATATATCTATATATATGCACATGATCTACACGGAGAGAGCTAAGTTTTCCATATTAAAATTTTATTTTTTTATGCAAAAATATATTTTTTATCATTTTTCGAAGTTGGCGAAGTGATATTTCAATTGAATTTTACAGACACATATGTACACGTAAGGCTTTTTTCAACTATTTAAATAAATTGAAAAACCAAAATTACCCTTTTGAAGAGGATTCATAAATGAAGATAGTGGTATTTTTTGAATTTTTTTCGTTGTGCATGTTTTATGATATTGATTTTTATTCAACCTCTTTAAAACAATTCAAAAAACTTGAAGCATCATGTTTAAAAGAAATTGGATGAAAAATATCATATGAATTCGAGAATGACAAACTCATATGCCATTGGATAGAGGATTCCTTCATGAATTCAATGTGATCAACTCTGCCACCTATGGACAAATTTAGCCCGAAGTCTGCTAGGGTACGAAATGGTGTTGCAAGAGATTTTGCAAAAGTGGTGCTGAAATTGTGGATATTAGGACTTAAGAGGCTCAATCAAGTGCTTAAAATACTCGACCGAGTGCTTTATTTAAAAATTCAAATAGCTTGATCGAGGTTTTAAGAAACCCTCAATAGAGTCCTTTATGTGGTTAAATAAAGGCTCAATCTAGCTTTAGAGCTTGATCTAGCCTTTAGCTCAATCTAACTTTAAGGTTGGATCTAGCTTTAAGGCTAGATCTATCCTATAGCTAGATCTAGATTTAAGGATAGATCTACTTTTAAGGCTAGATCTAGCTTTAAGGCTTGATCGACCCACTTTTTCCAATTCCATGCCTAGGTTGTATTGGTGGAAAATTTCAAAAGCATGGCTTATCGAGCCTATTTCTTGATCGAGCCACTGACTCGATCGAGCTCCTAGATAACCTCGGGTTACATTATTTAATCCATCAAACAGCTCGATTGAGTGCTTAAATGTGACGATCAAGCTATCATTTTTCCACCCAAACGCGCCCTATTTTTCCAAAAAGTGTAACCCAACTCCATGCTTTCACCCTTGTACAAGGAAAAATTCCAAGGAAAATATCACTACATTATGGGGCTTATTATTCTGTTTTTGATGGCTTTCTACTGAGAATTTGTATGTGTTCAGGGAATCCAAAGTCACAATTTATTAGACCAATAATAAGTCCTCTTTCATGTCTCCTATTCTATTCAACTGGATGCAGAGGATCAAAAACATGATTGGCCTTTTCAAAGGGGTTTTTTCCCCATATATATAGGGGTAACACTATAGTAGACATTCTATCAAAGAAAGGATTATCATATATTATAGGTAAGATCAATTACTCTTCTTTCTTTCATGGCAGTTTACACTGCTTTGGAAAGATCTCTTATTCATGAGCACTTCTTAATATTATGTTGATAGTTCAAGTTGACATGATGGGAAATTTTCTATGTTAATGTTTTGTTTTAGTGATTATATTTTAGGTTTTATTTAGATTTTTTTTGAATATGGCTTCCATGCCAGAAAATACTCAAAATATGATGATGATGATGATTTATGATAGGAAACTTCCACGGATATTACTATGTATTTTTAGAAAATAAGACTCATGTAAACCAATTTTCTAAATATAACACCTATTTATTTTTCTTTCTTAAAAAAAAAGAACTAGGCAAATTGTCTAATTTGACATCTGTCTAAACAACTTATTAAAATTTAGACCAGTTGAACATTAAAATTTAATTTAAATCATTCATTGAAGTCTATGATGTCTAATTTAAATACATAAATGCCATTTTCCTTCAAATGCGTGTAGAAAAGTCAAAAACAAGTTCTATAAACATCAAATTCCAAGCGTAGGGAGAGTCTGCACTAAACCATAAAGGTTTAGGAATTGTCTAAACATGCTACATTTTGTTTTTTTGTCCAGAATCCAACAAAAACAATTTGGCCCAAATTTTATTTTTTGTTGTTTAAAATGATTTTTTTACTGCATGTATGGATTCAACACCATGAAAAACCCTTAGGGCACTCACATTATGGAGAGTTTACAACTCAAGCTTGTGATTCCAAGAAATCCCTGTTGGATTCTAGACAATTTAAACTAGAAAATATGTCAGAAAACCCTCCTAAATATATAACATTTATACTATGACCAAAGGTTTATGCTCTTCAAATTGAACTAACTCTAACATTATCCAATGGTAAACTATTTTGAAACTTAACCATAGTTGGTTGATGATTTTGGCCATAATTGAGACAGGTCAGAGTAAACTATAACCAAAAGAACATGCATGCATCTACTCTTGTAGCTTACTGTTAACTTCAGTGTTGCCCACAAGTAAATTTTTGGATAACTTCCATCAATTTTTTTAAACTGGTGTTGAAATTGTTGAAACCATAAAAAATAGATAGGTGGTTTCAGGTTGAAATTCATGACCATTGCGAGATTTTTTTAATTACGTAAAAATGTGCTTTACAATGTAGTATACGAGAGATGTGTAGGCATTAGACGTTAGATGTAATTTAAGTATGTCAACATTTTTTAAATATTTACTCTATTTACATGTCGACTTATAAAAAATTAGAACATAACAAAAAATTAGCTAATGTAAAATTAAAATATTAAAACATATAAGAATTTCTTCTATTGTTTCAATCCTCATAAGTTTAAATTTCTTCTATTATTTTGATGCTGAGAAAAGTTGGCTCGGACATGTAAAGAATGAGATATGCTGATAAATTTTCTTCGATTTCATTCTTTTTTCTTAAATTTTTGTATTCATTTTTTTATTTTTTTGTCGAAAGCTTCTAATATCATTTAAAATTATAACGAGCATGGAGTGTGTGGCAAGGAGATCTCAAAGTAGAGGAACATGGCCTCTTACTAAATTTTTAAACCCTACATTGAATGAGTGGTTTTTTATTTAATATATACGACATAATTCATGCTATTAGGGTGGGGCGAAACACCGCAAGCCAAGTTCGAGTGAAGGGATTTGACCAACAAATGATGTACATTGGGGATAACACTTAATGATCAATTCACAATGACCATCTTAACTTCGCTCTTGTTGCCTTGTATGTTATTTGTATTCAACAACTATAACTACTAATTGATTTGAAGCAACTATTTCAATATTATCATCATTCCTAGACCTTCAGATAGGTAGGCATACGACATCCATAATCTTCTTCATTGTTTCCACCTATTCAATTAAATGTATCTTTTGACTCTTGCATTGGATTAAAATTTATCAACATATCTCACTTTTCATTGATGGTCTTTAAGCTCACATAATCAAAGATAGATAAATGATGAAAGACTCCATGTTAATTGATCCTTCAGACTACAAGGATCCTAGAAACAATGTATTTAGACATTACCACATCTCTCGATGTTTCATGATACTAGCAAAATTCGACACTACAATTATATTGGATTGCTCTAAATATAATATTTACTTCCATGGCCCATTTATTTTGTTTGTTTGTTTAATTTTCGTCTAGGCATATATTTATCTGAAGTACTAGCTTGGCTCTTTTAATATTTGTGGGCAGGAAATTGGTCTTTGAAAAGATTACGACCTTTACATAATCCCATTAATTAATTTGTTTCTTTCTATATTATGATGTAGAAAATATTGGCACTGTAAGTTTTAGATTGTCTCCACTTCAATTCAATCTAGGGTTGTTTTAAAAGATCAACATTTCCAATTATCTTCCAATAAAAATTCCAATTACATGCCACATATTTTAGTGGTGTAGTCATTATTGAGGGACGTAATAAATATTGTAGACTATTTCTATAGTTTCCTATAAAAATCATAACTTAATTTGCAAGTAATTGTAATAGTTGAATTTTAAAAAATAGCAACATCAAATGAAATGATTGTTTTAGGAGACAATTTTTTTGTGCATCAATAAATTTCATACTCAAACAAACATAATTTAGCATAATAGAGTGAAAAAACATTGATATGACATAATAATAAGCCATTCTCATGCCACATTCCTTTTTACATTTTAATGCCCCAAATACAAGAAAAATATTACTGTACAACTCTTTATTCAGCTAAGCATGGTAGAGAATCAATTCATTTATTAAATTGGAATATTACAAACTGATTTTACCTAGGAACAATAATAATATAACCAACTCACAAGCTACCATCCAAAAAAATATACTAAGACTCTTAAAGCTGACTAACAGTTAGAAGATGCTACCCAAGGAATCTAACAACAGACTTAAAGTGACCTTATATTGAAGGCCGATGCCATGTGTAGTTACCTACCATAACTCTCACACCACTTATTTTTGTTAATAACACTGTTTGTGGACAATTTCTTCATAGAATTTGTGCTTACAAAGTAAACGTGTCGGTTTATCATACTCAATGAGGATGATCCATGAAGCATAAATCTGACTTTAACTTTGTGATGTGTTGGAAAAAATTCCATTGCTTTGAAACTAATATTGTGGCACATGGTATTTCTATAATATGGACCGGTAATATGGTTTTTCTCTTGAGATAAAAAAATTAGGGCCAAAACCTAGCTCTTAATCAATCTCTTTTGGTTTTATGTGAATTAAAGAAATAAAGAGGGTGTATAAAATTAGTCATGAATATCCATGTTGTTTGGTTATTTACATGAATGGTTCATGATTAAATTCATTTATTTTGCTAAGAGATACTCTCCAACCCTGTATGGTAGAGATGTTGAAATGTTTAACATTTTGAGTCAGTCAACATAAAATAAAATTAAAAATAAATAAAGTAAAATAAAATAAAAAATTAATAATTAATAATTATAATTAGATGTTCAACAAATTTTGTGTGACTATGCATGACTGAGACTGGTATAGATCCATCTTAACTCTAGATCTAGCAAGCATTGAGAGGGATCAAATATTTTGAGATGCAAACCTCTTTTAGAGTGAAAAGCGATTTGATCCCTTTGGACACTTGGTAGATGTAGAGTTAAGATGTATCTAGGTTGGGCTTATTCGAAATCAAAATTAGAGCTAGAGACCATTTCCTTTTCTTTAAGCTCTACGAACAATAATTGTTTGAAGTGGCATTCATCATTTTTGTGCCAATGAATTTTTTGGAACTCACACCACTTTCTAGTGTCCTTTCTCAACTTCCCATTACCCTTCTTTGTCTAGGACATGGGATAGTTTTCATGAGGTTATCTCTGCTTGCTTTGACCATTGTTTTCTGAGTTTGGGATACCTTTTCCACATTTCTATTGCAGTGGATTTGCAAAATTGAACTTATATTTATTCCTCTACTTCAATTTGTACTCAATTTTGACAACATCCTAGTAAGAAGCTCCAAGTGAAGATGTCTAAGAAATCCATCTCCATTTGCATGTACCTATGAAGACCAATATGGTACTTCAGAACTGTGTGCTGCTTAAAGTCTCTAATACTCAACTTTGACTGCAAGGTATATAAAGTATTGGTGTACTCTATCATTTCTAGTCTCTCTCTTATTAGAAGGTATGGAAGGTATTGGTGTACTCTAGAATTTTCTAGTCCAACTCATGTACTAGTTATCATAGTTCCCCATAGAGTAGAATTCTTCCTTAAGAGAATCAACAAAAGATTCCCAAGTGGGCCCTACCTTGAAAATTGTAGACGCGTCTTCACTTTATCTCTCCCAATAGACTTCCCACCATTATTTGACATAGGGAAGGGCTTTCAAGAGTGCAAAGACAATTTTTTCATTTTCAAAATATTTTTGGACAAAATAATTTTCATCTAATATATTTAACCATTTCTCCAAAACATCTGCATGTATCTAGCCTTCAAATAAGGGGATATGAAAGTCGAATTGTACATTGAAGGGTGTCACAACTCCAAAAGTTTCATTGGTTGAAGGTGCCTCAACTACTATTGGAAGTTTTTGAAGGATATAAGAAAAAGTTCATCATCTAACTCCTCTATTGCACAAATGCTTCTTGGAGTAATAACTTGATAGGATCTACTACTCCACCATCTCTCCTTTTTTTCCATCATGGGAGCTTGGTTGAGTTGGTGAGAGTGATTTTTCCCAATTGAAACTAGCTAGAGACCCAACTCTATGCACCTTGACCTCATCAGGGACATGCACTGAGAAACAACAAGGAGAATAGTTCTCTAATATTAATGATCTGAATTGTACAAGGAATGAAATGAAAGAAAGAAAGGAAATAAAACACACAAGAGAGAAATATAACAAGAATCATAACAATATGGTGAAAGCCTAGCTTCTATTATAAATGAATAACATAATACTATAGAAAACAAAATATCTAGAACTGTGACAACTATCTTTCAAGAGATATAGATGACAACGACATGCTTTAGCAATAGCTATCAAAAGAGGCTGAAAGAATGGCCTTTTAACATAAATAAATAACCATAGAGGTCCATAACCCTAACCCTAGAAGTGAAGCACCAAAAGGTTTATGGGCCAGGAGATGGTTAGTTGGTACATCAACTTCCCAGGGACACCAAATTTTTCATACAATATTTATTCGAGGTGCACAATAGTTGTTTGGAAAGAACTATCCAAGGAATACAACTTTTGATTAGGATCTGGCCATGCCATCGAAACCACCCCCCTTCCTCCCCGCCCTCCCCCCACAAATGGTTTACCAAAAAACATCGTCCAATGCCTAAAAATAGCCCAATAAGCTTGGGACCCGAAAAGAAATAGAAAAACCACCACGAATACATAGAATCGTTCAGTTAGTGGAAGAGGTGGGTGGTCATTGGTATCCACTTAGATCAAATATGGATTGGATAAATGCTCAAAATTTCATTGTTCAAGATTATTTGTAATGTGCAAACACAATAGAGAATATGAATTCTTTGAAACATAGCTTATATGAAAGTACATGCATAATACATAAAGGTAGTTAGTATTGAATGAAGAGAAAGGAAAAGACATTAGAGGAAATTTCAGCATAAAAGTGCCCATGAAATTTTCATGTAATTTCCATGTCAAAATATGTAAATCAATCAAAATCCTTTAAATTTAAAAAGAGGTACATGTAAATATTTTGGAGGGAAAAAAGAAAACTACTTTTTTAATTGTGTTTTTCACTTATGTCCTTATAGGTTTACTCAAATTTCAAGGGCAAACACACCTTGGATGCAAAATTAAATTCCACATCCAATGAGGACCCATTTTGCATAATTTTGAGAAGACTTGCATTGATAAAAAATGAAGATACACTAAAAAACATGTTCAATGTGTTCAACACGTTGGATGTGGAATTTAATTCTGCATCCAACGAGTGTCTACACTTGAAATTTGAATAAAACTATAAGAAAATAAGCCAAAAATGCAATTAAAAAGGAAGTTTTCCTCTTTTCTCTCCAAAATTCATAATGATTATTTTGTTATTTTAACTATTATTTTATTATTTTTCCTTAGGAGGCTAGTTTTAGGCTGAAATTTCCTCTGATATTTCTTTGTGCATCAACTAGAAAATAATTACAGAGAGATTATTTAATGGATTTTGAGTTGGAATGCAAAACTTGATTGGAGGAATGTTACTTTGGTCATCATGGTGGAGTATATAACAAGTGGTGTTGGAAAGTGGGAGAGAAAATGGTTTCTTTAAGTAGGAAGAGAAAGCGTGAATGAATGTTTTCCTTCATTTTGTGCAAAACTTTGCAAATAACTAGAATGATGATTTCAAATTTAAAGTGCATTTATTATAGAATATTATTTTACATGGTAGTGTTATGAATGGAAACATAATATTGATGGAAAAATTCATATATATGTGAATTTTGGGAGGGTAGTGAATTTAGACTTCTCTAACCATTAATCAGTATCATACTTGTATTTACCTAATCAATTCTTTACCATTGTAAAATATTTAATTAAATCCAATATTCTTTAAATGTTTCCTTCACTCAAATTACAATATTAGGAAAAATTCAAATAATTTTTAGAGGAGTCTTATTAGTTAATGCATATCTTTCCATTATGTATCTATATGTGAATTTTAGGAGGGTGGTGAATTTAGACTTCTCTAACCACTAATTTCTATCATACTTCTGGTATTTATCTAATTAATGCTTTACCATTGTAAAATGTTTAATTAAATGCAATATTCTTTAAGGGTTTAATTTATTCAAAGTATAATATTAAGAAAAAATAAAATAATATTTAGGGCCTTATTAGCTAATGCATATCTTTCCATTATGAAATTTATATTTTTGAACAAAATCATCATTACTGCTTATCATGGTTTTTTTCCCTTGTGATGAGGCATCTTTGCTTCATTGTGCTTTAAGCTTGATTATTGATTTTTGATTCTTATGAATCTCAACCCCATATCTTTATTTGATAAGCATCATGATATCTTCACTAATAGATTACTCCTCTTGGGAAAATGCTTCTTAAGATGTACATACAATTAGTACATTTGAAACGGATTTTCCATAGTTCAAAACATACCTATATTCTTCTCTTCCTACTAGAATATCTATACAATTAAGTGAAGCAACAAAGGTGCTTAAATTTTGCTCTACTTATATTCTCTTTCTTAAGATAATCCATTGCTGAAATATATTTCTACATAAATTTTCTCTTTGAAACTCGGCACAACATTCCATATTATTGATATTTTCATAAATAGTAATATAATTATTGCAATCCAAAATTTGACCTAGGATATCTCCTCGCCTAACATAATATTACATGGTGTTAGGGTTTTCTATGGAAGAATGGCCTCAGATAGTGGAAGGGTAGTGGCCGCCCCTCCTACTACATTTTTTGGCTTTGTAAGGTACATGACATGGGATAACACTCTAACTCCATTGTGAAAGATAAAGGAAAAAGTATGACCCCGTATAAGCACATAAAGGATTTGCATAAGGAAACCCTAACCCCTCGGGGCAAAGGACATATATCCTTTAGCTCCTGCTTATCACAAGAAATGTAAAACCTAGTTTATGAAATCCCCATTGCCAAGATTGGAGCAAAGATACAACATATGTAAGATCATGCAATGATCCACAAGTTTGTGGCTATTTAGCCTTTAAAAAAGACCTTAATAAGTTAGATTAGGAAAACCTAACCTCTCAAAGGAGATATGGAACTAAAGCTTGAAACAAGAGATTTATTTACAACCATTCTTGACATTTCCAGGAAAAAGATCAAATCTTCTAAGGTGGTCCTTACTTCCCTAACTTTGTAGGACCATATATAAATCCTTAGATTGAAAGATTCAATCTTGAACTAGAGGAATCCTCTTTAGCTCCAATACAGATCATACTGTATTCTCTTCCTTAGGAATTCTAAGACTGAGATATCTTGGAAGGGATAGGGAATGCAGTAGGAAAGTTTTTCAAGCTCTCTGAGACCACAAAGCGGGGACGTACACACCCTATGCTAATTTATGTACAGATATAGACATCTCAAAACCATGCCCACCTACATTCAACTCAACTATAGAGATAATATATGGGTTGTACTAATTTATTATGAATAAATACCATTTCAATGTAGACAATGTCATGAATATGGACATATATTCAAAGAATTCCCTTTAAACACTAAACAATTCGGCTAAAAAATAGTACCAACGATAGTTGAGGAAGAGTACACGCTAGTAACAAATAGTAGTAAGATCCCCAAGAAAATGAAAGGGAAAAATAAATAATTAGATCATAAAAATAAAAATGGTTTTGTAGCTTTGAAAAACTTGACGCTAAAGTCACTACTACAATCCTGGAAGATGAAGTACAATTGATTACCATGATGTACATCAAAATGCAATAAAACATACACCTTCAGCTCCAAGGTAACCTTCGAATCCCCTCTCTTTCTCTACTAATACAACATCTCTCAATGTGAAAGAGAAGCAAAAGCTAGGAAAAGGAGAAAAAAGATTGAGGAAAAGAAAAACAATTGATTCAAGAATTCAGAGACTCTTTTGGTTAACTAAGGCAGGGTTTCTCTATGAGAAAAACATTCCATCCATCCCAAAATAACCTGTCATGAAGATTACATTATGGAACATAAGAGGCCTCAATGGAAAATCAAAGTAGAGGCTTCTTTAAAAAAAAATTTGATAGAACAACATAATATTCTTATGCTTCAGGAAACTAGATGTCAATCAAAATCCCTAGAAAGAATCTTCATAAATCTATGGCCCAACAACAAATAGGTAGTGAATGACACAGTATGAACAAAAAGAGGGATTGTAATCATTTGGAATCCTCGTAAATTAATCTTTTTCCACAACAAGAACCCTGACCATCAAACTCTAGCTCATTAGCTCAACAATATTCACTTATGTAACCAACATTTATGGTCCAAACACAAGGTGAGAAAAGGGAATTTTTTTAGACTCCTTGTGCTTGCTCAACAACATCATCAAAGAAGAATATTTTATAATGGGAGGACTTTTCAACATCATAAAATATCTAAGTGAAAAGAGAGTAGGCATAAGAAGACTAGATGATGACTCCAAAAAATTCACTTCCTTCTCTGAGAAAGCTAGAATTAAAGAAATTTTGAGGTCTAAAATGGGCCTCCTAAGGAATATTATAAAATAATAGTGGAAATAATAAAATAAGATTAGATTATCTCATTAATCTTTGGAGGAAAAAAAGAAAAAGCTACCTTTTCAACTTGTATTTTCAGCTTATCTCCCTATGATTTTACTCAAATGTCGAGTGGGTGCACTAGTTGGATGCAAACTTTAATTTTTCATCCAAGGAGTACCCATGTTGCATACTTTCGATGGACCCTACTATATGAAAAAATTATATGAAAAGGGTGATTGCAATCATATTTTTTCATGTATTTCACATATTTCATGTAGTAGGGTCAATTGAAAGTATGTAGCATGGGTACTCCTTGAATGAAAAACTAAATTATGCATCCAACAAGTGCTCCCGCTTGAAATCTAAGTAAAATTGTTGGGAGATAAGTTAAAAATAGGAGTTGGAAAAGTATTTTTTATTTATTTATTTTTTAATCCTTTTAGCCCAAAAATGGTGAACCATCCCCCATGGCTGACGTCATCATATTGAATCCGATTGGTTTTAATAAATTTGATTTTTGTTGTACATTTTTGTTTTCAGGCCCATTTTTTACCTCAAATTTTCTCTAATGACTAATTAACCTAGAAACCATGAATGAACTTTATACTTGGAATAATAGAAGATGAGGGGGGATTTATGTAGCCTATAGATTTGATAGATTCGTGATAAGTGTTGACACCTAATATTTGGGATTAGGTAAATCCATGTAAATATTATAAATATAAAAATAAAGAAAATTGGAAGATGAAGAGCATTGAGAGATGAAACCCAATAGTATCCCTCTCCATATATATATCCGTGTTCCATCTTAATGAAAAACAAAATTAAATTCATGGAGTTACCTCCTCACATGACATGGTATCAAAGCCAACTCCCAAATTTAGCTCTCTGCTCCTTTGTAACTCCTAGTATTTTCCTGCCATTATACTTTATCCCTCTACGTTCTATATATATGTGCGTTAACTCCAAGACTGCATAACTCCTATGTGTTGTAACGAGATCTGCCTTGAAGCAACTTCACATTTTTTTTTGAAAGGGTTATTGGTTGAATTATTCATGGATTTGAAGATTGTGCATAATTTTTTTACTCTGCTCTTAGCCTTGGTGGTTCAAAAAACTCTTGCTCTGTGAAGGTTGAATGTTCTCGCTAACCCAACCTGCCGAAATGGTTGAATGGTCTTATGAATAACAGGGGTGATACGTTGAGGTGTGCGAGCCCACGTCTCATATTCTACTTCTGTTGGTGTGTATAAACTCTGGTTCATATGCATTGAAGGGAGAAACATATAGTGAGGTGAGCATTGAAGTCAAGTCTACGGTGTTAAAGTGGCGGTATGTACAACAAATTTTGATTTCAATAAACGTATTGTGATTTCAACAAACATCATTCTCATTTGTTCGAATAAGCTAGAATTTTCTTTTATGGTGTGTTAAATCATTTTTCGATGCCTGTACATTAAACATTTTTGAATACCGGGTATTATATAAGTCGTGAAGCCATGTTCCATTAAGTTCTCAAATGGTGCATATATAAACATTGAGTTTTTAAAGAAGACATATAGTTTTGAAGATTGGGTATTATATAAGTCGTGAAGTCATGTTTCATTAAGTTCTTAAAGGGTGCATATATAAACATTGAGTTTTTAAAGAAGATGTATGGTCATTATAAATGGTGGCATATTTAATGACTCATAAGTGAAGTTTTATAATATTAAAGGTTTTATGTCCCTTTTTTGAAGACCATAAAGTGAATGAGTAGAGTAATGAATATCACATGTAGTAATATGGTGTGACATATTATATGGTGTGGCCTCACATATATATGGTGTGACTATTTAGATGCATAATGAAGAGTGAAGATACGTCATTTACATATTCCATCAAACTTTTATTTAAATAGAATACATCAAGTAAATAGAAGGCATCAAGTAAGGCTATGATTTTGAATCGAAAGTAGATAATATTTTTGATGATGCATGCACTCACATTTATAGTGGGAGTAGTTCTCACTGGAAAAGAGAAATACCATGAGTGGTCCAGGAAGATAAAACACACCTTTATTTTCAATGAGTTATGGAAAGGATTTTGTGAAGGAGAAGGAGACAATGCACCGAAAAATCCCACTTCAGATAAGGAGTTTACTATTTGGAAAAAAAGAACAACAAGGCCTATTACTTGATTGCGGCATTAGTAAATCAAGAGGTGAGTCGACATATTTCACCATTTTCAAATTCCTTTGAAGCTTTAGAGAAGTTGAAGAAATTATATGACTCACACTCTAAATATGAAGTTGTTCAATTGATGATTAAGTTGTTCAATCTTGAGTTGAAAAATGATGACCCTCTTGCCTTAGCATCAAAAGTAAGATCGACTATGTATGACATAAAAACCACTGGTGTTTAAATAGATATTCCTCTCATAGCTTATGTCAAGGCACTATATCCCACCTATTCACATTATCTTGAGTCATTGCAAGCAAGTCGAAACCTTAAGGAGATTACTTTTAACTCCCTTGAAAAGAAGTTTGTTGAAAGAGAGAAGGCTTTTGGGAAGAATACAACTCATGAGTCTTCTGAAGAAGTTGTGTGCCTTGCATACAAAGATAAGAATCATGCACAAGATTATTTTAGAGAAAGAGATAGTCAAAGAGGAAGATGAAAAAATAATTTTAGAGGCATGGGGTGTTATCACCAAAAACTGATCACCTAGCCATTTCTAACTAGGTGGTTCGAAATACATCATGTAGATTTATTTTTACCATAGTAAAATCACTTTCACTGTGGAAAATAATTTCGTAAACCACTTTTATTAAATTATTTTTTGATTTAAATAAAAAAAATCCATGAGAAAAATTAGATAAATCATAATTTATTTAATTTTCTCTAGGAATAATTATTAAATCATTATTTAAATAATTATTCCTTGTCACGTTTGACTAAATCCCTTAGGAATATTTAATAAATCACTATTTATTTAATTTTCCTTATTTTTGTTATTAGAATAATTATTAAATCACTATTTAACAATTATTTTGATTTCACACCATTCTTAATTCTTGCTAAATAATTAGTAAATCATTTTATTTGTTAATTATTTCTAAATAAAGATATTTAACCATTTTAAATATCTTTTCCCTCTCCAATAAATATAATAAAGTATTCCAAGTGGTTAGATTTAAATTTTGTTAATATTATTTTATTATTCTCCATTTTCGAGATTAACTCCATACTTTGTTATAAATAAGAGGGTTTTTCATTCATTCTTCACCATGATCATAATCATCATCAACATTATCATCTTTTTTCTTTGAGCTCCCATTTTGAGTTATACACTTTTTGTGTAGGTTTTTTCACATACTGAGAGAGAGAATCATTTTCTGAAGCATCAAGGACATCAAAGGACCCATCCCATAGAGGGGGACTTGGATACCCATCTGTAGATCTCCTTCACTGGGTACTATTAATAGAATATTTATTCATTCAAACTCTTTCCAATTAGGTTATTGCATTGGATTTTTTATATTGTTGCTTTCTATTTTGGATCGTCTATACTTTTTTTGTAGATTTTCTATTTTTATTGCAAATATGAATTGATAGTAGCCATCAACTTGTTGTTAGGGTTACTTGTCACCTAATGACTTAAGTGAAGTGTTTTTGGTACACCTTCCAAGAAATTTTACACTAACAAATGGCGACTCCACTAGTGTAATAACAACGTTCTTGGGTGACTGAAGTTTCAGAAAATTTCAGGATTTTCTATAGCTATTTTTAGCCTCTCAATTTCTATTTATACTATTAAACCCTATTTTGTTAAATTTTTGGATTATGGTGGTTTTTTTCTCTTTTCCACAGGTCACAGGTATGAGTCAAGAAGGAGATGGAAAAATCTGTGCGAGATTTGCTGACCAACAGTCCTGGGAGAAGAATGCGCTTTTGAGCACCATAAGTGAGTTGCAGAGTGCACTTTTTGGCAAAAAATCTATGTTTTCCTCAATTTTAGGTCAAAACCTGTGTTTTGGAACTTTTCCAGAACTTTTTCAAATTTTTTATAGAATTACCAAGAGTGTTGTTTGTAGACTAGTTTGGGTACTTCACTTCTGTTTTTAGTCTCCCTTAGGCTTGGATCCACTTGATTTGTCTCTTTGAGGAAGGAAAAATCCCCCTAGGGTTTAGAGTACACCTCCACATTGTTAGAAAGAGATTTGTTGAGTGAGGAGTCTAGGGTTTTTCAACATTTTCAGCCATTGATTTTTAGATCTGCTCCATTATTTTTCAGATATTTTGGACAGGTTTATTTTACCTTTGTCTCCATTTAGAGTTTGGGTTTGCCTTTTCCCCCTTAGGATCCCATTGAGAATCTTAGGTCATAGAGCTTCACACCTATCCTTTGTGGCATTTTTCACCTCTGATTTTTGTTGTTTGTCTACATTTTTTTACAATAGATTAAAGCCTTTAGATCCCAGTCCCTTGACATTAGATATTTTTGGCCTTTTTATGTGTCTTTGAGAAGCTTGTTTTTCCTCTCTTGCTTAGCTTCTTAGTAGCCCTTGTGGGTGGGGTTTCATGTGCTTAATCGACTCTTTATTTTTTTGTCATTTTCAGATTTATTTACAATATTTAAGTATTTTACTTTCAGAAACACATGACATCATGAAACATGATTAATTAACTCATCCACTTGACACATTATTTTCACACACTAACACCTTAAGCGAATGTGAGCTTGGTTAACACCACCAGGCCAAGACTTGAAACACTACAGCTTAATAACTCAACACACATAGATTAAGCCCAATTGGGCACTAAGACCAAAAAATATTTGTAGTGTAGGTGTAGGATCGGTGGGATATGCTTCCAATAACACCCATCGATCACTTTCATTGAGACATAGAAGTTGACATATTAGGGAGCTTAAAATCCTTCACCATCCCATGGTCAAAGTCAAAGTGCGTCAGAAACCCGATTGAGAGGGGGTTAGGCTAGGTCATTGTGCGAGTAGTTATCCTCAGGGCTACCCAACCTGTGGCAGGGAATTTTGTGTGATGGCTGACTACCAAGAAGCTTAAGACTCGACCACTCCCATAGGATGAAGGTAACCGTAGTGAAAAATCTTAGTAAAACACCTTATAGCAATGGTTGTGGGAAGCAGTTGGTCCTCTACCACACCTTTCTCTGAACAACTCTGCTTGCGAGGATCAAAATTTGTCAAGTAAGAAGTTCTTTGGAAGACTATCTAAAACAATATATCTAGGATTGTTTGAGTATTTAGATCACCTAATATAGGCTAGAGGTATTTTTCTTTGATAAGATGTGTTTTATCTTGTTAGAGTAACATCATTAAAATAGCTAGTTTACACGTGGCACCACTACACTAGGTGTTTGCTTGTTGTTTGTTTCTCTTTTATTCCTATCATCACCCTTTAGTTCTTAGATTGTTATTTTCTAGACATCATTACCCCCTTGGTGTTTTTTCACATTAAATTTGAGGTTTTCACCATTAGTTCCCGTCAGGACATATTACTCCTCCCCGTCGAGTTAGAGTTCATCCTCATAGTCCTCCATTGAGTCATCATTATGATTCTGATTCTGCTAATTCATCCGGTTCATCCTTTGATTCCGCGTCTTCTCAACCCCGTATCACCACCATGTCAGGCACTGATGTGAGTGTGGGAAAATAGGGTGGTAACCCAAGTACCAACTAGGGTGCCCTTGATGGGCCTTTGTATTGTAACAAGAATGCTACAACTCCCAAGGCTACTGACTTTAATTATCAACCTAGGGTTCGTACAAACATAAGAGGTGTCAGCACTATATGTGCAACATATAATGTGTCCTTCATTTGCTGTCATGATGTAATGGAGTGCATATACTGAAGTAAAATCCTAAACTAATTGTAGAAAATGAAATGTTCGAAATGGAACCTTAACCTATTGCAAGAAAGAAAGTACAAGGAAAGAGACAGAAATTCAATGCTAAATCACACCATTTCCTAATTAACTGTCAAGAAACTATGCCTTGCAATAATGCTAAATTATCATGAACAAAATTATACTATCTAAGCATGGAAGTAAGAAGCATCAAATATCACTTATGTGCAAGTAAAAGGACTGAAATAAATTTGTTTTCATCTTTTTGTCTTTTCATGTAAAATCCAGTATGCAAACTAATTTCCTTTGGTGATTTAAGGATGTTGAAGGTTGGATGGGAGGGTTAGGAGATGGTTGGATGGTGTGGGAGACCCTTGAGAGGCTTTTTGTGAATTCCTAGAGGTTTTCCATCAATTTGGCCTCAAAATAGGCTGTTTCAGGAAAACCTACAGGATGTACTAGAAATCTACAGGATGATCCTGTAGGAATTATAGGAAACCTATAAGATATAGCCAAGTGAAAAATGTGAGGTGTTGGAGGTGATGGGAGGCGTAGGAAAGGTGGTATATAGGTGGAATGGAGTGTTGGCTTATGGGGGCCGGACCCAAGGTTCAGAAGTGTTTAGCCAAACAAATCCTGAAACTACTGGCCCTTTCGGCAATAGTTTGCGGAGTGCGGATTGAGGTCTCACCCGATGTAGTATGGGAGGGTGTTGGAACCAGGTTTCCGCACCCTAGGGATGTCTTGATGAGGTCTGGATTAGTTCGCGAGCTGATCTATGCGCTGCATTACTTCCGCGCAACTGTCTGTTCAGTGCAACTACCTTCGCACGAGCGCGAATGTTCTTTACCCTTTACTGTGCTTATTATTATTATAGATATTGAATTAAGTTAAGTGGGCCCAAGACTTTCCTTTATCATTCAACATAAACAGAAAGGTGCGCAATCATAAATTGTAAACAGTTTCATAAACAAAAATATAGAAACAGATACGTGATATTCCAAAACCAACTTATCTTTATTAATGCTTTCTCTAGTTATAATCCAATTCCACCCTGCGCACTTAGCTGCAGGGGTCCGCACATACAACTGCAGACTCTACCAAGCCTTTGCATACACAGTTGCAGAACCTCTTCTATTACTACAACCCACGACTTGGACTTACAAACTCAGAGCGAGTATCACATTCAACAACCCATAACCCTTAAGATTAAGACTAACAAAATATGCCTTCTACACTTTGAGCCTCACTCTATTTATACATTCCCATGGTTCACGGACCATGGGTAGGCCAACACCTTCTAGATTAAATTACAATATTTTAGGGTGGACTACCCTTTGACTTGACTTATTACAATTCGCGCTTTGTGCACTTTGCGGAGCCTTTACAATACCATTACCCAAAATTGTGGGCTTTAAGCCCCAAAACCATTATGCGGGGGATCTGCTGCCCAACAGGCCCCCAACACAATCATCGTGACTCGTCCTGAGTCACTCGGCTGGTGCGGTGATCTTCGCGCGAAGTTCATCCAGCAATCTCTGCGCTTCACTTATGTCTGCAGCACATTCTTCCACTGTCTGATGTACTCGTTGTGCACGTATCTTCGATGTTTTGTTGTCAGGTGCAATTCCTTGCCTGAGTTCATATGCGCCTTGCATGTGTGCCAGCTTTCCCTCGATCTTGGCAGTGACCGTGAATGCTTCCTCGAGCCAAGGCTAGATGCGTTCTTTAAGCACTGCTTCTTTTTGACACGCGACATCCACCTGGGCCTTTAGAGCCTGGGCCTCCCTCATCTTGGCTAGCCGTTGAGTAAGGGCGACCATCTGCGCAGTCCCCCAAACATTGTCGTAGGCCTGCTGCAACTCCCGCACTTCTGTCTCTAACTATTGGAGCATTGGGTCTTCCTGCAGTGAAGTGAGGGTGACAAGTGACTGATCTAGCAAGCCAGTGCAATCTTGTATGGCATGCTCTATTGATTCCAACCCTACTTGAATGGTGAAGTTCCATTGCTCTCTAACCTCCGGCGGTGTAGAGGGCTGCGCCTTTAGCCTCAGCTCTGCGATCTGCAATTTGAGGTCCAACTGGATCCTTGTTGCTTCCTCCTTCGCCTCACGGAATCCACTGGCCAATTTATGGATTTGTATGCCTACTGGTATGTCTACTGCAATATCGAGCTCGAGGATGCAGTGACATGCTTCCTTGACAATTTTCTCCAACTGCTGAGTTTGTGCTACTACTTCATCGCGTTGTAGGCTTAGTTGTTCAATGTTGATTCACTGTTCACTGAGAATCTGTACTGCGCGTCCTTCCCTAGCATGGAGCTCTATCATCGCTCCATCCTGTAGTTGGTATAAGATTTCTTGTGGGAAGGAAGCCAAGTTTAATCCAAGTCCGTTGAGCTGGGCTACTGTGGCTCTGTCCTCCACGTTGTCTGCTGTCAGTGATCCTCTGACAGCGCGACGATATTAGCCATTTTGGCCCGCAGTAACTGCTCGGTTGCTGATGTACCCGTAGCCCTGTAGGTGGCTACCATTCCCTACTATGGGGGCCGCAACTGAAGTTCCTGAAGTTGTGTCCTGAGTGTCCCCAACACAGTCTGCTACTCTGTCATTACCTCCTGGAGCGCCTCCCTGGTGACTTCACGAACTGTATCGCCGATGTCGCACAGGTCACCCTCGTTTAGTGTAATAGGCTTCCCATCCAATTGAGTAGAGGTGGTGCTTAGGTCTGCACCTTTTGTCATATCATCTGCCCCATGCCCTGTGGTCAAGTTTAGGCCTCTTTCTTCCTATGTTGTAGTGATCCCTACTAATGCTGTTTTTTCCGCGACAACCTTCGTCACCTCTTGAGACGTCCGTACTTCTTCAGCTAGCTGTTTGTTTCACTTTTGTTGTCCTATAAACTTGGCAGTAGCCTTATGTCTTTGAATCTTTGTCTCATTGCGTACCACCAAATCTGGTGTGCGCCATTCGGGTGGCCATGTGTCGAGCACTATGAAAACAACGTCATCTATTGCAATGAAGGGGAGTGTGGTCCACTTCTACTTTGGATCCTTCCACGCCTTGATATACACATGGTGCATATCCGCTTTAAAGTCTGCAAAACTCTTCACGCTGTCGTATACTGAGGTGGATAGGCATGGCTGTTTGTTGATCTATAGCTGTATGCTCACCTCCATCAGTACCCAGAAGATCTTGGTTTCTCGGATTCACATGGCATCCTTCGTCGCCCATAGCGATGTGTATTTTGCTGCCTCTGGCCAGTCCTGGTTAATGGGAGGAAACTGACTATCCTCAGGAAATTCTCCTGGAACCAACAGTATGGATAAGAGCAACCACGTGTAGTGGAAGGTCTTACCTTGCTCTTGGGCCTCCCTGTAGTTCGTCAGGAACTCGTCACAGAGGAACTGCGCCCAGTTGAACTGTACCCCTTCTGCACATTGCTCAGCCAACACGATGACCATTGTTGGTACCTCATTGCCATGACATTTTCTCATCACCTTTCCTGCCAACAACTGGGTGGCAATGTGGACCCCTTTGTCTTGAATACTAGTAATAACATGCCCCCTCTGCTTTTTCTCCAACTTATATTTCTTTTTCATGGCCTCCACAAGTGTCAAGTCTCCACTTGTGCCAACTATTTTTGCGGGGTCCCTTCCTACACAGGGAAGCTGAGAAATCCTATGAATGAGCTCCGCCGTGATGGGAATGGGCTCTTCCAGCCACAAGTACCCATCGTGCACCAGGCAAAGCAGTTGCTTGATGAAACATATTGTGGTTGGGGCCTGATGAAAGTGTGGAATTGATAGGAGGTGGAGTAGCCCAGCCTCCTCTACCATGCATAGCCATGTCCATGGCTACAGTGTTGTAACGGCCCCCTCTGTGCTTTTTTCCATCATCTAGATAGTTTCCAAATGAGGAAACTTCTTGCTATTTGCGAGGTCCCAGTCTTCAAACTTCATGTGGGAATGCAAACCACATCCAAACCTTTGAACAGAACTCCCACGGGGAGGAACGGGGTGTTGAGTGTGCTCTTAACAGCAACCAAATATTTAGGTACCTTTACCCTTCCTTTTCGCATAGAGACATACCTGGGTAGTTTTGCTATGGTGCGTACTGGCTGGATGTCTTCTTCCATCTCTTCCTTTGGTTCATTCGTTTCGACAAAGGTCGAAGGATCCTATTCCTCATCATCGCTCTAAATATTAACTATTTTGACCTTTTCTTCCATCGACAGTTTGCTGAACCGCGGATTTCGCGGAGACATACATACCGATCCTACTACCTGTGGGTCCTTCTTGGGCCTCGGTATCTGGGGCAATTTAGGGATTTCTGGTGCATCCCGTACCGGTGGTGTAGAACTCTGTGTGGCTCCCTTGGCTACTGACATGATTCTGATGAGGGACTCATGTGTATCCTTTGGCAACGCTTCAAACCACAAACTTGCTCTTACGACCTCCTCATTCATCAGGTTCATGCCCGCTTGATAACGCAACAAATCTATTCACAAAATGGCCTGGGTTGTTCGGTGGAGGGCCACCTATGATTTATAGGCCCGTTGAAATTCAAATTTAATCGCCCCCCCATTTTCTGGCTCATTAATGCTATATTGGTGGTAGATCGTTTCAAATCTAGTTCTGACTTCATGTCTTAAATGCCCACCGCCATCTCCTTTTTGCCTTAACTCAGATGTCTTGTCATGAACAGTGACACCAATGGTCACTTGTTTATCTGTGCAGTAGCATAGCCCCTTCTGCGCGACCGTGACCCTTGTGACATACTGACCCTGCACGCACACCTGTTGTTGCGCAACTCCCTAACAAATTATTTTATAGTCCTGCACTCTCTTTCAACTATCTGGAGCACTGAGACTGTCTCCTCTTCAGCTAGTCAGGTGGTCACACCCCCTTGGTGCACTGCTATCATGTCTTGGTGAACAATCGACGACACAGTCTCTATTGTCACTGCTACACGCGCTGTTGGATGCGGCGTGCCCTCCTGATTTCCCTCGAGAGTGAGGCGCGGCCTTAACCATGGCATTCGACCACTTACCTTTCGGTCATGGTCCTCCAATTCATCCTTAGGTTTGCGTGTATCTAGCTGCAACTTTCTAGGCTTTTCGTTCAGAAAGTCTTCCTTTAGCTCCTTTTTCTAGCTGTTTAATCTCCGCGTCCAACATCATATTGTTCTAAGCAGAACTTCGGCGAAAATCACATGAGGAAAGACCTTTGTCGACGCGTTTCGAACCAACCAGTGTGGTTCATCGTCAGGACAAGTTGAAGAAACAGATCCATCTAAGCATGTTAAATAGTCTGAGGAAAGACTCCAATGGCTAAATCCATCAACGGCTAATTTTGACCTATGGACCTAGGTCAAATTACAGTTCATTAATTTAATTTAATTATTTTTTTAAATATTAATACATAAAATATTTATTTAATGGTTAGTTTTAAAAAATTAATTAATTTATTTGTTAATATATGTATATATATATATTAAAGTACTAATAATAGGTTATTAATAAAAGTTAGGATTCAAAATAAATAAAATACTATTAGGGTTGGTTTAAGAAGGTAATTCACTTATTTATTTATTCACTAATTTTCGTTAATATAAAATAAATATATATATATATTCCAATTAAAAAATATATAGTTAAGGTTAAAAATATCAATAAATAAAATAGTATACATGGTTAGTTAGAAAAGGTAATATTTAATTTAATTAAATTAATGTGTTATTATATATAAGTAATTTTTTGTTTAATTCAGTTATTTATTAATTATATTAGTAAAATAGTCTTGATATTAATATATTATTAAAATTGGTAGACAAAATATCAATATTAATTTAATATTATTATTATTAATGTTAATATTAATATTATTATTATTCTTGTTAATATTAATATTGATATTCGTATTATTATTATTAATATTATTATTTATGGAAAAGAGTTAAAATAGGTAAGATAAAATACTTTAAAGGTTAGTAAAAAACTTTAATTTAATTTATTTATATAAATTATATATAAATAAATTAAAATAAATAAATAAATAAAAAATAAAAAATAAAAATTAAGTAAATAAATAAATAAAAATAAAAATAAATAAATAAAATAAAAAATAAAGAATAAAGAATAATAATAATAATAATAATAATAATAATAATAATAATAATAATAATAATAAATACTTGTAAATATAGGGTATATAAATGAATAAATAAATAAAATAGAGAGAACGACAAAAAAGGGGAGGGACAGGAGAAAGACCAAAACCAACCATAGAGCAAAACGAAACAACCCCAGAAGGAAGGCTCCAGGGGGAAACACAGAAAACTACGATGACAGGGCAGGGATCCAACAGTTACTGATTTTCCAGTATAAAGGAGAGGGCGGTGGGCATTTAAGACATGAAGTCAGAACCTCAGCATTAGGCAGCATTAGGCATTAGGCAAGGAGGAATTCTCTGCCCTTAAATCATTAAATCAGAACCAAGACATTGTCGTTCTGAAGGCTGACAAAGGAGGGGCTTCGGTCATCCTTAACAAGGAGGATTACCGTAAGAAGATGTTAGATCATCTTTACAATAGTGGCAGTTATAAAAAACTGCCCAAGAACCCTCTTAAGAAAGTTTCTAGGATTGTGGCTCTAGCCATCAAGTCCAGTAGTTCGGTGGGCTCTCTAAGCCACAAACTCATTGAGAGCAGTCCCCTTACTGCTAGGATCTATGGGTTACCTAAGATTCACAAAGAAGGAATCCCTCTGAGGCCTATCGTCAATACCATTGGTGGCCCGACCTACCTTCTTGCTAAGTTCCTCGCCCTGAAACTTAAGCCCCTGGTTGGCCGCACTGAGTCCTTCGTGAAAGACTCTGCATCCTTCATTAAGGAGCTTAAAGATATTAAACTTGACCCTGAGGACATCCTGGTCAGCTTTGACATGGTCTCCCTTTATACCTGCATCCCTATAAAGGAGGCCTTGGAAGTGATCTATCGCCTAATGGATCCCGATACCGCGCATCTGGTTGAGATCTATCTCACTTCCACTTTCTTCTGTTTCGAGGGTGAGTTCTTTGAACAGACTTGTGGTGTTGCCATGGGCTCCCCCCTTTCCCCTATTGTCGCCAATCTCTTTATGGAAGATTTCGAAGCCAAAGCTCTAGCCTCGGCTCGTCTCCTTCCTAAGCTTTGGCGAAGGTTTGTAGATGACACTAATGTCATCTGGTCCCATGGCCACGAGGAGCTGGATCGCTTCTTCAATCACCTCAACTGTCAGTCCTCTGCCATTAAATTCACCATGGAAAGAGAGGTCAATGGTTGCCTCCCTTTCCTGGATATTCTTATTTCTAAGAATATGGATGGCTCTCTCTCCCACTCAGTATTCCGTAAGAAAACGCATACTGAGCAGTATCTTCATGCCGATTCCCATCATTTCCCTGCTCAAAAGATGGGTGTTCTTAACACCCTTGCTACTCGTGCCCTGAGCATTTCTGATAATAAGAGCTTTGATAAGGAGAGATCCCATCTCCTTAATGTCTTTGTGGAGAATGGTTACAGTAGGCGCCTAGGTCAGAAGGCTTTCCTTAAAGCCTCTAAAAATGTGATGATTAATAGAGAACCGATGGAGCGCCGACTTGGGGTCCATCTTCCCTATGTTCAAGGAACCACAGACAAAATTGCTCGGATCCTTAAGAGGTATGGTATCCCCTCTACCTTTAGGCCCCTCAACACCATTCATAAGTCCCTCCAATCGGTGAAAGATCCTGTTGACCCCATGGACATGAAGGGTGTCTACTTGATCCCCTGTTCTTGTGGAACCCCCTACATTGGGGAAACAGGACGCTCCATCCATCAGAGGATAAGCGAACATGCAGCTGACCTAAGACATGGGAGAACCAAGTCTTCAGCGTTAGCAGAGCATGTGGAAAAGACCAAGCATCAGGTTTGTATTGAAGAGGCCAAGGTTGTTGCTAAGATTGCTCATTTCCATCATCGCAAATTCAGGGAAGCTATTGAGATTGAAAAAAGGCCTAACAATCTCAATAGAGATGACGGCTGGAAAATCAGTAGCTGTTGGATCCCTGCCCTGTCGTCATAGTTTTCTGTGTTTCCCCCTGGAGCTTTCCTTTTGGGGTTGTTCCGTTTTGCTCTGTGGTTGGTTTTGGTCTTTCTCCTGTCCCTCCCCTTTTTTGTCGTTCTCTCCATTTTATTTATTTATTCATTTATATACCCTATATTTACAAGTATTTAGGAGTATTATTATTATTATTTTAATTTTAATTTTAATTTTTATTCTTTATTTTTTATTTTATTTATTTATTTATTATTTATTATTTATTATTATTTTTTTTTTTTTTTTTTAGCATTATTATTATTATTTTTTATTTATTTATTTAATTTATTTATTTTTATTTTTATTTTTTAATTAATTAATTAATTTATTTTTTTCAACTGTCTTTTACCTAATCTTTTATCTAAATAACCAAATATTAGTACTTTAATATATATATATATATATATATATATATATATATATATATATATATATATATAATTATATATAATTTAAATAAATAAATTAAATTAAAGTTTTTTACTAACGTTTAAAGTATTTTATCTTACCTATTTTAACTCTTTTCCATAGATAATAATATTAATAATAATAATACGAATATCAATATTAATATTAATAAGAATAATAATAATATTAATATTAACATTAATATTAATAATATTAAATTAATATTGATATTTTGTCTACCAATTTTAATAATATATTAATATCAAGACTATTTTACTAATATAATTAATAAATAACTGAATTAAACAAAAAATTACTTATATATAATAACACATTAATTTAATTTAATTAAATATTACCTTTTCTAACTAACCATGTATACTATTTTATTTATTGATATTTTTAACCTTAACTATATATTTTTTAATTGGAATATATATATATATTTATTTTATATTAACGAAAATTAGTGAATAAATAAATAAGTGAATTACCTTCTTAAACCAACCCTAATAGTATTTTATTTATTTTGAATCCTAACTTTTATTAATAACCTATTATTAGTACTTTAATATATATATATATATATATATATATATATATATATATATATATATATATATATATATATATATATATATATATATATATATACATATATTAACGAATAAATTAATTAATTTTTTAAAACTAACCATTAAATAAATATTTTATGTATTAATATTAAAAATAATAATTAAATTAAATTAATGAACTATAATTTGACCTGGGTCTGTAGGTCAAAATTAGCCGTTGATCGATTTAGCCGTTGGAGTCTCTGCTCAGACTATTTAACATGCTTAGCTGGATCTGTTTCTTCAACTTGTCCTGACGATGAACCACACTGGTTGGTTCGAAACGCGTCGACAAAGGTCTTTCCTCATGTGATTTTCGTCGAAGTTTTGCTTACAACTATTATGGATCACAGAAACCTCAATTCAATAATCATATTGTTCGTTCTAAGTAGTACCCTATTTCTTTCTAGTTCTCGAAGTTGCACATTCCCTTGCTGAATGGCTTCCTAAATCCCTTCATACTCTTCTTCTCATGGTCTTATGAGTTCTTCAGTCTGGACTTCGCGCATTGTTCTCTTCACCGACATTGCTACATCCACGGCCTTCTGCAAAGGTTCTTCAGGGACCTCAGTTCTTATACCATTTTGCAGCCTCGGACTCGACTTCACAGCCAGGTTCTTGCATAGCACCGTATATGCCCATTTGACCACTGGGACGCGTAGGTCCCCTTTTTTACATTGTATCCGCTGACCCCTATTCATGACTTCGTGTACCTTGGTGAACGCTTCCCCCCTCGCACTTGGTAGTGTGATCCTTTTCTTCTGCCAATGCGTCCTGTTTGGGCCTACTATTGTAATACTATTGCATGCTGGAACAGTCCATTCTGTATACGTCTGTACCCATCGGCAAAGGCATGCTTGCAAGCTGTTCTGCCCTTTTCCACCAATCCGCCTTAGTTGGGGTCTTCCAAATTGTAAGCGCATCCATCTTCTACATTCGCATCAATTTCCAATATTCTTCTGACGTATATGCCCCCCCTTGTGTGGGTGTCGTGCGTAATACCCATTCGAGCGAACCACAATGCTGCTATTTCGATATGGTACTTTCAAATTTTTCTAAGGATTCATCCATTCCTGTTACCCCATCATCTGTTGGTATTTCCCTTGCTTTGGTTGTCACGCCCCATAGTGATCAAATCATCATGTTGCAATTCAACGTTGTTACTTCGTGCAACTGGTTCTGCCAACGTTCTATTTCTTCATCTGAATCTGAAGTACAGGAACTGTCACGCTCCCATGATATTCTCCCATCTTCAGTTGGGTTCACCCGATCCTGGTCTTGCACCGTTATCTGGTAAATGCAATCTAGCTCATCATCACGCACAGGTTCAGTGTAGCACGCTCCTTCAGCTGGATCTAGCGGAACTACTACGTGTAGGGACTTTTTCTCGAAAATCATCTTTCGCTTCTTCAGGTTGATGACCCCATTCATATCTGTGGCCCAGTCTATTCCTAGCAACGCAGGGTAAGGGTTACTATCATCCACAATCTCTATTACCTCAAAGTCTGTCTGCATGCTCGCACCTTCGATATCCACTGTTACCCCTTGCAATCTTCCCATGGGCAAGATCTTTTGTTGGTTTTCCATCCATAATTGAATAGGAGACCACTGTAATGTGAGCCTACCCATGCATTCCCATGTCCTCTTTGGTAACACATTCGTGTCCGAGCCCAGGTCTAGGATTACTTGATCCATCTCATATTCGCCAATTTATGTCATCAACCACATTTCCCTCTCGGTGCGCAATGCATGCTGTTGTGGGGAAAAATGCCTATGCAGGATGATCCTATCCACCTAATGTGTGACAGTGCCTTAGCAACAAACAGAGACAGCTATTCTGGTTTCTTCCTTTATGAAATGAGAAAGAAGAGAGATCAATGGACTTACCTGTGTCTTCCATTTGTCCCTCGATCTAGATCCTCTTCTCTTTGGGTGTTCACAGCTACTTGCCTCCTCGCAAAACCACAAGAGAACAGCTACTTGCCTTCCTGCAAGATCACAAGAGAACAGCTACTTGCGATAAGAGAACAGCTACTTGAGACAAGAGAAGAACACAACACAAAGGTAGATATTCATATTCATAAATGATTCAGGATTAGAAATAAATCAAATACACTAATGCAGTCATACATCAAAGATACATCAGCATATAGGAGAAACCAAGATAGCTTTATTGATGAATAACAAGGTTCAGGAAGAGATACAACCCAGAGGGCTCCAATCCAGCATCTCCTTCCCAGCAAATGGAATTCCTATCTTCACCCCCTTCAAAGCATTAAGCACCCAATGATTCCAATCTCAGACCAACAACAATTCTTTGCAATAACAAAATTCCAGCCTCTAGATCTCATGGAGGAGAGATCCATATATAGATGTTTGGAGAGAGGATGAGTCAGCTTGAGATCTGACTAGTGTCCTCTCCCTCTATCAGTTCTTGATTCCACTTGGAGGTTCTTGCTTCCACTTGGAGATTTGGAACCTCTTACTCATCACCAGTCGAATTCCCTGAGGCAAGTGTCATTTTGGAAGCTTCCTGGGCTCTGACACCTTGAGGAATGAGTCTGCCACATGTCCAAACTCGCTCAGCGCAGGTAGCTAGTGTTGGAGTTGACATTCAACGCAGGTAGACAGTGGAGCCACTGACATTTAGCGCAGATGCTCAGTGGAGCAGTTGACATGATCCTAAATTGACTTGTTTTTGAGCAGTTTCAGGTGGAGAACTTCTGTGAATTGCTGTGGTTAGTTAGCCTTGTTCCTCTAGGGGTAGGAACAACATGTTTAGGGACTTTGGATCCCTTAGATTATGGACATTTCATGCTCAATGCTGTAAGGCACAAAAATGTCTATAATAGTTGCCCCCTAAAGTATGAGGTTGTTTATCGGGCGAAATGCTTTATTAGGGGGATCCGAAGTTCATCCAATGCTGGGAGGAGACCTGTAATACAATACAATACAATACAATACATTATTTTCATACTGCTTTCATGATCTAGCTGAGGCGGGCATTCCCATGTTCAGCTTTATAAATTCATTTTTCTGTACATAGAATAGACAATCGTCTGATGATAGACTGATAATTTTGATGAAATTATCATCCTTTGAGTAGGATGATTATCTGTTGCAATGATGTACATGTCAATGTCTTTATCTTTCCTGAATATATATCGCAGCCCGGATGGATGAAACTAGATCTGGGATCTTCAAACTCGTTCGATCTTCATTCTAAGTACAAGTCGATCCATGTGAGAATTGTTCTGAAGTCAAACATGGAAAGACATCGCTTGATTACTGGTCAATGATGTAAACCGTTAACAAGTGCGAGAGGAATCACCGATAATGATAATGACCCTCAAGGTACTGCAGTACAATTCACGTGGTGTGAATAAAGGACTTGGCGTCGAACACCATGCAAAATCTTCTGGTCGAAGGTCATTGATGTATACCTGTCGCTGGAAGTGAGAAACTTGCCATTGAGGCATGCAAGCTTCAAAGTACTGAAGAGGTTGTTCCTAGATCAACTTCTTGGATAATGAGTTGATGTCGACAAGAAGCGATCCGTCAAAGGAGGGCCTTAATGAATCCCACATCAGTGACACGGAATGGAGCTAATGATTTTGATGGAGGTGAAAACGATCTGTGACATATGATTCAGGGTGGCGGTCATGAATGGATGAAGGCAAGGATAATTTTAGGGGTGAATGTTCGCCCTTTGGCGAAATTAAGGGGTTTTAAATTTTTAGTGGGCGAATATTTTGTATCATAGTACATTTTTACAAATCACCTAAAATAGCCCACCTTATTTTAAGGGAGAGGGTAAAAGAGGTAAATTTAGCCCTTGAAATTAGGACTTACAACCTTCCATTCGCCCATTTTCAAGAATAGGTTTTATTTAAGTGAATCCATTCGCCCATTTTCAAGAATAGGTTTTATTTAAGTGAATCCTATGGGCCAAATACCATATTTATAAAAGAGGTATGGTAAATTAATAAAAATATAAATAAATGAGAGGTATGGTAAATAAATAAAACATTTTTTATATTTACTCCATAAGTCACCTTATATACATGTAAGGGTGTAAACAAATAAAAATATAAGTAAAGTGGAGGTATGGTAAATAAATAAAACGTCTTTTTATACTTACTCAAAAGGTATGGTAAATAAATAAAAATATAAATAAACTAGACGTATCGTAAATAAATAAAACCTCTTTTTATATTTAGTCCATAACCCTCGTTCTATTTATGAAGGCTCAAGAAAGAGGTTTTATTTAAGTGAATCCTATGGGCCAAATACCATATTTGTAAAAGAGGTATGGTAAATTAATAAAAATATAAATAAATGAGAGGTATGGTAAACAAATAAAACATTTTTTTTATATTTACTCCATAAGTCACCTTATATTTACGAACAATCAAAAATGGGTTATATTTAGGTGAAACCTATGGCCAAAATACTACGGGACAAATACCATGGACTAGATTGTTATTAATACCATGCAAAAAACCATTATTAACCCTAATATTAGAATTAATAAAAATAAAAATGGCACATGGTATTGACCCATGGTATTCACCAAAATGGAACATGGTATTGACCCATGGTATTCACCTGGAATGTAGCCTATTTAAATGGGGGAATTAAACCAGCATGTAGCCTATGCTAAGATTCACTAGGACTTTACAAAGTTTGATTATTTAGTGAAAGACTCGCCAAGATCTTACAAGATTTTATAACTGAGTAAAATATTCGCCATGCCTTGTGAGAGATTCGCCAAAAAATTATATATACATATTATATTATTGATAAAATCGCCTTCCATTTTTCCTATATACCATGGAGATTCGCCCATTTATTATATTTATAAATTTAGGGGGGGTTCTTAAAATTTTCCCTGGATGAAGGATAATGTATGGTAGTGGATGGGACCTGGTTGACTCTTTCTGAACGACTTCTCTTGAACATATGGCGACACTGATGTGATGGATCGGTAGCATTACCCCAATTATGGATGGTATGGCGAGACCATGGATGTGACCGGTGAATGAAACAACCCAACCCGATTGTGGTACGGAGGAAAAGTGTCATGTTCAAGAGCGACCTGCTACCATCAAAGTTTTCTTTAGTTTCTCCCAATTTTTCCCCAGTCATTGCTGACTAGTACCTCTTTATTTTTGTCAAGCTTGAGGAGGATAACATATGCTTGTTCTATAACCTGCCCTTCGGGCAAGCCCATCGCTATGTTTTAACGAGCCTAGCGGGAGTGAAACTCGTTCTCGTCTAAAGACAAGTTTGTCGCTATTTAATGATTTTAACGAGTCTAACGACAAAGACAACTCGGTTCCTTTTCATTTTTAGAGAGTTTGAAAAGGTACGTAAAGATAACTCCAAAGTTCCTTTTTCGTCATCTAATCCCTTAAGTCCGAAAAAGTATAAAACAACAAAGAAGGGATGGGTTTTCGATAGTTTTAACGAGCCAAACAAAACAAGCACTCGATCTTTTTGTGCAATAATCCCTCAGGTCCAAAAAGATTAAAATCTAGAGGAGGGATAGCTCTTCTGGTCGCTTTAACGAGCTTGAAGGCCAAAACTCGGCAATCTTTTCATATTTTACGAGTCAGTTGAAAAGAGCTTAAAGAAGACTCGTCTTTTGAGGAACGAGTGATGAACAGGGTTAGCAGCTGATTCCAGGTACAGGTTGGAATTCTCCAATCACGGCAGTGTCACAAGGATGGCTAGGTGAAATCACTCTTCGCAGCTGTTCCTCAAAATGGGTAAACAATCATATGGAGGTGAACGATCGGCCAAATGAAAAGTGGAGGTGACGGTGCAAACACAACCAAGGCTTTTATGGCAGATAAGGTTACATACCCAATGGTTATTTACCAGGATGGGTTCATTTTTTAACGAGCTTGAATGCGCCAAAACACTGCTCAAACTTATGTTTATTTTTTAACGAGCATGAACTATGTGCTAAAACTGCTCGGATCTTGCGTTTATTTTTTAACGAGCATGAACTTTGTGCTAAAACTGCTCGATTATACCAGTCATATGATAAGAGTGTCTCATTGGAGATGCTATTTTTTATGGAGCTTCATCTCACGTAAGCTTTGCCCCGGATCCTTTCGTTATGCAAGTTCGGAAACGACTAATCCTACGAGTTTAAAGGGTTAGACCTACAGGTTTAAAGGGAGGACCTAAAAATTTAAAAAATAAATAGCCACCCCTTGCTTGCATTCCAAAAGGTTTGCATGCCCCCAGGCATAAAGTACGATTTCAAAGTTACCTCTACTTCTTTTCCGTCAAAACATTTGTTTTAACGAGAGAGGCTTACCTCTTTCAGGTTACCCAAAGATTGTCTCGTTAGTAGTTTAAACAAAACACTTCCTCGGCAATATCTACCGAAATAGACAAAGGTGAGTGAAAAATAGTTTATTTCACTCACATAACTTTGACAAAAGAATCTTATTCTAGAACAACCCTCTTCCTAGATGGACGGGGTATGGACTAGTCATATTCTCCTGCGGAAACCTACCCTATACCCAAAGTTCTCTGCCGAAGCAGACCAGGACGCATGCCCCCTGGGTTCCAGTCATATCTTCCCGGATTACTCGCGCTCATCAGGAGGACGGACTGTGGGTTGAGACACTTCTTGTGTGAATAGACCATTTAGGGATGGTTCATGACTATTTGCGATGCGTGATCCGGGGAATGAAAGTTGGTCCACGAGCTTGACCATTCTTCCTTCATGCGGAAAAGACATTACTCTAAAGAGTGATGAGACGATGGCTCCCATGCAATATATATAGTCTCGTCCAAGGAGTAGCTTATAATCCAAGGGTCCTTGAACGACCATCACGTTCATTTGAACGGTCTTCCCTTTTAATGTTATGGGCACATTGGGGAGGATCCCTAAAGGTCGACTGGTTCCTTTATCAAAGCCTGATAGATTTCTCATTTCAGGCAAAAGCGCAGGTGAACCAAGCGCTTTCCAAGCAATAGAGGAAAGGATACTCACAGATGCCCCTTCATCAATGATAGTGCCAGCCATTACCATTCTGTATATTTGAACGATAATCCTGAATGGTATGCTAGCTGGAAAGCGGGGTCTGCCTAGTTGGTTCCAGTCAAAGGACACAACCAGGTTGCTCGGTGGTGGGACCGAATAGACGGCCGGATATCACTCTGACGAACTTCCTTCTTGCGATAAAGGAATGGTGGCATTGCCCCCTTGTTCATCAGAGTCAGCGCTGATGAAGAGAATTTGGACGGTGTCGTCTTTATTCTCCTCTGTGATGGTGTCATTCGAAGATAGAGCCTCTGAAGGCAAAACCGGGTCAACTGCCGTTTCAACCTTTAGACTTTCGTCAGGTATGGATTCAGATGGTTCATCTTCAATGACAGGTGCTTTGGCTGACCATCTGAGCGGGCCAACCAGATTCTCAACTAGCGAAGGACTTGGCAGGAGTTTTTGATATCCAGGAGGAAGTTGCGCTCGTAAAATCGGGCGATCTTCCAAAACTCTTTTTGCCTCGTCTAAGAAGGGACAACGGTGGATGGCGTGATCGCCTTCACATAGTTTGCAGTGAAATCTAGCGTTCCCTCTTTGTCCTGTGGCTTCACTTCCACTAGTTGACGGTGAGCAGTCAACATGGCTATCAGAGGTCGATGCTACCGAATTGTGCAAACGGGGAGACCAGTCCCTTAGTATCCGAGGGATACAGGGACAATCTCTGTGGAAGTGGTCTCCCTTGCATATGACGCATGGCGATTTAGGCCTTGCCAGTGCTGTGTGTGGATTTTTGTCAGATGACACTTGTTTGCCCCCAGTCGCCTTTGGCTCCTTCTTCTTCTTCTCTTTCTTCTTCTTCTCCTTCTTCTCGTTAGGAACTCGGTTTTTTGTTTTACCAGTTCCGTCAAGCGAAGAGGAGGGAGGAGAGGAAGATGAAGTCGAAGGTTGGTGGGCAACTCTGGTCTGGTCTAACTGTTGATTCGACTGTTTAGGAATGGTGGTGTTCTGAACGACATTGGTTGAAAAGAGCCAGACTGGTAGGCCAATTGTCAATCCTGGAAGCGACAATGTGGCCATGTGGGGCGCACCAACTTCTCCCCAAGAGGAGAAAGGACTAGGATTTCCACTTAAGGGAATTCCTTGGTTGGTGGGCTCCATCTTTTCAACTTAAAGATCAACGCAGGAATAAAGGGTGATTGTTCCGTTTAAAATAAATTGTTAACGACGCTTTAGACACAACTTGCTTTTTCACTTTTAAAGAGTCGAGAAAAAGCTAAAGATGACTCTAGTCTCCTTCGATGTTTTAACGAGCCCGAAGTGACAAATGCTCGGATGGACTTTTTCCGTTATAGAGTCTGAAAAAGGCCAAAAGGAACTGCTCTGGAGTTCTAGGCAGAGGGTGTGCCAAACTTTTCGCAAAACCGCAAAATACTTTTTAAGGTACGGGCGGTCGATCTTCGTGAATGCTATGTTCACTGCATTGCGATCAGTAGGGCGGCCGACACGGTTTCCTAAGGATAAAGGATATATGCCTATAGGGGTCTCCCAATATATACGCGACGGTACGTGGGAGCACAATCCGTACTAGCGCTATCGTCCCTTAGGAGGAATCACCCACCTTCCACGAGATCGAAAGTCACTAGGCTTAACGACGTCGGAACACGTCTCTAGCCTAGACCTCTATGTTGTGCGTTATGTTGCAAAGAATTGTTAAGTTCATTCAGTTTATTTTAGGTTGATCTTTTTAAAGTTTTCCTTTCAAGGTTCACCACGAGATGTATGATACAAATTCCTAAATGCAGTCTAAAGATGATAAGCAAGCTTTATTATCTTTTCAACTTTGAAAATCCTAGCTACTAAGGGAAAAGAAAGACACCATCTTTTCTCAAAGAGCAATCAGCACACTTTAATGCACTTTTCCTAAATCAAGCATGCAAATTATCAGGATGCAAATGCACAATGCAGGTGTTTGTTTTCCGCTTTCTTAGTATTGATGCCTACAAAGAAAGCTTTTTGTACAACTTTGAATTTGCTTTTAAATGACAAATACAAACAAGTTTACTTTTTCGAAATCAACAAGGGTAGAAGAGATTACAACGCTTAACGATTTTCGAAATGAACACTTGTTTTGACACTTAGAAGAGACAAACTCAAACCAATAAGCAAAAGCGAATGTATAATCAACTGCAAACAACCAATGAACTCTCTCCTAAGATCACAATGAACAGATCTGAATCAAGGGCTACAAGATGATTATTTCACTCATGCAAAGGAAAACTGTAAATGATGCCACAAACACATAAAAACACTCACAGTCTTTTTGTACAAAAGGAGGCGGAATCTAAGCAGAGAAAAGGAGTTATCAGACTGGTACCTATGCTGGTTACAGGCTGCAAAAAATAGAGATCAAAACAGGGCAACAGAGAGCAGAGAACCCCAGCTACACAAGGCAAGACTGGTTCAGCGCAACCTCAACACTGTGGTTTTGACATTCAACGCAGGTAGCCTTCACGGGAACTGCGTTGAAATGCAGAATGCCTTCACAGCAGTTGCGCTGAGGGAGAAACTTTCGTTTCCCACAGGTTCTGGGTCACAGATTGCTCAATAATTCACTGTTTTAGGCCAAATCAGAAACACAAGCAAGGTATAATCAAAGGGATGCTTTGAGAGGGTACCAAGATCTATCACAAAGGATCATCAAACCATTTGTGAGTCCATTGTTCAGATCATAGACAAAATCCAGTGAAGGATCAAGGCAGCAACTGTCTACTTTGCAGAAGCAGTTCGATTGTTGCTGTTGAGTCTATGAAACAAACAATGATAGAAACACAAATAAAATGACTAAAACAAATCTCCCCAGTGGAGTCGCCAATTTGTTGTGGGGAAAAATGCCTATGCAGGACGATCCTATCCACCTAAGGTGTGACAGTGCCTTAGCAACAAATAGAGACAGCTATTCTGGTTTCTTCCTTTATGAAATGAGAAAGAAGAGAGATCAATGGACTTACCGGTGTCTTCCGTTTGTCCCTCGATCTAGATCCTCTTCTCTTTGGGTGTTCACAGCTACTTGCCTCCTCGCAAAACCACAAGAGAACAGCTACTTGCCTTCCTGCAAGATCACAAGAGAACAGCTACTTGTGACAAGAGAACAACTACTTGAGACAAGAGAAGAACACAACACAAAGGTAGATATTCATATTCATAAATGATTCAGGATTAGAAATAAATCAAATACACTAATGCAGTCATACATCAAAGATACATCAGCATATAGGAGAAACCAAGATAGCTTTATTGATGAATAACAAGGTTCAGGAAGAGATACAACCCAGAGGGCTCCAATCCAGCATCTCCTTCCTAGCAAATGGAATTCCTATCTTCACCCCCTTCAAAGCATTAAGCACCCAATGATTCCAATCTCAAACCAACAACAATTCTTTGCAATAACAAAATTCCAGCCTCTAGATCTCATGGAGGAGAGATCCATATATAGATGTTTGGAGAGAGGATGAGTCAGCTTGAGATCTGACTAGTGTCCTCTCCCTCTATCAGTTCTTGATTCCACTTGGAGGTTCTTGCTTCCACTTGGAGATTTGGAACCTCTTACTCATCACCAGTCGAATTCCCTGAGGCAAGTGTCATTTTGGAAGCTTCCTGGGCTCTGACACCTTGAGGAATGAGTCTGCCACATGTCCAAACTCGCTCAGCGCAGGTAGCTAGTGTTGGAGTTGACATTCAACGCAGGTAGACTGTGGAGCCACTGACATTCAGCGCAGATGCTCAGTGGAGCAGTTGACATGATCCTGAATTGACTTGTTTTTGAGCAGTTTCAGGTGGAGAACTTCTGTGAATTGCTGTCGTTAGTTAGCCTTGTTCCTCTAGGGGTAGGAACAACATGTTTAGGGACTTTGGATCCCTTAGATTATGGACATTTCATGCTCAATGCTGTAAGGCACAAAAATGTCTATAACACATGCTTTCCCATCTTCTGGACTACACATAGTTCCCCTAACCCTACACACCTAGTTATCAACTCCTTTAATCCTTTAACCGCCTTATTATCGCGCAACAATCTTATGCATGTCTCTAGAAAGGTAGTAAGAATAGAAGGATCCATTCCTGGCTCTAGTTGATCTCTACTACCTGAAGTAGAGGCCTCCGTGAAGCTCTTCTTAGCTTCCATAAACATCTCCCTTGCGTGCTCCAAGTCAAACTCAGGTTCCTTCGTAGGAGCCTTGCAAACCAATGCATCGTCCTCGAGTTGCTTTCCCTTATCTTCCCCCGTGGTCGCGCTACTTCTGAGCACCATGTTCATGTTGGGGTCTTCTTCACATGGTTCAAACCTCATCATTTGGATATTCTGAGTTGGAATAGGCTATAGTACTCCTTTCTCACGCATCTGTGCGATTAGCGTAGGACAATCTACCATTTCATGATCAAACTGGTCGCAGTATGAACAAGATATTCTAGTTGGGTTGGTACAATCATGGGCGTAGTGTCCTAGTCCTCCACAATTGTAACAGTTTAGCTGTCTGCGGTCCCTTCCTGGCCCCATTCCTCCTCGTCCTCGCCCTCGTCCTTGAAATCTAGAGTGCACCATCCTCGTGGCTAGGTTGAGGCCTTGCGTTTCCATCTGCATCCTATATGTTGGGGTCCACTCCATCATTAACTCGTAGCTATGACAAGTACGCTCATTGTGCCTAGTGATCTATATAAATTACAAAATAGCAACTGCAGAATCTGTGTATACTTCTTCAACAGGTGACAGTTGTCCATAGTGTGCTTTCCTCCCACCTAACAGATCGCACAATAGAGCATGGGTGCCGCGGTTGGCCCTACCTATGCCTATGGTCTCAACGGAATTGGCCCCCCTCCTGCCAAGTAGTTTACAAATATCAAACGGTGATCCTTATTGTGGCCCTGGCCCTTACATTTTATGCACCATACTTCTTCGCACGCTTCTGGCTGGGGCACCCTATCCTGCTTCAAACTTTGCATCTCCAAGCATAGGTTTTGTAGTTGCGTGTGGATCTATTGGACTCCCAACCCAAGATCCTCTATCGGGGTTTCATGTAGCCTCATCGCCATTTCCAATGATTCTACCTGGGTTGAAAGCTTTTGCTGTGACAACGCCATCCTCAAGTGTGGCGTTAAAGATGCCACAAACCACGCGCGATGCTGCACATCCATCAGTGTCATATTAGCCTCGCGGATCGTACTTTAAGTCTCTGATCCAGATCCCAGGGGGTCTCACCTGGAATCATCGCGATCTATTTAAACCTGATGATCGACTATGTTTCAGATTTCAGCGGGCTAAATTCTTTGTTTAGTGCATTCTGAATTTCCGCTATTCCTGCATTTGGGTGATCGTTCGAGTGCTTGATATACCATGTCAGCGTGCGATCCTGTAGTGCGCTTACCAATGTGGCCTTCTTAATGTTGTCATCTGTGACGCCATGTGCTTCCCACACTGCTCTTACTACGAACCAAAACTGATATGGATCTTCATTCCCTACTCCTCTGAATACAGGTAGCTTGATCGCATTCACCATGCTGAACTGCGGGTTTGGTGGAGGTGGGGTGGTTGATGATGGAGGTGAAGTAGGTGAAGTGGGTGATGGCATAAGGGGAGGTGATAACTATGGAATGCGTTACCTTATCGAACTGACTGCACTCCTCGGCGAAACCCGAGCGCAATCTTCCTTGCTCTCTCGTGAAGGTGAAATTAAAGCACTGTTCCCTAACCCTTCGATCCCTTTATAGATTTTTTCGCTCCGCGTTGCTCCACTCATTAATGTATTCTCATAACCCGCATTTCACATAACAACATCTTAATCTAGGTATTCAGAGATTTGATGTACCTACCTCACGGTCCCTTGAGAAAACGTCATTCGGCTTCACTATAACTCACAATTGTGTCTATCATGAACTCAGTGATAAAGCGTTCTATTATCCGGTTGAGCCAATGGTCCATGGCCCATGCGATCTTATCTTTTGATGCCTCTAGTCTGCGTACTAACTCTGGGGTCCACACTATCGGTTAATCGAGCTTGCAGCTTCCCTAGCTATCGGCTAGCCTCGCGTTCCAATCATATAGCATTGAAGAGAAGGTCGTGAAGAAGATCTTGTGGATTTCCATATATATGTAGCGATCCAGCCACCTCTTCTCAGATATCTGTGGGGTTTTGTTTTCCTGTATCACGAACTCGTGAAGCTTCTGATCCAACCAATCTTCAATTTCCTTCTTCATAGGGTTCCAGTGTTCCAACATCAGACATCCCTTAGACAGATCTCGGTCCCGGCAACGAAACCATTTGTTGGCTTATGGGGGCTTGACCCAGGTTCAGAAGTGTTTAGCCAAAAAAATCACAAAACTACCAGCCCTTTCGGCAACATTCCGTGGAGCGCGGACTAAGGTCTCACCTGAGGTAGTATGGGAGGGTACTGGAACCAGGTTTTCACACCCTAGGGATGTCTTGATGAGGTCTGGATTAGTTCACAAACCGATCTACGAGCTGCGCTACTTCCACGCAGCTGTCTATTCAGTGCAACTACCTTCACGCGAGTGTGAATGTTTTTTACCCTTTACAGTGCTTATTATTATTATAGATCTTGAATTAAATTATGTGCGCCGAAGACATTCCTTTATCATTCAACATAAATAGACAGGCGCACAATCATAAATTGTAAACAGTTGCATAAACAAAAATATAGAAACATATACGTGATATTCCAAAACCAACTTATCTTTACTAATACTTTCTCCAGTTACAATCCAATTCCACCCTGCGCACTTAGCTATAGGGGTCTGCGCACACAACTATGGACTCTACCAGGCCTCTGCGCACAGAGCTGCAGAGCCTCTTCTATTACTTCGACCCACAACTCGGACTTACAAACTCAGAGCGAATATCACATTCAACAACCCATAACCCTTAATATTAAGACTAACAAAAGCTGCCTTCCACACTTAGAGCCTCACTTTATTTATACATTCCCATGGTCCACGGACCATGGGTAGGCCGACACCTTCTAGATTAAATTACAATATTTTAGGGCGGATTACCTTTTGACTTGACTTATTACAATTCGCGCTCCGCACACTTCACGGAGCCTTTACAATACCATTACCCAAAATTGTGGGCTTTAAGCCCCAAAATCATAATGTGGGGGATCTGGTGCCCAACATGGAATGAAAAAATGTCTAGGATCACTCAGAACTCAAAACCAAAGTTGGGAGATGGATGGATTTTCTCAAAAAACTTGGAGAAGTTTCCTTGTGAAATGATGAAATTGGCGAGGTTTTAATGGCCAAGAAAATCAAATCCAAAGTAGATGGGACAAATTTTTTATTAACTAGGATGTCTTAGGTCCATATTCCAAGTGGAATCACTCAAAAAGACCTATGTCAACCCATTCTAAAAAAATAAAAAACATTACTTGTCGAAAATCTAGAAATTCGAGAACTAGTGAGCTAGTAAATATAAAAAATGCCTAACCAAATCAAGTGAAAATGCAATGGGGTAATTTTTATTAGGAACTAGAATGTTTTTGTGATCTAATGCGAGTGGAATCAAGTTGATTGTAGCTCATTAGCCTGCTCTAAAAAATAACAGAAATTTACTGTTCTTTGAAGGAGGTCGAACAATATAGATTTGGGAATAAGAAGACTAATACAAGCAACTCAATGATTATTATGAACTTACAAAGCTTTTCTAAGGATGGAATAATTCTTGTGATCCTGCAAAAGAACTTACATCAACAATTTAATTAAATCCTACAACAAGAAATCATTAATTCTAAACGCAAAAATAGAAAGCAATAAAAACAAGAGAATCATGTGAATAAACAAGGAAAAGAAGGAAAGAAAATAATACAAAAGGGCTCTGAGGCTCCTGGGATGGCCAAGCCCAGGGAAACCTAGAGACCTATGGAGGAGAACAAGATTTAGAAGCTGAACATGACACCAATCTTCAGTATTCCATTAATAGAATTACATCCCTGCAAGAAAATACAATGGAGCTACAAGAATACAAGCTCTCTCCATAATAACACTAATGAAAAATCCTCCCCTAGAGGAAAATTCAACTTGGTACTTATAAAAAATGATTAGGAATCATTCTCCATGAATGGAGGAAGCTTTCTCCACCAAAATCCCTTGATTAGTGGATCTAATGCCCAATACTAGGAATTTGTATTAAATGGCAGGGAACACATTCCTAAATTTTCTCAATCATTCCCTAGAGGAAAATTAGACTTGGTACTGAAACAAAATGATTAAGAATCATTCCCCATGGATGGAGGAAGCTTTCCCCAACGAAATCTTTTGATTAGTGGATCTTCTCCCTTGATCAGTGGAACACATTCCTAGATTTTCTCAATCATTGGAATTCCACAATTTGTGCCATATTTCCATAATATATTGTTGACTTATTATTTATTATTGATCCTCTAGTAGTAGGGAACAAGTCCCTAAATTATCTCCTCCTCCACCCCTTCATAATCTGCCCAATATTCTCATAATATTCCACAAAAAATAAATAATATTAAGCACAAATATTCAATTATTCATAAACCTTCCTAATGAATATATTAAAGTTAAAAATAAATTATCTAATGCAAAAAGAGAGGTTTGATGTGCTGAAGGATGGTCATAGGCCTTAATTTATGTTTTAAATTAGAGGCATGGGCCTTAATTTATGTCTAATTTAGAGGCCCATCATACCCCCTGCTGAAAGTGTTGCTCATCCTTTGAGAAACTCAGTGACCTCATTGTGCCGCATCCATGGCCATACTGGCCTCTCTCTTGTGCATTAGGAATCTTGGTTGTAAGCTCTGCAAGGACAAGCCAAAAAACATATTTGTGCAAAGAAAAATCCTTGTTTCTTGAGACCATTAGTTTTCCTTCTTCCCCTTATTCAAGATGGTTCTTGATTTTATTTTTTATTATTTATTTATTTATTTATTTTTTTGGCAAGGTCTTCCACACCCTTATCAACATTCTGCTACCTTGTTCCACCATTTATTTTCCTTAGGACTGCCTCCTATAGGATTTCTGGGTCACTGTAATTCCTACAAGATCATCCTATAGAAAACATAGTCCCTTTGTAAACTGAAGTAAATGAGTGGAAAAAATGACATAAATGGTGGAGGAATGAATGGTAATGAGTGGTAAAATAAAAATGTGAGTGACAGGGGTCTCTTTGTGATCCTCCTTTGCTCTTTGATCGTCCTTCTTGCTGACCTGCAAATGGAAATTTCATGAAAATGGAGAGGATGCTCTCTTTGTTTTTTTTCTCAAGAATGAAATGGGATGGATGAATGATGAATAGATAGTGAATATGAAGTGGATGGAGGGCTTGGAGTGTTGTGGTGACCTTGGCCGATGCAAAAATTTCTTCTTTTAACTGATGTCCTCATTCCTTGAAATGATCACCCTTCATAATTCGACTTTTCAATATTGCATGAGTGAAGGAGTGAGTTGCAATTAACTAGCTGAAGGCGGTTGAGACTGATGATCAATCCTTAGCTTATAATACCTCATATCTCATGCATTGACAACAAATTTCTAACTATAATATGCTCAATAGAAGAAGTCAAGAATATTGCATACCTGTACCTACCTGATGGTTGTTGGAGAGACATGCATGCTGCTGTTGAGTTGATGTTGATGTGTAGGTGTTGGATGGTGATGTTGATGATCCTGATGTTTCCGCTAAGCTCTGGAGGAGCTACTTTGACCTCTGGATCTCCTTTAAAATTGCTCCCTGCCAATCATGTAGGTGTTGTTCTGTATCCTATAGGTTTACAAGACAACGACTTGTTTTGTCCATATCTCCGAAACGGTAGACTGGATTGAGCTGAAACTTGTTGAGCATGTTGCCATCGTCATTATGCACCTCCCCATAGAAACATTTTGGTCAATGGATGTATGGATCTTGAGAAAAAATAAAAATGGTTGAAGGTGCTGGAGGCCGATTTCTTGGAAACCGTGCACTGGAATTTGCTGAAATTGCTTGGGCATGTTACCATCATCCATATGCATCTCCCCATGAAATAGATTTGTAAATGGATGCACGGATATTGAGAAAATGAAAAGATGGCTAAAGGTGATGGAGGCCAATTTCTTGGAAAACGTGGACTGGAATTTGTTGAAACTGCTTGAGCATGTTACCATCATGCACATGCATCTACCCCTAAAACAACTTGGCAAATGGATGCATGATTATCAATTGATGGCAAAAACAAATTTCCGCTCTATGTATTTTTGTATCCTGTATTAAAATAGATCATCTTGTAGTTTTTTAGGACATCAAGCAAATTGAATGGTAGAAGCTTGAGAATAATGGGTGGATGGTGAAAATAGATGAAGGTGATCAATTGGCATGACCCTGGCCTTGTTGGAGCATTTGATCAAAGGAGGAGAAAGTCAAACTTTGACTTTTTTTCACTAGGCTTGACCAATTTTCCTTTTGGTACCAACTTGTTCATTTTGCTTGCAGATGTTGGAGAGTACATGCATTTATCAAAGAGATGCATGGAGCAAGGATTTCTTTTAATTTTTTTCTCTTTTTTCTTCTATGCCTACTAGCTGGTTCAATGAGGTTTTCAACTAGTAGGTCTGCCTAGGTGCCTCAAAGGACGTTTTCACCTATGATCTTTTATTTTTTCTCTTTTTTCTTTTTTCCCAACACATTGACCGCATCATGGAGGTTTTTAATCAATGAGCCAATATGAGGCGCCTCAAAGGAGGTTTTCGCCTGAATTTTTTTTTTGACCCTACCCTACTTGAAAAACAAAATCACTTTCGAGTATAAGAATACTTCCAATGGAGCCATGTGCACATGAAGATGACAGAAAAACTGATGTGTAGACTTGAGATGTATTCTTTGAAATTTTCCTGAATTTGAGAGACCAAATGATTTGACTTTGATGATATCAAGCACAATTGAAGATGAAGGTATTGCTGCAACTTAATGACTGTCTGGAACCATATTTCAATATGGTTGTGATGCCCATGGTCCACTTGCTGACTTGGATCATTCTTCATGTCTTCTTCTACCATGACCTTCAAATATTCCTCTTTTTGTTGATTGTTCTCTTGAATACATGGAGGATTTGATGGTAGCCATGAGGGAGTTCTCACGATCTCTGATTTTGATGTCTGCTCTTCATCAATCGCAACCCATGGTTATGTGGTTTTCTTATTTTAATCTTCTTCTTTTGGATGTGGTCCTTAAATGATATCAAGATGATCTCTTTTTTTCAATACTCTTCCTGAGCTATGGTGAATACCAATGATCTCAAGAGGAGATGTTTTGAGGTGTTGTACCTCATCATTGTAAGTGGGTTTCAGAGCTACTTCAATGTGTGGGTTTGGAAATGGTGGTATAGGTGGTTGAGTGGGAGTGTATATTTGAGATGGATGTGGATGGGTTGTGGTTGTGGTGGAGGTGAATGGTAAGGATAACATGGATTTTGGTATGGAGGATATTGAGGAAAATACTAAGGGTATTATGGATGGCTCCCATAAGTTCCTTGCCAACCTTGTTGCCAAGATTGGTTTTGGGTTGATATGGCCAATGTTGCTAAGGAAAGGGTGTGTTCCAATTACTTTGAGGTGGATGTGCATAAGCATGAAATTGTGAATTAGGCTCTTGCATCATATGAGGCTGAATAGGCTGCCATGGTCCTCTTGGAGCTACATAACATTGCTGCATTGGCAATTTACTTGCTCCATTGCCCTCTTGGTAAACTTCCTTCAACCTTGGTAATGATGGACAAGGTTTAACATCATGTGATTCTGCAACACAAATATCATCATTTTCTTTTCCTTCATCTTGCATTCTTAACATTTCCACTTGTTTTGTTAGATTGCTAAGAATTTTTGTTTTAAAATCATCAAATAAATTTCCAACTTTAGCTTGAGTTACCGATCTTGCTGCTGATTTACCTATTCTTGTTTTTCCTCTTGACATGTGTTTGCATGTTTCGCAAATTTCCTCAAATGATAATTGATATACATCACCTCTACTCATGAGATTAAGGAGATCAATCCACTCATCCCTAATTGTTTTAAGTAAGAGGGTTTGTAGTACGTCGGATCCTAAATGATGTAGTTTTTCCTTCTTAACATTATACATGAACCTCTCTATTAGATCCTATAGACTCTCATCTTCTCTTTGATTCATTCTAAAGATTTCTTCTTTAAAATCATGATCTTTATATTTTTCTAGGAATATCTTTTGCGTATCATTCCATGATCTTATTGAATTAGTCCCTAAAATCATGAACCATTTAAGAGCTCTATCCTTCAAAGTTGCTGGAAACAATCTCAATTTTTGAGTTTTTAATAAGTAACCATAAGATCTACAAACAATTTCAAATTCAAAGAGAAAGGTTTCTGAATCCTCTGACCTTAGACCATGAAATTTTGGAAGAAAATATGGAGGGATGTTCTTCATGTGCACACTACTATTATTATCTTGAATGGGAAATCCGAGAGGATCTTCCTCATTGTCATCATCTCCATCCATTTCTTCTACATTCTTTTCCATCTTCTTCTTCTACCTGCAAAAGTGAATGGTGATATGGCTCTTACTACACCATGTGATAAAATGGGGAGGTGGGTTGGTGTTGGAGAAATTTTGTTTTTGTTTTTATGATTGAATGAAAACTATAATGCGATGCAATTTTCTACTTTGAAATTAAATATGCCTAATGATTTATTTTTTTTGCAAAAATTAAAAAGAAATGAATCAACTAGGGAAGAAAACAATGCATATTTTGACACCTCCCCAGCAACGACGCCAAAAAGTGATGGGCCTCAGTATTGCAACAAGAATGCTGCAACTCCCAAGGCTACCAACTTTAATTATCAACCCGGGTTCATACAAACTTAAGAGGTGTTGGCACTATATGTGTGACATACAATGTGTCCTTCCTTTGCTATCATGATGTAATGGAGTGCATTTAATGAATTCAAATCATAAACTCATTGTAGAAAATGAAATGTTCTAAATGGAACCTTAAACTATTGCAAGAAAGAAAGTACAAGGAAAGAGACGAAAATTCAATGCCAAATCACACCATTTCCTAATTAACTACCAAGAAACTATGTGTTGCAATAATGCTAAAGTATCATGAACCAAATGCTACTATCTAAGCATTGAAGTAAGAAGCATCAAACATCACTTATGTGCATGTAAAGGGACTGAAATAATTTTTTTTTGTCTTTTTGTCTTTTCATGTAAAATCAAGTATGCAAACTAATTTCCTTTGGTGATGTGGCAGGTGAATTAAGGATGTTGGAGGTTGGATGGGAGGGTTACGAGATAGTTGGATGGTGTGGGAGACCCTTGGGAGGCTTTTGATGACTTCCTAGAGGTTTTCCATCAATTCGACCTCAAAACAGGCCGTTTCAAGAAAACCTACAGGATGATCCTGTAGGAATTATAGGAAACCTATAGGATACAGCCGAGAGAAAAATGTGATGTGTTGGAGGTGATGGGAGGCATAGGAAAGGTGGTAAATGGGTGTAATGGAGTGAGAAAATGTCTAGGATCACTCAGAACTTAAAACCGAAGTTGGGAGATGGATGGATTTGCTCAAAAAGCTTGGAGAAGTTTCCTTGCAAATGATGAAATTGGCGAGGTTTTAATGACTACAAAAATCAAATCCAAAGCAGATGGGAAAAATTTTGTTATTAACTAGGATGTATTAGGTCCCTATTCCAAGTGGAATCACTCAAAAATACCTATGCCAACCCATTCTAAAAAATAAAAAACATCACTAGTCGAAAATCTAGAAATTCGAGAACTAGTGAGCTAGTAAATATAAAAAATTCCTAACCAAATCAAGTGAAAATACAATGGGGTAATTTTTGTTATGAACTAGAATTTTTTTGTGATCTAATGTTAGTGGAATCAAGTTGATTGAAGCTCGTTAGCATGCTCTAAAAAATAGCAGGAATTTACCGTTCTTTGCTAAAAAGGAGGTCCAACAATCTAGATTTGGGAATAATAAAACTAATACAAGCAACTCAATGATTATTATGAACTTCAAAAGCTTTTAAAAGGATGAAATAATTCTTGTGATCCTATAGAAGAACTTACATCAACAATTTAACTCAATCCTACAACTAGAAATCATTAATTCTAAATGTAGAAATAGAAAGAAATAAAAACAAGAGATGCATGTGAATAAGCAATGAAAAGAAGGAAATAAAATAATACAAAAGGGCCATGTGGCTCCTAGGATGGCCAAGACCAAGGAAACTAAGAGACCTATGGAGAATAACAAGATTTAGAAGTTTAACATGACACCAATCTTCATTATTCCATCAATAGAATTACATCCCTGCAAGAAAATACAATGGAGTTGCAAGAATACAAGCTGTCTCCACAATAACACTAATGAAAAATCCCCCCTAGAGGAAAATTAGACTTGGTATTTATAAAAAAATGATTAGGAATCATTCCCCATGAACGGAGGAAGCTTTCCCCACCAAAATCCCTTGATTAGTGGATCTAGTCCCCAATACTAGGAATATGTATTAAATGGCAAGGAACACATTCCTAGATTTTCTCAATCATTCCTCAGAGGAAAATTTGACTTGGTAATTATACAAAATGATTAAGAATCATTCCCCATGGATGGAGGAAGCTTTCCCCACCAAAATACCTTGATTAGTGGATCTTCTCTCTTGATTGATGGATCTGCTCCCTTGATTAGTGGAACACATTCCTAGATTTTCTCAATCATTGGAGTTCCACAATTTGTTCAATAGTTCCATAATATATTGTTGACTTATTATTTATTATTGATCCTCTAGTAGTATGGAACAAGTCACTAAATTATCTCCTCCTCCAACTCTTCATAATTTTCCCAATATTCTCATAATATTCCACAAAAAATAAATAATATTAGGCACAAATATTCAATTATTCATAAACCTTCCTAATGAATATATTAAAGTTAAAAATAAATTATCTAATGCAAAAAGAGAGGGTTAATGTGCTGAAGGATTGTCATAGGCCTTAATTTATGTTTTTAAATTAGAGGCATGGGCCTTAATTTATGTCTAATTTAGAGGCCCATCAGCCCCCACCAGCGGAACTCCCACCGGTGTGGTCACTCCTACTCCCTTGCTTCCTTTTATGGCTGGTTTAAGTCTCCCTAATTTTAGCAAGCTTATCAATGATCCTCTTCTCCATGATCCCACATGGCTAGCTATGCCTACTAAACTCCCTTTAGACATCCAAAATTTTGAAGGTAATCCTGGAGAAGATCCAATTAATCATGTTCGCTCCTTCCATATGTGATGTTCATCAAATTCTATTACTGAAGACTCCATCTGTCTTTGTTTGTTCCAACGCATAGTCATTGGAGCTGCTGCTAAGTGGTATGTCGACTAGTGTAGGGTAACCCATTCCACTTTAGCAACTCTTGCCACAACGTTTCTATCATATTTCCAATTACCTCTCTGTTATGATATCAGTACTGAAATTTTGACTTCCTTACATAAAACTTCTACCACTCGCCTTTATGACCATGTTTAGGAATGGCATAAAAGGAGGAGTATATGTAGAGCTCTTGATTTTGAAGACCGAGTCTATATGGATTGGTTCCTTAGATTGTTGTTGGCTCCCATTTCTAAAGATGTCGTGTCACACTTCCCCCAGTCTGAGGAAGAGGCACTCCAAGTAGCCTTAAAATTTGATTTGATTTACGCCCAGTGAGGTTATGTTTATACTATCATCCCTGGTCTACCTCAACCTAGTGCTACTAACACACTAGGGGAATCTTATGCAGCGAATGGCATAGTTGGAACCATATCACACCCTCCAACATATGCTCCACCTCTGATGAGTTATGGTCCACCTCAGGGAGGGACTAGTTCCACTTACAATTATCCCTCACCCAATCCTCCTCAGGGAAACCCTTATCTAGGTTTGATCACGCCATATGCATATCCACATCTGCATCAACAAATTCCAATTCCAGCAGTTGCACTGCCTGTTTATACCAATGTTGCCCCATCTCCTTATTATTAGTATGCACAGCCTAGCGGTCTAGCTCCTTAGGCACCGATTCCTTAGCCCCCCATTGATCTAGGTGGCTCCAGAAATAGGCAAAAATCCCAGAGGACTTAGAAAAGGTAAAAATTAAAATTGGTTAGAATGCTCCCAAATCAGTACAATATCGAAGTGCTCAACACCGTGATTCCAACAGTGTGAACGACAGTGAAATTCGAGCTCGTATGAGGCAGAAAGAGCCAGTCAAATTTCTGCTCAAAGTTGGGTTGTGGGCCAGGTTTAAGTGTCCTACAAATTCACCATGAATCGACATGAAACTTAGCTCCTAAAAATGGGTGAAATTGTGGCCTCTTTAAATTGCCCAATATCCCTTAATTTCGAAGAATTTGAAAACAACTAATATTGTGGTAAAAAAAACAAAAAAAATATATGAATAGGGGTGGCGGGCCACCACCCCCGCCACCCCCACCTTCCCCATTGGTTGGATATATAACAACAATTTTTAAATTAAAAATGGGCCGATGGGCCATGACCCTCGCCGGCCCCCCCCAACCACCACGTAACATTAAATAACAAAATATTGCATTGGGGTGAGCAGGCCACCTCCGGTGGACCTGGCCCACAACCCCACCAAATAAATATGATATACATTATGCCCAATGAAGAGATCGGTGGGAGTTGAACCCACAGTCGTCGGGTCCACCAACCCCACCAACGCCTCCCAACCCAAAACACATCACACCACTAGCGCAACACCATAATCTGGCTCCAAAAACATGCGACAGTTACCTAAGTTAAAACGCGCCTCACCTGTACACACAAACCGTCGGCGGAGTTGTGGGAAGTGGGCCACCAGGACTAGTGGATCCACCTCCCATTATAACACTACAACAAACATTTAATAAAAATAGAGGGGCAGGATTTGATCCCCCAACCCATCCTCAACCACCTGCAGTTTTTAGCCAATGCGGCAACGGTCCTCTTTGGGATATCTGTCAGCAAAAGAATATTTAAACTCATTTACACAGTGTGTCTAGGTGGGTAGAGCATGGCACGGATTTTGAGACAGAGGAGGTGGAATATTGACACACATTTCAGGACAAAAATATTCCCTGATGCAAAGAGGAATCTTTAAGATTCCCTAGGAGGTAAATTTTTTTTTTATCAAAATGTAATCAAGTTTATAGTCAATTTTCTTAGGTTTTCATAGGGAATGCAATCGCGAGGTTGGATTCAACGTCTGAGCAGCAAATCTTCAGATGACTTGGAGGAGGGAATCTTTGAGGAATCTAAAAGATTCCTATAGCCCCAGATTTTCACTATGTCAGAATTCATAAATTTGACAGTGAATCTTACACTATTCAACGCCACAAATCTGATGGTGTCATCAGATTTTCCATTTGATCATTCCATTTCTCAGCCACTTTTCAAAGTGGAGTGTAGGTGTAAGCGTTCAACATGCAAGCAGTCATTTCCATGAGATTCGACGCCATGAGATTGATGGTGCAGCTAGATCCAGCAGTTTACCATCCTCTTCTTCAGATAACTCCTTGATGTGAGGTATATGCAGTGTGATCATGTACTTCTTTGTCTCTTTTCTTAAGATGCAATGTGCTGTATAGATCCCCATTTGATGTTTGATGTGGGATATTTTTTTGTTCTTGATGTGAGATGTACTTATTGTCATGTTTTAATTAAGAGCCCTTTGTCGCCATGTTGGTGGGATGCTCCTTATTATCATACGTGAAATTATGTCATGCTGATAGGAGTCCTTTGGTGAAGGAGAGTTCCAGCAGCAGAACATCTCGTGGAGCCACTCCCGCATGAGGGCATATTCCTTGTATGATAGAGAAAACAAATGCATGTACATCATCACCCTTTACAACACTTAATGCAGTGGCCTATGCCATCTTGACACTAGGGCCTGGAGACGTAGTCCCGCCTGGACGAACTCCATTATCAACGTCTTGTGTATTATGTTGCTGATTCTTGTCATGTTCCCTCTTCGTTACAACATGCATATATGTTCATTTTTTCTCTTTTAAATGAAATTCTAATCACATCATGAAAGATAAAGATCTTGGTTAAATCTAAGAATTGAGTCAACTTGGATCAAGTTTGGTATTAGAGTAGCCTTTGCATGGATGTGAATTGTGAGTGTGAACAATGGAACTTGCAACGATGGAGGATGACAAAGCAATGTACAAGACCATGCTAAGAATTTCCCAAAAGGTCGAAATAATGTATGAAGCTCTACAAACAGAGGCAGAGGAAAAGGAGTGATTGCAACTTCAATTGTGAGCCACGAAAGATGCCCTAGAAGAACTGAAGCACAATAACCGGAATCTTTAAATAGAGAACGCTGAATTGAAGATGCTTCTACAGGAAGAGAAAGAGAAGAAATAGAGATTGCTACAATAGCTGCAAGCAAAGGATGAGGCCTTGGAAAAGCTGCAGCATGACCCATGTGAGGTAAAAAGTAGTTCTCCAACTTCATGTATGTTTCCTGATGATGATTTTGTTGTTTTTGAAAATCATACCATAGGAATTGGATCCAAACTGTTGAGGAAAATGGGGTATGAAGGAAAAGGCTTGGGCATTAATGGCCAAGGCATTGTCAACCCCATCAAAGTAGAGGAATTACCCCATCAGCAGGACTTGGGTATGTTAGGAAGGAAGTTGGGGAATGTGCCAGGATAGATAGCAAACCACCAACAACAGATGATGAGAAGCCCTCATTAGTTGTTTCCAAATCGACAATGAAGGTAAAAGATGTTGATTTCCCTTCAGTTTCGTCTTCACATAGTATGATTTCTATTGTTGATGTGGAGATACAAATTATTGGGACAAACATGAGGCTCCTTACCAGGATGAGGTACAAGGAGGAAGAAGAACTTGGTGTTAATAACCAAGGGATAACTCAACCATTGGAGGTTGTGCAAAGACCTCGATTTGCAGGCTTGGGATACACTGAAGGAGAATGCTTGAAGGTGTTAGATTCTTCTGAGACATTGTCGAAATCGTAGAGGAAAGAGAATGACGGGAACACATCACCATCATCCCATGGTAGTGCCCGTTGCAGGGATAGGGCTGAGGCAAGCTTGCATCTCCATAATGACACCATAGGTAGCAAGGAAATCCATAACCAGTCTCGATATTCGAATGTTCATTTCGATTACAATCATATTTTTAATGATGGACGTAAAACATGGCATCAAAAGACATGTACGTTTTGTGGATTACATAACCATACATTTGTTGAGTGCTGGAAAAGAATAGCAGCACACAAAAGGATGAGGCATGAAATACCCTCTTAACAGCAGGAAAAGAAGAAGGTAAAGCAGATCTGGAGGAAGAAGACTTATTGCAGTCACTGCGATAGAGGTGGCCATCAAAGAGCCACATGTTGGAGGCTCCATCCAGAGAAGTGCCTTAAAGACAAAGCGTTGGTGCATGAACCAGGTGAAATAGTCGTTTGACAGGCAAAACCACCACAGGGGGATGACCCATTCACATTGATAAGTGAAAAATGGTTTCTAGATATGTTAGCTTGTCATGGTCATGATTTTGTAAATCATTTGTTGCATTTTAAAATGTAAAAGTGATTATGTGTTTTCCATCACTTGTTAAGCAACAATGATGTCTAGTCTTAGTTTGAGTTGCATGATAAACTATGAAAATGATGTCGTGTTTCCATCACTTGTCAAAGAAATAATAGTGTTTGGCCTTATTTTTGTAAATCATGTGTTGCAGTGATGATGTGTTTTCCATCACTTGTCAAAGCAACAATGATATGTTGGCCTTGTTTTCGTAGCTAGGGTATTATTTTCATTTTGATGTAAACTTGACCACCGAGTATGTGTTATAAACTCGTAGCAAGTATGGGATGCTTGGTTCATTAACTGGTCATGTAATTCAAGCATGTAATTTTCAAAACAATGTGCTACAGGTTTGCAGAGGTTGCAGGCGTTGGCTCATCGCTTATGGCTCTAAAGGACAAAGGTGAAGTAGAAGGAAGGGTGACATATCAGATACTTGTAAGTGAAGACAGGGTACAAAGAAGGTGCAGATTATTTTTCATGCTTTTAGAGGTCAAAAATCTCCTTAGTGGGGAGGATTGATCCAGGTGGCTCCAAACACAGGCAGAAGTCCCAGAGGACTCAAAAAGGGTCAAAATTCAAAGTGGTCAGAATGCTCCCAAATCGAAAATAGATCGAAGTTCTCATCACCCTGATTCCAACGGTGTGCACAACACTTAAATCTGAGCTCGTATGAGGGAGAAATAGCTAGTCAAATTTCTGGTCAAAGTTGGGTTGTGGGCTAGGTTTACGTGTCCTACAAATTCACTGTCAACCAGCATGAAACCTAGCTCCCAAAATGGGAGAAATTGTGGCCTCTTTAAATTTCCCAATATCCCTTAATTTCAAAGAATTTGAAAACAGCTAATATTGTGGTTAAAAAACAAAAAATATATATGAATAGGGGTGGCGGGCCACCACCCCCACCACCCCCACCTTCCTCGTTGGTTGGATATATAGAAACAAATTTTAAATAAAAAATGGTTCGACATGCCATGACCCTCACTGCCCCCCCCAACCACCACGTAACATTAAATAACAAAATATTGCATTGGGGTGGGTGGGCCACCTCCGGTGGACCCGACCCACACCTCCACCAAACAAATACGATATACGTTATGACCAATGAAAAGACCGGTGGGAGTTGAACCCACGGTCGTCGGGTGCACCAGCCCCGCCCATGCGGTGGCCCCACAACCAACACAGGCCAACCCAAAACACATCACACCAACAGTGCATCACCATAACCGCGCACCAAAAAAATGCGACGGTTACCTAAGTTAAAACGCACCTCACCTATACACACAAACCGTCAGCGGACTTTGGGGGAAGTAGGCCACCAGGACCAATAGACCTACATCCCATTATAACACTTTAACAAACGTTTAATAAAAATAAAGGGGTGGGATTTGATCCCCCATCCCCTCCTCAACCACCCGAAGTTTTTGGCCAATGCGCCAACGGTCCTCTTTGGGATATCCGTCAGCAAAAGAATATTTAAACTCATTTACACAGTGCGTCTGGGTGGGTAGAGCACGACACAAATTTCGAGACAGAGGAGGTGGAATCTTGACACGCATTTCGAGACAAAAATATTCCCTGATGCAGAGAGGAATCTTTAAGATTCCCTAGGAGGTAAAAATTATTTTTATCAGAATGTAATCAAGTTTATAGTCAATTTTCTCAGATTTTCACAGGGAATGCAATGGCGAGTTTGGATTCACCATCTGAGCAGAAGATCTTCAAATGACCCGGAGGAGGGAATCTTTGAGGAATCTCAGGGGAATCTAAAATATCCTTGTAGCCCCAGAGTTTCACTGTGTCAAAATTAAGAAATTTGACAGTCGATTTTACACTATTTGACGCCACAAATCTGATGTTGTCATCAAATTTTCCATTTGATCATTCCATTTCTCAGCCACTTTTCGAAGTGGAGTGCAGGTGTCAACATTCAATGTGTGAGCAATCATTTCCATGAGATTCGACACAACGAGATTGATGGTGCAGCCAGATCCAGTAGTTTATCATCCTCTTCTTCAGAGAACTCCTTGATGTTAGGTATGTGCAGTGTGATCATGTACCTTTTTGTCTCTTGCTTAAGATGCAATGTGTTGTATAGATCCCTATTTGATGTTTGATGTGAGATCTTGTTTTTTTCTTGATGTGAGATGTACTTATTGTCATGTTTTGATTGAGATCCCTTTGTCGCCATGTTGGTGGGATACTCATTATTATCATACGTGAAATTATGTCATGCTTATAGGAGTCTTTTTGTGAAGGAGAGTTCCTTCAGCGGAACATCTCGTGGAGCCACTCCTACGTGAGGGCATATTCCTTGTATGATAGAGAAAACACATGCATTTACATCATCACCCTTTCCAACACTTAATGCAGTGGCTTACACCATCTTGACACTAGGGCCTAGAGACGTAGTCCCTCCTGGACAAACTCTGTTATCAACGTCTTCTGTATTATGTTGCTGATTCTTGTCATGTTCTCTCTTCTTGACAACATGCATGTATGTTCCTTTTTTCTCTTTTATATGCAATTTTAATCACATCACGAAAGAAAAAGATCTTGGTTGAATCCGAGAGTGCCCATGCATGCTCCCTCCCCACCACAACAACAACCTCCTCCATAAGGACAAGTGTATGATAAGCACAATGGACCCAATCCTCCTCACCCTAAGAAAAGGAACAAGGGGAAGGGTAATTGAAACCAATAGTCTGAAGGTAATAAAGGTACTCAGGGTCCTCCTCACAATTCCTCTCAGGGTCCTCAACCTAATCCCATAACCCATCAAGAAGGTGGTCAACCCATTTAAAATAAGGCTCTTTGTAAGAACAAAAATTGTGCTTGTTTGGGCATATACGGTCATTATACCCATGAGTACCCTATTTTACCTAAGATGTGATAAGTATGGTAAGCACAAGAAACTTTTCGAGGATCGTAGCCCACCGCTCAACTTTCCCCTTCGGCTTCATCTGAATCGACAATGCTTTCCAATCGTTTCCCTCACCAAGGATACATAACTACCCAACCAACACAAGGTCAAGTAGCTTAACCAGTTTCACCATCTGGTCACCATGATTATCATATTCTTATGATGAATTTTGATGAGGTAAATACCGATCAGGTTAACCTTCAGACTTGATTGCATCAATATGAAAAGTCACCCGCTAAGTCTGCAACTGAGTCCCAACCCAAAGTTTCCACCGAGCCTCTATCATCATCTAAGGATACCTTACAGATGCCTCCACCTAAGGTTGAGGTTAGTCCCAAGATCCTGTTGGCTTGATGGGGCCTAACCCAGGTTCAGAGTTAATTAGCCAAACAAATCCCTGTACTATTGGCCCTTTCGGTAATAACCCGCGGAGCGCGGACTAAGGTCTCACCTGAAGTAGTATGGGGGGATGGTGGAACCAAGTTTTCACACCCTTGAGATGTCTGAGGGGTCGATTTAGTCCAATTTTAAATACCTTTGTGCAGGTCACTTTGCGCACTATCCTGACCTCTGAGGCCATTACGATCTATTATAGTCACCTTCGTACAACCCTAACCAGAGGCTGAGGTGATTTCACGCTGCCCTAGTCACGATTTGTGCTACTTCCCCAAGTTACACCGCGTATCTTACTTATCTTCTTATAATAGTTAGTTATCTTCACGCAAACAGATACTTTATCTTATATTCACTTTACCAACGCAATCCTATATGTTTGCGCAACATATAAACAACAGAAATGGAATTTATACCCAATACATTCAATGCATAAAATAGCCAATAAATACACAGGAATGGTATAAAACTTCTCTTTATTAAGATTAAAATCGATTAGAGACTCAACCTGCCCTGCGTACTCAGCTACAGGGGTCCGCACACTCAGTTGTTGACTACTAAGCCTCTACGCACTCAGCTGCAGAGCCTTCTCCTACTCTACAACTCAAAGACTCGACTCTACAGTTAGATAAGACTAAATTCTCCATCTATTTTCTCCATTGATTCTCCCCTTTACCACTTAGAGCCTCGCTCTATTTATATAATCCCATGGTCCACGGACCATGGGTAGATTTCTAAAGCTGAAATTACATTACAAAAATGAGGGCAAGCAACCCTATGACTCATTTATAATCTTCACACTCTACGCCCACAAAACGCGGGGTATTTACATTGGATTTGGTCAAAATTTGGGCTTTAAACCCCAAAACTTTCCTTGTGGAGTCTCGCGCCCAATAGGCCCCCAACATAAACAGCGTGACTCACCCTCAAGTCAGTTGGTTGGTGCAGAGATCTTCGTGCAGAGGCCTCCCAACTCTGTCCGAACTGCTGCAAGATTGGCATCGCACTGAGCAGCTGCCTGCTGTACCTCCTGCACACAGTGTTTAGAGACCACTGTAGCTGAACTACTTCCCTGTATCTGCTCCTGCATTCCCTACATCTGTTTATAGTCCCACGCCTCCTTTCAGCTACCTGGAGCGCTAAGACTGTACTTCGGTGGGCTAGTCAAATAGCTGGGCCACCTGTGTATGGCTTCAACCAACTGCCATTCACTCTTCCTGGGAAAGGTTCTCCATTTAACTTTACCAACTACACCGCACCTCCATCTGTGACTTCCTTAATAACATATGGTCCCAACCAATGCATTCTGAATTTTCCCGAGAATTTATCAAACTTACTATCATACAGTAACACCAAATCGTTCACCTTGAAGGTGCGCAACTTAATATGTCGATCATGCCAGGCCTTTTCACACTAGTTTTGTACATGTTGGTGAAAGGCAGCCAAAAATCATTCTTCCTTGAGTCCCTCCAACTGTTCGAGTCTTTCCTCTAGGGCTCTGAGGTCCATCATATCCATTGGCACTACCATGCGCGAACTAGCCATGATAGACTCCATCAGCATTGCAGCGTTCGCTCCATAGGCTAGCCTAGAAGGCATCTATCTCGTCAGTTCTTTGCACATCGCCCTATAAGCCCATAAAATGGCTAGTATGCGTAGGTCCCAGTCACTTCGCACTGTGTTATATACCTTGTTCAGTGCTCCACACACCTTGTTAAATGCTTCTACGTGGATACCCTTATGCACGCTTGTTCTCTCCAGACTCTATCGTTCCAACTTGAGGAACCATTAGCACATTTTCCCCTTCAACACATACTTATTGACCATATTTCCCAATGCACAGTCCATGTGTATCCGCACAAGTTATTTACCTTATGCCGGTACCCACCTGGACAGATGCGCGCGTGAACCATCTTGTCCATTGTATTTATCTACCAATCGCACTATAGGTTTCCCAAACCGTGTGCACACCATCCTCCTCCATGCACGCCAATCTTCAAAGCTTCCTTTGTTCCTACCCCACCATCTTGTGGGCATAGCGTGTAGTACCCAATTCAAGGCCTGGAAACATTGCTTTTCCGACACCTCCCTTTCAAATCTGTCCAAGAAAGCATATACCTCACCTAAACCACCATACGTAGGTAGAACTCTCACTTTTGTCGATACACAAAGGAATTATCATGTCATCATATTACAGTTCAATGTGGTTACCTCATGTAACCAGTTCTACCATCGTTCTATCTCCTCATCAGAATCCGATGTACAGGAGCTTTCGTGCTCCCATGAGATTCGTCCATCTGCAGTGGGATTTACCCAATCTTTCTCTCGTGTGGTTATTTTGTAGATGCAGTCCAAATCGTCATCGCTTTCATAGTCACGCACCGGCTCTGTATAGCATGATCCTTCCTCAGGGTCTAAAGGTATAACTATGTGCAAAGACTTCTTCTCAAAAATCATCTTGCACTTCTTCAGATTAATCACCCCATTCATGTCAGTGGCCCAATAAATTCCTAAGAGTGCAGGGTAGGGATTTCTGTCATCAACAATCTCTATTACTTCAAAGTCTTCTAGCGCACTCGCTCCCTCAATATCCATAGTGATTCCTTGCAATCTCCCCATAGGTATTATCTGTTGCTGGTTCGCCATTTGCAGCCGAATATGATACCATTACAACGTGGGCATCCCCATGCGCTCCCATGTCTGCTTTGGCAGAACATTTTCCTTTGATCCTGAGTCCAAAATTACTTGGTCCATCTCATATTCTCCAATCTGCATGGTTAGCCTCATTTCTCTCTGTGTACTAGTCTTGTGTTTTCCAGTCTTCCAAACTACACATGGTTCTCCTGGTGCGGTCCCAGTGCATCTGTTAATGAGTTCCTACAATCCTTTTACAACCTTATTGTCGTGCAGTAGCTTCATGCATGTATCCAGGAACATCGTAAGCATAGATGGGTCCATTTCTGGCTCCGATCTATCTTTTCTTTCTGAAGTGGAGGCATGAGAAAAGCTCTTCTTAGCTTCCATGAAGGTTCCCTTAGCGCACTCCAAATAAGACTCTGCTTCTTTCGTCAGAGCCTTGTGAACCCAAGTACTATCTTCAGGTTATTTTCCTTTATCATCTCCCGTCGTAATTCCACTTTGGAGCAAAATGTTCACACTTGGATCTTCCTCGCGCAGCTCAGGCCTCATCATCTACAGGTACTGATTTGGGAGAGGCGGTAGCACTCCCTTGTCGCATATCCTAGTTATCAGCGTAGGATAATCTTTCGTCTCATGATCAAACAAGGTACAATATAGACATGATGGATGCGTTGGGTTTTTACAATCATGGGCATAATGTCCTAGCACTCCACAATTGTAACATATCAGCTGTCCACGACCTCTTCCAGGTCCTCCTCCACCTTGACCTCGTCTGCACCCCTGAAATCCTATTTGCGCTACTCTCGCATTCAGGTCTAGGGGCTGCGTTTCAGCCTAAACTCTATAGGTGGGAGTTTTATCCATCATTAGCTCATAGCTTCTACAAGTGCACTCATCATGTCCAACCGATCTATAAAAATTATAGAAGAACTGTTGCGAATTCTACGTGTACTTCTGTAACAAATGGTAGTTGTCTGTAGCATGCTTTCCTCCTATTTGACAAATCATGCACCACAAAGCAGGTGATGCATTAGGTCCTGCTTGTGCTTATGGCCTTAACGGCATCGGTCCTCCTCCCATGAGGTAATTCGCGAACACAGGGAAGTGGTCCTTATCGTGACCTTGACCTTTGCATTTTACGCACCACACCTCTTCGCGCACTTCTGGTCAGGCTATCCTATCATGTTTCAGACTCTGCATCTCAAGGCACAAGTTTTTCAACTGTGCATGGATCTGTTGAACTCCCAAGTTAGGATCCTGCATCAGGGTTTCATGTAACCTCATCGCGATCTCCAAGGCCTCTTCCTGAGTCGTTAACCTCTATTGCGACAACGCGTTCCTCAAATGCGGCGTTAGCGATGCTACAAACCATTCGCAGTGTTGTCCATCCATCAAAGTCATATTAGCTTCATGAATCGTACACTTCAGTCTCTGATCCAGCTCCCAAGGGGTCTCGCCTGGTAGCATTGTGATCTCTTTGAATCCAATGATCGACTGCGCTTTTGACTTCGGCCTGCTAAATTCTCTGTTTAGCGCAATTTGGATATCTGCGATTCCCACATTCAGATTGTCATTACAATGCTTAATATACCAGTTTAGTGTGCGATCCTACAGGGTGCTAACCAGTGTCACTTTCTTTATATTTTTGTCTATAACTCCCCGCACTTCCCATACAGCTCTTATCACGAACCAAAACTAGTTCGGATCTTCATTTCCTACTCCCTTGAACACAGTAAACTTTATCGCACTTGCCATATTGACTTGCGGTGGTGGCGGAGGTGGTAAGGGTGAAGATGGAGGTGAAGGGGATGAAATTGGTGGTGGTGTGGGTGGGGGTGGTATGTGTGGAATCCTCTACCTTATCAAATTGATTTCACTTCACGGTGAGACCTTCACGATCTCTTCCTCGTCCCCTCGTGGAGGTGAAATCAAAGGGATATTCTCTGGTCCCTTACTTCCTTCGTTTTTGTAGGTTTTTCCACTTCGCGTAGCTCTGGACATAAAGGTAATTTCATAACCCTATTTTCACACAATAGCATTTTAATCCAACTATTCAGATACTTTACGTACTTACCTCACGGTCCTTTGAGAAAGTGTCGCTCTGCCTCGCTATAACTGACTGAAGTATCTATCGTGAACTCAGTAATGAATCCTCCTATAATTCGATTGAGCCAGTGATCAATAGCACGTGTGATCGTATCCTGCAATGCTTCTAATCTGTGCACCAACTCTGGGGTCCACACAATAGGATTTTCGAGTTTCCACCTTCCTTGGCTATCTGCTAGCTTCGCGATCCACTCATACAACTCAGTAAGGAAGGATGGGAAAAATATTTCATGGATCTCTGTGTACAGGTAGCAGTCTAACCACTCTTCTTTTGTCAGTCGCGGATTCCTGTTCTCCTGTGCTATGAACTCGTGAATTCTTCTATCCAACCAACCTTCAATTTACTTTTTAGTTGGATTCGAATTATATGACATCATAAATATCTATGCAGATTCTGCTCCCAGAAACGGAACCATTTGTTGGCTTGAGGGGGCCTGACCCAAGTTTGGAGTTAATTAGCCAAACAAATCCCTGTACTACTGGCACTTTCAGCAAAAGCCTATGGAGCGCAGACTGAGATCTCACCAAAAGCAATATGGGGGGATGCTAGAACCAAGTTTCTGCACCCTTGAGATGTCTGAGGGGTTGGTTTAGTCCAACTATAAATACCTTCACGCAGGTCACTTCGTGTACTATCCTGACCTGCGAGGCCTTCGTGATCTGTTATAATCACCTTCGCACAACGCTAACCAGGGGTTGAGGTGATTTCACACTGCCCTAGCCGCAATCTGCACTACTTCCCCAATTTACATCGCATATCTTACTTATCTTCTTATAACGTTAGCTATCTTCACGTAAATAGATAATTTATCTTATATTCACTTTATCAACATAATCCTATACGTTCGTGCAACATATAAACAACAAAAATGGAATTTATACCCAATACATTCAACGTAGAAAACAATAACTAGATACATAGGAATGGTATAAAACTTCTCTTTATTAATACTTCAATTGATTACAGACTCAACCTGCCCTGTGCACTTAACTGCAGGGGTCCGTGCACTCAGCCGGAGACTACTAGGCCTCTACGCACTCAGCTGCAGAGCCTTCTCCTACTCTACTACTCAAAGACTCGACTCTACACTTAGATAAGACTCAATTCTCCATCTATTTTCTCCATTGATTCTCCCCTTTACAACTTAGAGCCTCACTCTATTTATACAATCCCATGGTCCACGGACCATGGGTAGATTTCTAAAGCTGACATTACATTACAAAAATGAGGGTAGACAACCCTATGACTCATTTATAATCTTCGCACTCTGTGCCCACAAAACGCGGAGTCTTTACATCGGATTTGGTCAAAATCTGGGCTTTAAGCCCTAAAACTTGCCTTGGGGGGTCCCATGCCCAGTAGATCCCCAAAGGTCCTTTATGCCGAAATGATGCTTCTACCAAAGCTGCCCATATATATAGCATAGTAGATGACTTGACACAGTCTCCTCTTGCCATGTCAATGCTGGAAATCCTCTAAACGTGCCCATCACAATGAAAAAGATCTATTATCTTCTCTCGGTTCTGTGGATCCTCAATATGATCAGATTATTGTCTTTCATGTTGAAAATTCAGAAAATCCCCCCCTACCTTCATCTGTTGCATTTCAAATACTAGTCTCCATTAGAAACACCACTGTTCAGCGGTGTATCATTGACAAAGGCACCTCCAACTGTGTGATGGCCGCTAGTGTTTGGAAGCAACTTGGTTCCCCTGACCTATCCCCATCCACCATCACTCTTCAGGCATGGGATGGTCATCCTTCATAGGCCCTTGGCTTATATCGCAACTACCTAGTCATAGTTGCTGGCAAGACTATTTGTATTGACATTGAATTCATTGATGCTCCCTTAGACTATAACATCCTTTTGGGTTGTATTTATACTTATTCCATGTCAACTGTCATATCTACGGTTCACCATAAGATGTGCTTTCGCAAAAATGGAAATATCGTCACAATTGATCAGCTAATGTGCTATGATCCAAAAGCTCAGACTTCACCTCTGTCCAACATTTATTCCGTGGGTGAAAATAAGATTGTCTCGTTTGTCTCTCAAAGAGTATACAAATATTCCACTTTGCTTGGTTCTTACTATGGTTCACCGCCTGCCCCTTTTGAGCCTAGCTCATCTAGTGTTTGCATGCTGCAAGAATCGTGGGCTACCCACAAAGGGTCTAGTATGCCTTCACAGTAGACCACACCTCCGCAACCTGTTCTGCATAACCCAATACAACCTACTGGTCTTACTCCTTAAGGATCATTTACTTCAGGTAGCATCTCTCTTAATCCATTCTCACCTGGAACCATTCCCTTAGGCCTTAACCATTGTGGATCCATTCCTCCAAGCCATTATCCTTTTGGTAAGATATCGTTCTTATTTCCACCTCTTGGAGTGTATTCTACACCTGTCATGACTACATTGAGTTTACCCAACATTACCTTGGGGATGTTAGTTTTGTACATTGATCCCCCCCACAAACATTCCACGCAATCAATTGAAACCTTACATTGCTTTGACCCTGGTCCAACCTGTTTTTCCTTCCCCTACCATTGCTTCATTTCCACAACAACCTCAATAGGAGCCTACTTTTGTTGTAAAAGCTTCTAACGAGGGGGGCAAAGCCCAAAAAAAGGGAAATAAAGATAAGACCCCCTCAACATATCCAACTCCCGCTAAGCTGCTAAAGCATTTGTTGTGCCAGTTTAATCACTGTTTAATTTGACTAAACCAAAATCATTTAGTTGTCAATCAGGGTAGGTTTGTTTATTTCAAAGGTGTCTACACTATCTATGCTGGTACATAACAACTAGCGAAATAAATGAAAGAAAAAGTCATTGAACACAATTGTAGAACTTAAAGCACTCATGCAAAAATTCAAAAGACATTCTACGAGAATGAAATTCACTAATCACACTTCATGTTTCTCTCAATCATCTAATTAAATATTATAGTTCTAACCAATCCTGTGTAACAAAATATAATGAATCTGGAAACAAAAGTGCATCAGCACTACAATTCATACAACAAAATTAATAAATTCACACTAAAATAAAGATAAACAGAACAACTAATTTACTACTACTACAATCCCTTCTAAATAGGAGGGCCCTTCCTCCCTAGTAGGGAGTAGGGATGAATTGAAACTAGTTAAAACTCAACACGAAATCTGTATGAACATCACTAGAAGTGTTATGTATTAAAAATGACTAGAAATTACAAGATCAAAATGTCGATTTCGTTCTTGCATTTCCATCCCCTTTTCATGGAGCCAAACCTTTTTATAAAGTTTACAAGCCCCAAAAATTAGGGAACATATCAATCATGAAAATCTCATGATTCTCATGCTCATCAATATTAAGAGAAAAATAGAAAGTGTTTCAAACAATTTTCCAATAAAATACAAATTCAAGTTACACCATATCCACAATCATAACCACTGAGATCCTTTGACCATCTGTAGATGATTTATGATTCTTGAAAACTGTCTTTGAAGACAACAACCATAGTCTATGGCAGTTGCGGTGTAACAAAAACTCGAGGTGTAACTACAACTCGAGATGTAATAGGAACTCGAGGTGTAACAACAAAACTTCGAACTATAACAACAGATCCTCGAAGTGTAACATCAAGTGAGAGAAACAACTGCTCATCTTTAGTCCTTAGTTGTAGGAAATACCTGAAAGAAAAATAAGTAGAAAACTTCTTCCATAATTACCTTGGTTAACCATATAAAAAAGACATCACTTCATTCAATATTTAACAAAAGATGGAAAAATAATATATTGAGAAAGGATTGCTCTTATAAATAGGGGAAATGGTAATTGGGACATAAAGTTCATAGGTTTGTAGAGAGAGAATGATAAAAAATGGGAAAAGAGGTGTCTAAGATATGCTTAAAAAATGCACCCAACATGTCCCCCCAACTTAAGCAACTGCAATTCCTCATGCAAAATCTTTAGGTACTGTTGTTGTATCGCTGTTGTAAATCTGTCAAGTTATAAGCACTGGCAGTATCTTCATCAACTCATTTGTAACCTTGATTATCCATTAGCTGATGCGTCCATGATTCCTCTTCATAATAAGACAATCAATAATGGGGCTGATATTCTTCAACCGGAGGCCAAATCAAGGGATACTTAAATCTAAGCCCTATCCAGAAGGCTCCCATTGAATTCACAATCCTGACATATTCTGGAACGCATGTAACAACAACAAAAAAATTAGGAAACCCAAAAGGGTCATACTCCTGTAGTATTACACTACTAGCCTCTATACATTTAAGGCATCCAATCAATGCTCGGCTCTTCAGCTGTGTAAAGAGGTTGAGGAAAAACCCAACAATCCTCCTCCTGTAGATGGTTGATTGTTCCCTTATATCAGGGGTACTCAGAAAATTCCTAAATTCACACCTCAATTCAGTAGCCATGCCTGGTTATGCTCTTATCCACAAGGTTGCCTTCTCTTCATTGGTGTTAGATGACTTCATGGCCAAATGCCATTCTACTTGATTTCTCATGAAATAGATGAAGGTGTGCAACTACAAGTCCCCCATGTAAGAGAAAATGTGTACAAACATATGCAGGCTAGTGTATTCACAAATCATATTATGCAGAAAAAGCTCACAAAGTAAGCTTTTATCATCAAAATCGCATGCGCGAAAAACATCTAAAATAGTCTAGGTAGAATTAACAAGATCGGTTTATTCTCATAGACAAATTTTAACTTAAACAAATAAAATCTTTCCCAAAGACAGATTGGATAGGATGGGGAAGGCCTTCTACACCCCAACAAGTTTAGGGTGAGTCCATACAACTTATTTTTATCATCTGTTAAGTTCTACAATTCTTTTTGTAACTGCTGCACTTGTTCCTCCTTTTCCTTCTCAATTTTCTTCCTTTCCCATATTTTCCACTCTTCCGTCAACTTCCTCTCATCCCACTATTCTTTGAGAGTGTTTACAAATTTTAGATTCTCCTCTAGCGAGATCACTCCCTTTTGTAAAGAGAGTGCCAGCTACTTCCATTTCTGTAATTCTGACATCAACAAAAGTTTTCTGAACACCATCCTGCTTCAGGATCTTTTGTTCTCTCAAATGCAACATCAATAGGGGGTGTAATAACAAATTGAGATTCGAGTTGTTCTGCTTCAGCAACAGGTTCTTCTGGATTAGGTCTTACTTCTTCTTCCTGAGGAACCTCTGCCTCAACTACTGGTTCTTGTGTAACAACAATATCGTCGGTAGGTTCTTGTGTTTCGTCTTCCAGGTCGATCACTGTGGGATGCTCCATTTTAGCTGTTGGTTCTTATGTAATAACATCATCGTCAACGGATTCTTGTGTATCATCTTCCTAGGGTTCAGTTTGTGATCCAAAATGGATCCTAAAACCCTCTAAGTCTTCATAAGATAAAAAACTATTGCAAAGGAAAAACAAGAAGAAATGGCCAAAAACAAAGTTATCGGAGGCTTGAACATCGACGCATAGGAGCCATCGGATCTAGCCGATCAACGGTCCAGGTCCGATTGGCATATCACAATCGGAGATGGCAAGCGGAGGCTATTGGAGGCTGCCATATGAAAGTTGCGATAGCGATCAGTGCGAGTCAACAAGGACCGTCGATCAAGCGCACAGATCGACGGCCTAGGTTAACTCGCAAAATCGCATCGGCAAAATACAAGGAGCACTTACCAAAGGCCTGGGGACTATACGATATGCGACTGTGACATATCGCATCAAAGCAATACAAAGGAGTGGGGCCCATACAAATGCAACTTACGATAGCCAGACCCAATGGGGTTATGGATTAAATTTAATAATATCTCAAGTCCGGTAAAAGAGTTTTTTTCTATGTATTTCGCATTTTCGTTAAATAAGCGAAAAACAAAGGAAATGTGAATAGAGAAATAAAACGGACCTGAAAGGGTTTATACATATAGTTTTAATGTATTTGAGTTCCGTAATGAGCGGGATTTTGGGCAGGCCTTAGGCAGTAACTGGTATTAGACAGGCTCCACCCGATCCCATCCACTGGCTGACACGTGGCTTGAGAAAACTGCCTTTTCAGGCAGGTAATCTCTGTACGCATAAGCCACCCAAAATGAATAGCAACCATTGGATCAATGATCATACAGATAAATGGCGGACATGAGATAGCGATACAAAGGCAGACCAATGGAGTTATAGTGCAAAGTTAATGATATTTCAGGTCCGATAAATGGAAGATTGGCGGAATTTCCGTGTTTTTGTGTATTTCTCTGTGTAAACAGAGAACGACTATTTTGGGGATTTCAAAGGCGCTGATGGTCCCTTCCGTTACAAAATAGGTGGCCACCATATTTGAAGATGTTACACCATGATTGGTTAATGCTTAGAGGGGATTTGAATGGAAAAAGACTGGAAGCTAGAGAACACAGAAGAGGAAACAAACAGACAGTGCCGATTGGCTTAAAAGCCACTGAATGACAGAGACTGAGGCAAGCAATGCTGAGATAGAGGGAAGATAGAGACAGAGAATGGGAGAGAGAGTCTGTGTACTGAGAGAGACTTGAGGGATTCAAGTAAACTCCTGCTATTTTGTATTTGTTGTGTTGAGACTCAAATTGAGCTCACTTTTGTAAAACTCTGCTCTTGAAGACATAATAAAGAGGTCACCAGTGAAGGCTAGACTAGGAGACATAGCCCAGGAGTTTTGGGTGAACTCCTTGATTATTTGCTATGTTATGTGTGTGTGTCTGTTATGTTTCTTTAACTGCTTCATTATCTATATTATTCGCAATCTTCTCGATCCGTTGCACTAAGTAATATAGGAAAATCTTGCACATGAGTCTGTAATACCTTAATATTAGTCTAAGATCACATTTTCAGATCAAGTGGTATCAGAGCTTTAGGTTTGCTAAGGTTAGACAAGCTTGTGTTGGATTCTTGAATGCTAACTAGGTCAAAGCTCAAACTAGGAGAAGGAGAGCTTGTTGAGGCTAATCCAGAGATTGGAAGAGTCTACTCTTAGAGGAGAATGGCTGGAGAAGTCCCATTGGAATCAGAATCTCAGTTCATGGACAGTTTTATGGCCATGCGAGCCATGGTGGAAGAGATGTATCAGGAATTTAAGAAGGGTTGAGGTGAAAGCACCTCAACACCCAAACAAGACAAAGGAGTAGAGGAACCTTCTCTAGATGCCCATCCAGAGGGCAAAGGGAAAGGGGAAGAGCCTCCTCCATCATCTCCTCCACTATCACCTCCTTCTAGCCCTGAAAAGAAAAAGAAGAAAACATCTTTGATTAAATTAGATGTAAAGTTTGATTTGCCAATTTATGATGGAGAATTAAATGCAAAAAAGCTAGATAACTGGATTAGATAGATTGATGTATATTGTAGGGTGCAGAACATTGATTCAGAAAGGAGAAAGATTCAGCTGGCTAGCCTTCACCTTGGAGGAACTACACTAGTGTGGTGGGAAGGCAGGACACAAGATGATTTGAAGAAGCATGGTAAAATTCTTTCTACCTAGAATGAATTTGTTTTTGGCATTAAAAAGCAGTTCTATCCTCTAGCTTATATGCAACAAGCAATGATGAGTTAGCAAACTCTTCGCCAATTAAAGGGCCAAAGTGTACAAAGCTATACCTAGGAATTTCAAAAAAGAGCTTTAACTCTTGGCATATCTCTAGACTCACCTGAAACTTTGTTGAAGTATATAGGTGGTCTACATAGTTTTTTGAAGCACACCATTCTCATGTTTAATCCCACTAGCCTAGATGATGTATCAGTTCAGGCTACACATCTAGAAGCTAGAGGCAAGAATGTGAACCCAGAGATTGGGGGATCATCAAAGCCCTCTACAAGCAAGAACAAGGAAAAGAAGAAGCTAAAATGGAAGGAGAGGAAGACAAACATTGTACATAAGGACAAACCTTCATGCACTCACTGCAAGAAGGATGGACATGATGATGAACATTGCTGGTCTTTGCATCCATAACTAAAACCTAAGAAGTTTGGTGGTAAGAAGAAGAAGAATGTTGCTGCTATTCAGAAAGACTTGGGGTCAGACTCAGGTGATGAAATAACGGTCACAGCCACAGGTATAAAAGGTAAAAATTCTGAAGCATCTACAAGTAATTCTACACAATCTATCGATAATGAAGATAATGAGAGGAAAATACATGAGCTTTTTCATATTAGAGTTATTTCCAAGCACCAAAATATTGATACTTTATTTGATAGTGGATCACAAGTAAACTTGATTTCTGAAACAATTGTAAAGAAGTTGGGCTTACTAACAACACCTCACAAGAAGCCATATCCATTAGGTTGGGTATGTGATAAAGAAAAGCTACAAGTGACAATACAATGTAAAATTAGGTTTTCTATTGGGTCAACATTTGTAGATGAGGTTGAGTTAGATATAGTTCCCTTGGATATATGTGGTATTGTTTTAGGAAGTCCTTACTTGTATGATAGAAAAGCCATATTCTATAGAGCTGAAAATAAGTATAAACTCACTAAAGATGGAATAGAATATATTATAAAAGCTCATAAACTAAAAAATAACTATTCTCTCATAAACTCAGGGCAGATGAAAAGAATTGTAAATTCATGCACGCAATTTTTACTAATGGTTGTAAAGGAAAAGAACCCTGATAAAACCAATGTATTTGAAGGCTGTGATGCTAAACAGAAAGTTGGTTTAGTTAAAGTTGTTTCAGAATATGATATCCTATTTCAAGAACCTAAAGGTTTGCCACCCAAAATGGAAATAGTACATGATATTCATTTGCAGCAAGATGCTCCATTGCCTAACATCAGAATATACAGGTTATACGCTTTAGAGAATGAAGAGATCAAGAAGTAGGTACATGAGCTGCTCGATAAGGGGTTCACAAGACCAAGCACATCACCATGTGGATCTCCAATCATGTTGGTGAGAAAGAAAGATGGTTCGTGGAGGATGTGCATTAATTACAGAGAACTGAATAAAATAACGATCAACATCGTTATCCTCTTCCTTGCATTGATGATATATTAGATCAGCTGAAAGAAGCAATTTACTTTTCCAAGTTGGATTTGCGTAGTGGCTATCATCAAGTTAGAGTAGCAGAACAAGATGCATCGAAGACTACTTTCAAAACAAATCAAGAGCTATATGAATGGCTGGTTATGCCTTTTGGCTTACCTAATGTTCTTGCCACTTTCATGAGAGTTATGAATGATGTACTCAGAACTTTTATTTGATGATTTTGTAATTGTATATTTAGATGACATTCTTGTTTTCATTAAAACATGGGAAGAACATTTGAAGCATGTAAAGCAGGCTTTAGATGTTTTGAAAAGAGAAAATCTTTATTAGTGAAGTTATCAAAATGTGAATTCGGCAAAACGTCTTTAAATTATTTGGGTCATATTGTAGGGGGTGGTGAATTGAAGATAGATCCCTCTAAGGTTGAAGTCATTGTGAATTGGCCTAAACCCAAATCTGCTACAAAAGTTAGGAGTTTCCTAGGAGCAACACAATATTGGAGAAAGTTTATTGCTAACTTTTCCTTGATTGCAGCTTCCTTACATGCTTTAACAGGATTGAACAAGGTGTTTCAGTGGGGAGGCAAAAAACAAAAAGCCTTCGACACCTTAAAAGAAAAAATTAGTACAACACCAGTACTAGCACTACCAGATCTTCAACGACCATTTGAGATTGAAACAGATGCCAGTGACTATGCCATGGGAGCAGTGTTGATGCAACACAGTAAACCCATATGCTATCATTCTAAGACATTTAATTTTGCAGTAGTTAATTATCCCACATATGATAAAGAATTGTATGCATTAGTACAGAGTGTGAAAAAGTAGAAACATTATCTAATGGGCAAGGAAACAATTATACATACAAATCATCAACCACTTCAATATTTGCACTCATAAACTAAATTGCAGCAATCAAGACACTATAGGTGGATTGGTTTCCTACAACAATTTCATCTTGTCATCAGATATAAGAAGGGAATAAACAATAAGGTTGTAGATATGTTATCCAGACCAATCATAAATGCATCTACTATACTTAAGCATAAATGAGTAATGCATGAAAGCTACATTGAACAATATTCTCAAAATGTAGATTTTAAATATGTATATGCAACTTTAAGTCATGGAAAACAAGTAGAATAATTGGATTATTATGTTAAGGACCAACTCTTGTATCATTTGGGAAAGTTATGCATTCCACAAACTGAAAGAGTTAACATAATCCAAGAAGCACATAATTCTCTTATATCAGGTCATTTTGGTGTAAGTAAAACAGTTGCACAACTGCAAAGGTTTTGTTATTGTCCAAGAATGGATGAAACAATTTCTAGATACATTAAAGGGTGTACTATGTGTGCTAAAACGAAGCCCAGTAATAGAAAATTAGCCTTGTACACTCCACTTCCAGTTCCTTCTCGTCCTTGGGAAAGTGTTTCCATGGACTTTGTTGGGGGATTGCCAAAGTATAGAAAAGGTCATGATTATTTATATGTTATTGTGGACAGGTTCAGCAAAATGTGTATTTTAATACCTTGTAACAAGAAAATTACAACTGAACAAATAGCGAAGTTGTTCTTTTAGCATGTCTAGATTCATTTTGGGTTACCCATTTCCATTGTATCTCATTGAGATTCCCAATTTGTTGGGAAGTTTTGGTCAAGTTTCTGGGAATTGATGGACACCAGATTGAAGAAGAGCACAACATTTCATCCACGAATAGATGGCCAAACAGAGGTGGTCAATAAGACAGTGATCCAGTTGCTCAAGGGCTATTGCAGCAAGCTTCCCAAGCTTTGGGATGAACATTTGTTTTATGTGCAACATGCTTACAACTGTGCTCAACACTCTTCTACTCAGAGATCTCTTTTTGAGACTTGTTTTGGTTTTACACCAAAGTCTCTCTTGGATTTTGTCTTTAATAAAGACATAGTAGTTGATGGACACAGTGATGTGGACAAAGAAACCAAGTTCAATGAACAGATCTAAGAAATTCACCAGGCAGTACAGGAACAGTTGGAAAGAAGCCAGCCCAAGTATAAGGCAAGGCATGACAAGCATCGAATTGAGCATAGCTTCCAAGTTGGTGATCAAGTCTGGTTGTACATGAGCAAAGAAAGAATGCAAGGTGAAGGTAAGAAGGTCAAACCAATAAGGTATGGGCCTTTCAAGATACTTGAGAAAATTGGTGAAAATTATTTTCACCTTGATTTGCCAGCTTATATGCAAATCTATTCAGTCATTAATGCAGAGAACTTGAGACTATATGAATCTTCATTGTTTGAAGATCCCAAAGAGAAAAGTCAGTTGCCTTCCATTGATGATCTGTTGCCTGGATATCTCAATGAGTTACAGGAAGACACAATTCTGGATAGGAAGGTGAGAACTACACGCAGAGGTAATGTTGAGTACCTGGAAATTGGACTCAAAGGTTCAAAACCAAGCAGTGCATGATGGATAGAGATTGGACAAGTGAGGAAGCTATATCCTCACTTGATCGATGCTTAGAAACCAACTTTTGGTGGTCCAAAAGCTTTTTCAGTGGGAAGGCGTGATCCAAAATGGATCCTAAAACCCTTTAAGTCTTCATAAGATCAAAAACTATCGCAAAGGAAAAACAAGAAGAAATGGCCAAAAACAGAGTTATCAGAGGCTTGAACAATGATGCACAGGAGCCATCGGATCTGGCCGATCAATGGTCCAGATCCAATTGGCATATCGCAGTTGGAGATGGCAAGCAGAGGCTATCGGAGGATACCATATGAAAGTTATGATAGTGATCAATGAGAGTCAATGAGGATCGTCGATCAAGCACACAGATTTATGGCCCAGGTTAACTTGCAATATCGCATCGTTAAAATACAAGGAGCACTTACCAAAGGCCTAGGGACTATGCGATATGCGATTGCAACATATCGCATCAGAGCAATACAAAGGAGCGGGGCCGGTATAAATGCGACTTGTGATAACTGGACCCAATGGGGTTATGGATGAAATTTAATAATATTTCAAGTCTGGTAAAAGGGTTTTTTCTATGTATTTCACATTTTCGTTAAATAAGCGAAAAACAAAGCAAATGCGAATGCTGCAATAAAACGGACCCAAAAGGGTTTATACATGTAGTTTTAACGTATTTGAGTTCTGTAATGAGCGGGATTTCAGGCAGGCCTTAGGCGATAAGTGGCATTGGATGGGCTTCCCCTGATTCCATCCACTGGCCGACACGTGGCTTGAGAAAACCACCTTTTCGAGCAGGTAATCTCTGTACACATAAGCCGCCCGAAATGAATAGCAACCATTGGATCAACGATCATACAGATCAATGGTGGACATGCGATAGCGATATAATGGTAGACCCGATGGAGTTATAGGGTAGAGTTAATGATATTTTAGGTCTGATACACGGTAGTTTGGTGGATTTTCCCTTGTTTTTGTGTATTTCTTCGTGTAAACAGAGAAAGACTATTTTTGGGATTTCAAAGGCGCCGATGGTCCCTTCCATTACAAAATAAGTGGCCACCATACTTGAAGACGTTACACCATGATTGGTTAATGCTTAGAGGGGATTTGAACGGATCGAGACTGGAATCCAAAGAACCCAGAAGAGGAAACAAGTAGACAGCACAGATTGGCTTAAAAGCCACTAAATGATAGATATAAAGGTAAGCAATGCTGAGACAGAGGGAAGACAGAGACAGAGAGTGAGAGAGAGAGTCTGTGTACTCAGAGAGACTTGAGGGATTCAAGTAAACTACTGTTGTTTTGTATCTGTTGTGTTGAGACTCAAATTGAGCTCACTTTTGTAAAACTCTGCTCTTGAAGACATAATAAAGAGGTCACCACTGAAGGCTGAACTAGGAGACGTAGCCCAGGAGTTTTGGGTGAACTCCTTGATTATTTACTGTGTTATGTGTGTGTGTATATTATGTTTCTTTAACTGCTTCATTGTCTATATTATTTGCAATCTTCTTGATCCATTGCACTAAGTAATATAGGCAAATCTTGCACATGAGTTTGTAATACCTTAATATTAGTCTAAGATCACATTTTCAGATCAGTTTGTGTTTCTATCAAGATGGTACTTGCAGCACAAACTTTATACCCAATTGTCTCTAAAATCTTAGCACATTCTATACATACAAAAACTGTTGTAGTTTCCACTCTCATCTTATCAACAACCTCCACCAAAGTATCCAGACCCAGGACCCTTGTTTCTACTTTACTATCCTCTAATTGATGCCTTAATTATTTCTTTTCTTTTTCTAATTCTTCAATTTTACACATCATGGTTTGGGTCTCATCCTTACCTTATACAGGAACCTCTTTAGGCTGGGCATGTTCTTCTTCATTTTGCTCCCCTGCATCCTTATGCCTGCTTGAATTCTTTCTTGATGGAGGAGGGGGCTCTAGTTGGGTGCTAAATCTGAACCTCTTCTTAGGTATCCTCCAACCTATTGGATTTTCTAGTGATCTTTTCTTGATTCTATTTCTAGAGGATTTCCCTTGCTCTTCAGTCACCCTAGCTTCCTTTGGAGCGTCAACAGAAGTTTCAGCTTGCTTCCGGCGTGAATTCCTCGTCTTTCTTCTCATAAACTCTTCCCAGCTCTGGCCTTGGCATTCTAGGGCATCCATTATGATTAATTCTATAAGGCTGTTATTGGTGATATAAGTTTCCATATGCGCAACAACCTTCACAGCAACAGACATATGCTTTAGGTTCTCCAATAGGAAATATGGAAGGTTAACCAATTTCATGTGTCGGAGATGGTTTAACAATGGGAAATGATAATTAAACACTATTGTCATCTGTCCTTCACAAGTAATTTATTTGATAATGTATAAGGTAATATCTCCCCATGGTTGAGCAAGTGATAATCAGTCAATTCCCCTGCCCTTCTTCTCCAATTGTTCCTCCCCTTGCAGAAATTCTGCCTTGAGAAAAGGATCATTGATTTTCTGGTTAAACCACCTTTTCCCTTCAGATTGCAATGCTGATACTCTAGAAATTACTTCTTAAGTGAATTCTATCTTCAACCCCCTATCCCCCGTATGATTCCTGTTCAAGTTCTTGGTAAACTCCACGACAACAGTTTCTTCTGACCGTTTTAGTCATTCAAAGAATTCGAACCATCCAGCCTCTCTAAAAATCTGGTATGCCTTTGGGAAATTCTCTAATGCTTATGCAGAATTGGTCTCATGCCTGACTGCTCCTCCTCCCATCTCTACTTCAGAATGTACCCTTTGTGCTATGTCTTCTTTCTCTTCTAAGAATTCTATGAAATGAAAATGTAGTGCTTCATTGGGATAGATATCGAGGCAATATAAGTAGGGCAGTAAAAGCAGTGATGTCAGATCAAGGGATCATACGATATGCGTTATGGTCTCATTATTAATCTAGGGTCACAGAGATTTATTTTAAATGCGATTCAAACCTATAGCACACTTGAAATAAAAAGATGATAATGATTATAGGATTGGCCAATGATTACAAGCTCTATCACTTTATTGTTTGATTTAGATTACATATTGTGAAATGATTCACCCTCCCCTGAGTTTTAATGTGACAACCGTCCTCGATCATCAGATGGAACATCCATTAATTTCCATAATAATTAAATAAATAAAAGCTATATACCTTTCAAATGACTCACCAACGGTGATGTTGGCATGATGGGCCCTGACTGAGGTTCAACATTAAGTAGCCAAGCAAATCCCTACACTACTGGCCCTTTCGGAATCAATCTGTGGAGTGCGGACTGAAGTCTCACCAGAAGCAGTATGGGGGGATGTAGGAACCAAGTTTCCACACCCTAGGATGGTCGTGATGTCAGTTATATGCCCTAACCCTTCCTTCACGCAAACCGATAAGCCCTTTAGGGCTGATCAAGTATTTCTCTTATTCGTCCTTGAAGCCTCTGCAAAAGTATCTCATCGTTCTTCACGAACCCTAAATGGATAGATTAGGCACTTGTGCAGCTCTGTAATTACTCTTACTTCTATATTTACTTAGATTCTCTTAAGTATTGGTTAATTTTAACATGCATTACGGTTATCTTCGCATAAACAGATATTCTTACTTGCATTCATCTGACAAAGTAAAAGACATAGATTCGCGCATCAATATAACATTAATTCAGAATCCCAGTATTCAACATAACATAATCACAACATTCATAACAGAAGAAAAATAACACATACACAGAGAATTCCAGAATACTTCTCTTTATTGATAATCCATACTTCCAGTACAAACTCTGACTATCTTGCACACACAACTACAGGGGTTCACGCACTCAGCTGCAGACTTCTACCCTAGGCCTCTACGCACTCAGTTGTAGAGCCTCTTCCTACGCTAAGACTCTTTGCTCTTAGCTCTCACAGACCCATACACTTACTCAGAATTCTACCAAAAACTTATCTACTTACTGAGTTGAGGCTTTTGCGATCTATATTCTTTGTAGTACTGTCTTCCGGAGTCATCGCATTCATGTTTGATTGGAATCGACGTTTTGAACCAACCTCTATGGTTCATCATCAGGATTAGATCCATGAGTGAAATAAGTCAGAACTCAATGAGGTTTAAATAAGGTTAGGGTTGGGATGGGAATGAATAATGGCCGACATGTTAGATGATGTAATTTCGCTTTATAATTGTTTATTTTCATTTTTATTATTAATTTAGTCATTGTTTATTGGTTTTTAATACATAATTTAATATCTAGTTTTGTTTTTGTTTTTGTTTTTAATTTTATAATTAGTGATTATTAACTAACCAATAATTAATTGCATAATTAATTAATTTTATTTATTTATTTTTGAAATGAATATTAGTGAAATGATATGATTGAAATGAATAATGAATATTAATGATGTGATATGGTATGATTGAAATGAATATTAATAATATGATATATATGTGAATTATATATGATATATATGAATTATTATATGATATATATGGATTATCTTAATTTTTAGTTATAATTAAAAATAAAATAGAATATAATATTATGTAATATAATATAATATAATATAATATAATATATAATGTTGCATATTAAAATCATGATTAGTGCATAGTGTCTAGTAATGATTTAAAAACTAATTTTATGGTTATGCATACTAAGTTAAATATTATTATTAATTCCAAATATGAATTTAATAATTAAATTAAATTAAATATTATTTATTTATGTATTTTTTTTGTTTTTATTTGAATTAAATGTTTGTAGACTTAATTATTTTATGCACTATTGATTCAATTAAACTAAATTTATTATATTAATTAATTGATTAATTTATTTATTTTTAATGACTTAAAATAATGATTATAGAAAGGGTTTATACTTGATGATTTAAAGGAGAAGGGTTTAATGAATTTAGGGCTTGTGTCATAATGAGGAAGATCGTGGAGGTCCAGTCGAGGGATGAGAAGGCAGGGACATTTTTAGGAGAATGAAGGATTAGAGGTAAGAGTCGGGATCCAATTGTCACTAATTTTCCAACCATCATCGTGGTTGAGGTTATTAGGGTGTTTACCTATTTCGATGGCTTCTTTGAATTTCCTATGGTGATAATGGTCAATTTTGGCCACAACACATGAGTTTTCAATGCAAATATGATGATTCATTTTATTGGAGTGCTTCGCTAAAGTTGAGGTTTTGGAGCGGTTATGCTTGATGTCAGCTGCATGTTCTTGAATCCTGGTTTAGATTGATCTACCGGTCTTACTAATGTAGGTTTTTCCACAAGAACAAGGGACCAAATAAACCCCTTTGTGGCATTTGGGGTCAATGGGATCTTTAACAGATTTTAGGCATCTGCTAATGGTGCTCATAGGTGTTGAGCCTCAAAATTACTCTTTCCCTAGCAACTCTTCTCATTCCTTTTCTTTGTTTTTCCATAAGAAAGATGCATTCTCATCACTAATAACTGGTATATACTGTCTTGAGGAGGACAGTTAGTGATTTACATATTATGCTTTTTATGTTTTGATGTTTGAATAATGTTTTGTATATTAGCTACGGAATATAGCCTATTCCGCAGCTAACCGGCTGTTTTGCAGCTACTTCCATGATCTAACAGGTTCTGGGTGTCAGAAGGAGAAACTAGCCACATGGGCAGCTTTGAAATCATCATGACATGGACCTTGTCCTATTCATTCAGCCTAGGTCGACAAAGAAGATGGCATAAGACTACGGTCAATGGATAAGTCAAATGCAAAGAGACCAAGGGTAATAGGACTCTGTTTCATTGTTAATTAATACATTTCACAGTGATGGGAAGCATTATCCAGAGCAACTACCTATACCTACCGACTCCAACAGGCACCTGTATAAATGAATTCAATAGTGACCATGTATTGGATTTATTTCTCCAACAGCCAAGGAATAAATTCCGCATATCTTTCTTCTATGTGTTTGGTTGTAGCATGCTTTTCTCCACAAACAACTATATGATTTTTTTATAAATACCTGTGTAAAGGACCAAAGAAGTTAGCAGTAATAGTAATAGTTTTTATGTGAAATCGAAGTTCCAGACTCTGTAATTTTTGGATGTTTTGTGTCCCTATTTTAATATGAGAAGACCGTATGTTTTTATGAACATATGAAGGAGTTTTCTTGGAGTTGATTGAGCAAGTGTAGCCTAATCAGTTGCAGAGGGCCCCTGCACTGAAGAGGTTTTATTTTATTTATTTGTCTTCTTCTTATTAACTGTAAATTCATCATTTTCTTTCTGAAACAGTGTTTATAATCATTTTCCTTACTAATAGTGTTTATAATTTGGAGCAGTTTCCATTAGCTTGATTTGTTTTTAGTTCTTATCAATAGTTTAGAAGATAGAACTCAATAGTGTAATCTTGTTTCTTCAATAAAAAACTAACCTTGTTTCAGGATGAGAGTAGGATTGAAGAATTATAAGGATACATTGTTGGATAGTTTACTTCATTTACTATTTTGCTAGTTTAAATTATCAGTTAAACTGATCAGTGTCATTTACTATCTTTTCCGTTTCTTTTTTAGTTCAAAATACTAACTCATGGTGTTAATGAAAGTTTATGGAAAACCCTTCAAGTTGATAATTCATCCTTAACTAAGTTGTTGAACATTTCATCTATGCAATGAGTTATTTCTGCATCTCTGTATTTTATTTCTCTTAGATTAATGAAGTATAGAATTACTCAAATGTCATCCCAAGGAGACTTTCTCCCAAAATTGAGAGGCAGAGTAACCAAGTATTTCATTTAGTTTTATTTTTTTAATTAGTTAGACATCAATTGCAAATTTCACTTTCAGTTTTTAATTCATGATTTGGAAATAATGGTAGAATAAGAATAGAAAATTTGTTTTCATTTCTTTCTTAGCTTTGTTTCCATATCTTTCTTAGCTTTATTTTCATTTTTAAACTTTGAGCAGTCTTTAAGAGAGTTAGATTTAGTTTTGATAATTTACATTGTAAATCATTAGGAATTAAAAGACTAAAAACCCCCAAAACAACATAAAACATAAAAAGAATGAAGTAAGAAGGGTTAGCTAGAACAAACAGTGCACTACACTTCATCAGTTTACGATACCCGAATTGATAATTTATGTAGAGAAATTTAGGACACTAAATTGACCAAACATTTTGGCGCCATTGCCAAGGAAGTGTAACTAGGTAGCTTTATCTCTTACATTAAAAAAAACATGACATGCATAGAGAAAGAGACTCTAGGGGTAGATTTATAGCTAGGGGCAGAAGTTCAATTCCTACAACACCACCTACTCCACCAAGAACAAGAAAAGACATACCTCCATCCAAAACTCATACTCCCAGCCATATAACTCCTGGAATTCTAGGGGCAAAAATCCAATCAAAATAATCTCCTACTTCATCTACCAAGTTGGTCCTAGAGGAGAAAAAGCTCAAATCTCCAACAGTAGGAATATCCTTTTTCACCTCCATATGGGAGAAAATCTTAGTTGAAGAATTAGGAATACCTGGTGAGGAAGAAGAAGTAGAACCTCTCTCCCATATTCCATTAATAGAAGAATGAGAGGAGGAGGAAGTAACCTTGTAGGTTGAACCCTATATTGACTCTTAAGAAACTATAATGGCAGAAGAAGAAAAAGATGGAGAATTCTCACTATTTGGAGGAGGGGGTAGAGGAAATAATGGAGGAGGTAGAGGAAATAATGGAGGAGGCAGAGGAAATAGGGAAATAGTTAATTCTTTTGGATTCCCTATAGTGGATGAAGAAACAAATGTCACAATGAAAAACATCTCACTTTTTGTCCTCCCAAACTTCCATGGGTTAAAAAGTGAGGATCCTAAAACATTCTTATTTGAGTTTGAAGTCTTGTGCAGAACCTATGATTATCTAGAAGACTCTCAAAAACTTAAGTTTTTCCCTTCAACACTGAAAGGAGTTTCTTTGAAGTGGTTCATGGGGTTAGTCACTCACTCCACTAGAACATGGAATGCCATGAAGAAAATATTTTTGGATAGATGTTTGGATTATTGCATGCTGACCAATCACAAAGATGAAGTGTTAAAAATGATGCAAAGAGAGGATGAAAAATTAGAGGATTTGATTGAGAGATTCAACTATAATTTGAAAAGAGAAAAGATGAACAATTTAGATGAAGATACCTTGAAAGCTCTTTTATTAAAAGCCATTAGAGATGAGTGGATAGATATCCTTAACATGATGGGGAAGGGAGATATCTCTCAACTCCCTTAAAATGATATAGGAGAATTATGTGTTCATCTCTCAAGAGGGAAATCTAAAACTGGGAAAGGTCCAAGAGATACTTCTCTTGTTAGAGTAAACAAATCTGGAACTGGATCTATAAGTAGGGAAAAATTGGTAATATGCTCGATGAATTTAAAACTGACATTCTAGGGAGTCTTAGTGAGAAATTAGACACCGTTAAATTACAAAACAAGTAGAAAACTGAGGCCGATGCTTTAGCCATTTTTTGTCCAAAATGCAGAAAAAAAACATGCTCTAAGAGAATATTCTTTGGATTCAAAAGTTGTAGAAACTTGTATGATTTTCTCAGAAAGCCATGAGACCAAGGGTTGTCCTTCAATTCTAGGTCTTAAGGCTGTCTTTCAAGAAGAAAAGGTCCCAAATTCTACAGAACCTCTTTGTTTTGTTGCTAGAAGACCTTGGCAGGGGCCACAAAATTAGGGATTTAACAATCAAATGTATCTTCAGCCCCCACCAAATTGGAATTCTTGGCAGCAACCTTGGCCTCAACCTCAATCTCAATCTCAATCTCAATCTCAATCTCAACTGTGGGCACAAGGAGTACAAAATCCTTATGGGAGATTTTCTCAATATTACCAGTATCCTCCATCATATTAGAATTATCCTCCCCCAAAAATTCCACAACAAAATTAGCAGCCACAACTTCAAAATTAGAACCCTCAACTTTCATTACCATTTCCATAACAAAACCAAAGTCCTCAACTATTATTTCCATTTCAGCAGAAACCAAATCAGCTACCTGCCCAACCATTACCAAACCCCAACAATAAAAATCCTCAGAATGCTTACATGGTAGAAGGACAACAATTTCCAACTTATATGATCACTCCTCTAGATCTTAATGATGTTCAACTGAGATCTGGTAGGATATTAGAAAAGGAAAGACCTTCTGTAGTTATTCAGGAACAAGACAATTCTGAGGAAGATTCTCTAAAGGTCAATAAAAGTTTTGAGGGAACATCTCTCCAAAACCAAAACATTGAAAAATAAAAACAAAAAGAATCAGTGAACACAACTCCTATCATTGAGCAACCAACATCTACTTCTACACCTCCTTTTCCTGAAAGATTACAAATTGATAGAGGAGTAGAAAAGCATATTATGTTGCCCAATTATGATTTTCTAGATGAATTGAAGAATGTCTGTATCAAAATCCCTTTACTACAAGCCACTGAATAAATTCCAATTCTAGCCAAAACAATAAAGGAGTTGAACATAAGGAAACCAGGAAGAAAAATAAAGGAAACAAAAAGAATTTACCTGGTAGCCTGAAAAATAGCAGACATAATGATGGGAAAGATTGCCATACAAAATTATGTGGATGTAGGAAGTCCAGTTGTGAAAACACATATCAATGGAGTTGAAATTCCAAACACATTGATTGACTTAGAGGCAACAATAAACATCATGAAAAAACAAACTATGGAGCAGCTCAAGCTTCCTAATCTTCTTTACACACCTACCTTACTGCAACTAGCAGATAGATCAGTAATCAAACCAGATGGTGTGTTAGAAGATATTTCAGTATCCTTAGATTCTTGGGAATATCTTGTTGATTTCATGATCTTAACTCCCAAGAAAAATCTAGGAGGACATCCACTCATATTAGGAAGACCTTGGCTGGCCACAACTGATGATTTTATTTGCTATAGATCTGGTGACATGTATATTTCTGTTGGCAATTCAACAAAAAAAATTACTCTATATCCTCCAGCAATAGAAATCATAAAAATAGATGAAAAAGAATGGACTGATAATGAAGATGATATTCAGCCTCTCTTTACTATTTCATATATTAGTGAAGATAGTCAAATTTTAAATACATTGGAAAATTTTGAATCATCTTCAGAATATGACCATGAGAAATTTCAAGAAAAATCTAATGTTGAATATTTGTCATGTAGGAAGATGTCTCTATATTGTATGGAAGAGTTTGGTAGCTCTACAATTGAAATTTTTCCAGGTAGGACATTGAACATAAACAAAAACTTGGAGAAACTACAGTAAGAAGAGATAACCAAAACATTACAAAAACTTTCCGTTGCATTTGCATGGGAATGCACCGACCTGAAAGGGATTGATCCTAAGACTTGTATCCATCACATCTATATTGAGGAAAATTTTAGACCTATCAGACAACCGTAGAGAAGGATGAATCCAAATCGTAGAGAGATTGTGAAAGAAGAGCTCCAAAAATTACTGAATGTAAACTTCATTTACCCAATTTTAGATAGCCAATGGGTTTCTTCTTTGGTAATTGTGCCTAAAAAGAATGGTAAATGGAGGGTGTGCATTGATTACCGAGAATTAAATAAAGAAACCCTTAAATATCATTTTCCTTTGCCTTTTATAGATCAAGTGTTAGATACATTAGCAGGTAAGAAGTATTTCTCATTCTTGGATGGTTTTAGTGGTTATAATCAAATTCAGGTAGCACCTGAATATTAGGATAAAACCACATTTACTTGTCCATGGGGAACATATGTCGACTGAGTACTTTTGGGTTATGTAATGCGCCTACAACATTCCAAAGAGCAGTACTAGGAATTTTTTCTGATCTAATACATGATTTTGTAGAGGTATATATGGATGATTTTACAGTATATGGGAATACATTTGAAGAAGCTTTGGAAAATTTGGAAAAAGTTCTTAAAAGATGTAAAGAAGCAAACTTTTCACTAAGCCATGAAAAATGTTTTATGATGTTTACAGAAGGTATTGTTTTAGGACATCACATTTCAGGAGATGGGATTAAAGTTGACAAATCTAAACTTGAAGTCATCTCTAAATTATCAATTCCAAATTGCCAAAAGAATGTTATAAGTTTTCTAGGATTTACAGGATACTATAGAAGGTTTATAAAAAATTTCACTAAAATATCATCCCCACTCTTCAAATTTCGTACAAACATTGTGAATTCAATTGGAATTCTAATTCCTAGTTGGCATTTGAAACTTTAAAAACAAAAATTTTTGAAGCACCCATTTTAAGAGGTCCAAATTGGAAACTCCCTTTCCATATTTCAACAGATGCTTCAGATACAACTCTGGGAGCTATATTCGGACAAAAAGTTTTGATTCCTTATGTCATTTACTATACAAGTAAGACTTTGACTCCCACTGAGTTAAATTATACTATGACTGAAAAGGAATTTTTAGCTGTTGTTCATGTAATTAACAAGTTCAGACACTATATAACAGGCTATGAAACCTTTGTTCATACAGATCACTCTGCAATTAGATATTTAATGAATAAACCTATTACTAATGGCAGAGTTACAAGATGGATTTTACTTTTGAAAGAATTCAATATTATTGTGCTAGATAGATCTGGAAAACAAAACACAGTTGCTGATTTCTTGTCCAAGATTCAGAATATCAAAGAAGATTCTCCGGTTGAAGATAAGTTTCTTGATGAATATATTTTTGCAGTAACTATTCAAACTCCTTGGTTTGCAGATATTGCTAACTATTTAGTCACAGGAAAGTTACCTTCACATTTGTTTCCTAGAGAGAAAAGAAAAATTATTCAGGAAAGTGAAACATATTCATGGATCACTAACGAATTGTATAAAACAGGCCTAGATCTTATGATCAGAAGGTGTGTCAGGGAAGATGAAATGCCCGAGATTCTTAAGGCATGTCATGATGAGTCGTGTGGTGGACACTTTGCTGACAAGAGGACAACCTATAAAATCCTTTCTTTAGGATATCATTGGCCATCCATTTTCAAAGATGCTAAAGAATATGCCAGGAGATGTGACATCTGCCAAAGGGTAGGGAAACCTACTCCTTCAAATGAAAAGCCATTAAAAATTCAGGTACTCATTGAACCTTTTGAAAAATGGGCCTTAGATTTTGTTGGGCCAATTAATTTTCCATCTAGGCAAAAGAAGTATATATTGGTATGCACTAATTATGTCACTAAATGGGTAGAAGCCAAAGAATTACCTTTTGAAAATGAAAAACCTGTAGTTAATTTTCTTTTTGAGGACATCTTTACTCATTTTGCTGTTCCAAGAGAAATTGTGACGGATCAGGGATCTCAATTTACATCTAACTTGGTGGAAGGGCTTGTGGAAGATTACAAGATCAAACATAGGAAATCTACTCCTTATCATCCTCAAGCAAATGATCAAGTGGAATCTACAAATAAAGTGATTGAAACAATCTTCACAAAGATTGTGTATCTACATAGAAGAGATTGGGCAGAAAGCCTTCCTGAAGCTTTATGTGTCTATAGAACTACATGGAGGAATACAACGAGACATACACCCTATGAACTTGTTTATGGGAAACAAGTCCTGTTCCCTATAGAGTTCCAAATCAGAACTTTCAAGATGGTAGTCCAACTGGGACTAGATTTATCAGAGGCACAAAAGCATAGGTTGGAGCAATTAAATGAACTTGATGAAATCAGGCAAGAGGCAGTCCAAAGGACTAGTATAGTCCAACAACAGAGGGCTAAATGGCATGACAAATATATCAAAGACAAGAGGTTTCAAGTGGGAGATTGGGCACTATTATTTGATTCAAAGTTCAAGGATTTTCAAGGGAAGTTTCAAACTCATTGGCTTGGGCCATATGAGATTGAAAAAGTCTTTAGTAATGGAGCACTAAGGATAAGAACAATAGATGAAGGTAAAACTACTCTTCTCGTGAATGGTCATAGATTAAAGATATATCAAAAACCAATTTCAAAAGAGGAGTTCATTAAGATTTTCCAAGACAATTCTGAAATGAAGCTAGTGAAGAAGAATTCTTCTTTTCCACTAACATAGTCTTTATTTTTCCTAAAAAAAAAAAAAAGTAAAAAATAAATAAATTGTATAAGGTTGAAAACCAATCATTGATTGGCATACTTATACAGAAAATATAGAGTGAAAATCAGAGGTTTCTGACACCCTATATTTTCCATTTTCTTTCTATAATAAGTAGTGACAAAAAGCTATAGTCACTCTACAGTTTAGATTCTGCAAATTCATCATCTCATCTCACCTCACTCAGTTTTATTTTTGTAGTTTCACTTCATCTCATTCTCATATTCCATCAATAAATTTTTCAGTTTTCCTTTTACGGCTTTCATTCCATTTTCATTTCATTTATCATCTTGTCTTACATCTCATTTCATTTCACTCACATAGCCACTTCCATTTCATTCATGATCCATAAGCCATATTTCACTTTCTTTTTCACATTCTGCAGCTAATTGTGTTCTGTAGCTAATCTGATTCTGCAGCTACAATTTGTTTATCTGTTAAGGCACAAGTGTACAACTCATAATAAAATCATGTATGCAGGGAATTGAAAGAAAAATCAAATTTTGAAGACCAACCATGCTCAAAGTACCCGTGGATCAACATAAAAAAAATAGCAAGTGAAAGGTAAAGGTTCCAAAGGTAAATGCAAAGATTTATTTCAAAAAGCAATTTGAAAACATAAGTTTGTATGGTATGTATAATCACATGTGTCCTTAATCAACTATCATTTGATTTGACCGCCACTACATCTCCGCCATATCTTCCATCTTTAATGACAAACAGTCTCAATGATTCTTTCATAACAAATGTCCGCTTCAAACTCCATAACCTATACTTAAACAGTCCTCCGTAAGTCCACCTGTTAACGGTCAAGATGATGATGTGACCTACCTATCTATGACTCTCTAAACCGTTACTGTCTATTTATTACATGCAAACTCTTAAGTTTATCTCTCCTATAACACGCAGTCATTTCATATACACAGTCTTTCCATTTTCTATATACACAGTCACTCCATTTTTCATATACACACAGTGTTTCCATTTTCATATATACGCAGTCATTCCATTTTCTATATACACAGTCATTCCATTTTTCATATACACACAGTCTTTCCATTTTCATATATACGCAGTCATTCCATTTCCATACACACAGTCATTCCATTTCTTAATAGCACTCATTCTATAGACAGTAAGAGTAATTTTGAAGGTTAACCGAAAATAGGGGATATGGGGCTTATTTTCAGGATAGAGCCCGTAGGGGCAAAGTATATGGAGGGGTATCCTTAGCTTAAAGGGATGCTACAGAAGGCTGGATGGTTAAATTTTATTGAGAAATTTTACAGCTACCATAAGGAAATTACCAAGTCTTTTGCAAGGTCATTTGATGGCACAGAAGTAGAGATAGGAGATATTAAATTTGCAGTCACAGAATCCTTCATAGAAGAAGCAACAGTGCTGCCGAGACAAGGAGAAAGATGGTTTAAAAACAAGGAATTTCATGGTAAATCTTGGAAGGTGATCCTCAGAAACCTAGGTATGGATGTTACAATATTTAGAAAGGGAATTCCTATTTTAGCACTCAAGAACAAATGGGGTGATATGTTGTTGATATTGCAAAAATTCATTACATGTGAAGGAAGATTTGGGTCTATGTATGTTTACCATATATGCTTATTAATTAATTTCTTAGAAAATGGAACCATCAATCTTACCTTCTTCCTTCTAGACAGTCTAAGAAGAATGGCTACAAATGTCCAAAAGAAAATTGAATCCATAGAAACAACTATGTATCATCATGGATTAGTGAAGATACTAGTTGAATTCCATTTGAAAAGTATAGGGGATACCTAGGAATATTTCTTGGTAAGAACAATTTTCCAGGATGCTCTAGTGTCACCTGAGGAGAGTCATGTTAAGAAAAGTAGGAGGATAAAAATCAACATTAACATTTAAAACAAATCTGGAACCTCCTCACAAAAGAATGATGCAAAGAAAGCTTCTAAACCAGAGGTTAGAAAGCAAACTAAACAGAAAGGAAAAATGAAAGAGAGAGCTAAAGAAGTCAATGAAGGCATTCTTGAACCTTCATCACCACAAGAAGATAAACAGTTACTCTCTGAAAGACTAACCAAGATTAGGGAGCAAATCAAGAAAAAGAAGGAGATGAGGAAGAGGAAGGACACAAGAGAAGAAACCATAAGCTTCCAAAACCTGAGAAGGAGCTCTATACTCCGAGGTAAGGTGAGGAAGGTAACATCAAAAGGTGTCGAGTTCATAAACTTAGAGGAAGAAACCCCAGTTCAATCTCCTGATAGTATTTCACCTGAACACATTCCACAAAACTCCCCTCAACATAATTTTGAAGGCAGTCCAAGGAGAGCTTCTCCCAGCATAGATCTAGTATAGCAGCAAATTTATGATTACATAAAATCACTAGAAAAGATAAGTGCCTCAATGGATACAGGATCCTCAGCCAATCCAGAAAAACCTATCAATCCACAAGAACCTCTGACTGACTCTCTCAAATAGGAAATCTATGAGTTAGAGATATTGAACAGGAATATCAAGAAAGAAAATGAAACCTTGAAGGAACAAAGCAAACTAGATAAAGCCATTCATGACAATACAATATTGCACCTAGGGCTATGGTACAAGAAGAATAGGAAGTTGAAGAGGAAAAATAGGAATTTGAGCAGAACACTTATCAACCTCAAATACAGACTTCTTATGAAGAAGCCTAGGATGGTAGTCAGTGCAAGGAGAAGTAAGAAAAGGAAGTTGGATGTGCTGGCAGAAGTGTCAGAACATATGCAATAGAAGAAATAAGTTCACATTTTTTAAAATTACATGGGTACATGCAATGATTTTGCAGTGGGGGTATGTTGAGCCTCAAAATTACTCTTTCCCTAGCAACTCTTCTCATTCCTTTTCTTTGTTTTTCCATAAGAAAGATGCATTCTCATCACTAATAACTGGTATATACTGTCTTGAGGAGGACATTTAGTGATTTACATATTATGCTTTTTATGTTTTGCTGTTTGAATAAATTTTTGTATATTAGCTACAGAACGTGGCTTATTCTGCAGCTAACCGCCTGTTCCGCATCTACTTCCATGCTCTAACAGGTTCCAGGTGTCAGAAGGAGAAACTAGCCACATGGACAGCTTTGAAATCATCATGACATGGACCCTGTCCTATTCATTCAGCCCAGGTCGACAAAGAAGATGGCATAAGACTACGGTTAATGGATAAGTCAAATGCAAAGAGACTGAGGGTAACAGGAATCTATTTTGTGGTTAGTTAATACATTTCATAGTGACGGGAAGCATTATCCAGAGCAACTACCTGTACCTACAGACTCCAACAGCCACCTGTACAAATGAATCCAATAGCCACCATGTCTTGGATTTATTTCTCCAGTAGCCGATGAAGAAATTAAGTGTATCTGTCTTCTACGTGTTTGGCTGTAGCATGCTTTTCTCCACAAATAGTTACATGATTTTTTTATAAATACCTGTGTAAAGGACCGAAGAAGTTAGCAGTAATAGTAATAGTTTTTATGTGAGATCGAAGTTCCAGACTCTGCAATTTTTGGGCGTTTTGTGTCCCTGTTTTAATATGAGAAGACCGTATATTTTTATGAACATCTGAAGGAGTTTTCTTGGAGTTGATTGAGCAAGCGTAGCCTAATCAGTTGCAGAGGGCCCCTACACTAAAGAGGTTTTATTTTATTTATTTGTCTTCTTCTTGTTAACTATGAATTCATCATTTTCATTCTGAAACAGTGTTTATAATCATTTTTCTTAGTAACAACACGTTTATAATTTAGAGCAGTTTCCATTAGCTTGATTTCTTTTTAGTTCTTATCAGTAGTTTAGAAGATAGAACTCAATAGTGTAATCTTGTTTCTTCAATCAAAAACTAACCTTGTTTTACGATGAGAGTATGATTGAAGAATTATAAGGATACATTGTTGGATAGTTTACTTAATTTACTATTTTGCTAGTTTAAATTCTCAGTTAAACTGATTAGTGTCATTTACTGTCCTTACCATTTCATTTTTAATTTAAAATACTAACTCATGGTGTCAATGAATGTTTATGGAAAACCCTTCAAGTTGATAATTCATCCTTAACTAAGTGGCTGAACATTTCATGTATGCAATGAGTTATTTCTGCATCTTTGTATTTGCTTTCTCTTAGATTAATGAAGTACAGAATTACTCAAATGTCATCCCAAGGAGACTTTCTCCCAAAATTGAGAGGTAGAGTAACCAAGTATTTCATTTAGTTTTATTTTTGTAATTAGTTAGACATCAAGTGCAAATTTCACTTTCAGTTTTTAATTCATGATTTGGAAATAATGGTAAAATAAGAATAAAAACTTTGTTTTCATTTCTTTCTTAGCTTTGTTTCCATATATTTCTTAGCTCTATTTTCATTTTTAAACTTTGAGCAGTCTTTAAGAGAGTTAGATTTAGTTTTGATAATTTACATTGTAGATCATTAGGAATTAAAAGACTAAAACCCCCAAAACAACATAAAACATAAAAACAACAAGGTAAGAAGGGTTAGCTAGCACAAATAGTGCACTACACTTCATTAGTTTATGATACTCAGATTGATAATTTATGTAGAGAAATTTAGGACACTAAATTGACCAAACAATAGACTTGAAGGTGGTTTTTATGTTGTTCTTCTTTAAAATATATGAGATTTTATCCGTGGTGCCCAATATGTAGGGGAGGTTTACCTTACCAGCATACTCATCCATAGGTTGTTTGTTTTTAGGGTTCTCAGCTTTCTTGAAAGCTTTGATTCCTTGGTGTCTTCTATATCCATTCTTTTCAAAAACATCCATAAGATGGTTCTTCTCTTGTTCAAAATGATCTTGATCCGAAATGTGAACAACCCTGGTAGCCAGAGTGTTGAGAACCCCTAGTTTTTGAGCAGGATGATGGTGTGAGCTGGCATGAAGGTAATGCTCTATGTGGGTTTTCTTATGATAGACTTGGTGAGATATTGTGCCATCTTGGTTTCTTTTGATAAGGATGTCAAGAAAGGGAAGGCTCCCATTCTCTTCCATTTCCATAGTGAATTGGATAGAACTAGATTGATTGTTGAGGTGTTTTAGGAAATTGTCTAGTTTTTCTTTACCATGAGGCCAAATAATATAGGTGTCATCGACAAATATTTTCCAGAGTTTAGGTTTTAGTGGTGAAGAGTCAATGGATTTAGTCTCGAAATGTTCCATAAACAGATTGGCAATGATGGGAGACAAAGGTGATCCCATAGCCACACCGCAGGTTTGCTCATATATATCATCTTTATAACTGAAAAAGGTTGATCTCAGGCAAACTTCTACTAATTTGGTTGTGTCAGGATCAATGAATTTTTGGATTACCTCCATGGCTTCACCTATGGGAATATTAGTATAAAGTGATTTCACATCAAAACTCACCAAGATGTCCTTTTGGTCAAGTTTTATTTGTTTGATTTCATTGATGAAGTGATTGGAATATTTGACAAAGGAACTGGTATTCCCTACAAAGGGTTTAAGTTTTTTAGCAAGATATTTGGCTGCCTTAGACTCTTCTAAGATTCCCTTTTTATACAATCCCATGGTCTGCAGACCAAGGGAGGTTCTCATCAAGCCGACACAACTATCTAAACTAAGGGAGGAAACCCTTTTTGACTGCTTACATCTTCGCGCTCCGCGGCCACAAAATGTGGAGACTTTACATTCTTTACACAAAACTTGGGCCTTTAGCCCCAAAACACGAGCTTTGAACCCCAAAATTGACCCTAGGTGACCCGTTCCCAACATGCCCCAAACACAAATATGGTGACTCGCCCTCGAGTCACTCTGCTGGCATGGAGATCTTGTCGCGAAGACCACCCAGCTACACTTGTACCACTGCGACTTTGGTAGTGCACTGTGTTCCCGCCTGGCTCACCTGCTTGGCCAACTGCTCCATCACTGGCTCTACGCTGTCTGCTTGTATTTTCTACTGTGTCGCCTACAGAATGGCTAATTTTCCTTCAATGGATGCAATGAGTACATAGGCCTCCTTTAGCTCAAGCCCTAATCTGGCCTTCAGTACTGTATCCTTGCACTGAGCTACATCCACCTATTCATTTGGCACCTTTGCTTCTTGTAGTTTTGCTAACCTTTGTGTAAGGGTGAATGTGCATGTCATTCCTTTAACCTCATCATATCTCTATTGCAGCTCTCGTGCCTCTATTTCCAGTCTCTTCACAGTGGTATCCTCCTGTAAGTTGGTGATTACTTCTAGCGATTGCTCGAAAAGTGCAATGCACTCCTTCACGATGGCATCTATAGCTACTACGGCGTCTTTGACAGCAGCCTTACACTGTTCCTTCACCTCTGGCGGAGTCGAGGGCTGGGCCTGCAACTCAAGTTCTATAATCTTAAGGTTCCGATCAAACTAAATCTTAGCTAGCTCTGTTCATGCTTCGAGCACTTCAGCAACGAGCTTTTGAATTCTCACATCCACTGACGCATCTTTAGGAATATCTAGCTCTGGAATAGTCCTACATGCCTCAGCCACTACTTTGGTCATGTGCTCATTCTTGTCTGTGATGGCCTTAAGAATTTCAAGGGTAGAATTCTTCTGTGCAACCATCTGAGCACTGTTCATCCTCTGCTCACTGATAACATTTAGTGCGCATTATTCTCAAGCCCAAAGTTCCACAATTACACCATCCTTCAGAGTGTGAAGGGCTTCACTAGGAAGTGCGGCCAAGTTTAGCCCAACCCCTTGAGGGCACTCACAGTGGCCTTGTCAGCTTCTGCTTCTGTGGTCAGTGCTCCATCCAGTAGTGCTATTTCCTGGGGATCTAGTGTGTGCACCATCCCTCCTGCTTCTAAAGCACCAGGCACCAAACTAGTTGACATCACGCTACTCCACCCCACACTAGCCTGTACCTATGATGCCTAGATCTACAACTCACACAGACTTGTTTGAATGGAACCGAAAGCTTATTTCTGCTGCTCCTCAAATTGTTGCAGCAGTTCCATGGTCGCATCTCCAATGTCGTTCAAATCACCCTTTGTCAAGGTGACTGGGTTGAGGGACGTTTTGTTGGCCTTGGACTTCTTCCACAACCCTACTTTCTCTTGATCCCTATTGCACTTAACCCGGAATAGAGTAGTCTTCGGGTCTGCTCCTCCTTGGTTGGATCGCTGCTCTTCCTCTTCTGTCTCCAGGGAAGGATATTTTTGACTCCTGTCGGAGTCACGCTCCTCCTCTTCTTCCTACCCTTCTGTCTGCTTTTTGGCAGCGCGCTCCACTTTGGCTTTATCCTCAGCCTCTTTCTTCCTCTTCTCAGCCAATTGTTCCATCTTTAGTCTGGCCTCTTCCTTCTTATGCTTCACTGCAGACTTGATAGACCCAGCTGTCAAGTTTGAGGCTGTGCGCCACTCTAATGGCCAATGTTCGAGGACCCATATTGATTTCTTCAATGTATTCTTCAGGTTACAGGTCAACTACCTTTCCCTTCTCCTGTGTGGTGGGTTTTTCCTTCTGCGGGTGTTTTCTGGGTGATGCTCGCACCGGTGGTGTCGCTTTTTGCTTATCTTTCTTAGTTTTCAGACCCTGTTTGGTTAGCCTAGGCCTCGGCTTGGGCGACCTCGATGATTTGGGTACCTCTGCAAGTACTTCGAAATTTTCTATCTCCGAGGTAGCTTCCTCCGCTGCCATTTCTACGTCTAGGGTAGCTCCCTCAGCTACCATTGCTTCTCAACACTCACGTTTCTGCAGGTGCCGACATGATACTAGACAACAACTCCTACATCTCCTTTGGCAACTTCTCAAACACTGAACTCACTATCAAAGCTTCCAAGTACTCACGGTTCATACGCGCTTGAGAGCTCAACACCTCAATTCTCAAAATTCCACCTGTAATTTATAGGAATTTTCGAATTGAAACCCGACCGTTCCCCCCAAAATTCATTCATAAATGTTGAATTGGCAGTAGATTTTCAAATTTCGTGCCCTTAAATTCCGACTTAAATGCCAACCCCTACTCCATTTAGACATTTTCCCATTGTCAAGTCATGAATAGTGACCATAACAGTCACTTTCTGGCTTCCCTGCACGGTCCCTTCTTCCATAGCGCGGCTCCCCACCTGTTTTTGCTGACATTGTGACATTCCTTCGTTTCACAAAGTTGCCCATTCGTGTAGCTCCACAACCTGGGCAGTGTAGTTTATAGTCCTGTGCTTCCTTTAAGTTGCCTAGAGCACTAAGACTGTGCTTCCATTAGGTAGTCATCTAGCCGGAATGCCTGTGTATGGCTTCAATCAGCTACCATTCACCTTCCCTGGGAATGGCTCTCCATTCAACTTTATCAACTAAACTTCTCCACTATCATTAATCTCCTTGATGAAATAGGGCACCACCCAATGCATCTGAAATTTCCCTGGAAAATTATCAAACTTGCTACCATATAATAGAACTAAATCATTTACCTTGAAGGTGTGCAGTTTGATGTGCCGATCGTGCCCTGCCTTTTCACGCTCCTTTTGAACTTGTTGATGGAATCCAACTAGAAATATATCCTATTCAAGCTCTGTTAGCTGCGTGAGCCTCTCCTCCAGGGCTCCCCAATCTACCATTCCTGTGAATGCTGCTATGCGTAGACTAGGTACAATGTACTCCATCTGAATCAAAACTTCCACCCCATAAACCAGTCTGAACGACATTTCTCCAATCAAATTCTTGCAAATTGTTTTATAAGCCCATAACAGCACGGGTACGTGCACATCACAGTCATTTTTTTGAGCATTGCAAACCTTTGTTACCGTGCTCTCCAATATTTTGTTAAACGCTTCCACCGTCCCATTAGCCTATGGATGATATGGCATGCTCTTATGATGGTAAACCTAAAATTCCTTCGTCATCGTACTGATCGTCTCATTAAGAAAATCCGTATTGTGATCGTTCATTAAAATTTTTGGACTGCCAAACCTTGTCAGCACGTACTCAAAGATGAATTTTGCTTCTGTCGCACTTGTACAGTCCTTCACATGCTGTGCCTCTGGCCATTTGGTTAAGTACTCAGTTGCAGTGATGATGTACCATGCACCCGTCTTCTTTCTTGGAGGCAGAATTGGTCCCACAAAGTCAATCTCCCACTTCTTGAAGGGTTGTAATGATATCTGTGGATTCAGTGGCAGATCATCCTTGGGCAAGGGTCTACCAGTCCTTTACCATGCATCACACGTTGTATAATATGCTTTTGAATCCTTATGTAAGGTCAGCCACCACAACCCAGCGCATAGAATATTTTGCATTGTTGCTTTTCTTGCATAATGAGCTCTCGTAGCTCTGCCATGAGCCTTAGCGAGGATGTTGTTTTGTTCAAACTCTGGCACATAATGTCACAATATTTCATCTAATCCCATTTTGTACAAGTTCCATGTAATGACAAAAAAGTCTATCGCACGCACCATCAGTGCCTTCTTTTGTTGACTTGTATATCCTTTTGGAGCCGTTTCTATCGTCAGGAAGTGTACAATATCTTCAAAGTGGTTGTCCGCAATGCGCACTACAAAGAGTTGCATGTTAGGTAGTCATTCCTCCAAATTAGTAGGGTCTTCACCAGTTTCAATGCGTGATATATGTTCAGGTCCTGCATTCAATCGTCTTGGTTTGACAATGACTTCAAAATCATATTCCTGGAACAACAACAAAAACCCGCATATCTTCCCCCCCAACACGCGATTTTTGACCAGGTATTTCAATGAAGAATGGTCTATATAAATCTTAAACTGTCCACCAAACATATAATGCCTAAACTTCTGGAGCGTGTACACCATAGTGAATCCTTCGCGCTCTGTCGTGGAATATTTTTTTTCATCTTTGGACAAATTTCTACTTGCGAACACTATAGGATGATCCAAGTCCCCTTCATCGACCTGTCTTAGTATTGCTCCCAACGCAATACATGACACGTCCACATGCGCATGAAATTCCTTCTTCCAATTTGGGAAGACTAGTATCAGTGCGGTGACCATTTTCTCCTTTAGCACCTCCAAGTTCTTTTGGCATTCTTCATTCCAACAGAATGTAACATCCTTCTTTAACAATTTTTCCATCGGCGTGGTGATCTAGGCATAGCTCTTGATGAATTTCATATAGTATCTTGTATGCCCCAACGTTGCATGTAGCTATTTCACACTCCTTAGCGCTTCCAAATTGATTATGACCGCGATCTTCGCAGGGTCTACCATCAAGCCTTGTCTGCATACCACATGACCTAGCAAGATCCCAAAAGGGACACAAAACAAGAAATTCTTTAGATTGAGCATGATCTGGTACCTTCGGCATGTATCTAGCACCAAGTGAAAACTTGCCACATGACGCTTTACCAATCCAAACATTGTCCAATCGTCAAAGTATACCTACAGAAATTTGTGAATGAAATCCTTGAACACTGTGATAACTACTTTCGAAAAGATCATCGATGCATTCTTCAGCCCATAAGGCATCACCGTATACTAGAAGCATCCCCATTCAGTCGTGAAGTTCATCTTACTCCTATCCTTTGATGCATTCTTGATTTGATGGTACCTTGAGAACCCATCAGTAAATGAATATGCTTCTTGGCAGTCAACATTATCCAGAACCTCATCGGTGAACGAAGTTGTGAAGGGATCATGCATGCAAGCATCATTTAACTTCCTGAGATCTACACATATCTCTATTTCTTCCTTCTGCTTCTTTTCCTGAACTACTATTGGTCTCACCCAATCAGATTCTTCCACCAGTTCAATAATACCTGCCGCGAGCATCTTATCCAACTCTAAGCGAACCTTTTCTTTATACTTCGGATTAAGGTGGTAAGGTATTTGTTTAATGGGCTTTGCATCCGGTTTTAGAGTGATCTTCAAGACACCCAAGTCCCCTATTATCCCTTTCTGATCTGAAAAGTTCATGGGGAACAGATCTTGATATGAGTGGAGTAGTTTGGTGACCTTATCTACTGTCGCGTCATCCCAATAGTCCCCAATATTTGCAAACTTCAGCTCTGCCTCCATGCCAATGTTCACCTGTATAGTTTTGAGTGGTTTGGTTATGTCAAGGTTCTCTAGTTGTGATCCTTCAACTTCACGGTGACCTTCAGTCTCTGGAATATTAATCTTCCTCAGGTCTTCGTCTTCTTCCTCTGTTGTTACATTGTAGCACTCCAGTGCATCGCTCAGCCGAGTAGCCCAATCAGGTTGAATCAAATCTAGAGGATCCTGTGGTATCATGAAAATTGCTACCATGACCTCCTACAATGCTTCATCAATACTTTCAAACCCATCCTCAAAGCTGAACGTCATAAAAAATCCTTGGCGCAAAGCATCCCATTCTTCAATGCCATGATGAAGTTCCGTCTCCAAGTACCAATTCATCGGTATAACATCCAAGGTATGATAAAATATATGTACCCACTCTGGCTGAGGCTTTGCTCCATACGCTTCGGTCCATTTGGCCAGATGGTTGCACAGATCATTTATGCCATCATATTTTTCTATTAGCCGCACTTGTGGGTGGCCAAACCACACTCTCATCATTTTTCTATATGTGCGCCAATCATCAAAACTATCCTTGTGCATGCCCCACCATCTCGCAGGCGTAGCACCCAGTCTAGGGCCTAGAAGCGATGCTTCTCTGGCACTTCTCTCTCAAATGCATCCAAAAAGTGATCAACATCAGTTAAACCATCATAGTATGGTAGATTTATTATCTCTGAGGATACACAATGCAATTACTTGGTCATGATATTACAGCGCATTGTAGATACTTCATGCCGTCAATTCTGCCAGTGCTCCAGTTCTTCATCTGAATTTGAGGTGTAGGAACTTTCACAGTCCCATGCGATACATCCATTTGCTATCGGATTCACCCAACCTTGATCTCACGCCATTATCTTGTAAATCTAGTCCAAATCGTCATCACTTACATAATCGCAGACTGGTTTAGTATAGCGCGGTCCCTCTGCAGGGTCTAGTGGCACCACTACGCGGAGTGATTTCTTTTCAAATATCATCTTTCACTTCTTCATATTGATTACCCCATTCATGTCAGTGGCCCAATCGATCCCAAGGAGCGCAGGGTAGGTATTGCTATCATCCACAATCTCTATCACTTCAAAATCATTTAGTGCGCTTGTGCCTTCAATATCAACTATTACCCCCTACAACCTCCCCATTGGGATGATTTTCTACTGATTTTCCATCCTTAACTGAATCAGAGACCATTGTAGCATAGGTCTCCCCATTCTCTCCCATGTCTGTTTTAGCAAAACGTTCGCGTCCGACCCCAAATCTAAAATGACATGATCCATCTCATGTTCTCTTATCTGCGTGGTTAGTCTCCTCTCATGTCAATTTCTTGCCTTATGCTTACCAAGCTTTCTAACTACGCATAGTCCTTCAGTAGCATTTTCCTTTCCAGCGCACCTATTGATCAGCTCATGCAGTCCCTTCACAGCCTTGCTATCGCATAGCAGTTTCATGCAGGTCTCTAAGAACATGGTAATCATGGATGGGTCCATTTCATCAGCCAACTTCTCTTGACTCCCTAAGGTAGAGGCCTCAGTGAAACTTTTCTTCGCTTCCATAAATGTTTCTTTTGCACATTCTAGATCAAACCCGATCTCCTTTTCTCATTCTTTACAGACCCACTCACCTTCTTCAGACTACACCCCATTATCCTCACCAATCATCACTCCACTCTGCAGCACAATATTTACCTTAAGTTCTTCCTCGCGAGGCTCAGCCCTCATCATCTACAGGTTCTGAGTCAGTTGCTGAGGTTGCGCCCCCTTATTGCGTGTATTAGCTAACAATATAAGGCAATCCTCCGTTGCATGGTCAAACTGAGTACAATAGTGGCATGATAGCCGCATCGGATTCTGGTAGTCTCATGCATAGTGTCCTGGTCCTCCACAATTGTAACAAATAACTTGCCCTCGAACTCTACCAGGTCCTCCTAGACCTTGGCCTCGTCCACGCCCTTGATACTCGCCTCGCGCTACTCTAATGGCTTGGTTTGGAGGCCGTGTTTCTGCCTACACCCTGTATGCAAGTGTCCTATCAATCATTAACTCGTAACTACGACAATTGTGCTCATCATGTCCCACTAACTGACAGAAGTTGCAGAAGAGTTGTTGTGGTATCTATACAAATTTCTAAAGTAAATGGCAATTGTCTGTCAATTGTTTCCTAGCTACCTGATAGATAGCACACCATAGCAAAGGCCCTGTGCTTGGCCCTGCAGCAGCTTCCGACCTTAGAGGCACTAGTCCCCCTGCTATGACATAATTTAAGCACACTTGACAGTGATCCTTGTCATGCCCCTCGATTTTGCACTTTAGGAACCAAACTTCTTCGCGCAGCTCAGGCCGAGCTATTCTGTCTTTATTCAGACTCTTCATTTCAAGGCAAAGGTTCTGTAACTGCACATGAATCTGCTGAACCCCTAGATTAGCATCTTGCATCGGTGTCTCGTGTAATCTCATCGCAATTTCGAGAGCTTTTGATTGGGTCCCAATCTTCTGTTGTGATAGAGAAACCCTTAGATGAGGTAGGAGCGAGGCAAAAAACCACTTGCGGTGTTGCCCATCAGTCAGATTCATGTTAGCCTCATAGATCGTACACTTCAATATTTGATCCAAATCCCAGGGTGTCTCGCCAGGCTTCATCATGATCTCTTTGAATCCCACAATTTATTGTGCCTCAGACTTAGGTCTACTGAATTCCTTATATAACAGAGTCTAGATATCTGCTAACATGGATGTCAGATTATTGGTGCAGTACTTAATGTACCAAGTTAGTGCACGGTCCTGAAAAGCACTAACCGACATTTCTTTCATCATTTGATCATCCGTAATACCCTAAGCTTCCGATAAAGCCTTCGTGACGAACCAAAATTGGTTCGAATCTTCATTTCCTATTCCCTTGAACACAGGTAGCTTTCAGAGTTCACCATGTTGAACAGTGGTGGAGGTTGCAGTGGTGTGGGTGAGGGGGTAAGCGATGGAGGTGAGGCTGGAGGCGGTGTGGGTGGGTGAGGTATTCCCAGGAACCCCTATCTTATCAACTGAATAACACTCTGCAGAGAAGCCTGTGCTTCTCCCTTATCGTCACTCTGAGGAGGTTCAATTAGCGGACTATACTCAGGGCCTATTTTTCCTCCTTTCTTGTAAGTCCTTCCACTTCACATAGCCCCAAACATCAAGGTAACTACATAACCTGTTTTTCACACAAGAGCATCTTAATGCAAGTATTTAATGATTTTAAATACTTACCTCGCGACCCCTTGAAGAAGCGGTGTTCTGCTTCACTAAAACTGACCGAGGTATCGACCACGAACTCTATCATGAACCCTCTTATGATACGATCGAGCCAATGATTAACAATGTGCACGATCTTATCTTCAGAGGTTTCTAATCTCTGCACTAACTTCGGGGTCCAGATAACCAGACTATCAAGCCTTCACCTCCCTTGGACCTCTGCCAACTTCACTATCCACTCATATAATTTGAACGAGAAGGAACAGAAGAAGATTTTGTGTATCTCTCTATACAAATATCTGTCCAACCACTGTTCTTTTGTCAATCACAGATTCCTGTTTTCTTGCATCGCGAATTTGTGTATCTTTCTATCCAACTAGTCTTTGATCTCCTTTCTAGTTGGATTCCAATTATTCAACATCACACATCTCGTTATGCAGATCTCGATCCCAGCAACGGAACCATTTGTTGGATTGATGGGCCCTGACCCAGGTTCAATGTTAAGTAGTCAAGCAAATCCCTACACTATTGGCTCTTTCAGCATCAATCCGTGGAGCGCGGACTGAAGTCTCACCCGAAGTAGTATGGGGGGATGCAGGAACCAAGTTTCTGCACCTTGAGATGGTTGTGATGTCGGTTATATCCCATAACCCTTCCTTCAAGCAGACCGATAAGCCCTTTATGGCTTATCTATTTCTCTTATTTGTACTTGAAGCCTATGCAAAAGTCTCCAATCATCCTTCGCAGACCCCAAATAGATAGATCAGGCACTTACGTGCCTCTGTAATTACTCTTACTTCTGTATTTACTCAGATTCACTTAAGCGTTAGTTTAACATGCATTACGGTTATCTTTTCGTAAACAGATATTCTTACTTATGTTCATATGACAATGTAAAATACATAGATCCTCGCATCAATATAGAATTAATTCATAACCCCAGTATTCAACATAAAATAATCGTAACATTCATAATAGAAGTAAAATAATGCATACACATATAATTCCAGAATGCATCTCTTTATTGATAATCCAAATTTCCAGTATAGACTTTGACTATCCTGCATACACAGCTACAGGGGTCCATGCACTCAACTATGGACTTCTACCCTAGGTCTCTGAGCACTTAGCTGCAGAGCCTCTTCCTATGCTAAGACTCTTTGCTCTTAGCTCTCACAGATCCATAAACTTACTCAAAACTCTACCAAAAACTTATCTACTTGGCTGCCTTAGAATCTTCTAAGATTCCATTGTTATACAATCCCATGGTCTGCGGACCAAGGGCGGATCTCATCAAGCCAACACAACTATCTAAACTAAGGGAGGAAACCCTTTTTGACTGCTTACATCTTTATGCTCCACGACCAAAAAATGTAGAGACTTGACATTCATTACACAAAACTTGGGCCTTTAGCCCCAAAACTTGGGCTTTTAACCCCAAAATTGACCCTAGGGGACCCGTTCCCAACAGGTGATGTGGAAGAAAGGTACTAGTGACGTGATTGGTTCCGACGACAACATGTTGATTAGGTACTCTATTGTGGCGTCAAAAACCTGGTGATATCATTTATTAAGGCAGGTGATTGTGCCCGATTCACTGTTGCAGATTGTTAGCTGTTATAATTGAAACAATAGATGTAATCGCTAATGCTACTCTTTACAGCAGAAATCTTATTTACAATACTTTGAAAAACTTTTAAAGAAATAAGGAAAAGACTTAAGTGTGTAACAACATACGACACCATGTATGAAATAGATGATGTTGTTATAGGGAAAAAATATATGTAACAACTGCCACATATTGGTTTTCAAGTGTTACCATTATCTTCCTGCGCCCCTAGAAGAGGTTTTCAAAGACAAATTTTTATTTATGCATTATTATTTTATTTTATTTTTTCTTTTTATTAATTATTATTATTATTATTATTATTAGGAGAACTTTCCCCTACTCCTATAATTTAAAGATCGGATTCCAAGACAATGTTGACAAATGAATCCTTTGAAGTTGGTTTGTGATATAACCGAAGATGATTCCGATTAGCAAGTACTGGTCTCCTATCATTGCCGATGGTCACTAAACTCACAGTCCCATTCTCGAAGACTATGTAAACTTGATAAGGACCTAGCCATTTGGTGCAAACTTTCCCCTTGAAATCCTTGAATCGTGAATAATATAATAGAGCCCAATCTCCTTTCTGAAACACCTTTTTTTTATGAATTTGTCATGCCACTCAGCCCTCTGTTGCTTGATGATATCCAACCTCTTCTCATCAAGTTCATTTAGCTAATTTTACCTTTATTTTTGTTTTGTAACCAAATGTAGATTCACTTGTAGTGCCTTTCTCAGTGTCTTTATTTCAATTTCTATGGGAAATAAAGGATTTTTACCATATGCTAATTCGTATGGTGAGAATCTCATAGAGCTCCTCCATGTAGTCATGTATGCTCACAATGCTTCTGGTAGTTTATCAGCCCAATTTCTCTAGTGGTTGGCCAAAATATTCGTAAGAATTCCCTCAATAACCTTATTGGTGCTTTCCACTTGGCCATTTTCCTGTGGATGATAAGGTGAAGTAATCCTATGACTTGTTTTGTATTTCTCGACTAGCTTCCAAATCAAGTTAGATGTGAATTGCAGCCCTCCATCTGTCACTATTTCTCGAGGAACCCCAAAGAGAACAAAAATGTCTTCAAACAAAAAGTCTGAAAAAACCTGTTCTATAGCTCTGGTTAGTGCCTTCGCTTCAACCCACTTTTTGACATAATCTGTGCAGACTAGGATGTAGGACTTTTGTTGAGATGGAGGATTAATTAGCCCTACAAAATCAAAGGCTCAATTATCAAATGGCTTTAAAACTATCTAAGGGTGTAACAACATCTCATCTGACTGGAGTGGTTGACCCATTCTCTGATAGTTGTCACATCCTTTCACAAATTTCTTTATGTCCTAAAATATAGTAGGCCAATAGTACCTTGTTGAAAGCACCTTATACCCCGTCCTTTTATTTTCAAAGTGCCTGCACAAGTTTGTTCATCGCAATCTTTAAGGATATAAAAGATCTCATCTACCTTCACATAATGCTCGGTCTTATGATCTGACCCATTGTCATAGAGGTTTCGTTCAATTCAAGAGTATCTTGCACTTTTTTGAACAACTCTTCTCTTCTCTTGTGAGGATAGGTGTTGTGGGAGTCTTCCTGCAACAAGATAATTGGATATGCATGCATACCACAGTCAATGAGTTGAAATACAAAAAATATATTCATTGGGAAAATAATCTTCAACAGGCATGCATTCATTATCTATAGTCAGCCTAGAAAGAAAATCAACCACTACATTATCTTTCCTAGGTATATCTAGTATTTTTATGTCAAATTCTGGTAACAAAAATAACTAACGTGTAATCCTACCATTAGTCATTGGTATATTCATTAGAAAATGAATGACAAAGAGGTTAGTATGCACAAACACTTGATATCCTGTAATGTAGTGTCAATATTTGTTGATGGAATGCACTACTGTAAGAAATTATTTTTTCTCTCACTGTGTAGTTCAGTTTAGTTGGAGTCAAATTATTTCTTATGTAGTAGATAGCATATGGTTTTTTGTCCTCTAGGTGACCCAACACATCTCCCACAATAGTATTAGATGTATTGGTGGCTATATGAAATGGTAAACCCCAGTTTGGTCCTCGCAAAATAGGGGCTGCTCATACACACTTTTTCAATTTTGTAAAGGCTTTCTCGAAGTTCCCTTTCCAAACAAATTCCATATCTTTAATAAGTAGAGAAAATAAACAGGATGCAATTCTTGAATTTTTTTCTATAAACCTTCTATAATACCCTGAATGTCCCAAAAAACTACGTCCCTAATTTTATGTTTTGGGAACTGGAATTTTCAAAATTACCTCTATCTTAGCAGGTGTCAAAACAGGCAGTAACTCCATAAGGAAAAAATGATTCGTGTGTTATATTCCATCAAGTAGGTCTTCATTATATACATGAGGGAGAGACTGTTCAGTTCGTCTCCCGATGACTGTTCATATTTCCTATTTATCTATTTACATAAATTCACCCAATCACAAGGATTAGGTGTCAACATTCCCCCCTTTAATCTGAAGGGATGTTGGTGAGTCCAAGCATCATTCTGAATCGTTCAAGCTTTTCTCTTCCAAGTGATTTGGTGAAGATGTTTGCAATTTGCTCATTTGTAGAACAATGACGGAGATGGATTGTTTTGGCCTCAACATGATGTCGAATAAGATGATATTTAGTATTGATGTGCTTCATTCGATCATGGAACTTTGGGTTCTTGGCCAACTTTATTGCAGAGGTATTGTCAATCATGAGTGGAGTTGATTGTACTTGTTTACCTGCAAATCTTCAAGAATTTTCCTGAGCCACACAATTTCTTTTGTTGCTTCAACTGCTGCCACGTATTCTGCTTCTGTTGTGGAATTTTCTGGAACTAATTGTTTGCATGATCTCTAGGAGACAGCTCCTGATCCAAGACTCATAGCATATCCTGAAGTTGATACCCCAGTTTGTTTGTCTCCATCAAAGTCTGAATCAGAGTATCCAATCAAACTGAATTCGTCCACTTGCGTATACTTGATTCCACTGTCTTGAGTTCCCTTCAAGTACCTTAGAACTCTTTTTGTAGCAGACCAATGTCCCTCACAAGGCTTTTGCATAAACCTGGAGAGGATTCCAATAGCAAACGAAATGTCTGGTCTGGTAGTAGTTAGGTTGTTGAGACTTCCTACAAGCTGTCTATACTTTGTTGCATCCTCAAATTCTTTTCCTTCAATAGATGTGAGCTTTAAGTTTTGTTCCATTGGAGTGGTAAGAGAATTGCACTCTGTCATGCCAAACCTATTCAACAGATCTCCAATATATTTCTTTTGAGAAAGAAATATGGACTTCGGATGTTGGGTTACTTCAATGCCAAGATAGTAATGAACATAGCCCAAATCAGTCATTTCAAAACTGTTCCCCAATTCCTTCTTTATGGATGCAATGTAGCTTTCATTGTTCCCTGTCATCAAAATATCATCTACATATACCACAAGATATACAACTGTTTTTCCAACTTTCTTGACAAATAAAGTTGCATCATCAAGATCATAATGTTTGAAATTGAGTTTCAGAAGATGCTCAGTTAGTTTTTCATACTAGGCTCACGGTGCTTATTTGAGGCCATACAAGGACTTCACCAGTTTGCATACTTTATGTTCATGTCCTTTCACAGCAAAGCCTTCAGACTGGGACATAAAAACATTCTCTTTTAGATCTCCATTTAAGAAAACAATTTTTACATCCATTTGCTGGACTTTCCAACCGTTCTGAGCTGCTAGTGCAAAAAGTGTCCGGATGGTAGCCCATTTTGCTGTGGGGGAAAATTTTTCCTCATAATCAAACCCTTCCTTCTGTGCAAAACCTTTTGCCACAAGCCTAGCTTTGTGCTTGTCAAGTGAGCCATCAGCTTTATACTTGTTCTTGTAGACCCACTTGCAGCCAATTGGTTTGGTTCCTAATGGAGGATCAACCAGCTTCCAAGTGTCATTCTTTAAGAGGGCATCATACTCCTTTTGCATTGCTTCTTTCCATTCATCATGAGAAGCAGCTTCTTTGAAGGAAGTTGGTTCAAAATCTATAGACAAGTTCAATTCACAATCATAAGAAACATCCATATCAACAGGTGAATTAGAGTCATCTACATCACCTCCATTTTGCTGGTTTGAATTTCTAGTTCTTGTCTTTCCAACCTCATCAAGATGAACACTTTCAAGTGCTTTTGTCAGCCACTTTGGGGGACCTTTTTCATATGGTCCAGTCTGCTCCGTTGATTGAGTTGGGACTAAATCAAGATTGAGTCTCCCAATTCTATCAATTACATCACTTAAAACATCATCCATTGTTGGAGTTTCATGGGGGGGAGAGTATTCTTCAAAAGGAGATTCCACATGTTGATCTAGTATAGGAATCCCCCCTTCAAGATGTGGAATCTGATTATCAAATTCTTGAAATGATTTTGCTTTTGCGAATCTATCCAAGCGATCAAGTTGCCACTCAACAACACTATCAGTTTTGGATGATGCAAGAAAAATTACATCTCTAGATAGAACAAACTTTTTATTTACTTCATCATAGAGACGGTATGCTTTGGAGGTGTTTGAATACCCCAGGAAGATACACTTACGACTTCTAGCACCAAGTTTGTTTCTATGTACCTTTGGTATCAAGGCATAACAGGTGCAACCAAAGACCCTGAGATGCTTTACCGAAGGAACATGTCCATACCACATTTCATATGGAGTCTTGTTTCTTATAGCATTAGTGGACATCTATTCTTTATATATGCAGCACATAGAACAACATCAGCCCAAAACATTATCTTTACATTTTTGAAGAAGAGCATGGATCGTACCATATTTAAGATTGTCCTATTCATTCTTTCAGCTAGACCATTCTGTTGGGGATTATAAGGCACAGTTGTTTGATGTTTGATCCCATGTTGGCAAAGATAGTTTTCAACTTCATTTGATGTGTATTCTTTTCCATTATCAGTGCGAATAGACCCAATATGAGAATGTGCATCATTTTCAATCCATTTATGAAAATTCTTGAATGTTTGAAAATCATCAGATTTGTTCTTCAATAAATAAACCCAACACATTCTGGTATAGTCATCAATAAATGCCATTATATATTTGTTTTCATTTGTAGAAGGAACAGGCATTGGACCACATAAATCTGAATGAATGAGTTCAAGTTTTCTATGTGCTCTTGAATGTGAATCATGAAAAGACTGTTTGCTATGCTTTCCTAGAATGCAAGCATCACATTGCTTAAGTTTCCTAGGAATTGTAGGCAAACCAGCAACACCATTTTTCTTCAACAATCGGAGGCTGTCATAGTTCAAATGTCCAAATCTAGCATGCGATAATAAACTGTATGGAAGTGTACCTTCTTCATGATAAGAATTGTATGAGAAATGTTGTGCATGAGCAGAGGTTCCTTGCAGCTTGATAAGTCTTTCTTCTTCTATTCCCCTCATGACAAGTGAGTGGTTAGATGCTTTTCTTACCTCAAGCTTGCCATCAAACATATGAATGGAGTGACCTTTTTGGAGGATGTGGAACAAGGATAACAAGTTTCTCTTGAGTTGTGGGAGATATAGAACATGATGCAGAAGAAAGTATGGAAGACCAAGCAGTTTAAGCCTGATTTTGCCAAGCCCTGATGGCTTGATTTTTGATTGGTTTGCAAAGTATACTGCTGCATCAACATTGTCATTTAAATCTTCAAAAAAAAATTTCTATGAGTCATGTGGCAGGTTGCTCCTGAATCAAGCAACCAATCATTTTTCCAAGAAGCAAGTGAAGCATTAAACAAATCTTCATTTACTCCAATGTTACATTGTGCCACAACATAGTGAGTGGATTCAGGTTCTTTACCGTTATTTGTATCATCAGTTTTACCTTTCTGTTGGTTTCTTTTCTGCTCAATTTTGTCCCATGGTAGCTTGCATGTAGAGGCATCATGTGATCCATTTCTTTTGCATCAAATGCAGTGCAAATATGCCTTTTCTCCTTGAGAATGTCTTCCCCCCTGCCTCTGAAATATCTTCCTCTTCCTCTTCAACCACCTCTTCCTCTTGTAGAATCTTGAGCAGAATGCTTTTCTTTACAAGCAAGGCACATAGCCTCTTCTAAAGATTCAGGGGCTGCCTTATTTCCAAAAGCTTTCTCTCTTTCAACAAACTTTTTCACAAGAGAGTCAAAGGTTATATCTTTGAGATTTCCATTTGCTTGCAATGACTCAAGATAATTGGAGTAAGTAGGGTAAAGTGCCTTGAGAAAAGAAATAATAGGAATATCCAATTCAACCTTAGTGGATTTGATATCATGCATTATAGAGTTTACTTCAGATGCAAGAGCAAGAGGATCATTATTTTGTAGTTCAAGAGTGAAGAGTTTGATCATGAGTTCAAGAGTGAAGAGTTGATCATGAGTCATAGAGTTCTTTCAGCTTTTGTAAGGCTTCAAAGGAAGTTGATTATGACGAAATATGGCAACTCACCTCTTCATTTACAGATGTTGTGATTAATGCATAATCTTTGCTGTTCTTGTTTTCCCAAATGACGAGCTCTTTGTTTGAGGTAGGCTGTACTGGTTCATTGTCTCCATCTCCGACACACACTCCTTTCCACAACTAATTGAAAATGAGGGTGTGTTTTATCATCAGGGACCATTCAAGATAGTTCTCCTTGCCAGTGAGAACTATTCCCACCATGGATATGATTGAATGCATTCTGTAAAAAATTATATCTGCTGATAGAAAAATACTTCTGCTAGCAAGAAAAAATCTGTGTATTGTAAAAAAATACTTCTGCTGGCAAAGAGAAAAACTATATTTTATCCATATAGAATATCACCATTTGTATTTTCAACCTTATTTCATACGATATATCAAGCATCCATGCCCTTGACAAAAAAAGGAACTACTTACTGCACCATTATCAATATATATTGTATTCCTTAAATTCCATCTGCAAAGATAATATGTCCCAACACAATTCCTTCATTCATTATCATGTGACATTTGTCTGTACTTAGGGAAACATTAGTTTGTACACATTGTTCTAGTACTTTTTCAATATTAACTAATGTTGTTTCAAAAGCATCGTCATAGGGTGAAAAGTCATCCATGAATATTTATAAACAGTGATTTAACAGATATGAGAATATCCCCAATATCGCTCGTTGGAAATTTGCTGGCGCATTACAGAGTCCAAAAGGAAGAACTTTGTATGCAAAGGTTCCCCAGGGGCACGTAAGGGTGGTTTTATCAGAAATTGGATAAATGAAGTTAGCATTTAGGAGTTTTTACAATTCTTCCTTGACTACCTCTTTAAGTGTTGGGTTTATATATCATTGTGGCTCTCTAACTAGATTGCAACCCTCTTTTAAATAGATATGGTGGGTGCACATGCTAGGATGAATTCCTTTCATATCTATGTAATCCCACACAAATGCCTTTTTATACTTCTGTAACAGCTGTAACAACATTTTGTTTTGTTCAGGAGTCAGGTTTAGATTAACATTCATATGTTTACCTGGTTCTATTTCAACCAGGCTGCTCTTGATGTTTGGAGTGGTCTTCATATGTTCAAATCTCAAATCCTCCACAACCTCTTCCTCCCCTGAGTTCTCAATAGAAGTGACAGAAAGAGGATTACTGATAAAACCATTTATAATATCGTCTTCTATCTCATCCTTAAAGTATTGGGCTTTATCGAGGGTAAGAAGTGGCTAGGAGTTATCTAATTTGAGTTCGAACTCATCCCACGAGGGGTTTTCCAACTCCCTACTTGGCTTTGCAGGGGGATAAAGGTTGAGGTTTTTCATAACCTAAGCATCTAAAATTATCATACAGCTTGACCTACAACCCATAAATGTATCTGCAGTGGCCAACCAGGGTCTTCCCGGGATCAAGGGATGCCCCCCTAAATTTGATTTGGGTTGCAAGATAAGAAAATTTGTTACATATCTCTAGGAATCCACTATAATAACTACGTCTTCTAATACCCCTTCTGGCTTAACATGAGACCTATCCGCTAATTCAAGTATAATAGGTGTTTGTCTCAGCCTGTTCAAACTTAGGATGGTAAAGACTTCTTTAGTCATTATGTTAATTGCTGCATAAACAAATTAATGTATTTGGGATGGGTGTCTCATCAATGTAAATTGTAACTGTAGGATTCCTTGGATCATTATATTTAGTCAACGGAGACTAACCAGTCATTAATTCTGATAATTTCCCCATCACATGGATAATGATAGAGTCTTTAGGCTTTCTTCCAGGTTTTTTAACGTACAGGTCCCTTACTGTTTTCGCATAGATGGGAACATCCTTAATAGCTTGAAGTAGGGGAATATTGACATGTAGATTTTTAAACTCTATGAGAAAATCGGAGTCAAGCTATGAAGTCATCCTAGTTTCTGACAATCTTTACGGATATGGGGGATCCTTAGTTATTGTAACAGTCAGGTCAGCTGATATAGATGTACCAGCATCATTCAGGTTAGCTATTATAGATGTAACAGCATCACCTTGACCTACTGTAGTAGTCCCATGAGAGTATGACCACCCTTATGAGATTCAAATTCTTCCTCAGTGATGACAAGGGAGGTTTTTACTACTTTTCCCGATCATAGATGGATTTCATTACATTAAACAAGAGTGGTGTAGTAAGTTTGGAAGGAAATTAGAGCTTATAAAGCCTGTACTAGCTTATTATTTGGGTTAGGATTAGGTTGTACAGGTAATTGGCGCTGTATGGGAGGTGTAGCAGCAAGTGTTGAGAGAGGTGGTAGCTACAATTATTGTTGCATTGGTAACGCAAATGGGGATGGAACTAAAGAATTTCTTGTCCAATTTTGGGGCCAAGAATATGGCTGAGATGGAGGGTATTGAAAAGGTGGATAGGGAGACCATTGGTTCCATGGTGAGGAAAATTGAGCTGGAGGAGGTGAGAAATATTTCCATGGAAATTGTTGTGCATTATATACATTATTCCATGGATTAAAAGAAAAATCTTGAGGCATACCTGGTGGTCGTGGATGCTAAGGATTCTTGGGCCCAATGAAGTAGGAGGAACAAAATTCCTCACTTGACTCTTTAAGCATTGCTTTTCATATGGGAAGCTCTAGATAATAGCATGTAGAATGATCCAAATCACAAATGTTGCACAAGTTGATGTTGTCAACTTTAAAATCCCTCAAGGAATGTTTTTCCTTACATTTCAGGTAGAATATAGCCAAATATTTCTCGGCTTCATCCTATGCCTTTTTTACTTGTGTAATTTTTAGTTGGATAGACAAAGTATCGAGGAGGTCTGTTTTAAGATTCTCGAACAGGTTCTCGATCTCAGCTCTAGTCACACCTCCATTTACAGATTTTTGTATTCGAATGGAGCCGTGCAGTCATGCTTCTTCCTCGTGATGATCCTCCCGAGCATCTTAAGCAGAGTTTTATTATCTCATCAAATGATTATTGACATATATCTCCCTTCCCCAGTAGATTCAATGTATCCATGAAATCATCTCTCATTCCCCATATGAATATAGTTTTCAGGATCTCTGGATCCAAATCACTATGTTTAGATCTTTGTAGATTATAGTGGAATTGCTCCACATAATCCTCCAAGCTTTCTTCTTCTTTCTATGTCATCCTGAATATTTCTTCCCTCAAGTCCTTGGTCTGACAATAGTCCTGATATTTTGATAAAAAGGCAGTTTTCATCTCTCCCCATGTCCGAATAGTAGCAGAGCCCAGTCCCATGAACCATCTTAATGCTACCCCCTTTAGAGTAGCAGGGAACGATTTCAACTTCTGAGCATCCGAAGTGTAATCATAGCTCCTACACAGGACATCAAATTCAAACAAGAATGTATCAGGATCTTCCACAGTCATTCCTTGAAAGGATGGAAGAGATGACAAGGGAATGTTTTTCATGGGAGCTTCGACCCTTATATCAGTTATTGGTAATTAAAAGGTGGTAACAGTGGCACCAATCCTTGAATTATCATTGTTATTATTGTTATTTCCTTCCATTCTAGATTCCCCTGTTTCTTGTTTTGATGAGTCCTCTCCCAAAGATGATGATTGTATAGGTTTCTTTGGGGCTTCCTATTTCAAAACACTGCCTATTAGTGTCAGTATCTACATACTTCCATCAGGGATCAAAATTTTCTCTTTGCATTTTCATTTTAGGGGTCCCATACTGAAAATTTTACATCATTTCATTAGGTCATGTCAAAACTGATCCATTGATGGTTGTCTTCTCTTCAGAAAATCCAAATTTTTCCCTCATAGAGTATACTTGCTGACCCTTCTTTAGGTTGTCTTCAGTCATGGTTTCATGGTCAATTGGAAATCATGCCTTCATTAAGTCATAGGGCATGTTTTCATTAGGGTTTTCATTAGGTCTTAGGGTTTCATCACCAAGGTCAAGAGCATGATTTTAAAATGAAAATAAAGGTCAGCAAGGGTATGAGGATGATAAATAAGTCAAGCATGATGGCTTGTAGGTCATAGCCACTGAATAACTATCTTTTAACCTAATGTAATTTTTGTTGGCATTATGATACAAGTGTTGTCCTTGATGGCAAGATGACAGATTATAGTGCAGCAGGTCAGTAGCAAAGGATTTGATGATCAGACTACAAGAATGAAGAGAAAATATATATACGCAGGTTCATCGTGACCAAGCCGCGTATATACGCGGGTTAGACGTTTCAAAGGCGCGTATGCGTATACACAAACTTTCATGCAAAGAAAAGTGCGTATATGTTGGAGAACTTACCTTTCGTCCATGGTAGTTAGTCCTTGGTATTTGAACCTATGGTTTTGGACCATGGTACCTCGTCAGAAGTGTTGATCCCAAGTATTGGGTCCGTGGTATTGGTTTATTATGGTTTTGGACCGTGGTATTGTGAAAGGACTAACACTATAAAAGGAGAAGATCATTAGGCAAAGGTGATCTAAAAGGTCTTGAATATCTGAAGAAGTATGGTATCTAGTATGCAGGTTATGGGTTGATGATGCATTGCTTGATCTGAGCTAAGGAGGGATCTCATCGGTGGATGGAGAACAAGATCTAAGGATAGATCGAGATCAAATGGTTTGAAATGAACTATCTTTATATGATTGATTATGTTTATTCTAGATCTATATACTGACGCATGTAATGATCTGAACTGGGTATAACTTAAGTTTGAAATCGCTGCAAGTCATGATTGAATATTTATAGATCTGTACACGGGTTGGCTTTGGTGTAAGCGCGTATGTACGTAGGTTTAGTTCATTGTAGTAGCGTATACCTTTTGAGCTATGATATTTGAAGTTACAGGTGGTTCTGGTTGTTTAAGGTATCTGATGACAGTTTGAAGTCAGGAAGTGCAGTGAAGTTATGAAGAAGTAGTTAATGACATATACGCTAGTTCACCTTGATGAAGTTGCGTATACACGCAGGTTCAGCACATCCAAGTAGCATATGCACTCTGATGCATAATTTTGATGGTATAGTTGGTTCTGATTGTTGTTGCAGAGTTCTGTTGTCTGCTTCGTGTTCTGGTGACTGTGTTGTTGACAGGGTTTCAATGTTTTAGAGATTCAGAGATTGATGATGCTAGTATTGATTGTTTTGTGCTTCAATGATATTTATGGGTCCAGTATGAAAATTTGATGAAACGTGGCCTTCAGATTATAGTGTTGTGCTTCAGGAGTATCCAGTCTGAAAATGTATGAAATGTGGTCCCTGGAGGGTGAAAGGAGATTGTAGGCCGGCACCTACGTACTAGTAAATGGATCAGCTAGTACAAGAGCTAAGGGGGTTGTAGCTCCCATCCAGGAGAGTCTGGAAAATGAGAGAGGGTTGTAGCCCTCTGCAGGTAGAAGCCTGCGTACTGGTAAAGGACTGCACCAGTACAAAATATTGTAAAATGAAGTATCTTATTGAAAGAAGATAGAGACGACTTGCAGCAGGTGGTTTTCACCCACATTGGGTTTCCACCTTATATCATGGTGTTCATGTGTGCTTCTTGTGTGTGATGATCTATTCTGTTTTACTGCACCTGCTTACTGTTCATATGGTTAATGAAGTTCTGGTACACTAACTAAAGATCATCACTTAATGGATTAACTGAATCATAAGTATTTTGGATATACGCTAGTTGTTTTAGAAACAGTTGCGTACACACGCGGGTTCCCTTGAATGAAGTAGCGTATATGTATCTAAGTATGGAAATGAAAAGTTTTATTGATCTGATAATACTGATTCACCCCCCCCACTCTCAGTATTATTTCCAACAATTGGTATCAGAGCAGGTCCTTTGGTAGAGGCTTGATCGCTTAAAGGAGATCCGTGGAACAATGGGAAAGAAGCTTAAGAAGAAAGCACATAAATAGAAGAAGACATCTCAGAAGAACTATGACAGTGGGAGAATTGATTTGGGATTAGGTGTAAGAAGCTCTTCCGATTCAGAATCAGATTCAGAATAGTTTCAGAATGAAGATGAACTATCAGGTATGAATTTGCAATCCTCTGATGTTCCAGCTATCTATCCATTTGGAAAATATGAAAGTGATAGCGAAAAAACTGAATGTGCTCTTATGGGTGAGCAAGAAAGATATCAAATAGAGGAAGAATTTAAAAGCTTGACTGACAAAATCAGATATCAAGAAGATCTACTGAACATAAAGGATGGTGCCATCAAAAAAGTTGTTACCAGACTAAAGGCTCAACGTGAGGAAGTTAACAAGGTAAGGAAGCTATTCAAGGAAAAATATCAAAAGTTGCAGGATGAAGTGACATCATTAAGAAATGAAGTCAATGAGAAAGACACAATCATCAAGAAACTCAGAGATAGATCCAGTTATTATGAAAGTCTTAAGCCACAATCCGCTTGCTAAAGGAAGATCTTGAAGAATCAAAGAAGCAAAATAAAGATCTACTCCAAGCTATTAAAAAATAGGAAAACAAAGTTATCAGCTTAAAATCTCAGCTGGAACGTGCCTTCAGAATTCGTCAAATGCAGCAGGATCTGAATGAAGAACAAGAAAAGGAGATTCTCAAACTGGGGAATCAGTTGGAAGAAGGAAGGAAAGCTGAAGAAGACATGAAGAAGCAATGTCTAGAAAAGGAAGAACAACTTCAAGTTGAGGTAAATATCTTGAAAGGTAAATTAGAAGAAAAGGATAAACTGTTACGATTTCAAGATAGTAATAAAGCCTTGGATGATATTCTTAGTAGTCAAAGGTCTCCTGCTATCAAGACTGGTCTTGGTTTTCATGAATCTGTTGAAGGTGAATCTAGTTCACAAGGTGAGGCAAGGAACTCTAAAGAGAAATCCAAAATGATCAACAAGGAGATGAGAGGTCAACCTCATCAACAATCAAGGAAAGAGATTCTTCAAAGATAATATCTTACTCCTAACTATGGCCGGCCATTTTCTTAGATGGATAATATTGAATGTTATGAATGTCATAATCTTGGACATGTTGCAGCTAGATGCAGAAGAAGGATGGTTCAAGATCATCACATAGAAAGATCATCACATTCCAGGTACTTCAATGGATATTGTTTTTCTTGCAATATGTTTGGTTACAAAGCTACTGATTGTTACAAGAGGAATATGAAACATGTGAGATGTTATGCATGTAACAGGCTTGGACATATAGCAAAGGAATGCAAGAACAAAGTACGGACATCACACCAAAAGGAGAAAACATCATCACACTTGAAGATATGGAAGAAGAAGGAAGTACAATCAGAAAGATGTGGCAAAGCACAATGTACTCAGATACAACACAACACTGACATAACAGACTCAGAGGGAGCTGAAAGTATAAAACTTCAGTGTCTTGAATCTCATACGCAAGTTTCATAAAGGGAAGTCACGTATATACGTGAGTTAGACACTGCAAAGTCGCGTATATGTCAGCCTGAGGAAAAGCAGTGGGGACAGGCTCAGAAAAAGGATCTGATATGATTCAATCCATTATTTGCTCTATTGGTTAATAGTCATAGTCTGTTGAGGATGTGTGAATTTTTTTTTGATACTTGTAATATGTTTAGAAGTGTTTTGATCCTAACTTGATGATGATGATGTCTTGATGCTTATTGCTGATATATGCATGATCAGATCTAACAGATGGCATAGGTTAAGGGGGAGCATATGCCTTTAATAATTCATTGTTGGCATTATGGTTAATAGTCCTTGATGATGATGCCTATATGTCTAAATGATATATCTTGCTATGATGTGGTTATGAGTTTTCCATGATATGATTCTTGTGGTTACATGGTTGATGTTCAGATCATATTTGTGGATTGATTCTTAGATGGTGCATATATGATGCTTACATGGTGATCTTCATAAGGATAAGGAGAAGTACAAAGCTTGAATTCACATCTTCTTTACTTGATGATGAGTCACTCATATGCTGTTGTCATCATATGCATAAAGATCATATATTACAGTTATGATGCAGGATTCCTATTGTTCTTGGCACATATATGGATGAGGATTGTTGGCTGGATACATGGATGATTATTCAAAGTTGCATTATTGGAGACATGATGATGATGAGTTCTTACCTATATGATGATAGGTTGTACATATGTTGATTGATGCAGATATTCCTAATTGATGATACTTGGTTCATGTAGATCTGGATGGCTATGGTGTTTCTCACATATGATAGAATGTGAATGAGTCTGTATATGCATAATTCTGTTCAAAGGGATGAATTGATGCAGACATACTTTGTTATAGGTTGATGAATTATACTCTACAGGACATTTACAGGTTGCTGATCTGAAAAATGGGTGTACGTGAATTTCTTGAGGAGGATCCATGTACATACGCAGGTTTATGTAGAGACAGTCGCGTATATGGAGGTTTGATGGATATCAGTAGGGACAGGCTTTGGTTGAAGATATTCTGATATGGGTTTGACTGAGACCATCCGGCACAGGTTCAGGGGGAGCAGATAATCTTCTAATAATGCATTGTTGGCATTATCATAGAAGATTTTGATTCTAGATCTCAGCTATTGTGGGTTTCAGGTGGATCAAAGGCAGAGGGAGAACAGAAGGAAATCTTCGTTGCTGATCTGAATGGTGATTGACAGATGCTGTTGCTATCAGTTATTAATGACTTTCATAGTCTTGCTCTAGATATTTCGTCTCTATGTCATGTATATCTTCTTTTATCAAGGTCATGTAACAGCCTATTCTAGTTTCCCCACTATGCCTGAGATGAACATGTAATGATCTTGGTTGTCATATGTAAATTTCTGATGTATCCCCACTTGGTTGGGTGATGGATGTATATATTGAGTCTTTTGGTGATAGGAAGGTCTTTTATGATGCTTAAGTCATGGTTCTTCTTGAAGAACATCTTTTGCAGATCTTGCCTATAGTCAGGGGGAGCATGATTAGCACACTTCAGCAGAGTAGAGATTCAGCATGTACTTAGGGGCAGCATGGACAGATTGGTACACCCTGGCATATACAAAGGGGGAGCTCATTCAAAGATTTTAGCAGATACTCAGGGGGAGTATGGATAGCGGAATGTTTATTAAGGAAAGAAAATATCTTGGTCCACCCTTTGCCCTTGATGTCAAAGGGGGAGAGTGATTTGGTGTTGTTGCCATCAACTCCAAAGGGGAGATTGTTGGCATTATGATGCATATGTTGTACATGATGACAACCCACTCGTAGAAGAACAACTCACTTATATATAACTAGATGAATCTACAGAAGAGATATCAGATGTGACAAAATACATGGGATGTAGGACAGCTCAAAGGAATCAGATGACAATTCTCAGTATAACAAGTTAGCTTTGCCATCAAGTCCAAAGGGGGAGATTGTTGGCATTATGATACAAGTGTTGTCCTTGATGGCAAGATGACAGATTATAGTGCAGCAAGTCAGTAGCAAAGGATTTGATGATCAGACTACAAGAATGAAGAGAAAATATATATACGCAGGTTCATCGTGACCAACCCACGTATACACGCGGGTTAGACGTTTCAAAGGCGCATATGCGTATACACGCACTTTCATGCAAGGAAAAGCACGTATATGTTGGAGAACTTACCTTTGGTCTATGGTAGTTAGTCCTTGGTATTTGAACCTATGGTTTTTGACCATGGTACCTCGTCAGAAGTGTTGATCCCAAGTATTGGGTCCGTGGTATTGGTTTATTATGGTTTTGGACCGTGGTATTGTGAAAGGACTAAGACTATAAAAGGAGAAGAAGATCATTAGGCAAAGGTGATCGGAAAAGTCTTGAATATCTGAAGAAGTATGGTATCTAGTATGTAGGTTATGGGTTGATGATGCATTGCTTGATCTGAGCTAAGGAGGGATCTCACCGGTGGATGGAGAATAAGATCTAAGCATAGATCGGGATCAAATGGTTTGAAATGAACTATCTCTATATGATTGATTATGTTTATTCTAGATCTGTATATTGATGCATGTAATGATCTGAACTGGGTATAACTTAAGTTTGAAATCGCTGCAAGTCATGATTGAATATTTATAGATCTGTACGCGGGTTGGCTTTGGTGTAAGCGTGTATGTACGCAGGTTTAGTTCATTGTAGTAGCGTATACCTTTTGAGCTATGATATTTGAAGTTACAGGTGGTTCTGGTTGTTGAAGGGATTTGATGACAGTTTGAAGTCAGGAAGTGCAGCGAAGTTATGAAGAAGTAGTTAATGACATATACGCTAGTTCACCTTGATGAAGTTGCGTATACACGCAGGTTCGGCAAATCCAAGTAGCATATGCACTCTGATGCATAATTTTGATGGTACAGTTGGTTCTGATTGTTGTTGCGGAGTTCTGTTGTCTGCTCTATGTTCTGGTGACTGTGTTGTTGACAGGGTTTCAGCGTTTCAGAGATTCAGAGATTGATGATGCTAGTATTGATTGTTTTGTGCTTCAATGATATTTATGGGTCCAGTATGAAAATTTGATGAAAAGTGGACTTAATATTATAGTGTTGTGCTTCAGGAGTATCTATTCTGAAAATGTATGAAATGTGGTCCCTTGAGGGTGAAAGGAGATTGTAGGCTGGCACCTACATACTAGTAAATGGATCAGCTAGTACAAGAGCTAAGGTCGTTGTAGCTCCCATCCAGGAGAGTCTGGAAAACAAGAGAGGGTTGTAGCCCTCTGCAGGTAGAAGCCTGCATACTGGTAAAGGACTGCACCAGTACAAAATATTGTAAAATGATGTATCTTATTGAAAGAAGATAGAGACGACTTGCAGCAGGTGGTTTTCACCCACATTGGGTTTCCACCTTATATCATGGTGTTCATGTGTGCTTCTTGTGTGTGATGATCTGTTCTGTTTTACTGCACCTGCTTACTGTTCATATGGTTAATGAAGTTCGGGTGCACTAATTAACGATAAACACTTAATGGATTAACTGAATCATAATTATTTTGGATATACGCTAGTTGTTTTAGACACAGTTGCATATACACGCGGGTTCCCTTGAATGAAGTAGCGTATATGTATCTAAGTATGGAAATGAAAAGTTTTATTGATCTGATAATACTGATTCACCCCCCCCCCCCCCCCACTCTCAGTATTATTTCCAACAATTTTCACCTCAAAAAACATGTTTTTGAGGTGAAAACAGAGTATTTTGAATTAATTTGTATTTCTTATGTAATTTGAAGTCACTATATGTAATAAATGATCCCAGCTGCACCAGAGCATATCTCCTTGCTGCAAGACAAAGAAACACTGCAAAAATCAGTTCAAGTTGAGCATTATCCACCTGCAAAGACACAAAGAAGAAAAGGCATTAAAAACAGAGTTTTCAAGAAGGACAAGCACCATTAGAAAGTGGGCTTTCAATTGAAAAACCAAAATCTACTCCCATTTAAGATCCCACATTTCATTTTCAAGTTCATTATTCTCATTTGCAAAGCAAGGAGTCAAAAAGTGAGAAGAAGAGGCAAGCTTGAGTGAGTTTTGGGCGAAGAAGAGTTGGCACTATGCTTTTGGAGGGTGGCACTGCACTTTTGGAGTAGTGGTTGAGTGGCGTTGCGCGTTGGCAGAGTGGTGTTGCATGTTTGAGGCAGGCAGGGTTGGCGTTGTGCATTGAGAACTTGGCAATGCACATTGAGGCCCGGTGCTGCACATCTGGGAATTTCCGCAGTGTAATTTTACAATGGCGTTGCCGCTTCTAGGGTGGCATTGCGTGTTTGTGCACCGGCGCTGCGCATTGACCAGAAGGGCTAGAAAGCCCATAAAACTTCAAACAAGCTTCAAATTTTCCCTATCCTACCTGCATACAAGTGGATTGACCTCCTTTGCTACAGTTTTGGTTAGCATATCACATCATAATCATCATTCTCCATGATAAATATGAAACCCTCAAAATCTCCCTAGTGATGCCTAAAACCCTAAACCCTCATTGTTCATCCTATCACCTATCCCTATAGCTCTAAACTCTATCCCCTTATCCCTTTATCCCTTTATCCCTATTCCATATCATCCCATCCCTTTATCCCTCTTCCCAAGAGCAATATCAAAAACTAACCCAAGCTCTCCCTCTCATTTTTATCATTCCTACTCCCTCATTCATTTTCCAGCCATAAGCTCATATCCCATTCCCTCACTCCTAAAACACTTTCACTCATTCCCTTCATACAACCTACATTGCAAAAATGGATAAAGAGGACCGAGACTATGAGGAGGAGGAAAACACAGGCAGTGACACCTTAGAAGATAGAGCTAGGCAGCAGAGAAAACCACACAAGGGAGGTAGAATTATCAAAGAAGAGCCATCAAACCTTAGAGAATTGTAGGCCTCTCAGTTGGCTCTCACATGATTCAGATATCTTGGCTGCTATGAGTTCTGTGAGCAAGTAGAGAGAGTTGAACACAACCTTGCCCTCACTAGACTTTTTGTAGCTCATCTTCAAGACAACAAGGTGACTCTTGCTAGGGTAACCTTCATAGTTTCACCTTCCATAATTTTAGATGCCACCAGGATTCCAAATGTAGAGAAGAAGTGGTATAAAGCCCAGGACATAGATTAGCACTATTATGAGCCTTATATCAAACCCCGGTACAGAAATGAGGTGAAGATACTTTTTCCTTTCAGATTTCTTGAAGACAAGTATGTCCCCATGATGAAAATCATCATGAAGTATTTCACTTGTGAGGGCAGATTCTCGAGGCTGTACACCTATCACATCAGGCTCCTCATGCATTTTACCAGGGTGAGGATGCTAAACCATCCTTATTTTTTGTTCAGGAATATTGAGAAGATGACTCATTTTGTGCAGAAGAAGCCACACCCTTAGTAGATTAGCAGTCTTTATCATTATTCCCTGATCAAGATCATTGTGCTTCATCATCTTGGTCTCCTCAACATCTCTTGGGATACCTTTTTTCTCATGACATCTTCAGGGGTCCTCAAATTCCTCCACTAGTGTCTCAAGAAGCAGGGGGACCTTCTAGCAGTATTCAGGTGAAAATAGATGAGGAAACCAAGGAGACTAGAACTACTGAGGTGCCCGTTTACATGACATATCAGAGGGGCACAAGGATATTGTTTGCTTCCGATAGGCAAGTGTTTTCTCCATGGGATGTAGAAGGGACCTTGCCTTCTTCATTAGCTCATAGGCAAATGTTAGCTCCACAGGATGTGGAAGGGGCTTTGCCTTCTTCATCAGCACAACAGGTATAGGTGCAACAACTGCACAAAGGGAAGGAAAGGATGCCAGAGGAGAGTCTTGATGATGAGGAGGAAAGAGACTTTGACTTGACAGAGCATGATGAGCCGGAGTAGCGTTATACTCATCATGGAGTGGAAATCATTGACTTAAAGGCTCAGGACGAAGAAACCATAAAAGACGTCATCATACAAGAAAAGGAGGCTTAAGTAAAAGCTTTGGAGGACAATTTGGAGAGGTCCAAGTATGTTGTCACATATTTGGAGCAAGAAAACAAGCAGTTGAGTGACAAACAAGTCCTCATGGAGCTGGAAATGCTCAAGGTAAAATGACAAAGTGGCACAGAGGCACATGTCACTTTGACTCCTATTGAGAAAGAGATTGAAGATGATAGAGAGACTTGGCTTGAGAGAGTCAACCTTCACCTTGAGAATCTACTATAGAAGGAAAATAGAGACAATCAGATGATATGACACATGGCCTATCATTACAGGACTCGAAACAAGATTTGCAACATGAGGGTCAAAAGGATGAAAACTAGGCTAAGGCGGGATTTGAAAGGCAAAAAGGAGGAGGATAGGCTTAGGTTGCTTGCTGAAGCTTCCTTGTCTCATATGGACACTTTATGGTGGTGCTTCTGACCAATTTTGGAAGATTTTTTGTCACTTGCAAATTTTGAAATTTTACACAGAGGAAAACTGCCTAAACGCGCAGCTCCACCGGCGCTGCGCTTTTCCTAGGGGCACCCAATGAAGAAATGGTTTGAATTTTTGGATTTATAGGGATGAGGACATGCACACTAGAGATTTTCAAAGTTTTTGGGGAAGAACTGGTCCACCAAAAGGTAAAAAAGTACCCTAAAAATGACCTTTCTGCCACATTTTGGACACACAGAAGAAGTCCTGGGAGAATCAAGTTTTGACAGGTCAACTGAGCTTCAAATGTAGAAATTATAGGTTTTTTGGAAACTTGACTTTAAAGCCTTTCCAATGAGCTATCATGAGCTCAATTTGGATGCCGGTAAGGCCTCCAAAATGGACCTTAAAGTGGCGCTGCGTGTTGGGCCAGTGGTGTTGCATGTAGGGCAGTTTTTGCTCAGGATGACTATTTTTCTAGCTTTGATTGTGTTCTTGGATTCTCTCTCATGGAGGTTATTTCACCACTTTTAATGATGACTTGGCATGTAACTATGATAGAAATAGTAATAGGGGGTAGATTCATTTCTTTAAAAGTTAGTTTGAGCTCAAATGAATCAGTTTTTCACTTTTAGAGGCAAGTTGTTGAGATGCCTATATTCCTGTTTCTTGTTCAGTATTAGTTAGATTAGCTCCTTATCTTAAGGATTCGACCCTTGAGGATGGGAGGAGGTTGAAATCATGTCTATGTCTTCTTCTTATTTCTCATTGTAAAGGGTTGGACTCAGCTGCATGCTCAAACCTTGATTGTACATCATTTTGTAGCAGTTTAGCAAGAGATTAATAAGAATTGCAGCTATTTTTATGGGATCCATGTGGTATGGTGTTTTAGTGCAGTTTCTTCTCTTTTGATCATATGTTAGTATGTTTTGTGTATTCCGTTAATCATTTCATTGCTTCTAAGTGAATGATTTCAAGTTTGATAGGCAGAATTCATTATATCAGTTCTCTGCTTTGGGAAAACATTCACCATTTCATGTTTTCTACAGTCTAGGAAGGATCCATGGTTTTCACATGCTCTTCTTAGCTTCTCACCAGTCTTAAACATCTCACCCCATCAAGCCCTAGAGTGCTAAACCTTGTGCCTACCTTGCTCGATTGAACACCCTGCAATTCTGACCTAATTCCCTAGACCTAAACTGTCGATCTCCTCCTGATCCAGCAAAACCCCTTCAAAATCCAATCAAAACTTCTTGCTACTATACCTAGCCTAATATCCTTTTGTTGATCGAGTCATCTTGGCTGAGATCCTTATAGAGAGAGCCCTCTCTCGGCCTAGTACGGCTAACTACTTGGCTAAGTGTGGTTTATGGTTACCCTAGCATTGCCTTCCTTGAGCCCGAGGTTCAATCCAGGTGATAACATAGCGGTGACCATATTGGGGAAATGAAAGACTAATCACCATGGTAATATCTTTCATTTGAATTATTAAGCTTATGGAAAGTTGTAAAGCAATGTATAAAAACTTCAAAATTTGAGCACAATGGCTTCGAGAAAGTACACTAGGGCCAATCCAGATCCAAATCCTACCCCAGTAGTGGATAATCCTAATCTGATTTCAAGAATACTCAAAAAACAAGAAAGTTAAGTCAGTCCCAGACCTTCAATAAAGGTAGATTCTTGCCCTGATGAGTGGTTGTTTTTAGGGGACCTCCCATTTGATCTATCGTTTGACATTTCCCTATTTAGAACCAAGTATGAAAGTGCACTTGACGACATAGTTCTAGATCCAGAGTTCATTACAGATCTAGAAGTCCAAAAGGTAAACCGGTCAATTGATGAGTATATCCTAAATTCCCCTCAGTCATCCCTCACTACTGCTAAGATCCCTAAGCTTTCTGAACCAGTGTCCACTACCCTCAGTTCATCATTATTCCCTTCAACCTTTGAAGTTCATTCCCAACCTCCAATTATACCTGCACTTCCCCATCAACCTATCATTCCCCATCAATCACCTATTACTCCCAGTTCTCTATCGACTACTCCATCAACTCCTAGTAGCCCAATCCTTGCTTTAAATTCACCACCTCCACCTCGATTTATGGATGCCCGGTATGCACCCCTTGTTTTACCTCAAAATCTTGGTGCCATGCCCGCTGCTTATCAAACCAGGATACCTTTCTTTGATGCCACTCAAACCATTATAGCTCAGCAACATGTTGATAAAATGAATGATTTCTTTGACCTACATGAAGTTGAAATTGAAGATGTGACGATGAGATTGTTTGTACAAAGATTTGGAGGTGAAGTTTGAAAATGGTTCAAAGCTTTACCAGCAACTTCTATCACCACTTTACCAATCCTCCATAGGCAATTCCTAGATCAGTGGGAGGTGAAGAAGAATCCACTTCAGATTTTGTCCGAATATGAGAACATCAAAAGAAATGTTGGCAAAAGTGTGCAAGACTATTGTGTGAGGTTTAATGCAGTATACAATGCTATTCCTTCCAACATTAAACCACCAGAGGGATTGGCCTTGCTCAAGTTTCTAGACAGTTTCAATGCTGATATGGTATATCAGTTGTAGGAATGTGATCCTACCACACTAGAAGACATGCAAAAGAATGTTGTGTGTGTAGAAGCAAACTTGTTGGCCAGAAGAGTAAGAATGAGATCTGAGAAAAGGGTGACAATAAAAGAAGAAGCACCTACTTCAGATGTAAAGATGGATACATTGATTCTAATATTGGAGAGGATGGTTGACCGGTTAACCATCACAGATAGACGTGAAGCACCAATCCAGAATCCAAATTTTATAGGACAGCAGCAGCCACAATTTCAAATCAAGCAGAGAGAACAAAAGGCACCAGAGCAACTAGCGCAACAATAGCAAATCAGAACTCCCTTACAGCAGAATTATGTTCAAGGAATGGAAGAAGAAGACGATGAAGATCCAGTAATTGAAACCAATCACTTTTTCACTGCTGATGGCATGCTTATATTTCTGACCAAAGATGAAGAATATGCAGAAGTTCTAGACATTCAAAGGGATGAATATTACATTGTAGCAAATGATGTGGTTTTGGAGGATGAATCCGATGATTATCAGTGTGGTTATATGAATGCTTTGACTACACAGCAAAGGCAGTACCCTCTAAGGAGCAGAGATGTACCGGTCAAACCCATTCATAATAGAAAAGATGTGCAATCCAAGAATGATTCCTCAAACACTCAGAAGAAAGGAAAAGACCTTGCTGTTCCAAATCCCAACAAAGTACCATCAACAAGTATCACTGCAAGAAAGAAGGACAATCAACAAAAAGATAGTGTAGCGAAAGAGCAAGAAGATAAGAAGGACATTGGTGTCAAAGAGGTAGAAAAAGTTTCATCCTTTAATTTAGAAAGTGAAGTTGCTAAATTAAAAGTGTATATTCCTTTGACTGAGCTGGTTAAGAATAACAATTACAAACATCATGTATCTAGAATATTGCAAATAGATCCTTTTTCAGACATGGTGAATGTTGAGGATGATCATCCTGAACTCATTTTTGGTCCAGCCATAGAAGGTGAGCTTGAAGATAGTGAAGTCCCTCCATTTTATCTGAGTCTTAGACTACATGAGTATATTCTTCATAATGCCATGTTAGATTCCAGAGCTTCCCACAATTTGATGCCTAAAGCCATTATGGAAAAATTGGGCCTGGATATCACCCAGAAATATCATGATTTGTACTCCTTTGACTTCGGTAGAGTTCGTTGCATTGGTCTCATCAAAGATTTGGTGGTTTCTTTAGATCAAATCCCAACCAAAAATGTCTTTATGGATGCGGTAGTTGCTGATATACCGCCTCGTTTTGGTATGCTATTATCTAGATCATGGGGTGCTAAACTCAAGGGCACTTTACAACTTGACTTCTCTTATGCTACCATCCATCTTTTTGGTCAATTGAGGAAGTTCTACCGGGAAAAGAAAATGAAGTATATGATCACTAGTAAAGAGAATCCTATGAATCATCCGATAAATGCTGTACATACTAATTTAGAGTCCTTTGTTTTGTACTCTGATAGTGCATTGAATGATGTAGATATTCATATTGTAGAAGTAGACGATGTACTAGAAATTTCAGAGAATTTTAGAGTAGTTCTTAATCAAGAAAAAGAAAAAATAGCAGTTTCTTCTGAGAAACCTACACAGTAGCAAAAGGTTAGTGAAGAGCAGAAAAATGAAGTAATCAGCCAAGGTAAGGTAGAGAAAGAAATAGAATTTCAGCATCTAGAAGATGAAGCCAGCCTTTGGAGCATGGACATCGATGGCACTATGGGTAAGGACAGTGTTGGTATTGGAATTTGGATTCGAAGCCCTGCTTTCTAGCCTGCCAAAGTCCCAAGTAACGTTAGAGTATGTTCCTACAAGTTAGTTTTCGATTTCTCTAATAATGAAGCAGAGTATGAGGCTTTGATTATAGGTCTTAAAATTTTGAAGAAACTGGATGTGAAAAGGATTTCAGTTTGTGGTGATTAAACAAGTAAAAGGAGAATATCAAGCAAAGCATCCGCAGATGAGAGCCTACAGAAATGCAGTTCTGGATATTTTGAGGATGTTTCCTGAATATACCTTGACAACAGTACCCCGGACTCAAAACATCATTGCAGATTCACTCGCCACTGCGGCCAACAATTTGAAGATTCCAATGAATTCTAGCAACAAATTTGAAATTCATGTCAAACATAGGCCTACTGTTCCTGATAATTTGAGGTATTGGCAAGTTTTTTGGGATGATAATGAAATTAATGCCTTTTTGCAGAATGAAGGAAAGTTTAAGAATGCTTCCATTGATGATGATTGTGATTCCAATGAACAAGAGATTGAGGTAAATTAGATGGAGGTTTTACAGCTGAAGGATAATATCATTCCTAGAGGTCTCATACCTTTAGAGGAGCTTTTTGATCAGGATGATGTGGCAAGAAAACCGAGCTTGGTTCCTACGGACAAAGGAGTTGAAGATGTAAATCTTGGAATAGCTGACAAGCCCAAGCTTGTAAAGTTATCAAAGGCATTGTCTCTCGAAGTAAAGGCTAAGTATGTTAGATTACTTTTTGAATTTTCTAATGTTTTTTCTTGGGATTATTCAGATTTGAAAGTGTATGACAAGGATATCGTTCAACATACTATTCCTATAAAGCCGGATGAAAAACATTTTAGACAAAAGTTGAGAAGAATCAATCCAAAGCTACTTCCATCCATCGAGAAAGAGGTAAATATATTGTTTAAAGCTGGCATCATTATTCCAATTAGATTTTCTAATTGAATTTCAAATTTTGTCCCGGTACGAAAGAAGACCAGAGAGATTAGGTTGTGTATAGATTTCTGGAACCTCAACAAAGTGTCCTTAAAGGATAATTACTCACTTCCTAAGATGGAACATATTCTGCAAAGAGTAGTTGGAGCATCACAGATGTCACTACTTGATGGTTACTCAGGCTATAATTAGATCTTGGTGCATGAAAAAGACCAAGACAAAATTGCCTTCACAACACCTTGGGGAACTTTTCAATATGCCAAAATGCCATTTGGGTTGAAGAATGCCGGAGCCACTTTTCAGCGGGTGATGGACATAGCTTTTTCTAATGATAAGGATGTTTTCTTCATTGTTTATTTAGATGATTTGATGGTATTTTTTGGTACTGATGATGAACATTTGCACCACTTAAGGATTGTCTTTCAGAAATGTAGGAAGTTCGAGATTTCTCTAAACCCAAAGAAGAGTTGTTTTGCCATGGACGAGGGTAAACTCCTTGGTCATATAATTTCTAAAGATGGTATTCACATTGATCCTTCAAGGGTGGGGGCAATTCAGCATATAGACTTTCCGCGCAACAAAAAGGAGATTCAGGCTTCCAATGGTAAGATCAAATTCTTACGTAGATTTATACCAACTTTGGCGGAGCATTTACATGAAATAACTAATATGTTGAAAAAGGACAGGATTGTGAAATGGACCGAGGATGCCATGAAGTCATTCAACTTGGTAAAGTTTGCTTTGACCATAGCCCCAGTCTTGATTAGTCCTGATTATACTCATGATTTTATTATATTTTCATTTGCATCCGAGCACACCATGGCTACGGTATTGATGCAAAAGAGAGATCAGGTGGAGCAACCCATTGCCTTTTTCAGTAGGACTATTCGAGATGCTGCCTTGTGGTACAATATCATTGAAAAACAAGCACTAGCTCTTCTAAAAACATTGAAGGATTTCAGAGTATACATTCTGCATTCACATACTATAGCATATGTTCCTAATGTAGTAGTCAAGGATGTTCTCATGCAAACTGATGTGAAGGGAAGAAGGGTAAGTGGATAGCAGTAATGTTGGAGTTTGATCTTGAGATTAATCCTACCAAATTGGTCAAAGGATAAGGCTTGGCAAAACTAATGGCTAAATCAAATCTACATGCTCTAGACATAAATCGTATTGCAGCAATGTCAGAGGACAAAGATGGTGGATCACTCATTCAGGTATCAAAAATGTTTCTCAAATCACCTTGGTATTCTGATATAGTTTATGTCCTTCAACATCTTTTGACACATCTTGGAATGTCAAGAAGTAAAGGTAGATCACTTAAACTAAAGTCTGCAGAATTCTACATTTTAAATAGTGCTGTCTATTGGAAAGATCTAGGAGGAGTTTTACTTAATTGTTTGGTTGAAGATGAAGCTCAGCATGTAATGAATGATTTTCATAGAGGTGATTGTGGTGGTCATTTGTTTTGGAAAACCACAGCTAACAAAGTGTTGAGAGTAGGATATTATTGGCCGACTTTGTTTTCAGATTTATATAAGACAGTGATGGGCTGCCATGAATGCTAGGTTTTTCAAGGAAAAAAAAAGTTGCTTCCTCTTCCCTTGAAGCCAATTGAAGTAAATGCAACTTTCCAATAGTGGGGACTTGATTTCATAGGGGAAATCCATCCTACGTCATCAGCACAACACAAATGAATTTTGACAGCTACCTATTACTTCACCAAGTGGATTGAGGCCATTTCGACAAGGCAAGCCACAAACACGGTAATTATCCAATTTTTAGAATCTAATATCTTGTCTCATTTTGGTTGCCCTCACAAGATTATAACAGATAATGCAACAACATTTAAGTCCAAGAAGATGGTGGAGTTTTGCAACAAGTGCAATATTACATTGGGTCATTCTAGACATACTACCCGCAAGGCAATGGATTGGTCGAGTCATCAAATAAATCCTTGGTGAACATTATCAAGAAAATGTTGGAGGCAAACAAGAAGAATTGGCATCGAAAGCTTGTTAATGCCTTGTGGGCCGACAGAGTGAGCAGCAAGAAATCCATAGGTATGTCACCTTTTGAGTTGGTTTATGGTACTGATACAGTATTTCCTACATCACTTGCAGTCCCGGTCATGAGATTATTACAGGAAGCTGGCAGCGAAGAGGATGATATTCAGCACAAAATTAATCAAATGATTCACCTTCAGCAAACAAGAGAAGAGGTTTCCCAAAACACTTTCCGGTTGCAAGAGAAGATAAAGAAAATTTATGACCACAAAACCAAAGTAGAAAAGTTTCAGCTGGAAGATGTAGTGTTGCGGTGGGATGCATGGAATGAGGGAAAGGGCAAGCATGGTAAGTTTGACAATTTATGGAAAGGACCATATAAAATCTCAGCTTATCGAGGACAGAATGCATTTTTGTTGAAGGAAATGGATGGTCAGGATCGTTCATGAGGGCAAGTGAATGGTAGGCTCCTGAAGCACTACTACTTTTCAGGTTGATCCCTGAAGTTACTTCACCTTCATTGTATATACCAGTTTGATTTTCCTTGCAAGGTTTCAAGTACACTGTCACCTGATTTTGGGGCCTGAAGTGAAGGCTATAAAGTTTGAATGATTAGTTTCAAGTTTCATTGATTTGGTTTATAGTCAAGTTTAGAGTTGGTTTGGTTGTGAGTCAGTTTTCAGTTTGTATTGAGTCATTTTTCACTTTTTTTGTTTTGACTGTATTTCCCAGTGAATGAGGGACTTAGTCTATGGTGTTCTTAACACCTCCAAGGCACTGGCATCCCCAATAAGGCCAATGTTAGTGTCAGTATCTGCATACTTCCATCAAGGATCAAAATTTTCTCTTTGCATTTTCATTTTAGGGGTCCCATACTGAAAATTTTACATCATTTCATTAGGTCATGTCAAAACTGATCCACTGATGGTTGTCTTCTCCTCAGAAAATCTAAATTTTTCCTTCATAGAGTATACTTGTTGACCCTTCTTCAGGTTGTCTTTAGTCATGGTTTCATGGTCAATTGGAAATCATGCTTTGATTAGGTCATAGGGCATGTTTTCATTAGGGTTTTCATTAGGTCTTTAGTTTCATCACCAAGGTCAAGAGCATGATTTTAAAATGAAAATAAAGGTTAGGAAGGGTATGAGGATGATAAATAAGTCAAGCATTATGGCCTGTAGGTCATAGCTGTTGAATAATTATCTTTTAACCTAATGTAATTTTCACCTCAAAAAACATGTTTTTGAGGTCAAAACAGAGTATTTTGAATTAATTTGTATTTCTTATGTAATTTTAAGTCACTATATGTAATAAATGATCCCAACTACACTAGAGAATCTCTCCTTGCTGCAAGACAAAGAAACACTGGATAAATCAGTTCAAGTTGAGCATTATCCACCTGCAAAGACACAAAGAAGAAAAGGCATTAAAAACAGAGTTTTCAAGAAGGACAAGAAACATTAGAAAGTGTGTTTTTCAAGTGAAAAATCAAAATCTACTCCTATTTAAGCTCTCAAATTTGATTTTCAAGTTCATTATTATCATTTGGCAAGAAAGGAGTCAAAAAGTGATAAGAAGAGGCAAGCTTGAGTGAGTTTTGGGCGAAGAACAATTGGCGTTGCGCTTCTGGAGTAGTGGTGGAGTGGCGCTGCGAGTTCGCAGAGTGGCACTGCACGTCTGAGGTAGGCAGGGTTGGCGTTGCGTGTTGAGAACTTGGCACTGTGCGTTGAGGCCTGGTGCAGCGTGACTGGAAATTTCCGCAGTGTAATTTTACACAGGCACTGCACTCTAGGGTGGTGCTACGCGTCTGTGCACCGGTGCTACGCGTTGAGCAGAAGGGCCAGAAAGCCCATAAAACTTCAAACAAGCTTTAAATTTGCCCTCTCCTACCTGCATACAAGTAAGTTGACCTCCTTTTCTACTGTTTTGGTTTGCATATGACATCATAAGAATCATTCTCCATGATAAATATGAAACCCTAAAAATCTCCTTAGTGATGCATAAAACCCTAAACCCTCATTGTTCATCCTATCACCTATCCCTACAGCTCTAAACTCTATCCCCTTATCCCTTTATCCCTCTTCCCAAGAGAAATATCACAAACTAACCCAAGCCCTCCCTCTCATTTTTATGATTCCTATTCCCTCATTCATTTTCTAGCCATAAGCTCATATCCCATCCCCTCACTCCTAAAACACTTTCACTCATTCCCTTCATACAACCTCAATTACAAACATGGATAAAGACGGCTGAGACTATGAGGAGGAGGAAAACACAGGCAGTGACACCTCAGCAGCTAGAAATAGGAAGTAGAGAAAACCACACAAGGGAGGCAGAATTATCAGAGAAGAGCCATCAAACCTTAGGAAATTGTAGGCCTCTCAGTTGGTTGTGACATGTTTTAGATATCTTGTCTACTATGAGTTCTGTGAGCAGGTAGAGAGAGTTCAACACCACCCTGAGCTCACTAGACTTTTTGTAGCTCATCTTCAGGGCGACAGGGTGACTCTTGCTAGGGTAACCTTCACAGTTTCACCTTCCATCATTTTAGATGCCACCAGGATTCCAAATGTAGGGGAGAAGTGGTATACAGCCCAAGACCTAGATGAGTACTATTATGAGCCTTATATCAAACCCCGGTACAGAAATGAGGTGAAGAGACTTTTTCCTTTCAGATTTATTGAAGACAAGTATGTCCCCATGATGAAAATCATCATGAAGTATTTCACTTGTGAGGATAGATTCTCCAGGCTATACACCTATCACATCAAACCCCTCATTCATTTTACCAGGGTGAGGATGTTAGACCTTCCTTATTTTTGTTTAGGAATATTGAGAAGATGGCTCATTTTGTGTGGAAGAAGCCATACCCTCAGCAATTGAGCAGTCTTTATCATTATTCCCTGATCAATATCATTGTGCTTCATCATCTCAGTCTCCTCAACATCTCTTGGGAGACCTTTATTTCTCATGACATCTTCAGGGGTCCTCAAATTCCTCCACCAGTGTCTCAAGAGGCAGGGGGACCTTTTAGCAGTATTCGGGCGAAAACAGATTAGGAAACCAAGGAGACTAGAACTACTGAGGTGCCCATTTACATGACATATTAGAGGGGCACAAGGAGATTGTTTGCTACCGATAGGCAAGTGTTTGCTCCACGGGATGTGGAAGGGACCTTGCCTTCTTCATCGGCTCATAGGAAAATGCTAGCTCCATAGGATGTGGAAGGGGCTTTGCCTTCTCCATTAGCACAACAGGTACAGGTGCAACAACTGAACAAAGGGAAGGAAAGGATGCCAGAGGAGAGTCTTGATGATGAGGAGGAAAGAGACTTTGACTTGATAGAGCATGATGAGCCGAAGAAACATTATACTCATCATGGAGTGGAAATCATTGACTTATAGGCTCAGGACGAAGAAACCATAAAAGACGTCATCATAAAAGAAAAGGAGGCTCAAGTACGAGCTTTTGAGGACAATTTGGAGAGGTCCAAGTATGTCATCACATATTTGGAGCAAGAAAACAAGTAGTTGAGTGACAAACAAGTCCTCATGGAGCTGGAAATGCTCAAGGTAAAATGACAAAGTGGCAAAGAGGCACAAGTCACTTTGAATCCTATTGAGAAAGAGATTGAAGATGATAGAGAGACTTGGCTTGAGAGAGTCAACTTGCACCTTGAGAAGCTACTACAGAAGGCCAATAGAGACAATCAGATGATCAAACACATGACCTACCACTACAGGACCTAAAACAAGATTTGCAACATGAGGGTCAAAAGGAAGAAAACTAGGCTAAGGCGGGCTTCGAAATGGAAAAAGGAGGATAGGCTTAGGTTTCTTGCTGAAGCTTCCTTGGCTCATCAAGACACTTGATGATGGTGCTTCTCACCAATTTTTGGCAAGTTTGGGAGATTTTTTGTCACTTGCAAATTTTGAAATTTTACACATAGGAAAATTGCCTAAACGTGCAATGCCACCAGCGCTGCGCTTTTCCTAAGGGCCCCCAATGAAGAAATGGTTTGTATTTTTGGATTAATAGTGATGAGGACATGCACCCTAGATATTTTCAAATTTTTTGGGCAGAACTGGTCCACCAAAAGGTCAAAAAACACCCTAAAAATGACCTTTCTGCCACTTTTTGGACACATAGAAGTAGTTTAGGGAGAATCAATTTTTGAGGGGTCAAATAAGCTTTACATGTATAAATTATAGGTTTTTTAGAAAGTATACTTGAATACCTTCAAAATGAGCTATCATGAGCTCAATTTGGATGCCGAGAAGGCCTCTAAAATGGACGTGAAAGTGGCGCTGCGTGTAGGGCAGTTTTTGCTTAGGATGACTATTTTTCCAGTTTTTGACTATGTTCTTGGATTCTCTCTGATGGAGGTTATTTCACCATTGTAAATGATGACTTGGCATCTAACTATGATAGATAAATAGTAATATAGGGTAGATTCATTGCTTTAGAAGTCAGTTTGAGCTCAAATGAATCAATTTTTCACTTTTAGAGGCAAGTTGTTGAGATTCCTATATTCTTGTTTCTTGTTCAGTATTAGTTAGATTAGCTCATCATCTTAGGGCTTTGACCCCTAAGGATTGGAGGAGGTTGAAATCATGTCTATATATTCTTCTTCTTTCTCATTGTAAAGGGTTGGACTCAGCTGGATGCTCAAACCTTGATTGTACATCATTTTGTAGCAGTTTAGCAAGAGATTAATAAGAATTGCAACTATTTTTATGGGATCCATGTGGTATGGAGATTTAGTACAATTTCTTCTGTTGTGATCATATGTTAGTATTTTTTGTGTATTCCCTTAATCATTTCATTGCTTCTAATTGAATGCTTTCAAGTTTGATGGGCAGAATTCATTATATCAGTGCTCTGCTTTGGGAAAACATTCACCATTTCAAGTTTTCTACAGTCTAGGAAGGATCCATGGTTTTCACATGCTCTTCTTAGCTTCTCACCAGTCTTAAACATCTCACCCCATCAAGCCCTAGAGTGTTAAACCTTGTGCTTACCTTGCCCCATTGAACACCCTGTAATTCTGGCCTAATTCCCTAGACCTAAACTGTCGAGCTCCTCCTGATCCAGCAAAACCCCTTCAAAATCCAATCAAAACTTCATGCTACTATACCTACCCTAATATCCTTTTCTTGATCCAATCATCTTGGCGGAGATCCTTACAGAGAGAGCCCTCTCCTGGCCTCGTAGGGCTAGATACTTGGCCTAGTGTGCTTTGTGGTTACCCTGGCATTGCCTTCCTTGAGTCTGAGGTTCAATCTAGGTGATAAGACTGCCTAAATATGGGTATTGAAAAGTAAAAGAGTGTTTTTCCAGTTCTAGCTCTAAGTGCTCTCCACTGGTTCCCCTTAGCCTTCAGACCTAAAGTCCTTACCAGTAGTTTCTCCATGCTATTCTCGAATTGAATCTATAGTCTCGGAAGTATATATACTAGTTTAAGGGTGATGAGGTCCTAAGATAGAGAAACCAGATGCTTTTGACCTTAATATGGGAGTAACAAAGTTCTGTGGTCCCATTTTTCTCGTATCCTTATAAGAATTTGACTGTTCTCTTTCTTCTTTTGAAATTAATTCCTGAATGAATGTTTTCCTCCCTAAATCTACACTTTTCTTGTTCCTTTTATGACCCGTTTTTCCTGTAGGTTTATTATATTTATTATGTTATGTGTCTCTTCTATTCATACACTCTACACATGGAACCTATTGTAATTATTTCACACTTTAAGTGCCTCAGTTGTTACAGTGGTGAGCTCACTCAAGTATGTTAGAGTGATGTGCAGGTTCTCACCTCTCGTCTTACCACCCAACATCTGTAATACTGAGGACACCTCTAAAAAAAGAAAAAAATAAATTCAAAGTTAACACTTGTGCACTAGAAACACTATACTAACAAAACACATTGACTGAGTGTATCGTCAATTGCCTTCCCCGACAATGACGCCAAAATGTTGTACCGGTTTAATCACTATTTGGTTTGACTGAACTAAAAGCATTTAATTGTAAACTAGGGTAGGTTTGTTTATTTCAAATGTGTCTACACTATCTATGTCAATACATAACATCCAGGGAGAGAAATGAAAGAAAATGTCATTTAACACAATTGTAGAACTTAAAGAACTCATGCAAAAATTAAAAAGACATTCTAAAGGAATTAAATTCACTCATCACTCTTCATGTTTCTCTCAAATAACAGGCACGCAACACATCATTAGTAAAACTGTATCACCTGATTAAATATGATAGCTCTAACCAATCCTGTGTAACAACATATAATGAATCTAGAAACATAAATGCATCAGTACTGCAATTCATACAACAACATTAATAAATTCACACTAAAATAAAGATAAAAAAAACAACTAATTTACTACTACTGCAATCCTTGCTAAAGAGGAGGGACCTTCCTCCCTAGCAGGGTGCACAGATGAATGGAAACTAGTTAAAACTCAACACGAAATATGTAGGTTTTCTTATTTTAAATGTGTCTACACTATCTGCCTCGATACATAACAACTATGGAAAGAAAAGAAAGAAAATGTCATTTAACACAATTGTAGAACTTAAAGCACTCATGTTGAAATTAAAAATACATTTTATAAGAATGAAATTCACTCATCACACTTCATGTTTCTCTCAAAGAACAGGTGCGCCACACATCATTAGTAAAACTATATCAGTTGATTAAATATTATAGTTCTAACCAATCCTGTGTAACAACATATAATGAATCTGGAAACATAGATGCATCAGTACTGCAAATCATACAACAACATTAATAAATTCAAACTAAAAGAAGGATAAAACAAAAAGCTAATTTACTACTACTGCAATCCCTGCTAAAGAGGAAGGCCCTTCCTCCTTAACAAGGCACAGGGATGAATGGAAACTAGTTAACACTCAACACAAAATCTATATGAACAACACCATAAGTGTTTTATATTAAAAATGAATGAAAATTACAAGATCAAAATGTCGATGTTGTTCCTGTGCTGCCGTCCCCTTTTCATGGAACCAAACCTTTTAATAAAGTTTTGTTGTAGCGGCTACAACACCCTCCAAAATTTTTCCTCAGCTTCGTTTTGGAGCCTCCCTTCAAACCTTCACAACAACATGTCTTTCTTCATTAAGTACACAAGATTCAATGTTTTTCTTGCACAAAGGCAGCCTGTCGATTATAGCTCGATGTATTCCCCTCATAGGCTGATCACCCGGACCTAGTCTAGCTGCAGGCTGAGCATCTCCCCTAAGAAATTGTGCAATCTTGACTGGTAGCCTACTAGGCTCTAGAATTGTGCAATTTTGGCAGTCAGCACTCACAGTGAAAATTGCACAATTTTCCCTAGCAGGGCTACTCGGCCTAGAACTTGTGAAAATATGGGCAGTAGTCAACTGCTTTGCCCAAAAATTGCACAAATCCCCTGGGCAGCCAACCCAGATCCTAGCCAGAAATGCACGTTTTCTCCCAATAGTCTAGTAGTCTCTTGCATCTGCAGCTGAGTTGACAGGTTCCCTCCGGGACTGAGAAAAACTGACTTGCATGCATTGGCTGCTTCTGCCAAGGCAGCATGCAAAGTCATCCCTTGTTTCAAGGATCTATTTTTAGCAGTTGGAGGTTACATGCAAGGATCATTTCAGAAACCTCCCACCAAGTGTCGCTTTCCCTAGATTTGTGGCATGCACATCACAGCCTCGATGTTATCAAAACTCATCAACCAAACAATTCAGAGCTCATTCCTCACATCAACCTTGCAGCTCTAACATCCCACATCATATCTAGGAGTTGTCAACAGACTCGTCTCAACTTTTTTGGGGTAAGCCCGCTTTAAATGACTTATGTTGCGTTTCTAGCACTTTTTGTATTTCGGTTCTTATAAAAGCTGTCTGCTTGATTTCAGTGAGTGCTTGCTGTCATTTTGATACATTCTAGCTTGTACTACCACTGTTTTAGTTTTTGTCAACGTCTCACTGCTGTCGCATGCATGAAACTTTTTTGAGGAACAGTCACCGATTCGGCGACTCACCTCATCCACATGCATGTTGTTCCATTTTCTGAATCTATCATTCACCATTTACATGCCTGATAATTCACTCATGCTTACACTTAGTATCACCATGCATTCGTATTCACATTCACTTTCAGTTGCCTGTCGGCGAGTCTGGCCAACCCTGGCCCAGAATCTGCCTTCACTAAGACAAGATTGCGCAATCTGGGGAAGGAAGGCTTTGTCTTCCTCTCCAGAATTACGCATTTCTGCCCAACCACTATCCTCTAGGACATTTTTACGCATTTTTAAGGGACAGTGACTACTGGCCCAGAAAATTGTGCAATGCAGTCACTGAGGCTGCAACCATTGCCAGCTGAGATTACACATTGCATAATTCCAGCAGTCAGTAGCCAGAATGGACTATGCATTACGCAGTTCCAGCTGTTAGTCATCCTCCTAGTGGCTGCGACTATGCCTTATCCAATCTTGAAACTTAGTCTACTGACCTCCCAGCCAAAATTGTGTGACCTTCATGATTAGTCACATAGGTATGTTGCAAATTAGTTCTCAAGTTCAGTTTTGTTTTTGACTGACAAATTACTTGCCATGAGTGTTTCCATGTCTCCAGGTATCATAGGTGTTCATCTGCCTCTCAGTGACACAAGTACAATGGTTTCCAGGAGAGAAGAGTCGAAGACACCATTCAGACCACACTTAGGGATGCAGTCGATCAAGTGTCTATGATTTTTCCTACTCACGAAGACATCAAGATGTTCATAGGAAAGGACATCAATATATGACAACATAAACATCATAGTGAGAAACATCATGAACGACAGTTAAAGGCAGCATACTGGATGCAGCAAAAATGAGAGGAAGGTTGTTGACAACATAGAGGCATAACAAAGTTGCAAGCTCAAGAAGATCCATTGGTGATGAAAACAACTTTGGAGACTCGGGCTATGAGGTGACAGCGTGACATTAAGATCACGCAAAGCCTGAGGATGTAACAAAGAAGGAGTTGCATGTTCCAGAGCAGCAACTCAAGAGAGAACATGAAGTTGCACAGACAAGTAAATGAGTGCAGCAGGAATAGGAACAACAGGGGGAACAACATACATTCACGGATGAAACAGTGCCCATACAAGTTAAATATCCATCCCAACAGCTGGCATGGAGCAGGCATGGTGAGAAATGTCATTGGTCACATGAAAGGGATTCAACAGTATGCATGTCATTTTGTGCATGCATGCGATCCAACCCATTCAACACAATCACCAAGGCAAAGATAATTAGCAACTCAAACTAGAGCTGAACATGTACTTCGACAAGTTGATGTGCATGACCACCAGCACACACTTGAAGATTAGCATGAACACTATGCATCAGTGTGTTGTTGGTTCAGTCGCACCCAAGAAGACCATGCACATGTTAGTGGACGAGTTGGGTGAATGTCCATACCAATAGACTGGATGCAACGAAGGCAAGAGTTCACTTTGGCAAGATGTCACATGGGGTGCATGCAGACCATCACGGACGACCAAGCTTGGCATCAACTCACCACCTTCACCATCACAAGAATGTCAAAGAGTTGGTCTCACGTCAATAGACCGCGTTCCAGTGATGTCTTGCATGGCTTGCTCAAGCCATTTTGTCTCCCATGAGCACATGCGCATTGTAATGTAACGTCATGTCAAGTGGAAGTTCAAGTGTCAATAGTTGGATGTAACAATCATATAGTAGATGAAGAGTCATGAGGGTAGATGAACGGTCACAAAGGGGAATTTCAAGGGTCACACCACCCTTTCCTATAAATAAAACCTCATAACTCATTGGAAAGGCTTTTGGTCAGCCAAGCTTCTGATAAGACTGTCTTAGAGAGATCTTGGACAGTATTGTAATGTGCCTTGGCTTCTCCACTACATCGAGCTAGTGCATCTCTTTGGAGGAGTAGGTGGATGTGGCTGTAACATTCCACTATTGGAGCTAGTGATTGGACATGGATGTATTATATGACTGGAACTTACACTTCTTTATATAATAAGAGCCAGCACGTTTCATGCATATGTTATATTGTATTCCAGCTATCTTGTTTACTCTAAATGGCATATGTTTTTTCTTTCTTACACATGCATGTATGGACTATTTTGTATGAGTATGTATTAATCTTTCTGAAATGTGTTGTTGGTTTAACCATCACTTTGGATTGCCAGCTAACTTGCTTTCCAGCTTGTGATGCATCTTTACTCGTGTGTTCCCTTCCCATCCGAGTACTATTACAAGTTGCCAAGGGGTGCACTCACCTCAACCCCCATGTGTTAGAACCTCTCATTCACCTTCCTTGATTCACTGCAGCTGTGACACCCTTGCTACCAACGGAATCATCTTACTTGCGTCGATGTGAAATCGCGGTCAAGGCATTACCATACGACCCACTGCTGGAACTCCTAAACCAAACTATCTGAGGTCTAATTGGGACTTCCTACTAGGGAGATCCCCTTACATGTTGGAGGGTCCAACACCATCAACATTTTGGCGCTGGAAGGAGGGCCAAATGATAAGTCAAGTCCTCACATCTGTTTTGAATCTCTACATATCTATCATGACTAACTACTGAGTTTCTCTTCCGGAGTGTATGTCTTATGAAAATGATTTCATCATCTCGGAAAAGCTCTAGGATAACTTGTTTCATAAAACATATGATCGTGGAGGCCACGTAGCCTTGGTTAGGCATGCGGTCGGCATTGTAGGTTCATGCAAAAGACATGGATTCTTTGAAGAATGCATGAGTTGTGTGCTGTTCATCTACATGCTTCGAGGGAATCTAATGCACTGGTGTGCCACACTGCCCAAAAAATCTATTCATTCTCTTGCACATCTGGTCGTAGAGATAGACCATGCTTTCAATCACTTTGACCATAAAGCACTCAACAAAGAAATTATGAAATTACGAAAAGATCCCGATGAATCCATTGAACAGTTCCACACATGCTTTCGTAATCTTGCATACCGATTCCCCGAAGATGATATCGATTTGGAATTTCACGATGGGATATTTGAATATCTTCTTCACATATATGAAAATCCGCAATTCTTGAAATCACTCGAATCTAGCTCATACTTCGGTGATGGAACTACACAATCACAAGTAGGCACAGTCGTTGTCATAAGTGATTTTCCACCTTCACCTCACCAAATAGCTCCACCACCGCTGAGTGATGTGGGAGATCATGCACATACCTCTGTTGAACTGTCACATCCTCCAACCTCACCTGCACTTGATATCTATGCAGATTTGGCTTGCAACCCTGTTCGTTTTCACATGGACTCGTTCCCTTGACCTCCATCATCACGTTTTGTTGATCCTCCGGATTGTACTCGCCTGTGTTCTTCCATTCCGGACTCCTCACTTGTCGTGAACAAGGATCAAGTTGTCGACGAAGTTGGTGTTGTGCAGCCAACCTGCACCATCATTCATGATGAGTGTGTGTGGGAATCTAAAGGATAACTCGCGGTGAGAGATGACTCCTTTTCAGTCGCACCTCATTCGTTTCATCCTGACATCCCTTGTGATTGTACCATTACTAATTTCCCCTGTGAAAACTCATTTCCAGATGCTTCTACTTTTGATCATTCATAGGACACGTCGGATGTCAATCTTTCATTATAGTGCGGAGAGGACACATCCTCCTCAGGAAATCCATCCAATCTATCATCTATCTTTATTAAAAACACATAGGGTGAGCATCTTTGCTTCCCGTCTACCCCTCTACCCGATTCATCAAATCATGAGGATGCCGACGAACATCTCAAATTTTCTGATCTTGGTTTTCATGATCTTTTCACTTCCTCATCCAATCACAATTTTGATTCAATTGTTGTTAATATGTCCAAGACACTTGTCTACAATGATCTATCTATCAATGAAGTCGAAACACCCCAGACTGTCGAGGCACTTCAACCCGAGCTGATGTTTATGTCAAGCCCTCGCTTTCCTGGGGTTGGTTTCACTTTGGTCAATAAATTGTTGAAACACTCAAGGTTCCTCATCACTCTCTGCTTTGCATAGAATATCAACCAAACACCCATATTTCACTTCCTCCACTCTAACTACATGATCCCATCACTCATGCATTGGAGGAATATTACATAGCAAGCACACATGCACAACACAAGTGGTCTACCTTTCTCACGTTTGCTTGCATGTCACAATCAAGAGAATGCATACACTCAAAATTTGCATGTAGTGTAGCACAACATCATGGAAGCTCCACAAAATGCATGTCATGCACTTTCAATCATCTTTGTTTTGTGGTCGCTTGTAAGCTCGGAGTGTGTTTGTCTTCACTGTTACATCTTTCTTGTTTGCTAGTTCGCATAGTTGTCTTGTTTTCAAACCATTCCTTCACCAACATGGGTCAACCAATGCGTTGATGGATGCATTGGTAGTATCACTTCATGTGAGATGGCCCATGCATTGTTAGCTTAGGGGTAGGAGTAATGTTTTCTTTTGAGTTGTTCTCTTGCATGCTTGTTTTGTTACTTGCCTTATTTTCTTGTTTATTTGTTTGCTTGTTTTATTACTTGTTTTGCTTTCCCTTTTGCTTCTTCTCTTGCTTTGCTTTGTTGTTTGTTAGTTTTCTTGTTTCGTTCGTATGTTAGTTTCGCATGAAACCATGTATGACTCTTGAAGAAAGCTAGGTAAAGTACGAGAGGCCTTGTGTTGTTATCACTACCTGGTTATCTATCATCCTTCCTCTATATGAAAAACTTGTTACTTTTAGTCCATGATACGTCGAAGGAAAACACGTACTGTTTGAAGTGAACCTTGGTGAAAACACAACACTTGCGTGCTAACTATTATCACCTACTCTAGTTGGTTGTTTTTGGGTTAAGCCTTGTTAGCTCAGTCAAGTAGAGCAAGGTGAGGGGAAAACCTTAATAATCATGTCAGAGGTATGATAAACTACTTCTCTGTAGGAGCAACCTCTTTTGCTCTCGATAAGTCAGGATCCCTCTTCCACCTCTAGAATGAATAAGTGCTATGAACAATTACGAAGATGAAAAAGTGAAAAAAGTTTGAAAAAATGAAAATGAATAATGCTAAAGAAGAGAAAGGCTTCCTGAGTAAAGAGGTGATGCAAGTAACTTCATCGGAGTACTAACCAGGCTCTCTGGTAGCAGAGCCATGCTTGTGTTCCTATGTGACTCCTCCAGGGTAGTGTCCAAGCCTGTTGGCAGTGGAGCAACACCAGAGATGAAACTAAGACTCTGACGACTATACTGCTTGTGCACCAATATACCCCTCAACGGAATCAAAAAAATTGTGTTGCCTTGGCTTGGAATGTGTCTCAAATGAATAAGAGCTTGGAAGATGCTACATCTTACAATCAAGCTAGTGTGGAAACCAAGAGGAGCTGAGAACTTAACAATACTTCTGGAGGTGTTAGACTTGCTTTTCATGAATAAGGGCCATTCAGAGAGTTGGAGTTCTACCAGTGTGTTGCCAAGTGTTGTAGCGGCTACAACGCCCTCCAAAAGTTTGCCTCAGCTTCGTTTTGGATCCTCCCTTCCAACCTTCATAGCATCATGTCTTTCTTCGTGAAGTACACAAACTTCAGTGTTTTTCTTGCACAAAGGCAGCTTTTCGATCACAGCTCGATGCATTCCCCTCACAGGCTGACCACCTAGACCTAGTCCAGCTACAGACTAGTCAGCTCCCCCAATAAATTGTGCAATTATGGAGGGAAGCCAACCTTCCCTCCAGAAATTGCACAATCTTGACTGGTAGCCTACTGGGCTCCAGAATTGCACAATTCTGGCAGTCAACACTCATAGTAAAAATTGTGTAATTTTCGTGAGTAGGGTTGCTCACCCCAAACATTGTGCAAATATGGGCAACAATTAGTTGCTCTGCCCAAAAATTGTGTAAATCCCTTGGGTAGCCAGCCCAGCTCTGAGCCAGAAATGCACATTTCCCCCCAGTAGTCGAGCAGTCTCTTGCATGTGCACCTGAGTTGATTGGTTCCCTCTGGGACTGAGCAAAACTAACTTGCATGCATGGGCTACTTCTCCCAAGGGAGCATGCAAACGCATCCCTTATTTCAAGGATCTATATTTAGCAGTTGGAGGTTGCATGTAAGGATCATTTGAGAAACATCCCACCAAGTGTCGCTTTCCCTAGATTTGTGGCATGTGCGTAACAACCTCGATGTTATCAAAACTCATCAACTAGAGGCTGAAGAGCTCATTCCTCACATCAACCTTGCAGCTCTGACATCCCACATGACATCTACGAGTTGTCGACACACTCAGTTCAACTGTTTTGGGGTAAGCCCGCTTTCAAGGACTTGTGTTGCATTTTTGGTGCTTTTTGTATTTCACTTCGTATGAACACCGTCTGCTTGATTTTAGTGAGAGCTTGCTATCTTTTTGATACATTCTAGCTTGTACTAGCACCGTTTCAATTTAAATCTCTCTGCTTTCGCATGCATGAAACTGTTTTTCATGAATGGTCACTGATTCGGCTACTCACCTCACCCACATGCATGTTGTTCCATTTTCTGAATCTACCATTCACCATTTGCATGCATGATCATTCACTCATGCTTACACTGAGTATCACCATGCATTCGTATTTACATTCAATTTCAGCGTCCCATCGGCGAGTCTGGCCAACCTTGGCTCAGACTCTGCCTTCACTAAGATAGCGTTACGCAATCTGGGGAAGGAAGGATCTGTCTTCCTCTCCAGAAATGTGCATTTCTGCCCAGCCACTATCCTTAAAGACTATTTTGCACATTTCTGAGGGACAGTGACTACAAGCCCAGAGAATTACGCATTGCAGTCATTGAGCCTGTAGCCATTGCCAGCTGAGATTGAGCATTGCACAATTCCAGTAGTTAGCAGCCAGATTGGAGTATGCATTGTGTAGTTCCAGTACTCAGTCAGCCTCTCAGCAGCCTAGACTGTGCCTTACATAGTCTTGACACTCAGTCTCCTGACCTCCCGGCCGAAATTGCGCGATCTTCATGATCAGTCACAGAGGTATGTTGCAAATTAGTTCTCAAGTTCTGTTTGGTTTTTGACTGACAGATTACTTGCCATGAGTGTTGCGATGTTTCCAGGTATCACATGTGCTCACTTTCCTCTCAGCAACACAAGTACAATGGTTTCTAGGAGAGCAGAGTCAAAGACATCGTTCAAACAACACTTGGGGGTGCATTTGATCAAGTGTCTATAAGTTTGCCTACTCACGAAGACATCAAGTTGTTCATAAGAAAGGACATCAAGATATGACAACAACAACATCACTGTGAGCAACATCATGAACGATAGTTGAAGGGAGCATACCATATTCAGTGAACACGAGAGGAAGGTGTTTGACAACAAAGAGGCGGAACAAAGTTCCAAGCTCAAGCAGATCCATTGGTGATGAAAGAAACTTTGGGGACTCAGGCTATGAGGTGATGACATGACACGAAGATCACGCGAAGACAAAGAATGGAACAAATAAGGAGTTGCATGTGCTGAAGTAGCAAATCAAGAGAGAACATGAAGCTGCACAGAAGCAAATGAGTGCAGCAGGAACATGAATAATAGGGGGGCGCAACATACATTCACGGATGAAACTGCGCCCATGCAAGTTAAAGATCCATCCCAATAGCTGACACAGAGTAGACATGGTTAGCAGTGTTGTTGATTGCATGCAAGGGATTCAACAGTATGCATTCATTGCGCGCATGCATGCGATCCAACCCTTTCAACACACTCACCAAGGCAAAGACAATAAGCAAGTCCAACTGGATCTGAACTTGTACTTAGGCAAGTTGATGTGCACGACCACCACCACACACTTGAAGATCAACATGGACACTATGCATCAGTGTGTTGTCAGTTTAACCACACCTAAGAAGACCATGCACATGTTTGCGGATGAGTTGGACAAAGGAGCCATACCAATGCACCGGATGTAATAGAGGCAAGAGTTTGCTTCGACAATATGTCACCATGGGGTGAATGCACACCATCACATACGACTAAGCTTGGCATTAGATCACCACCTTCACCATCACAAGCATGCCAAAGAGTTGGTCTCACCTCAATGAACCGAGCTTTAGTTGTGTCTTGCATGGCTTTCTCAATCCATTTTGTCTCCCATGAGCACATGTGCATTGTAATGTAACGTCCTGTCAAGTGGAAGTTCAAGTGTCAATAGTTGGATATAACAGTCATAGAGTAGATGAAGAGTCATGAGGGTAGATGAACTATCACAAAGGGGAATGTTAAGGGTCACCCCACCCTTTGCTATAAATAGAACCTCATAACTCATTGGAAAGGATTTTGGTCAGCCAAGCTTCCAATAAGACTATCTTGGAGAGAGCTCGGATAGTATTGTAACACACCTTGGCTTCTCCATTGCACGAAGCTAGTACATCTCTTTGGGGGAGAAGGCAGATGTGGCTGTAGCATTCCACTATTGGAGCTAGTGGTTGGACATGGATGTATTGTATGACTGGAACTTACACTTCTTTATATAATAAGAGCTAGCATGTTTCATGCATATTTTATATTGTATTCCGGCTATCTTTTTTACTCTAAATGTCATATTTATTTTCTTGCTTATGCATGCATGTATGGACTATTCTGTATGAGTATGTATGAATCTTTCTAGAATTTGTTGTTGGTTTAACCATCACTTTGGATTGCTAGCTAACTTTCTTTCTAGCTTGTGATGCATCTTCGCTCATGTGTTCCCTTCCCATCCGAGTACTATTACAGGTTGCCAAGGGGTGCACTCATCTCAACCCCCATGTGTTAGAACCTCTCATGCACCTTCCTTGACTCACTGCAGCTATCACACCCTTGCTACCAACAGAGTCATCTTACTTGCCTCTGTGTGAAATCACGGTCAAGGCATTACCATACAACCCACTGTTGGGACTCCTACACCAAACAGTCTGAGGTCTAATTGGGACTTCTTACCAGAGAGATCCCCTTACATCTTGGCGGGTCCGGCACCATCAAAAATCTTACAAGCCCCAAAAATTAGGGAGAAGATCATTCATGAGAATCTCATGATTCTCATGTTGATCAATACTAAGAGAAAAATAGAATGCATTACAAACCATTTTCCAACTAAAGACCAATTCAAGTTACACCATCTCCACAATCATAACCATTGAGATCTGTTGATTGTTCGCAGATGATTCATGATTCTTGATAACTATCTTTGAAGACAACAACCATAGTCTTTGGCATTTGCGGTGTAACAAGATTAACTCGAGGTGTAACAACAACTTGAGATATAACAACAACTCGAGGTGTAACAACAAAAATGTGCACTGTAACAAAAGATCCTCGAAGTGTAACAACAAGTGACAACAACAATTACTCATCTTTAGTCCTTAGTTGTAGGCAAAACCTGAAAAAAAATAACTAGAAAACTTCTTCCACAATTCCCTTGGTTAGCCATCTCAAAAAGACATCACTTCATATGATATTTAATGAAATATGGAAAAATAATATGTTGAGAAAGGATTGCTCTTATAACCAGGGAAAATGGTAATTGTGAAATAATTTTCATAGGTTTGTAGAGAGAGAATGATAAAAAATGGGGAAAGAGGTGTCTAAGATATGCTTAAAAACTACACCCAACAACCTCTTCCTCCTTGTGCTTTGTGTGATGTTTTCAGTCATGCCACCAATAATTGTGCTGAACTCCCTCATGTTAAGGATATGGTCACTGATACCTTCCCTGATTCTAACATTCCTAAGGTCCATGTCACCTTATCTCAGTTAGCTAAGAAGAACAGATCGTTACACACGAGCCAACCATGTGATTTGTGTGATAACTATGGCCACTATTCCCATCATTGTCCCTGTCTCAAAGATTTTCGTGATACACTTCAAGTGCTTCATGATTTAGAGGCCACTCATAATGAGTCCACCTCTCTATTACCTACAGATTCTGGTCCCACTCTTACACTGGAACATGAGGTCTCTCAAACACCCATTGTGATCCCTCCCCCTGATGTCAAGATTACAGATAATACCTCTCCTATTCTCTACTTGTCATCATACATGAAATCGATGCCTTGGCACTCCCTTGAAGTCTCATCTTGTGATTCTATTTAAACTTCTTCGACAAACACACCCCAGTCTCATATGTTTCCCAATCTTGACGATGCGTATGTGAACCTTGTCTCTTATGAAGATGCTTCAGGTATCCCTTCATCATCATGTGGTCTTTCTTCCTCCAGTATTCCCATCTTCCATTCTGATGAAGACATCATGGAAGCTATAACCACCCCTTATTACCCTTGGGATGATATGCACCATCATGCGTACTTCCTTCCGCAATAAACCCACGGCCAATATGTTGTGGAGTCCAAAGTCTTCATTCATGGTGAAGTCAATTGGTTCAAAAATCCCATTCCTGCACTAGATGATTTTGAAGAAGGAAATATGGCTAACATTCCCCCCACCATCAAAATCCACATTTTTAACAAACTAGGGGTCAAAGAAAACATTGTCTTGGGGGCACAGTGCACCCCAGAAGAAATTGATGCTTACACTAAGCTATTCAAGGAATTTCATGATGTTTTCACCTAGTCTTATTCTGAAATTCCTAGATTAGATCCTGCCATTGTCGAACATCACATCAACACTTGCTCGATGCCATACTCATCTACCAAAAATAAAGGCCTATCAATCCTTCCAAACGTGAAGCTTTCAAAGCTGAAATCGATAAGCTCAAGAAGATTGGTTCCATCTATATCCCATTGAATACACCACATAGGTGTCCAATCCTATTCCCGTCTTCAAGAAACAAGGCACTATCCATGTCTGCACTGACTTTCACGATCTAAACAAAGCTTGTCCCAAAGACAACTTTCCCACACCCATCATATATCAGGTCATTGATGAGTGTGTGGGGCATTAGGTTATATCCTTATGGATGGATTCTACAGATAAAACCAGATACATATCTGTTATGTCGATAAGTTGAAAACCCCTTTCACTAGTCCGTGGGGAACGTTTTCTTACAAGGTCATGCTTTTTGGTTTGAATAATGTTGGGGCCACTTTCCATCATGCCATTTCCAACTTCTTTCATGACTTGGCTCATATTATCCTTTCATATCACGATGATCCCACCACTTGTTCCAAACTTCGGTTGCAACACCTTCATGATTTGCATGCAGTGTTTCTACATTGTCACAAGTATAATATTCTCCTTAATCCCCTAAAGTGTGTATTTTGCGTTCTTTTCAGCCACCTTTTGGGATTCATTATGCCCAAAGATGGTATCACTCTTGACCCACTCAATGTTCAAGCCATTCTTGAACTTCCTCCTCCTCGTACCCTTTTGCAGTTGCAAATCCTCCAATACAAAGCCAAATTCCTTTGCCAATTTGTTCCTGACTATGCCACCACTGCTAATGGGTTCCTTAGACTCCTTTGATCTACCATTCCATTTTTTTGGGATGACCAACCTCAATAGCCATTTGATTCCATTAAACATGCTTTCACTTCTACTCCCTTGATTAGTCCATGAAACTTTGAAAGGGATTTCATATTGTACATCTCTGCATCCACCTATTCGGTTGCTGGGGTCCTAATACAAGAATATTATGTAGGAATTGAACATGTCATATACTACATTAGTAAGAACCTTAATGGTCCCCCTCCTTCCTATTCCCACGAAGAAAAGCTAGCTTTGGATGTCTTGTTCTCTCTTCATAAACTTCGTCATTATATCCTTATGTGTACCACCAAAGTTGTGACTAATTCCAACCCCATGGATTTCTTGTTGAGTCGACGGATCATCAACAGGAAGTTTGCCTGTTGGATTGTTATCCTTCAAGAATATGATCTCAAATTTGTCACACCCAAAAGTAAGAAAGGTTTGGCCCTCATCGAACTCATTTCCAAATTTCCCACCGGTGCGCCTAATCTGCCGGTTAATGATGATCTCCCAGATCAACAATTGATCACCATCACATTATATTATCCATGGTATGGTGACATCCTTACATATCCGTGAACACATAAATTCCATCCCCCACATTACTTGTGATGATCGACGACGTATTCAATATCAAGCCCCCTACTACATCCTCATCAGTGATGATCTATATCGTCGTGATGTTGATATTGTCCTTCGTTGTTGTCTCACCATGGTGGCACTTGTGGTGGTCACTTCTTTGGAATGGCCACTACGCAAAAAATATTTCACGCCAGGTACTTTTGGCTTTCTCTCTTTAGTGATTGTATTGAGGCAGTCAAACATTGTCCTAATTTCCAGTTAAATGCCCCTAAGGCATGAGCTCCACCTGCTCCCCTCCATCTAGTTGTCGCAGTCAGTCCTTTCTGTAAATGGGCTATTGACTTTATGGAGTGTCGACCCCCATCCGCTAATAACCACAAGCATATTATCATGGTTGTCGACTATTTTACCAAATGGGCTAAAGCCATGCCAACGTTCAATAGCATTGTGACTACTGCAACCCTCTTCTTTTTCAACCATGTTATCGCTCAATTTGGGCTTCTGAAAAAATTGGTCTCAAATCATGGCTGACACTTTGAAGATGAGGTATGGTGTGAGCTATCCTCTCTGTTTGGTTTTGAACATCAATATTTTCGTCTTAGTATACCCAAGGCGATGGCCAAGTTGAAGTTATCAACAAGATCCTTAAGAATATGCTTCAAAAGGTAGTGAATAAACACAATACCAAACGGAATTTAATTCTCTTCCATGATATGTGGCCTATAGAACTTCTGTCAAGACCACCATTGAGTTCACGCATGTCCACCTTGTTTTTGGAGAGGAGACAGTTTTACCAATCAAGTGTGAAATCCCTTCCCTTCACCTTGCCGTCAAACTCCTCTTGGACACCCAAACCTTAGAAACATGAATCATCATTCTTGAGCATGCTACTGAAGACCATCCTGTTGCATTGAAAACCATCGAAGAAGCTAAAAGGTGCACCAAATCTTAGTATGACCGCAAAGTCCACCCTCGTACCTTCCATGACGACGACCTTGTTCTCATGTATGACCAAGATCATGATGTCCTGGAGTGTAGGAAGTTTGAACCATTATGGCTAGGGCCTTATATCATTCATAAGTGTTTGGACAAGGAGGCATACCTGTTAGAGGATCCAGAAGGAGAAATCCTTCCCAATCCTTGAAATGCACTCTACCTCAAGCAATTTTACCCATAGCAATTCCCATTGAAATGCATGTATATATTTCTTTCTTATTGCATTTAGGTAGTTTGCATTCGCCTCATTCTTACACATTGCCTTCTTATGTCTTTTAGATGGAAACATCATCCACACCTTATATCGGTTTTGCCAATGGTGCGAGTTTCTTCACCAGGAATCTAGCCTCGACAACTTGGGCCATTTTTTCCACCTTGCATTCGTTAGTCCACTCCAGTGGAATTTTCATTGGATTTTCCACCAATAACCAGGCTGAATATGATGTTGTGATAAGTTTTTTAGTTGATTCCCTTAATCATTGCATCCCTCACCTTCATGTTTGTCTTGATTCGTTGCTACTTTTCATGCAATTGAATGGCGTTTATCGTGTGCATAATCCTATCCTATTTGGAAAATATCTACAAGTTAAGCTTTTTGCGTGTGAATTGAAATACATTTCATTCAATCATGTTCCTAGAGCCCAAAATTATTATGTAGATACCATTGCAAATAACATTATAGATTTTCATTTTCACATGTAAGAAGATATCCATAAACAAATGGTGAACCACAACCGTCACATAAAAGATGCATAATCATAAATATATATTGCGATACAGTGTTTTGAGCCCACCACTCTAAACAAATACGTCATGCTCACTCACATGTTATCATAAAATAAAAATGTGGACCCACATGTACCTATGCCTAATCACTATCATCTAAATATTCCTGAGCCAACAACTCCATTCCCTCTGCCTGTGGATCTCTTATTCACTGACCAGCCATTGCCATGTGCCACATGATTCCTCCCCACTCGGAGGGAAGACCCATGCACTCATATGTATACCAATCTTCTAGCTCATTCCATCTGCGGTCTATCACCCCAGTCTATAATATGTCACATCTCCGTCGGAGATCCTCTAGTAGTGCACCATCATTTGGTCTCTTCGTGATGAGGTACCACGCTGATATCTAGCCCTAGGCACTGCGACTCATCGAGTGTATCCTGTCAGCCTCACCGATGCTATATATGCATACCATAAATTTTAGAAATCATTACCACATACACATATTTCTTAAACTATAAATGCATAAAATATATAGAAAATTTCACTTACCATTTGGGCTCCATGCTTGTCCTGGTCGAAGTGGTATGTCAGGGTCCCCCTGATATTTCATGCCACTGTATGGATAATAATCTATGTATAGTGGAATTTTGTCCCAATGAGTGAAAAACTTAGGTTGCAACACTCATTTTACTCCCCTCCCACCTCCTCATCTCAGTAGATGCCACCAACAATGCATCCTGGGCTCCCGTGGCCCCCAATCACGAATATGAGTATGAGGTCACATAGTGGGGATCTTCTCAAAGAAGAGTGAGCATAAAACTGTCCCAAATGAACAGTTATCATTGGTCCTCCATCTGAATAATGTCAACTATCATTTCAATGACAATAGCATCATCTAAGCCCACCCATAGTAGGTTCCTCCCAGTACACTCTCCACCAGCATCATCTGCCCTCTAGTGATATGGTGGAAGGCATGGTTACCATAAATCCATAGCACCATTGCAGCTGTACCTCATGTCTCAAGCCTCTCCAAGTCATTCATCTGTATGGTCGTGTCCTTTTCACAACTCCCAAATACATAGTGATGATCAAAAAACTCATCTATATTCCTCCCATGAGGAAACACTCGATGTATCTCCCATACCACCCCCAAGGGGGGCACTTTTGTCAAAAAAAATATGTCTTGGATAGTGAGCTTGATCGTGTGTCCTTTGTATTACAGGTGAGGATAGTAACTCACTATCCTTAACAACAAGGGCTCACCAACCCTCATCAAAGGGTTCTATAGAAAATTCAACATGCCATATTGTGCCAAGATCCCTCTCACTGCTTGATTCCCTTGAATCCTAGCATAGAGGGACTCAAAATATCATTCTCACCATAATACCTTTAACTCTACCATACCTGTAAAATACCATTATGTTTTTTTATTCAAGAGACAAAGACATTCATGACCTGGACATAACTTCAACTTTTAGTAGACCACTAGTCCTGCCCATCCTATCAATCTAGAATGCATTTTTTTCCCTCAAAACTATGTTGGACACACTTGTAGGCCCCATTTATACACTTCAGAGTGTAGATCAGGCCCCCAAAAGTGCATTGTGAGCATAAGGATGAGAAGGGGTCCCCGAGAGAGAGATGAAGCCCTAATCTGAAATCTAATCCACCAAAAATGATGAGTATGGTTAGGCCACCTACCTCCAACTTGCAGATCATGATTCCGATGGTTAGTTTGTCCTCCACAATCTCCACAATATTTAGGGCCTTCCCCTCCTCTCCAAATTATCCACAGCTCACTACACAAATGAATTAGATTTGGAGGCAAAAATCCCTTTTATAGGAAAAACACTAGTTTGTTCCATCGCCCATTGCGACCAAACTGTAGCCTATTTTAAAGAACCGTCAAAACCATTGAAAAGCCCTCACCGATTACTATAATGGGTTTCTCTTTGTTTTTGATAATTTAAAACTTCACCTCAAAGCCATTTTTTCCATGGGGTCTCACTTCGCTGCCTCTTAAAACTGAATCTCTTGATTCGAGCCACCCATACCATGGTACCACTTTACCTTTTCACTAGGTAACTCACGTGTCGATTTTTATCATGAGTAACCATCGTTGACTAACATTTTCATGGTCCCGTTTGGGCCTCCCCCATCTAGTAGCATCATCAAGTCACCCTTGTTTCGAGCATCCAAGCTATGCCACCATTGTAATTATGGAGTCTATTTTGAGTCACCTTGAGTCCTGTTATAGTGCTTCATTTGTCGTCATGTAGTATTTATCCCATTTTACTCATATTTGGCCTCTAGTTCTTCTGCTCTATCTTGGCCAAACCCCCATTTGATTCATTGACTATCCCCTCCAGAATTGAGTTAGTTGCTACAAGGTCAACCATTTTTTATGCTCTGATAAGGGAAGTCTTCAGTGTGCCACCCATTTTCTTTCTTTCCATCATCATCCCTGGTGTCAGTCCATCAGTCACTCTCCTATGATCCGTCATGCCTTTGTTAAGGATTCCTCATTGCCTTAACTCTGGTGGGCTCTCTTTTGTCGAGCTCGGCACATTTATTCTAGAAGAGTAGTCTCGAGGGTGGTTTACCTTAGTTCTAGCTTCCATCTTTGTTTGGTGCCTCAGATCAAGAAAAGGGACTCATTATTTTCCTTTCACTTGGTTGTTTCTCACGTCCTCGACATCAGCTCCTTATCGCATGATTGAGATTCATACACTTGATGGCTTAGTGCTCCAGATGATTGTCACAGTGATTCCTAGGTGTGTGTGAAATATTTCAGACCTCATGAAGGGGTGTCCCTTCAGGTATCGTCCCACATGCACAGATGACCACAAATGTTGATCCAACCTAAGATACAGTTCCACATATGTGATGAACTCGGTTTCCACCACTTGCATCGCCCACAACATGCATGTCTCATTCAGATGATCCATTCGGATCTTCATATCCCTCTCCTATTCAATAGGGCTTCCTTGGTTGTGATCCCCCCTCCCCATGTCAGCTTGAGAGGCATTATGTCTAATGTACTCTTATGTTATTGTATTCATTCCTCACCTATGTTTTTCCAAGCGATTTATGTATATGGGATCCATTATATTATTTTCCGGACCATTGATGCTAGTGTATCATCTACCATGTATCATGTACTTTGTAGCTCACTCCCACATTTTTGGGCTCATCATTATTCTTTGTATGTAGTTATCTCGGTGAGTATGGGTATGCCTCCCCCACCTCATTTGAGATCATGTACTACCACATAAAATGAGACTCTATTAGTTTAGTAGTACTCGCCCCTCCATTATTTGTCCATCCTTGGCTTGCCTCAATTCTCTCTCTCTCCCTTTGACTCCCCTTTTGGTGTCTCATGGAAGTGTAATCTACAACGTATTTTGGTCATACAATTTTCTCCTAACACTCATACGTGTGGGGGCAATATGTTATCACCAAAAATGATCACCTATCCATTTTTAACTAGGTGGATCAAAATAAACCATGTAGATTTAAGTTTACCATAGTAAAATCACTTTCATTGTGGAAAATAATTTAATAAACCACTTTTATTAAATTATTTTTTGATTTAAATAAAAAAACCCCATGAGAATAATTAGATAAATCATTATTTATTTAATTTTCTCTAAGAATAATTATTAAATCATTATTTAAATAATTATTCCTTGTCACATTTGACTAAATCCCTTATTTCTATTATTAGAATAATTATTAAATCACTATTTAACAATTATTTTGATTTCACACCATTCTTATTTCTCGCGAAATAATTAATAAATTATTTTTTTTGTTAATTATTTCTAATTAAAGATATTTAACCATTTTAAATATGTTTTCCCTCTCCAATAAATATAATAAAGTATTCCAAGTGGTTAGATCTGAATTTGGTTAATATTATTTTATTATTCTCCATTTTTTAGATTAACTCCATACTTTGTTATAAATAGGAGGGCTTTTCATTTATTCTTCACCATGATCATAATCATTGTCAACATTATCATCATTTTTCTTTGAGCTCCCATTTTGAGTTCTCCCCTTTTTGTGTGGCCTTTTCACATATTGAGAGGGAGAATATTTTTTGAAGCATCAAGGCCATCAAAGGACCCATCCTATGGAGGGGGACTTACAAACCCATTTGTAGATCTCATTCACCAAGTGCTATTAATAAAATGTTTATTCATTCAAAGTCTTTCCAATTGTTTTATTGTAATATATTTTTTTATATTGTTGCTTCCTATTCTGGATTGTCTATACTTTTGTTGCAGGTTTTCCATTTTTATTTCAGATCTAAATTGCTAGTAGCCATCAACTTATTGTTAAGGTCACTTGTCACCTAGTGACTTAAGTGAAGTGTTTTTGGTACACCTTCCAATAAATTTCACACTAATAGGGGGGAAGACATTTCCAAGGAGAAAGGTCTTATCTTCATTGCATACGATGCAATAGATATGGACATGATGCTTCCATGTGTACGTTGCCTTGGGGAAAATTTTAGCATGAAGGAGATGAAGGAAAAGGTAAAACATCTGACAAAAGGAAAGGAAAAGCACCTGATTCTGCTCATTATGTTGTGGCACATTGCAACATTGGAGAAATTGAAGACTTATTCAATGCTTCACCTTCTCCATGGAAAGATGATTGGTCGCTTGATTCTGGAGCAACTTGCCACATGACTTTCAAGAAATATTTATTTGAATAATTCATTGACAATGATGATGGAGTAGTATACTTTGCAGACAAGTCAAAACTCAAGCTATCAAGGCTTGGCACCATCAGGCTCAAACTGGATGGTCTTCCAGACTTTATTTTGCTTGATGCACTTTATCTCCTGGAGCTGAGGAGAAACTGGTTGTCTTTGGTCCACACTTGCCATAAAGGACACTCCTTTCATATATTTGATGGCAAGGTTGAGGTTAGAAAAGAATCATATCACTCACTTGTCATGATGGGGATAGAAGAAGAAATACTTATGAAGCTGCAAGGAACCTCTGCTCATGCACAAAATCTCTCATACAGTTCTCACTATGATGAAGGTACATTTCCATCAAGTCTTTTATGGCATGCTATATTTGGAAACTTAAACTATGATAACCTTCGTTTGTTGAATAAAAATGGTGTTATTCATTTTCCTACAATTACTTGGAAACTTAAGAAATGTGTTGCTTGTATCCTAGGAAAGCACAACAAACAATCTTTCAATGATTCTCATTCTAGAGCACATAGCAACCTTCAAATCATTCATTCTAATTTATGTGGCCCAATGCTTCTTCCTTCTGCAAATGGTAATAAATATATGATGAAATTTATTGATGAATACACTTGAATGTGTTGGGTTTATTTATTAAAGAAAAAATATAAGGCTTTTCAAACATTCAAGTACTTTCATGCATGTATTGAAAATATTGAACAATCTCATATTCGATCTATTCATACTGGTAATGGAAAATAATATACATCGAATGAATTTGAAAAATATCTTCACCAACATGGGATCAAACATCAAACAATTGTTCCTTACAATCCCCAACAGAACGGAGTAGCTAAAAGAATGAATAGGAAAATCTTAAATATGGTACGTTCCATGATATTTTTCAAGAATGTTGAATTGATGTTTTGGGGTGACACAACTCTATGTGTTGTGTATATAAAGAATAGGTGTCTGCCTAATGCTATAAAAAACAAGATTCCCTATGAAATTTGGTATGGCTGCATTCCTTCGGTGAGACATATCATGGTTTTGGTTCCACCTGTTATGAATTGATACCTAAGGAACAGAGAAACAAATTTAGTGCAAGGAGTCCCAAGTGTATCTTCTTGGGGTACTTAAATACCTCCAAAGCATACCATTTCTATGATGAAGTCAATAAGAAGTTGGTAATATCTAGAGATGTGATCTTTCTTGAATCTTCCAAGGATTCCACTATTATTGAGCGGAAACTTGATCACTTGGATATATTCAAACATGCAAAATATTTTCAAGAATTAGATAATGAGATTCCAGATCTTGAAGGGGGGATTCCTATACTAGATGATTCTTTGGAATCTTCTTCTGAAGCACTGTCTCCCCTGTATGGATCTCCAACCACTAATCTAGATGACACTTTGAGTGATGTGATTGACAAAATTGGGAGACTAAATCTTGATGTAGCCCCAAATCATTCAACTAAGAAACCCATACCATCTTAGAAAGGTCCTTCAAAATGGCTCAAAAAGACACATGAAAGTGTTTGTCCTGATGAAGTTGGAAAGACATAAACAAGAATCTCAACCAAACAGAATGGAGGTGATATAGACGATTTTGATTCACCTATTGATATGGATGTTTCTTATGATTGTGAACTAAATTTGTCTACAGATTTTGAACCAACTTCCTTCAAAGAAGCCACCTCTCATGATGAATTTAAAGAGGCGATGTAGAAAAGATATGATTCTTTGATAAAGCATGGCACCTTGAAGTTGGTTGATCCTCCATTGGGAACCAAACTAATTGGATGCAAGTGGGTCTTCAAAACAAGTATAAAGTAGATGGCTCACTTGACAAGAACAAATCCAAGCTCGTGGAAAAATGTTTTACACATAAGGAAGGGGTTGACTATGAGGAGACTTTCACCCCACAGAAAAATGGGCTACCATCCGGACACTCTTTGCCTTGGCAAAAAATAATGGTTGGAAGGTCCATCAAATGGATGTAAAAAATGATTTCTTGAATGAAGATATGAAAGAGAATGTTTTTATGTCCAAACTTGAAGGATTTCTTATGAAGGGTCAGGAACACAAAGCATGAAAGTTTGTAAAATACTTGTATGGCCTCAAGCAAGCACCACGAGCCTGGTACGAGAAGTTAACTGAGCACCTTATGAAACTCAAATTCAAACATTATGATATTGATGATGCAACTTTGTTTGTCAAGAAACTTGGAAAAATAGTTGTATATTTTGTGGTGTATGTAGATGATGTTCTGATGACAGGGAACAATAAGAGCTACATTGCATCCATACAAAAGGAATTAAGTAAAGGTTTTGAAATGACATATTTGGGCTATGTTCAATACTATCTTGATATTGAAGTAACTCAACATCCGAATTTTATATTCCTCTCTCATAAGAAGTACATTGGAGATTTGTTGAATAAATTTGGCATGGTTGAGTCCAATCATTTGATTACTTCAATGGAATGAAACTTAAAGATAAATCCCACTAAAGGAAAAGAATTTGAGGATGCAACAAAGTATAGATAGCTCGTAGGAAGTATCAACTACCTGACTACTACCAGACCATACATTTCATTTGTTGGTTGAGTCGTCTCCAAGTTTATGCAAAAACCTTGTGAGGGTAATTGGTCTATTGAAAAAAGAGTTCTAAAGTACTTGAAGGGAACTCAAGAGTTTGGACTTAAGTATACACAGGTGGGCGACTTCAACTTGATTAGAAACTCTGATGCAAACTTCAATGGACTTAAAGGAACTAGGGTATCTACTTTAGGTTATGTTATGAGTCTGTTGTACTACTCAAAAACCCCCCATTATAATTAATAGTAGAACTAATAAATAATGGGGACCCTTTTAAAATTTAGGATAAAACCCAAAAAATTCCAATAAAACAAGGTAATCTTAGCTTTATTATTCCAAAATCTTGATTGAATCTAGATATTTCCCTTATCGGAACTCAAATATCGGAGCTTAAGCCTTTAAACATTGGCTTTTACTTTAAACTCTCTTCAGAATAATTTTATTAGAGCTTCCCAATATGTCCCCTTAACAAAAAATCTGATTAAGGCATTCCCCGATCGATTTTTCTAAGGGCTAATCCTTAAAATAATAAAATCGTTGTTTTTTATGTTATAACAATAAAGGTCCGACCTCGCAAGACTATCACGTAGCATATCGAGGTTTCCATATCGACATTTTCATTTTGATGTCCATGTCCAATCCTCTAATCCTCCGATCTCCGATATCCCTTCTCCCTACATTCTCTGATATGCAACCCTGCGAATACCACAACACTCATCTTTGATATTCATCTCACCTCCGATCTCGAACCTCCGATATACTAGAGACCTCTCATTGCACAACTGTCATATCAGGATTTCCTAATTGAAAGTTACCCTTTCAACTCCCCGAGATGAAAATGCCGATGCAGAACCTCTGATAATTATTCTTGCTTGTAAATTTAAGCTTCTATGCACTATAAGCTTATCAAAGGTAAACAATATCACAAATTTTAACAATGCAACAATGAAATTTCACCGATAAAGTTCTATGATATGCTTACATGTAATGTAGCCCATGTGAATTCATGTTTTATCAAAAAATGGAAAAATGTGGTGAATTGATGGTTTTCGATACAATAAACATCCTCATTATTGTTAATTATTTCCTAAGATTTCACTCATAAAAGTATTGGATTCATGTGTAATAAGTTATTTTCTCTAAGTTATTCATTATTGTTAATTATTTCCTAAGATTTCAATCATAAAAGTATTGGATTCATGTGTAATAAGTTATTTTCTCTAAGTTATTTGCTTTGAGTGTTAGTTTCTCCTTGCTCTTGTGATTCTATTAGCAAGCCAATCTCGATAAACATAATTTAGTATAAATGTCTCGGTCGACCAAACCCAGAAGGAAACCTGTTGTTCAATAACAACCAATTTCTCCTCCCCCAAAGGTTGCAGAATTTCTTGAACCATTTTCCAATATCGCATGCACCCCATACATCAGAAGCTCTACTTGGGAGGCCATGTATCAACTACTGAAGATGAAGAGCCGAGGGCCACGGAAAGAGTAGTGACATCTAAATATTCATTCCCGATTTTTGATACTACATATAGTGATCTAGCCAATTCATTCCTCCATAGAATTGTTGCTCGGCCGAACATCTTTCCTTATATGGATATGATCGGATGGGTTGTCAACCATATGAACATTACATACAAAAATTTATGACTAATAGGAACACGGTCATGGACTCTTTGACCAGCAAAGATTTGTCTCAAATGTACCAGTTGCATCACCTCAAAAGAAATATGATAAGGACTTCATTGAGAAATTCATGAAGGAAAATCAAGATGAATCTGAGGTCATCAAAGGATGGAGAAGAGATTCTAGCAAACACAAGCGAGAGGACAAGGGTATGTTCTCTATAGCTTCTCTTGCCGAACCCTATTCTTATGTTGCTGCCATGATATATAGATTATTTGGTTATCCTAATACCCAAACGTTTTCAGACCAATGGGTACCCCTAACTGACACAAGCTTCGATAGCTACGTTATGGACTATGGTACTATTTTGTCTAATAATTTAAGTGTTAAAATCCTAGAATATAGGAAGAAACAGAGGTTTTTCTAAAAATATTGTTCCCTCATTTTACATGAGTGCCTATGTAATGGATGTTATTTTCTTCACTTATGATTTCCCATCCATGGGATGGAAATGGACCATACAAGACCCTATGTGTTGGCTTGTTGGGGCCTCACCTAGGTTCAGAGTTAATTAGCCAAACAAACCCTATACTACTGGCCCTTTCGGCAACAGTCTGCGGAGCGCAAACTGAGGTCTCACCGGAAGTAGTATGGGGGGATGTTGGAACTAGGTTTTCGCACCCTTGAGATGTCTGAGGGGTTGATTAGTCCAACTGTGAATACTTTCATGCAAGTTACTTTGCTCACTTTCTTGGCTTGCGAGGCCTTCGCGTCCTTGTTATATTCATCTTCGCGCAGCCCTAACCAGGGCATGTGGGGCTTTCGCACTGCTAGAGCAGCGGTTTTCACTAGTTCCCCAAGTCACACTGTGGATCTTACTTATCTTCTTATAACAATTAATTATCTTTGTGTAAACAAATGCCTTATATTATATTCACATATTCAGCACATTCATATAAGTTTGCGCAACAAATAAACAGTAAACTTGAAATTCATACCCAATATACTTCAATGCATAAAACAAGAAAATATACACACCAATATTGTAAGACTTTCTTTATTAATGGTTCAATTGGTTACAGACTCAACCTGCCCTGCGCACTCAACTGCAGGGGTCCACACACTTAGCTACAGAGCCTTCTCCTACTCTACGGCGCAAAGACATGACTCTATACTTAGACTCAATGCTTCCTTCTTAGATCTTCCATTGATTCATTCCTCTATTTTTCTTCTCTTTACACTTAGAGCCTCGCTCTATTTATACAATCCCATGGTCTGCGACCATGGGTAGATCTCTCAAACCAACATTACATTACAAAAATGAGGGCAGACAACCCTCTGACTCATTTACCATCTTTGCACTTTGTGCCCATAAATCATAGAGTCTTTACATCAGACTTAGTCAAAACTTGGGCTTTAAGCCCCAAAACTTGCCTTGGGGGGATCCCATGCCCAACAAGCCCCCAACACAAACATTGTGACTCACCCTCGAGTCACTTTGTCGGTGCGGAGATCTTCACATGGAGACCTCCCAACTCTGCTCAGACTGCTGCAAGGTTGGTAGCGCACTGAGCGGCTGCCTACTGTATCTCTTGTATGCATTGTTCCGAGACCGTGGTGTCGGAACTGCTCCCTTGTATCTGTTCTTGCATCCCCTGCATCTGCGCAAGCTTTTGTCGGCTAGTGAAATAATCGGGCCACCCGTGTATGGCTTCAATCAATTGCCATTCACTTTGCCTAGGAAAGGTTCTCCATTTAACTTTTCCAGCTACACCGCGCCTCCGTCTGTGGCCTCCTTAACAACATATAGTCCCAACCAATGCATTCTGAACTTTCGCGGGAATTTATCAAACTTACTATCATATATGATGAGCCTCATAAATGGGTAATTATATGGGCTCATTTTACCTCCTAACCTAGTCAAATCAACCATTATCTTAGCTTATTGTATGATTTTCTGATTATATTTATGCTTATAGAGTGAGTTGAGTTAGTTATTGTGCCATGTGGTCTAACATGTATTTAATGCAGATTATTGATTGATTTCGAGGTCCAAGTCAAGGATTTAATGGCAAAACTATATCAATAACTTGAAGTAGACAGAGGAGAGGACTTATAGGATGGAATATCCCTCATTTATTCCTCCTCACTTCAAATTCCCCTTCATTCAGCTCGGAGTATAGGCAGCTGAATCATGCACTAGAAGGCAGCCGAGCAAGTGGAAAATGATTGAGAGTTATCTCGAGTTTTGGGAGCCAAGCCTCCCTGATTTTAAGGAAGCTATTGGTAGCTTCAAATGTATAAGTAGAGAGGCCTAGAGCCTCACTAGGGTTAGATTTTTTGTCATATTTTTGTTGAATTTTTTCTTATGTAAACTCTGCTCCAACTTCGAGCTCATTATTTTTGAGACAGTTTCATGTAATCTTGTTATTGTTTTGATAATAAAGATGGAATCCTATTTGAGCTTACACTGAGTTACCTCAGAGGTCTGAAGCTCTTGGGTTAGGGCCCAATCCAAGCATCCAAGCTACTCTTTACTTGTATTTTTATGTTTTATTTCAGTTTGTATATTAGGTTGCTGTTAGATGTATTTCTTTTATGGTTAAGAATAGGTTGCTTTTGATGATTCAATAGTTTTCTTCCATTTGTGCTTTCTATAGCAGGTTAAGTAGCGATAAAAAGAAGATTCCAAAGGCTATCAATAGTGCCTTGGCCTCTCTTCCTCCCTTTGGGACCATGATTTGAGGCAAATACCCTCTTACTTCCCCAGAAACACAGATTTTCCTCATTCATAGGACTTCTAGTGTTTGCAACTTTTTAGTAGGTTAATAGTCCAATTTTTCCTTGCTTCAGATCTTCTTCATCATGCTCACTTCTTTATTTGCAATATTCTTCTTTCATGCTTTCCTTTCTTGCAGGGTTTCTCAACATTTCCTTTCATAGATCATAGCTTAGACTAGTTTGATGCAAAACTGTGTTTTTCTAGATGAACTCATTTCATTGCTTGCTTGATCTTATTGGTTGATTGTCAGTTCCTTTGCAGCATATCTCTTCTTGCAATAGGCCAGCTTATCAGCCATCAAATCCTCCATCTGATCCATGCCCTATAGGTCACCCAAGTCTCACCTTAATTCTGCCTTAGTTTCCTGCATTTTCCATAGAACTTCTTCATCTCTCCTTTAGCAAACCCAATCATCTTTCTCTCTCTTGGTGATTCTTGGTAGAACCTAGGTTCCCTAACACCTCATTCCAACCTTCAACCACCTTTTCCACCCACTCTAACACCCTCAAAATAGTGAAAAATGCTCTCGGCCTCCTCTTGTAGGCCTCTTATAGTGGCCCTATTTTCCTCCTGTAGATTTTCCTGTAGGCTTTCTTTTGAAGGCCGAGTATGGGAAAAGCCTCCAGAAGGACACCTGAGACCTCCTAGGACCCATCCACACCATCTTGAACCCTCTCAAGTCCCAAAGCCACCCTCCAATGCCACCTATTCGCTGCCACATTCACACACAATAAATTATATGCATGTCAAATTCACATAAAAATACCTAAAAATCCAAAAAGATGTTTTTTGCTTATTTACTTCTAGAAATAACATAGTTAGATGTTGTTTACTTCCTTGAATAGGTAATGGCATTCCTTTCATGGATTTCATAGCACTTTCTACAAAAGTAGAATTAGTTGGTTAATTAGGGTTCACTAGGTTTGCTTTACATTTAAGTCTTTCTCCTTTCTGCAGTTACAATAGCAACGATCTTTCTTTGCTTTCATCACATATAGAGCTTCTTGTGGAATCCATATAAGTTGGCTCGAGCTCCTAGTGATCTTGCAACGGCTAACCAAGTGACAACCTACAATGAGAACTAATACTTGTGCATACAGCACCAACGCTTCTAAGTTTGTTACGAACTACCGAGTTGATAAGAGTAAAGTAGGTAGCCCAGGAGTTGCAGCATTACTACTGCAATACTGGTGCTCAATAATATAGTAACACTAAATCGTTTACCTTGAAAGTGCGCAACTTAATATGTCGATCATGCAAGGCCTTTTCATGCTGCTTTTGTACCTGCTGATGGAATCCAGCTAAAAGTCGTTCCTCTTCGAGTTCCTCCAACTGCGCGAGCCTCTCCTCCAGGGCTCCGCAGTCCGTCATACCTGTGAGCACTGCTATACGTAGAATAGGAACAATATACTCCATTGGCATTATGGATTCCACTCCATAGACCAGCCGGAAAGGTGTCTGTCCCATTAGTTTCTTGCACGTTGTCCTATAAGCCCATAATACTGCAGGTACGCGCAGGTCCCAATCACTTCACTACACATTGCATACTTTGGTCAACATAGTCTCTAGTATTTTGTTAAATGCTTCTACTGTCCTGTTGGCTAGTGGGTGATACGGTGTGCTTTTATGATGATACACCTAAAACGCTTTAGTCAGTGCGCTGATTGTTTCGTTCAGGAAATGTGTACCGTGATCGCTCATCAAAATCTTCGGACATCTGAATCATGTCAATACATGCTCAAATAGAAACTTCGTGGCCATGCAATATTTTACTGGCTGCGCTTTTTCCCACTGAGTCAGGTACTCTATCATAGTGATAATGCACCTCGCTCCCATTTTTCCCTGTGGTTTGATAGGTCCTACAAATTTGATCACCCACTTTTCAAAGGGCTGCAACATCATTTGCAGATTCAAAGGAATGTCATCCCTCTGCGATGATTTACCTATTCTTTGACATACATCATAGGCCTTGCAATGTGATTTTGAATCCCAATGAAGGGTTGGCCACCACAACCCTGTGCGAAGAATCTTTTGCATGGTCGCTCTCCCTGCATAGTGTCCTCCCACAGTGCCCGCATGCGCATTCGCGAGGATATGACTTCGCTCAAATTTAGGTACATACCTTCGTAGTATCTCATCATTGCCCATCTTATATAGGTGCCCCACAATGACAGAAAAATCTACCGTGTGCACCACCAGTTCCTTCTTCTGCTAGATAGAGTACCCTTTCGGCGCAGTTCCAGTCGTGAGAAAGTGGATTATATCTTCAAAGTGTCCATCCACTATGCACACAACAAAGAGCTGCGTGTCAAGTAATCCTTCCTCCAAACTAGTAGGTTCCTCTCCTGTCTCGATGAGCAATAGGTGATCCAGTTCCACGTTCAGGAATCCAGGCTTCATAACGACCTCATAATCATATTCTTGGAAGAATAAAAGCCACCTGCATATGCGCCCCCCCAGCACAAGCTTATTGACCAAGTATTTCAATTTAGAATGATCTATATACATATTGAAGTGTCCCCGTAGCAAATAGTGCCAATATTTTTGGAGCGTGTACACCATAGCCAATCCCTCGCATTAAATTGTGGAATAGTTCTTTTCTTCTTTAGATAACTGGCAACTCGCGAATGCGATAGGGTGATCCAAGCCCTATCCACCATCCTGTGTTATGTCGCTCCCAATGCTATACATGACGCATCAACATGAACACAAAACTCCTCGTCCCATTTCGGGAAGACCAGGATTGACGTAGAGGCCATTTTTTCTTTCAGTACATCCAAGCTTTTCTTGCAGTCATTGTTCCAATAGAATGTGACATCTTTTTTCAACAGCTTATCCATTGGTGTGGTGATTTGGGAATAGCTTTTGATGAACTTCCTGTAGTACCCCGTATGTCCCAGGGTAGTGTGCAATTGTTTCACACTTCACGGAGCTTCTAAGTTTAGAATCATCGCAATTTTTGCGGGGTCTATCATCAGTCCTTGTCTGCAAACCACATGTCCCAACAGGTTCCCAAAAGGAATGAGGAACGTACATTTCTTGAGGTTTAACACGATTTGGTGTCATTGGTAGGTATACCGCATCAAGCATAAGCTCGTTACATGGTGCTTAACCAATCCAAATACAATCCAATCATCTAGATAAACGTCCAGGACATGTGGATATATTCCTTGAATGCTGCAACAACTATGCGCGAAAAGATTGCCGGTGTGTTCTTAAATCCAAATGGCATAACATTGTATTGAAAGCACCCCCACTCAGTCGCAAAGGTTGTATTACTCCTATATTCTGATGCATTTTGATCTGATGGTACCTTGAGAATCCATTAGTGAGAGAATATGCTTCCTGCCCACTGACATTTTCCAATACTTCATCTGTGATCGGAGTTTGGAATGGGTCATGCACACACACTTCATTTAATTTTCTAAGGTCCACACATATTCTTATCTCACCTTTCTGCTTCTTTTCCTGCACCACCATAGGGCTTACCTAATTAGATTCTTCTAGCAGCTCAATGATTCTAGCTGCGAGCATTTTATCTAATTCTACATGGACCTTCTCCTTATATTTTAGATTCAAGCGATAAGGCCTATGCTTAACTGGCTTCATGTTGGGCTTTAATGTGATCCACATCATTCCTAAATATCTGATGATTCCTTTTAAGTCCATGATCTTGGTCAAGAATAAGTCCTGGTACACGCGAAGTAACTCAGTGACCTTATCCATCGTCGCATCATCCTAGTAGTCACTGAGCATTGCATACTCAAGTTCAGCTTTTGTACCAATGTTTACTTGCTTTGTCTTTACCAACGTGGTTATGTCAGGGTCTTCAATCAATGGTCCTTGAAGCTCGCAATGGCCTTCTGTTTCTGGAATGTTAATGTTTCGCGGATCCTCGTCATCTTATTTAGTATTAACATTATAACACTCCAGCGCAAAACTCAGCTGAGTAGCCCATTCTAGCGGAATCAATTCTATTGGCTCCTATGGTATCTTAAAGGTAACTACTTTTACTGATTTTATCACGTCATCATCAGTGTCCCACCAATGATCCTCAAAAGTGAAAGTTAACAGAAACCCTTCGCGCAAGATATCCCATTCACTCGTCCCATGGCGGAGCTCTATCTCTATATACCAGTTCATGGGTATAACATCTAGGGTATGACAGAACATGTGCACCCACTCAGATTGTGGCTCTTCCCCATAGACCTTTGTCCACTTGGTGAGGTGCATGTGCAGATCATCTTGTCTATCATACTTGTCTTTTAGACGCATCTGAGGCTTCCCAAAATGCATGCACATCATTCTCCTGCATTCGCACCAGTCCTCAAAGCTTCCTTGGTGCGTACCCCACCACCTCATGGGCATAGCGCATAGTACCCATTTCAAAGCCTCGAAACATTGTTGTTCCGGCACCTCTCTTTCAAATCTGTTCAGGAAAGCATCTACCTCACTTAATCCATCATAAGTAGGCAGATCCCTCACTTCTATCGATATGCATTGCAACAATCTTGTCATCATATTACAGTTTAGTGTGGTTAGCTCATGCAACTGGTTTTTCCATCGCTTTATTTCCCCATCAGAATCTGATGTGCAAGAGATTTCAAGCTCCCATGAGATTCGTCCATCTGTGGTGGGGTTTACCTAGTCTTGCTCTCACACAGTTATTTTGTAGATGCAGTCTAAATTGTTGTCGCTTTCATAGTTGTGCACCAGCTCTGTGTAGCGCGATCCTTCTACAGGGTCAAAAGGCACGACTACACTAATGGAATTTTTCTCAAAAATCATCTTATGCTTCTTCAGATTTATCACCTTGTTCATGTCAGTGGCCAATTGATTCCTAATAGCGCGGGGTAGGGATTGTTTTCATCAACAATATCTATCACTTCAAAGTCTACTATCACGCTTGCCCCTTCAATATCCACGGTGATTCCCTGCAATCTCCCCATAGGTATGATCTTTTGCTAGTTCTCCATTCGCAGCTGGATAAGAAACCATTATAGCGTAGGCCTTCCCATGCGCTCCCATGTCTTCTTCAGCAGAACATTCGCATCCGACCTTAGGTCCAGAATTACTTGGTCCATCTCATATTCTCCAATCTGCGTGGTCAACCTCATTTCTCTTCTTGTCCTTGTCACATGCTTTCCAATCTTTCGGAGTACACACGGTTCTCTTTGCGCGGTCCTAGCGCATCTATTAAGGAGTTCCTGCAATCCCTTTACAGCCTTACTGCTACGCAGTAGCTTCATGCATGTTTCTAGGAATGTCGTGAGCATTGATGGGTCCATTTTTGGCTCTGGTCTATCTTTGATTCCTGTAGTGGAGGCATCAGTGAAGCTCTTCCTAGCTTCCATGAAGGTTTCCTTAGCGCGCTCCAAATAAAACTCTGGTTCTTTCGTCGGAGCCTTGCGAACCTAAGTATTATCTTCAGGCTGTTTTCCTTTATCATCTCCTGCCGTAATTCCACTTCGAAGCACAATGTTCACATTGGGGTCTTCCTCACGTGGCTCAGAACTCATCATTTGTAGGTTCTGAGTCAGGGAAGGTTGGAGCGCTCCCTTGTCACATAGCCTCACTATCAGTGTGGGACAATCCTCTGTCTCATGATCAAACAAGGTACAATACAAACATGATGGACACGTTGGATTCGTACAATCATGGGAATAATGTCTTGGCCCCCCATAATTGTAACATATCAGCTATCTGTGACCTCTTCTAGGCCCTTCTCCACCTTGGCCTCGTCCGCGCCCATGAAATATGGTTCGTGCCACTCCTGCGTTCTGGTCAAGGGGCTGCGTTTCAGCCTGAACCCTGTAAGTGGGAGTCCTATCCATCATTAGCTCATAGATTCTATAGGTACGCTCATCAAGTCCCAATGATCTACAGAAATTATAGAACAGAAGTTGCGAATTATGTGTGTACTTCTGCAACGAATGGCAGTTGTTCGTAGCATGCTTTCCTCCTATCTGACAAATTGCACACCACAAAGTAGGCATCGTGCTAGGTCCTGCTTGTGCCTCTCATCTTAATGGCATCAACCATTCTGCCATGAGGTAATTCATGAACACTGGGTAGTGGTCCTTGTCATGATCCCGACCCTTACATTTAACACACCATACCTCTTCGTTCACTTTTGGGCAAGCTGTCCTGTCCTGCTTCAGACTCTACATCTCAACGCATAAGTTTTCCAACTGTGCGTGGATCTGCTGAACTCCCAAGTTAGGATCCTATATCAAGGTCTCATGTAACCTCATCGCAATCTCCAAGGCCTCTGTCTAAGTTGTTAACCTCTATTGTGAAAGTACATTCCTTAAATGCGGTGTTAGTGATGCCACAAACCATTCGCGGTGTTGTCCATCTGTCAAAGTCATATTAGCGTCGCGAATTGTGCACTTCGGTCTCTGATCCAACTTCTAAGGAGTCTCGCCCGGTAGCATTGTGATCTCCTTGAACCCAACAATCGACTGCACCTCTGACTTTGGCCTGCTAAATTCTTTGTTCATTGCAATTTGGATATTCGCGATCCCCACATTCGGATTTTCATTAGAATTCTTAATATACCAGGTCAGCGCTCGATCCTGTAGAGCATTGACCAGCGTCACTTTCTTTATATTGTCATCTGTAACTCCCTGCGCTTCCCATATAGCCTTTATTACGAACCAAAACTGGTTCGTATCTTTATTTCCTACTCCCTTGAACATTGACAACTTTATCGCGCTTGCATATTGACTTGCGGTGGTGGCAGAGGTGGCACGGGTGAAGATGGGGGTGAAGGTGGTGAAGCTTGTGGTGGTGTGGGTAGGGGTGGTATGCACGGAATCGTCTGCCTTATCAAATTGATCGTACTTCTTGGTGAGACCTTCGTGAGCTCTTCCTCGTCCCCTCGTGGAGGTGAAATCAAGGGGCTAGTTTCTAGTTATGCACTCCCTTCGTTTCTGTAAATTATCCCACTTTGCGTAGCCCCGAACATCAATGTATTTGCATAATCTGCTTTTCACACTGTAGCATTTTAATCCAAGTGTTCAGAGACTTAACGTACTTACCTCGCGGTCCTTTGAGAAAGCTTTTCTCAGCCTCGCTGTAGCTTACCGTAGTGTCTATTATGAACTCAGTAATGAATCCTCCTATAATTTGATCGAGCCGACGCGCATGATCTTATCCTCCAATGCTTCCAATTTGTGCACCAATTCTTGGGTCCACACAATAGGACTGTCAAGCTTGCACCTTCCTTGGCTATCTGCTAGCTTCACGATCCACTCGTATAGCTCAAAAGGGAAAGATGAGAAGAAAATTTCGTGGATCTGTATGTACAGGTAGCAGTCTAACCAATCTTCTTCAGATAGTTGTGGATTCCTGTTCTCATGCACCGTGAACTCATGAATTCTCCTATCCAACCAACCTTCAATTTCTTTCTTGGTTGGATTCCAATGATACTACATCAGACATATCTATGTAGATTCTAGTCCCAGCAACATAACCATTTGTTGGCTTGTTGGGGCCTGACCTAGGTTCAAAGTTAATTAGCCAAACAAATCCTTGTACTATTGGCCCTTTCAACAATAGTCCGTGAAGCATGAACTAAGGTCTCACTCGAAGCAGTATGGGGGGATGATGGAACCAGGTTTCCACACTGTTGAGATGTCTAAGGTGTTGATTTAGTCCAACTGTGAATACTTTCGCACAGGTTACTTCGTGCACTTTCCTAGCCTGCGAGGCCTTCGTGCCCTTGTTATATTCATCTTCGCGTAGCCCTAACCAGGGGTTGTGGGGCTTTCATGCTTCTAGAGCAGTGATCTGTGCTAGTTCCCCAAGTCACACCATGGATCTTACTTATCTTCTTATAACAGTTAGTTATCTTCACGTAAACATATACCTTATATTATATTCACTTATTCAGCACATTCATATAAATTCGCGCAGAAAATAAACAGTAAACTTGCAATTCATACTCAATATACTTCAATGCATAAAACAGGAAAAGATACACAACAATATTGTAAAACTTCTATTTGTTAATGCTTTGATCAGTTACAGACTCAGCCTGCCCTGCGCACTCAACTGCAGGGGTCCACAGACTCAGCTGGGGACTACTAGGTCTCTGCGCACTCAGCTGCAGAGCCTTCTCCTACTTTATGACCCAAAGACATGAATCTAAACTTAGACTCAATGCTTCCTTCTTAAATCTTCCATTAATTCATTACTCTATTTTTCTTCTCTTTACACTTAGAGCCTCGCTCTATTTATACAATCCCATGGTCTGCGGAGCATGGGTAGATCTCTCAAACTGACATTACATTACAAAAATGAGGGTGGACAACCCTATGACTCATTTACCATCTTCACGCTCTGCGCCATAAATCATGGAGTCTTTACATCGGACTTAGTCAAAACTTGGGCTTTAAGCCCCAAAAGTTGCCTTGGGGGGGGATCCCACGTGCCACACTATGCATATCCACATCTATCATAGTATTCTCTGGGAGTCATAATATCAGCCCCATTTCTACAAAATTTTCCATGCCATTGTTCTTCTGATCCACCTGCTTATATTTAATGAGAAATGCCCGAGAATCTCACCTGAAGCCAATCACGACCTCTTATCAGTTGCCAAATGGTTTGGAGAAGAGTCATTTACCTATGTTCAGGTTTTTGGTAGCCTTGCACACCCACATGTGTTACCCCTATATATTTTCGACAAGCTCCTAGCTTGGAAAATAGCCTATCAAGCTGTGGGAAATGTCTTATCTAAGGTCACGAAAGATAATAAAAAGAAAATGTGGCTCGTATTTCCCTTTTGTTGTGGTGTTTATTCCCTTGAGAATTTCAAGCATGTTACTAAGGAAATTGAGGAAATCCATCTTATGAAGTTTCCAACTTTTCTGAATCGATAGTTTGACCCTAATGATACTGCCAAGAATGTTACAACTCAGGCAGTCTACAAATGAGCCTGATAAGTTTGATGACCTGTTTGAGTTAGCCTCCAACTATGCAAAGGTTGAGAAAGTGGCATCAACATAGTTCGGTCCCAAGGAATTGATCTAGTTCAATCAATATAGGACTAAAATTATTTCCCACTTTCCAATAGATTTGTTAAAACTTAATAAACATAACACAGAGCAGGACAAAGGAGTGAGCACATCATAGGTCTCATATCTAGCTCATAAAAAAGAGGCAAAGGCTTATGCTTCTTCACAGGCATAGGAAGTTCTAACATATAAGAATCTGGAAGGAATTTGGGAATAGTTTGCCAAATAATCTCACACTAAAAATCTATGAAATCCATTCCAGATGAAGATCACATGGACTCCTAAAATCATAGAGAAGACCTTGTTCACTATTGATGCTTCCAAGGAACCTATCGACATTGATGATTGAGAGATCATCCCAGTATTTCTAACATCTTAATTCATTCTGAAAATAGAGGAGATTCCTCCTCTTGATGTATTCTATAGTCCAAAGCATAAGGCAGTGGTCGACAGATAGAGGAAGAGGAGAAGAACTAAACAAATCCAGACTTTAGTCCCTAGCAATTCCTCCTCTCAATTACTCTATAAATATGCCCAAGTCACCTCTTCTGAAGACCTAGGAAGACTATCACAATATACAAGAGCTTATGCTAGTGCAACAATTGATAAAGCCTCAGAGGTGTAACAACTCCTTAGAGAGATGGATGATTAGATAAGGCATCTTGAAAAGGTTTTGGAAAGTGGAAGGAAGGAACTTGCACAATTGCAAACCAGTTTTGATAACCTGAAGTTTCAATATGAATTTGACATGAAGAGTTGAGATCCCAAATAGAGGAACTACACACAGAATTGAGAAACTAAAGGCTAATCCAGAAACCACAAAGTTCAAGAGGGAAGTAAGAGAACTAAACAACCTCCTTACTCAATAGCAGGTTGTATTTTGTCAAAAATTGGCCATCATCCAAGACCTATGTCAATCAAGTGATTTACTTGTAGATCAACTGTCTAATCTGAGGACACATTACAAAAAAGTTGAGGAAAATGTTTCCAACTTCATCGATTCATAGGACAACTCTGAGGGCCTGCTCAACAAATCTCCCCAAAACAGAAGAATGTCATAAACACATTGTCTTTCAAGAATGGGAGATTAGGCTCAAACATGTGAAGATGGTGATCTATAGTGCCAGGGAAATATCAAACAACATCATTGAATCAATCAACAACAACCTATTGCAAGCTAATGTCATTTTGGACTACCCTGAAGATAACTTGCTTGATGTAAAATTACTAACAAGGACTTGGAAAGAATCATCAAAGAAGAAGGCTGAGGGAATAAATGCCCTATCAAATATTGACTTGGAATGCCATTGGCATTTCCTAGTCAAACCTCACAGTCAGTGGTTGAGGTGTCTTGTAATTACCACCAGTCATATTCTTCCAACACTCAACAATGTGTTATTCACTACTCAGATGCACATTAATCCTCACCATCCACTTAAATTGAATCCAATGATAGAGATATTCGAGCTTCGAAAGAAAATGGCCAAGAAATCCTCCTCCCAGTCATGATAAAAGTTGTGATAACAACACTCTATTATGATCTTGTATTTTATTTTAAGTGTGGATTGTTTAAACCACGCAAAATTTTATGGAACTTTTCCATATTTGAGTTTTGATTTAAAACTATAAGTCCCCTTCAATGTTATGAAGGGGTTCTGAATTTTCGCAAGAAATTTTTTGGTTTTCAGTACTATAGATGAAAATACGTCTCAATAGAAAGAAGAACCAATCCAATTTTACTTATGAGTAGAGTTAATTTGTATTGGGTACTAGCATCTATATACTGATGCTAATTTTATGAGTTTAATTATTTTTTATTTCAAGTATGTCATATATGTTATTGCATGTGATTGAACAATTATCACTATTGATGTGTTTTAATCGAAATCTTTTAAGTATATAGATGAACAACGATATCTTATGTGTGTAGTGAATTAAATAAACTAATTTAATTAAATTAGTTATCATTACTCATTTTATATTCATGAACAATTTGATGATCTCCATTATCATATTATAAGTGAAATATTTAAGTCACATATATAGAATATATATTGTCCCAAGATAGATATTGTAAGGCTTTTAGTTATATTTACTTTTGTTTATCTACATCCATCAAGCTTCACACCTATATATATTTTATCTATTTTTATATATATTTTTAAGGGAAACTGGTCCCATCAACCCAGTCAGAGCCACCATCTCAAAGGGAAAACAAGTTGCTTTAAGTTCCCGATCAGGTGGTTTTCCCGGATGTTGAGGCCAATATTTTCGAGCCTTCAACATTTTTGGTGCTAGAAGGAGGGCCTTCATACTGTGAATGGAAAGAAGATCTACTCTTAGATTAAAAGGCCATTCAAAGAGACAATCCCCCTCAAAATCACCACCAGCTTCCAGATCACATTCTAAATCTCCAAATCGACGATCTGAAGTTGCTCAAACAATCACTAACGCTCCTAACACACTTCCACTTCTAGAATCCCTTGAAGTTTAGTCTTTAATCCATAAATTGGAGGAAATATCTATCTTTGGAGAAAAAAATGTTCAATCAGACATATCAAAAGGAAGTATTACATCCTCTTTATAGTCTTCCAGTGTACTAACTAGATCCCAGAGTGAAAATATTGGAGTCAAACCTTTTTAATTTCCATTTATCACTCATTAGAGAAAGAAAAGCACATGATAAAATCACTCTTCTGCTAGTGATCTTACATCATCATCTCTTCCTCATGGTCCAACTTCTTCTTCTACATCTTTATCTTATTCTTATTGACCTCTCATCTCGTCCATTTCTCAACCACAATCGTCTGGTGCGATTGTAATTAGTAACACCAAAATGACTTCTTCCATTTTCCACATCTTCTACAACCTCCTCTATTCTTGTAATTAGTAACACTACGAAATCATCTTCCACTACCCCATCCTCTTCATCTTCGACATCTTCTACAACCTCCTCTGTTGTAATAAATCCTAGGATGTCTAACAGACCATGGAACAATCTTGGGGTAGTTCAGATGGATCCACCACTACATCCTCTACCTAAACACCTAGAAATATGGCTTCCTAAATACAATCCTAATGATGGCCTCCTTGCAAACAAACATCTTCATAATTTTATGTTGGCCATAAATTTAAATGGAGTCAATCAAGAAGATTGTGTTGTTAGACTTTTTCCTTATAATTTTGAAGGATCAGCAGGATCATGGTATTTTTCTCTTCCATCTGGGTCTATAACTAATTGGGATATGTTTGAAGAACAATTCTTACTCAAATTTGGGGATGACCGAACCACTGCCACTTTGATTAACGATTTGTCAAATCTTAAAGCTAATCCAAGTGAGAAGATTAAGGATTTCAATTCAAGGTTTAACAAGCTGTTGAACAAAATCCCAGAAAATTCTAGACCTAGAGTAGATGTACAAGTTGAATGGTACATTAGTTCCCTCCCTTCAAATATTGCAATATTTGTAGATAGTGAAAGAAAACATCATTAGTTGATAATATGAAAGAGGCCTTGCCTATAGAAAAAAATAATCCTTGCCCTTGAGGAGAAAACAAATCTTGAGGAAAGGAAGCAAACCAAAAGGGTCACTTTCAAGGATGAACCAAAGAAGAAATCTCCAAAAGATCCTTTTGATCTAGAAGGATTACAAAAGGTTCTCAAAACTATGTCAAACGAAATGGTAGAGATTAAGAAACATGTTGCTAAATCATCCAAAAATCCTTTTTAGTCTTTTAGAAAAAATCATCCATCCCAATCACAACCACCTGTCATCATTTCAAATGTAGAAACTGTCCTAGATGATGATGAGGAAGAATCATGCCTATCTGTTGAAGAGTCCCAAGCACAAGAATTACAAGAAGCTCTTGGTTTGTGGGATTTTATTTTAACTTCATAAGAAAATGAGGAAGAAGAGGAAGCCCTACTTGTTAGTACGAGAATTAAAGGACCTGTTGAAACTCCTCCAGCAAATCAAAAGAAGAAGTCTCTTTCTCCTCCTGCTAAAAGAAAATAATAGTAAAAAAGACTTCTACTCCTCCCTCAAGTTCTGATCCTACTACTTCTAAGCCTCCTTCTTCATCTAAAACCCTTGTAGTCTCTGATACCATTGAGTATAACATTGTGGAGGACATGAAGAAGGTTAAAGCCAACATCTCCCTATATGAAGTTAGCAAGCTGAAACAACAACATAAATTCTTACTTAAGGAGTTAAATGCAATTCCTACATCTCCATTACCTACTTTTGTTACTTCAAAAGCTTCCAAAGGAAAAGTTAAGCCTCCTAATGTCTCTTCGGATAAAGTTTACCATTCAGATGCTATTCTAATTGGAGACGAATGTAACTCTCATACTCCTCCCATGCTCTTGAATTTTGAATTTTTTAACAAAAATGTTCATAATTGTTTGGTAGATTCAGGTGCATCATCTAATATCATGCCTTATGTAGTTTGCCTTAAGCTGAATATATCACCCCAAAAATTCATTATACAAATTGTTTAACTAGATCGCTCAAAGTTCAAAGTTTTAGGGGAAATTAATTATGTCTTAATTAGACTATCTTAAAACTCTAAGGTTTGTCAGATAATTGATATATTAGTAGTTGACATCCTTGATTTCTATGGTCTTATTTTGAGCAGAGATTGGGTTGAAAAGGTACATGGTTATTTTGCAACTGATTGGTCACATATGTGGCTTCCCTACAATGGAAAACCAAATCAAATTCATGTCAATAGAGAGAAGCATATGAAACATTCAGTCACAGATTTTGATGAAGAAAATGAACCAGTAGTATTTTCAAATAACATCCTTGGGAAATATTCTTTTGAATCGTTCTTCAAAACTTTTCTAGCACAAACTTATCCATTTTTAGTTGATTATGTATCATCTCAAATTGAAAATTATTCACAAATAGATTCATGTAAGTGTATTAATATTGTATACAACATTGTAAATAAGCATGATAAGTTATTTTGGATTCTTTATTTTGATGGTTCAAAATCTAATGAAGGTGCAGAAATTGGTTGCATCTTGGTAAGTCCCAAACGTGAGAAAACTATGCTTCCATGCAGATTAGAATTTGATTGTACCAATAATGTTGTTGGGTACGAAGCATTGGTTCATGGTTTACAAAAGGATATTACTTTTGACATCAAATACCTTAAGGTTGAAGAACTCACTACTCATTTTACTACATTGGAATGGCTCCCATCCCAAGGATACAAAAAGCTAGTGTCGACCTCCTAGAAAATGTTGCTTCTAAACGCATTCCACCTGAGGATTTTAACCCTAATAGATTTTCAATTGAATTGATTTTGTGCCCCTCCATTCCTGATAATGTAACAAATTGGTGTGTGTTTAATGATGATGATGATATTATAAGTTTCTTAACATCATAAGGCTCTTACTTTGATCAAGTAATTGATGAATATGAGCCTAACAAAATGCAAAATAGGTCCTCTGATGAAAATAATTTACCCAAACCAGTAGTTAAATTGGAAGACTTATATGACTTAAAGGATAGATTCAAAAGAACCACCAATTGCTAAACTCATAGTTCTACCTTGAGATATGAGTTAGTTAACATAGGATATGATCATAAACATCAGTAAATTAACTTGGGCCTTGAACTCTCACTAGATGAAATATCTACTTTCATTCATTTGTTGAAAAAGTACAAGGATGTTTTTGCATGGGATTATGATGATCTGAAAACCTATGATACATCCATCATTCAACACACTATTCCTATGCTTCCAGATGTCATGCCTATTCAACAGAAGCTACGGAAGATCCACCCTAACTTGGAAGCTCAAATTAAAACTGAACTAAAAAGGCTTCTTAAAGCTAAAATCTTTTTTCCAGTCAAACATTCCATGTGGGTGTCAAATATTGTGCCGATGAGAAATAAGAATGGAGACATCCACATTTGTATTGACTTTAGGAATTTGAATAAAGCTTGTGAAAAGGAAAATTTTCCTTTACTCCCAATGGAGAAAATCTTACAATCTGTTGTTGGTTTCAAACTGATGTCCTTATTAGATGGGTTTTTATGATATAATCAAATACTTGTACATCCAAATGATAGGCTGAATACCATATTCAGGACCAAGTGGGGAATATATGCTTATTATAAAATTCCTTTCGTATTAATTAATGTTGGAGCTAATTTCCGAAGTGCTATGGATATTGCTTTCATAGGTATGATTAACAAGTCCGTTGTAGTGTATCTTGATTAAAATAGAATTTTTTCCAAACAAAAGAAGAATCATTTGCATGATTTGAAGAAAATCTTTGAAAGATGTAGGAAATTTGGAATCTCCTTGAATCCCAAAAAGTCATTTTTTGCTCTTGACGAAGGAAAACTTCTAGGTTTTATTGTCTCTAAAGAAGGGATATGTATAGACCCTGATAGAATCAAGGCAATATCTAAAATCTCTTTGCCTCATAACAAAAAGTCTATGCAATCCTTCCTTGGAAAAATTAATTTTGTCAAAATATTTGTCCTATATTTCTCTCAAATTGTACTTCCCTTACAAGCTATGATCAAGAAGAAGTCAATTTTCAAGTGGGGACTCACTGAAAGAAAAGCATTTGAGGCAATAAAACAAGCAATCATTGATGCCCCTTCGTTATCAACCCCTAATTTTACTAAACATTTTATTCTTTATACTTTTTCTTCCCAACAATCTTACACAATAGTCTTAACTCAACCTAATGAACAACAAATTGAGGCTCCAATCTCATTCTTTAGTTCAAATCTATAGGGAGTTGAGCTCAATTACTCAGAGGTTGAGAAGCAAGCCTTTGTAGTCTTTAAATCCATAAAGCATTTCAGGCCTTTCCTCTTGAAGACACACACTAAAGTAATTGTTCCTTTCCCTATTGTTAGGAAATTACTTATACAGAAAGAATTAGGAGAGAAAAGAGCCAATTGGGTCACTGCCCTATAGGAATATGACCTAGGTATTAAACCAGCTAAATTTTTTAGAGGTCAAGGTTTTTTCAAGTTTATTAGTGGATCTGATAACAACTCAACTAATGAAGATTTAGGTAAAAAATTTTAAATCACAGAGGTATTTCCCATTGACATTGAATCCCAATATGTTGATCTCATTTTTTATTTAAAAAATGGTTATGCTGTACCGAAACTCAATTATAAGAAGAAAAGAGCTCTCAGACTAAAGACTAATCAATATCAACTTGTTAATGATGCCTTATTTAGAAGAAATTATGATTCTATTTTGTTAAGATGTCTAGAAAAGTCTGAAGCTAAAAAGGTCTTGCAAGAGTTACATGATGGACCAGCTAGAGGACACTATGGTGGAGACACCACTACTCACAAGATCCTACGTGCTAGGTATTATTGGTTGACTTTATTCAGGGACACTCATGATTATGTTAGAAAGTGTAAAGTCTTGCAAATTGCCACTGGAAGACAAAAGAAACTAGTCTTACCTTTACAACCAGTTAACATTGAACAACCCTTTGAACAATGGGGACTGGACATAATAGGTGAGCTTGTTCGTAACTCTTCCAAGCAGCATAAATAGATATTGATTGCTACTGATTACTTCACCAAGTGGGTGGAAGCAATACCCTTGAAGGTGGCCAATTTCGAGAACATTACTGAATTCATTGATCAATTTATTATTACCATGTTTGGTCTTCCTTATGCTTTAATTTTTGATAATGCATCATATTTTTCAGGTAACACCATTATTGAATTTTCCCTTAGAAAAGGTTTTAAATTGAAGTATTATACAAATTATTATCCACAAGGAAATGACTTAGAATAATCTACTAACAAAAACCTCATTAGAATAATCAAATGAACCATTGACCAAAATCAGAGAATTGGCATAAAGCTCTAGTATTTGCATTATGGGCTGATAGAATTACCTAGAAGGCCTCTATAGGCACTTCTCCTTTTCAATTAGTATATGGTAAAGAAGTTATTTTACCACCTAATCTAGTTATACCATCACTAGCCCTAGTGCAGTCCATTGAAGAAAACCCTTCCTCTGCTCTTCAACTAAGAATGTCTCAAATCCTTAAACTGGAGGAAGAAAGAGATAAAGCTAGACAAGTCCATGCCCATCACCAACAATTGGTTAAGTCTGCATTTGATGCAAGTTTAGTTCAAAATATTTTTTTTGAAATTGGTGATCTAGTTCTGAAATGGGACAAAGCCCATGAGGAGAAAGGAAAACATTCAAAGTTCCAAAGACTATGGCTAGGCCCATTTTAGATTGTTCAAAAACTAGGCCCATCAACTTTTATTTTACAAGATCTACAAGGAAAGAGGGATGCTCTTCTTGTTAATGGGCTAGTTTTGAAGAAATATTTTTATTAAGGATACCTATCCTTTTGTAAATATGTAAATAATCACATGTATATACTAGTGTCTTAGCCCTAGCATTGATAAGTAATACACTTTTGTCTTCATAGTGGGATATCTCATCATTAAAATGAAATTTGACTGATTAAGCGAGAGATTTCTAGAAAGCAAATTGTAACATTGAGGTTTTGTTTTGGAATTATAACAAAACTCTGAAATCTTTATATCCATTAAATTGTGAATGTTTCATAGCTTGAAAACTTTAGAAAATATAATTATCCCTTGATTGATCATGCAAAAGGTTTTCCTTAAAAAAGTAAAGCCTATTATGAAGTTTCAACATATTTTGACTTCAATTGTCATCCATTACTCTTAAGGAGTGAATATGCCTCCCCATCCACTGATTTTAATATCTTTAGAGTGTAATTCAAAAATATATAAAACTTGAAAGATAGGAGGTCTCATCATGAGCCAACTTACCATGATCATGGGAAACCAATGATACTGACATTATCAAACTAGCCACCAAACTAGGATAATGGCTTACAATTATATAACCATAAGACAAGAGGTCTCATCACGAGCCGACTTGTTCAGTGTCATTATAACCCATGAATGGCATTGTCATAATATGGTCACCAAACCAGGACAATGGCTTTCAGGAAAAATTTAAAACAAAATTTGAAAAATAAAATATTAAAAACACTTAAGAATTTACTATAAGTGGATGGGATATTGGTATATTTGTGGTTCCTGTCGAGGCTATGGACACCTGCTAGCAGCAGTGGCTCTACTAGTGACAAATAGGTCTATCTTAAAAGCCGAACTTCTCTAGTTTTTAACTCTATATTTATAACCGACTAAATGAAAAGCATGGATAACAAAGGTTGTAATCAATAAATAGGTTATGAGATAATTTAGAAAATGATGAGTTCTTTTATCTAGAGTATATTTTGTCAAACTAAACTTTAATAATTTTTATCTTTCTAAGTCTTCTTCTTTAATTTATTAAACCTTCATTTATTCTTAGAAGAGATATTTGTTTCTCCCATTATGTTGCCAATTGTTGTTCTACTCAACAACCCCCAATTATAGTTAATAGTAGAATTAATAAATAATGGGGTCCCTTTCAAAATTTAGGATAAAACCCATAAAATTCAAATAAAACAAGGTAATATTAGCTTTATTATTCCAAAAGTTTAATTGAATCTAGAGATTTCCTTATCGGAACTCAAATTTCAAAGCTTAAGCTTTTAAACATTCGATTTTACTATAAACTCTCTTTGGAAGCATTTTATCAGAGCTTTCCGACATGTCCCCTTAAGAAAAACCCTAATTAAAACATTCCCTAATCGATTTTTCTAAGGCCTAAGCCTTAAAATAATAAAAACACTCAATTTTTTGTTATAACAATAAAGGTTTGGCCCCGTAAGACTGCCACATAGCATATCAGGGTTTCCATATCGGTGTTTTCATTTTTATGTCCATGTCTAATCCTCTGATCCTCCAATCTCCAATATCTGTTCTCGTTACATTCTCCAATATGTGATCCCTCCAATACCATAGCACTCATCTCTGATATTCATCTCACCTCTGATCTCTGATCTCTGATATACTACTCGCCTCTCATTTCGCAACTATCATATCAGGATTTCCTAATCAGCAGTTATCCTTTCAACTCCCTGATATGAAAATGCCAATGCAGAACCTCTGATAATTCTTCTTGCTTATAACTTTAAGCTTCTATGTGCTATAAGCTTATCAGAGGTAAACAATATCACATATTTTAACGATGCAACAATGAAATTTCACTGATAAAGTTCTCTAATATGCTAATGTGTAATGTAGCCCATGTGAATTCACGTTTTATCAATAAATGGCAAAATGTGGTGAATTTATGGTTTTCGATATAATAAACATCCTCATTATTGCTAACAATTTCCTAATATTTCGCTCATAAAAGTCTTGGATTCTTGTGTAATCAGTTATTTGCTCTAAGTTATTTGCTATGAGTGTTAGTTGTTGCTCACTCTTGTGTTTCTCTTGGCAGGCCAGTCTCGATAAACATAATTCAACAGAAATGTCTCGGTCAACCAAACCCAAAAGGAAACCTGTTGTTCAACAACAACCAGTCGCTCCTCCCCCCGAGGCTACAGAATTGTGTGCACTATTTTCTGATACCACATGCACCGTGGACAATGGAACCTCTACCTGGGAGGCTATGTATCAACTATTATAAGATGAAGAGTCGAGGGTCATAGAAATATTAGACACAACTAAAGATTCATTCCCGGATTCCAATACTACATATAGTGATCAAGCCAATTCTTTCCTCCACAGAATTGTTGCTCAACCAGACATCTTTCCTTTCATGGATATGATCAGATGGGTCATCGACCATCTAAAAATTTCAGACATAAACTTTATTACCAAGAGGAACATAGCCATCGACTCCTTCACCAAAAAATATTTGTCTCAAATGTACTAGCTACCGTCACCTCAAAAGAAACATGATAAGGACTTCATTGAGAAATCCATGAGGGAAAATCAGGGCGAATATGAGGTCATCAAAGGATGGAGAAGAGATTCTAGCAAGCACAAGCAAGAGGACAAGGGTATGTACTCTATAGCGTCTCTTACCGAACCCTATTGTTATGTTGTTGCTATGATATGTAGATTATTTGGTTATGCTATTACCAAAACGTTTTTAGACCAATGGGTACCCCTAATTTATGTAGCCTTCGATAGCTAAGTTATGGACTAGGGGACTATTCTATCTAATAATTTAAGTGTCCAAATTGTAGAATATAGGAAGAAACGCAGGTTTTTTGAAAATATTGTTCCCTCATTTTACATGAGTGTATGTAATGGATGCTATTTGCTTCACTTTTGATCTCCCATCCATGGGAAGGAAATGGACCATAAAGAACCCTATGCCTATCCACATCTATCATAATATTCTTTGGGATTCAAAATATTAGCCCCATCTCTACAAAATTTTCCATGCCATTGTGCTTTTGATCCACTGATCTGAATTGGATCCATAAAGAACTGTCAAGAAACCATGACTGTATCAGGTCAGGACAAACATCAAAGAATTGCAAAACAGCAATCAAAAACACCCTGAACCAGTGGCAATGGTAGCTAGCATGGAATGACGAGGACTCGGTCAAAGTGCACTAACATAGGCCCATGGAGACTGCGTGGGAGGCCGAATTAGCGCCTGGGAGCCCCGGATCGGGAGAAGGAGGTGATTTTTGATGCGTGACTAGCGCTAATCATGCATCATTGGGCGAACAGGGCTGAAATGGAGAAGCCCAAGCACTCGGTCATATGGGGGAACCAAAGAACCATGGGTGAAAAGTAAAAAGTGTTAAAAGGACAAAGGCAGGACCCGCGCTCTGGAAACCGGCGGTATTGATCGAGGCACCCGCAAATGGTAAGCAGTTTTGGAGGAAAGCAAATCGATCCCACTCAATGATTGACACATGGCAAGCGGAGGTGAGAGAAAACTGTCGTTGATCACGTGCTATCGGTCGAGCAAGTCAACCACACAAAACATGTGTATGGCATTGGATCTAGGGGACCCAGATCGAATGGCTAAGATCGCGCTCGATGGGGGGAAGTGAAATTGATGAAGGATTGAGTTGCGTTTGTAAAGATTTGAAGTCCGTTTTGACCACCACAGTCGAGGAAGACTTCATCCACGACGTAACTAAAGAAACAAATCGACGAAGCAGGATGGCGCAAGTTAGAGGAGGACATGTGGCCACTCCTTGAGCGTTGATGATGACGCTGAACAGGGAACTCCAAGCATAGCTGTAGAAGGTGATTTGACGGAGGCGGAAGAGGAACCAAATAGACATGGGAATGAATGGCTTCAAAGCCATGAACAGAGACAGAATACACAGTCATAAAGTCGGAGAGAGGGAAAAAGAACCTTGAGAGACAGAGAAACCAGAATCTCGAGAGGATCATGGAACACAGAGAAGAAGACAGTGAAGCGAAAGTAGAAGAAGACAGAGGGCCAAGCTGACCAAAGGTAGCATTGAGCACCAGAGAGCTTGAGAGATTCAAGCCATTCTATAGAGGATCTGTCTAGACTGAGCACCACATTGGGCTTTCTCCACTGTAGACCAAAAGGTCACAGAGCTAGTAGGCAGAAGAGTCTGTGCACTCCAGTGGCTTGGAGAATCCAAGAACCACCCTGCCAAGTAAATCTATTCCAGGTGACTCATATTGAGCTCTTGCATTGTAAATCTCTAATTAAGACACAATAAAACAAGGCCACCACTCAAAGCTGGACTGGAGATGTAGCCCTGGAGGATAGGGTGAACTCCTTATTAATTTCTTGTGTTCTTGTATTTGCTTACTGTATTTCTCTGCTATCTTTCCATTTCAATTGTCTATGTATTGGAAATTTGATCGAGTCGTTGCTTTAATAACATAGGCACACACACCAACACATGAGTCTGTAATACCTTTATTCAATAAATCTTTAGCTGAGGTCACTCATAGGGTGATTATCAGATCAAGTGGTATCAGAGCTCAAGGCTGTAAGATTAGACAAGGTTGTGTTGGTTTAGCTGTGAATGCTCACTAGATCAAAGCTCAAATTAGGAGAAGGAGAGTTGGTGGAAACTAATCCTGACATTGGGTGAGTCTATCCTCAGAATACAATGTCAGAGGAAGGTTTTGTGGGGCCAAACCCTCAATTCATAGAAAGTTTCCTAGCTATAAAGTATATGGTAGAAAAAATGTATAGGGACTTTAGAAAGCATAAGGTGGAAGATTCATTAGGTTCTAAAAAAGATAAGGAAGAAGATGAGTCTCACTTCCATGACCACTCCAAAGGAAAGGGGAAAGAGGAAAGCTTTCTCACACCTCCTAATAGCCCTGTGCATAATAAGAAAGCATCTTTGATTAAGCTAGATGTTAAATTTGACTTGCCTATATATATGATGGAGAGCTAAACACTAAAAAGTTGAACAATTGGATTAGAAAAATTGATGTGTATTGCAGGGTACAGAAAATAGACTCAGAAAAGAGTAATATTCAGCTGGTAAGCCTATGCCTAGGAGGTAGTGCCTTGGTTTGGTGGGAAGGTAGAAACCAAGATGATATGAAAAGACATGGTAGGACCATCTCTGTATGGAGTGAATTTGTTTCTGCAATCAAAAAGCAGTTCTACCCAATGTCCTACATGCAACAAGCCATGATGAGTTGGCAAACTCTTCGACAGTTGAAAGGGCAAAGCATGCAGGGGTACACTCAAGAATTCAGAAAGAGAGCATTGATGTTGGGTATCTCATTAGACTCACCAGAGACTCTTTTGAAGTACATTGGTGGTTTACACATCTACATGAGGCATACCATCCTCATGTTTAATCCCACTAGTATAGATGAGGTATCTGTACAAGCTACTCATCTAGAAGCTAGAGGAAAGAATGGAAATCCAGAAGTTGGGGGACCATCCCAACCCACTGTAAGCAAGAGAAAGGTGAAAAGAAAGCAGAAGTGGAAAGCAAGGAAGGCTAACACTGCACAGAAAAGTAAAGCTTCATGCACTCACTATAAAAAGGATGGGCATGATGATGAGCATTGTTGGATTCTGCATCCAGAGCTAAGGCCTAAGAAGTTCGAGGGCAAGAAGAAGAAGATTGTTGTAGATATTAAGAAAGATTTTGGGTCAAACTCAGGAGATGAAACAACTATTGCAGCCACATGTATAAAAGGTAAGAATTCTGAAGCATCTACTAGTAATTCTACTCAATCTATTATTGATGAAGAAAATGAGAGAAAAAGACATGAGCTTTTCGATATTCGAGTTATTTCCAAAAATCAAAATATTGATACTTTGTTTGATAGTGGCTCACAAGTAAATCTAATTTTTGAAGAAATTGTAAAGAAATTGGGATTAGCAACTACACCTCATAAGAAACCATACCCATTAGGATGGTTGAATGATAAAGAACGACTACAAGTGACTCGACAGTGCAAACTCAAATTTTCTTTTGCGTCAACATTTGTAGATGAGGTTGAGTTAGACATAATTCCTTTCGATATATGTGGAATTTTTTTAGGAAGTCCTTACTTGTATGATAGAAAGGCTATTTTCTATAGAGTTGAGAACAAGTATCTTCTTGTTAAAGATGGAATCGAATACTTTGTAAGAGCTCATAAGCTCAAGAATAATTATACTCTCATAAATTCAGGGCAGATGAAAAGAATGATAAATTCATGCAAACAATTCTTACTGATGGTTGTAAAGGAAAAGAAACCTGATAAAACCAATGTATTTGAGGGCTATAATGCTAAATAGAAAGCTGATATAGTAAAGGTTGTTTCAGAGTAGGATGTCTTATTTCAAGAACCTAAAGGTCTTCCACCTAAAAAGGTAATAGTACATGATATTATTTTGCAGCAAGATGTTCCATTTCCTAACATTGGAATGTACAGGTTGTCTGCTTTAGAGAATGCTGAAATCAAGAAGCAGGTGCAGGAGTTGCTCGAGAAAGGGTTCATCAGGCCTAGCACATCACCATGTGGGTCACCAATTGTTTTGGTGAGAAAGAAAGATGGCTTATGGAGAATGTGCATTGACTACCGAGCACTGAATAAGATAACAATCAAGAATCCTTATCCCCTTCCTCGCATAGATGATCTTTTAGATCAATTAAAAGAGGCTGTTTATTTCACCAAGCTAGATTTGCACAGTGGATACCATCAGGTCAGAGTTGCAAAGCAAGATGCATGGAAGATTGCTTTCAAAAAAAAGCAGGGATTGTATGAATGGCTGGTTATGCCTTTTGGCTTAAATAATGCTCCTGCTACTTTCACGAGATTAATGAATGATGTACTCAGAACTTTTCTTGATGATTTTATTATTGTGTACCTGGATGACATTCTAATTTTTAGTAAAATGTGGGAAGAACATTTAAAGCATGTTAAGCAGACACTAGATGTTTTGAAAGAAGAAAAACTTTATGTCAAACTCTCAAAATGTGAATTTGGAAAAACATCTCTAAACTATTTGGGTCATATAGTAGGGGGAGGTGAATTGAAAATAGATCCCTCTAAAGTGGCAGTCATTGTGAACTGGCCTAAACCTAGGTCTACTATAGAAGTGAGAACCTTCTTAGGAGCAGCACAATATTGGAGGAAGTTCATTTCTAACTTCTCCTCAATTGCAGCTCCCTTACATGCTTTAAAATGATTGAATAAGGTGTTTCAGTGGGGAGGAAAACATCAGAAAGCCTTCGACACCTTGAAAGAAAAGATTAGTACAACACCTGTACTAGCATTGCAAGATCTGCAAAGACCATTTGAGATCCAAACTGATGCCAGTGACTATGCCATGGGGACAGTGTTGACACAGCACAGTAAACCCATATGTTATCATTCTGAGACTTTTAATCCTACAGTAGTTAACTATCCTACATACGATAAAGAATTGTATGCATTAGTTCAAAGTGTGAAAAAGTGGAAACATTACTTAATCAAAAAAGAGATAGTAATACATATTGATCGTCAACCACTTCAATATTTTCACTCCCAAACTAAGTTGCAGCAATCAAGACATTACAAATGGATGGGTTTTCTACAACAGCTTCATTTAGTCATTAGATATAAAATGGGCATACATAACAAGGTTACAGACATGTTATCTAGACCCATTATAAATGCATCTACCATACTTAAAGAATAATTTTGTGCTACATGAATGCTACATTGAACAATATTCTCAAGATATGTACTTTAAGGATGTATATGCAACTTTGAGTCAAGGCAAAAGAGTAGAAGAATTAGACTATCATGTGAAGGACCGACTCGTATATCATTGTGGGAAACTTTGCATTCCACAAACTGAGAGGGTAAAGATAATTAGGGAAGCACACACTTCTATGATATCAGGTCACTTTGGGGTAAGTAAAACAGTTGCACAACTGTAAAGATTTTGTTATTGGCCAAAAATGGATGAGACAGTTTCTAGATATGTAAGAGAGTGTGACATGTGTGCTAAAAGCAAGCCCAGTAACAGAAAACTAGGCTTGTACACTCCACTGCCAATTCCTTCTCACCCTTGGGAAAGTGTTTCCATGGATTTTGTTGGAGGACTGCCTAAATCTAGGAAAGGTCATGATTATCTATATGTTGTTGTGGATAGGTTCAAAAAAATGTGTCTTTTGACACCTTGTAATAAACAGATTACAGCTGAACAGACTGCAAAATTATTCTTTGAACATGTATGGGTTCATTTTGGATTACCCACTTCTATTGTATCTGATCGAGACACCCGATTTGCGGGGAAGTTTTGGTCGAGTCTATGGGAATTGATGGACACCAAACTAAAGAATAGCACAACTTTTCATCCACAAACAAATGGCCAGACAGAAGTAGTTAACAGGATAGTGATCCAGTTACTGAGAGGATATTGCAGCAAACATCCTAAGCTTTGGGATGAACACTTGTGTTATGTGCAGCATGCTTACAACATAGCAAAGCACTCTTCTACACAGAGATCTCCTTTTGAGACTTGTTTTGGTTTCACACCACGGTCTCCTTTGGATTTTGTCTTTCGTAAAGATACCATGGTCGATGGACACAGTGATGTGGACAAGGCCACTAGGTTCATTGAACAGATCCAGGAGATCCACCAGGCAGTACAGGAATAGCTGGAAAAGAGCTAAGCCAAATACAAGGCTAGGCATGATAAGCGTTAGATGGAGCATAGTTTTCAAGTTGATGACCAGGTCTGGCTGTATATCAGCAAGGACAGGATGCAATGTGAAGGTAAAAAGCTAAAGCCTATCAGGTATGGACCCTTTAGGATACTTGAGAAGATTGGTGAAAATGCTTTTCACCTTGTTCTACCAACTTACATGCACATCTACTCAGTCGTAAATGCAGATTGCTTGAGATTGTTTGAACCTTCAATTATTGAGAACCCTGAAGAGCAAAGTCAATTGCCTTCTATAGATGACCTGCTACCTGAATATCTTAATGAATTGTAGGAAGACATAGTGTTGGATAGGAAGGTGAGGACAATGCATAAGGGAGATGTGGAGTGCCTCAAGATTGGGCTCAATGGTTCAAAGCCGAGCAATGCAAATCGGATTGAGATTGGGCACGTGAGAAAAAAATACCCTCACTTAGTCGATGCTTGAAAACCAACTTTTGGTGGTCCAAAAGCTTTTTTAGTGGGAAGGCTATGATCCGAATTGGATCCATAAAGAACTGTCAAGGAACTATGACTGTATCAATTGGGACAAACATCAAAGAATTCCAAAACAATGATCAAAAACACCTTGAACCAGTGGAAATGGCGGCCAACATGGAATGATGAGGGCCTCGATCAAAGCACACTGATCGAGGCCCATGGAGACTGTGCGGGAGGCCAAATTAGCCCCTGCGAGCCCCAAATCAGGAAAAGGAGGTGATTTTTGATCGTTGGGTGAACAAGGCTGAAATGAAGAAGCCCGAGCACTCAGTTTCATGGGGGAACTAGAGAACTATGGGCAAAAAGTGAAAAGCACTAAAAGGACAAAGGCAGGACCCACGCTCTAGAAACCGGTGGTATTGATCAGGGCACCCTCAAATGGTAAGCGGTTTTGGAGGAAAGCGGAGCGATCCCACTCAACGATCGATGCATGGAAAGTGGAGGTGAGAGAAAACCACCGTTGATCGTGCGCTATTGGTTGAGCAAGTCAACCACGCGAAACGTGTGTATGGCGTTGGATATGGGGGACCTAGATCGGATGGCTGAGATCGCGCCTGATGGGGGGAAGCGGAATCGATGAAGGATTAAGCCGCATTTGTAAATATTTGAAGTCCGTTTTGACCACCACAGTGGAGGAAGAATTTTTCCACAACGTAACTAAAGAAACGAACCGACGAAGGAGGCTAGTGCGAGTTAGAGGAGGACATGTGGCCACTCCCTGAGCGTTGATGATGATGCCTAACAGGGAACTCCAAGTGCAGCTACAGAAGGTGATTCGACGGAGGAAGAAGAGGAACCAAATAGACATGGGAACAAATGGCTTCAAAGCCATCAACAAAGACAGAATACATAGTCAAAAAGTTAGAGAGAGGGACAAAGAACCTTGAGAGACAGAGAAACCAGAATCCCAAGAGGAGGACGGAACATAGAGAAGAAGATAGTGAAGTGAAAGCAGAAGTAGACAGAGGGCTGATCTGACCAAAGGCAGCATCGAGCACCAGAGACCTTGAGAGATTCAAGCCATCCCATAGAGGATCTGTATGGACTGTGCACCACATTGGGCTTTCTCCAATGTAGACCAAAAGGTCACAAAGCTGGTAGGCAGAAGAGTCTGTGCACTCCAGTGGCTTGGGGAATCCAAGAACCACCCTACCAAGAAAATCTATTCCAGGTTACTCATATTGAGCTCCTGCATTGTAAATCCCTCCTTAAGACACAATAAAACAAGGCCACCACTCAAAGCTAGACCGGAGATGTAGCCCTGGAGGATAGGCTGAACTCCTTATTAGTTTCTTGTGTTCTTGTATTTGCTTACTGTATTTCTCTTCTGTCTTTCCATTTCAATTGTTTGTGTATTGGCAATCTTATCGATTTGTTGCTTCAATAACATAGGCACACACCCCAGCACATGAGTTTGTAATACCTTTATTCAATAAATCTTTAACTGAGGTCACTCATAGGGTGATTAGTAGATCATCCACCAACTTGTTTTCAATGAGAAATGCCCTATAATCTTACATGAAGCCAAAAAAGACCTCTTATCAGTTGGAAAATGGTTTGGAGAAGAGTCTTTTACCTATTTTCAGGTTTTTGGAAGCCTTGCACACCCACATGTGTTACCCCTATATATTCCCAACAAGCTCCTAGCGCAGGCAATAACCTATTAGACCGTGGGAAAAGGACTATCTAAGGTAATGAAAGATAATAAAAAGACAATGTGGCCTGTCTTTCCCTTTCATTGTGGTCTCTATTCCCTTAATAATTTCAAGCATGATACTAAGGAAATTGAGGAAATACAGTTTATGAACCTTCCAACCATTCTGATTTGGAAGTTTGACCCCAATGATACTGCCAAGAATGTTACAATTGAAGCAAATCTCAGACAGTTCAAAAATGAGCTTGATAAGTTTGATGACCTATTTGAGTTAGCATCTAGCTATGAAAAGCTTGAGAAAGAGGCAACATCATGGTTCAATCTCAAAGAATTGATCCAGTTCAATCAATACAATAATAAAAGGATTTCCCACTTGCCCACAGATTTGTTAAAACTTAATCAGCAGAGCACAGAGCAGGACAAAGGAATGGGCACATCATAGGTCTCAGATGTAGCTCATACAAAAGAGACATAGACTTATTCTTCTTCACAATCAGAGGAAGTTATAATAGATAAGAATCTGGAAGAAATTTGGGAATAGTTTGCCAAAGAATCTGACCCTAAAAATCTTCAATCTCCATTCTAGATGAATATCACACATACTCCTAAAATAATAGAGAAGACCTTGTTAACTGTTGAGGCTTCCAAGGAAGCTATGGACATGGATGATTTAGAGATCATCCTAGTATTTATGACCTTGGAAGTTGTTCTGAAAATAGAGGAGGTTCCTTGTCTTGATGTATTTTACAGTCGAAAGCATACGGAAAAGCTCGGCAAACAAAGGAAGAGGAGAAGAACCAAACAAAGGTAGAATTTAGTCCCTGACAATTCTCCTTTCAAGTACTCTAGAAAGATGCCCAAGTCACCCCTGCTGAAGACCTAGGAAGACTATCATAGTATGTAGGAGCTTATGCTAGTGCAACAATTGATAAAGCCTTAGAGGTGTAACAACTCCTTAGGGAGAAGGATGAGAAAATAAGGTAGCTTGAATAGGGTTTGGAAAGTGAAAAGTAGGAAGTCACTCAACAATGCAAAACTCAGCTTGCACAATTGCAAACCAGTTTTGATAACCTAAAGATTCAATATGAATATGACATGAAGATTCAAGATTCCCAAATACAGGAGTTGCAACATAGAATTGAGAAACTAAAGGCCAATCCAGAAATAACAGAGTTCAGGAGGGAAGTAGGATAACTAAACAACCTCCTTTCTCAAAAACAGGTTGTATTTTGTCAAAAGTTTGCCATCATCCAAGACCTATGCTAATCAAGTGATTTACTTGTAGATCATATATCTAATCTAAGGACATATTACAAATAAGTTGAGGAAAATATTTCCAACTTCATCGATTGGAAGGAAAACTCTGAGGTTGATCGACAAATCTCCCCGAAATAGAAGAATCTCAGAAAGACATTGTATTTCAAGAATGGGATATTAGGCTCAAACATGTGGGGATGGTGATCTATAGTGCCGGGGACATATAAAAAAACATCATTGAATCTTCAATGGAATCCTACTGCAAGCTAATCTCAATTTGGTCTACCTTGAAGATACCTTGCTCGATGTAAAGTTGCTAGAAAGGACTGGGAAAGAATCATGAAAGAAGAAGGTTGATGGAATAAAGGCCCTATCAAGGATTGACTTAGAATTCCATTGGCTTTTTCTAGTCAAACCTCACAGTCAGTGGTTGATGCTGAGGTGTCTTGCAAATACCACCAGTCATCTTCTTCTAGCACTCAACAATGCATTATTCACTGCTCAGATGCGCATTAATCCTCACCATCCACCTGAATTGAAGCCGATGATAGACATATGCGAGCTTCGACAACAAATGGAAAAGTAGTCCTCCTCCTAGTCATGATCAAAGTTGTTATAACAACACACTATTATTATCTTGTATTTTATTTTAAGTGTGGTTTGTTTAAACCACCCAACATTTTATGGAACTTTTCTATATTTGAGTTTTGATTTCAAACTATAAATCCCCTTCAATGTTATGAAGAAGGGGTTCTGAATTTTTGCAAGAAAGATTTTGGTTTGCACTATTGTAGCTGAAAATAAGTCTTAATAGAAAGAATAACCACTCTGATTTTACTTATGAGCAGAGTTAATGTGTATCAAATATACTACTATCTATATATTTATGCTATGTTTATGAGTTGAATTATTATTTTATTTCAAGTTTTTCATATATTTTATTGCATGTGATTAAACAATTATCACTATTGATGTGTTTTAATCGAACAAAACTGAGCATATGGGTCTCATACTTTTCTAATATTCACTAAGAATCATTGATGCCTCAACACATTAGCTACAATTTCATCTATTAGGCCATATGTAGATTGATCATTCATTTACAAGTAAAAACATGATGAAATCCATACATAACCACTGTCATAATACATGTTCATAACCCACATAATAACAATAGAAATACCAAGGAAACAATAGCCATATCATCCACATATAAACCAATATAATACTCATGAAATAACAAAGATAAATAATCTCATATTAATAATGCAAAGGCCAACTAGTTGTGGGACTTTCACGAACCACCCGATCGTAGAGATGGATGAGCCCAATCTCTCTTTTTCCAGTCACCGCCATGCCATATTCCAAGCATGAATGTTGGATCTCACAAAAAAATACATCAAAACTGAACCAGGGCTTCTAAAGGCCAAACCACCTCAACCCATCAAATACTGGTTCCACCTCATGATTAGACATCACAAACCATCACCATATTGGTCTCTACCCAATCCTTCCAGGGCCCCATAGTGTTTGTTCCAACCAAGGATTCTAGTACTAGTAACTCAACCAACAGTTGTCAACTGGCTTCCAGAGCATTTGTCCAACCAGGGCTTCCAGGACTAGTAACTAAACCAACCAAGGGATTCTAGGGAATTTTCCCAACCAAGGATTCCAGGACTAGTAACTCAACCTAAGCTATTACAGGGCTTCTAAGAATTAGTAACTCAACCCAAGCTAAAGGAAACATGAGAACCAACCAGAAAAACAAATAAATGAATCCACAACACCATGGATATATAGGAAATGGCAAAGCTAAGAAAATACACTCTTAATCCAGGTAACCCTCCATGCCAATGACAGATCATGACCAATAAACCACATGCATATGCCATGCATGCCAAAACTAGTGAGGAAAACATACGTGCAACTTGGTACCTACAAGAAAAACCCATTGTAGTTGTTGATCCCGATGTCCTCTTGCATTTTCCTACTCTTACTTTGCCTTGTTTCTCCAAGCATCGAAGTATGCCACACTGTCCCAGAGTGCTCCAAGAAAACTTTAAGTGTCAAAGAGTATGAAAGAGAGAGAATAGAGAGTGATCTCCAAAACTAAATTGACAAAAGTCTACATTGACCAAGCCTGCCCACTGATCCTCAAAAGCCTTTTTATCAATGAAGCCTCTATTTTCTTCAATTTCCATTATTTTCCTTCATTTCCTCCTCACATGCAACCTGTGAACTTTCACCTTCCTATTCTCCTAATTTCCATTATTTTCATAAATAAAAGTGCCAAAAATGCCATTTTTCCATTCCAAAGCCTTTGCCATTTCCTTTGCGAATTTCCTTAGTCATAATAAATTGAATGAACATCCGCTAGGATGTTTTTCCCACCATTCAGCTTGGAATACGTGTCCCATGACCTTGGTCTTATATTTTTTTACGTGGATTTTTAACTAGGGCTATTACAAAACTATTCGCCTTGGGGGAACATCATCCTCGGTGTTCAATGACACCTATAACTAACAAGACTACTGAAAAAAAAACATACTACCCATGGAGATTTATAACACAACTCGTTGCAGTGTTGACAATGACCACTGCTGAAACATGACAACCATACCGTTGACTGGAGCTTTATAACACAACTCATTACCATATTTACAATAATAATCACATATAGACACATACACATTTTCTTCACCTAGAGAATAATCATACTATCTTTGGATATTTGTAAATCCAACTTGATACAATGTTTACACTAATATACACATATACACATTATCTTAACCAACAAATAAAAGGATACGTTGCCGACATCTGCAACAAGAGAATCCAAAGGCTCACACCTCCACCCTCAAAGTAATACTAGGATTCACCTCATTCCTAAGAAGTCCAAACTCCACTGCAAAGTCAAATCTACATCCAATGTCCAACCTTATAATGCTGCACCACTTTTCCTCTCATTGAACAATTACCAGCTCATTGTTCCAGGGAACACTCCCAATGTGCATTTTATTCCATCTAGAAATGCTAATGATGAAAAAAATATATCCCTGGCTATCCCTTCTTTGCTACATAGTCCCTCGGGAAATCTAGTCACCCCCTTCCGTGTAGTCACACAACTTCCAAGTTCTGCTGGCAACCCCATCCCAGGCAATCCATCCCTCCGCAAGGTTTCCTCACATCGGAAGGTACGGAAACCAAGCAATATTCTACCTCAAACTATCATACCAGTCTTAGCATGCTCATGGAAATCAATGGACAATATTGGATACCAGTGTCCCACAGTGGCCCTGCTCCTTAATGTTTTACCAACTTACTGCTCCCTATTCCAATTTCTTTCACTATTGCTGCTAAGTCTTACAGTCGGTTTCAAATGCCAAACCCAGGCATTTCCCATGCTTTCCTGTACCAAGCACATAACTACCATTATATTTAAAATAAATTGAAATAAATTCACATCATACCTCATTGGTAGCTCATCAATAAGGTACACTTGCAATCTTGTTTACTTCCTGTCACAGCAAATCAAACTAACATCTTTGACCAAATCATCATGTATAAAAATATCACATCAAGTTAGCTCAAAACACAACCATCATAGATCAAAATCATAAATCACATGTAACCATCATAAACCAGAATCATAGATCACATGTAATAATCATAGACCATAATCATAAATCACATGCATAATAAAACTAAATAACATACTGCTACTTATCCTTTAATCAATCCTTAACTTCTACCTTTGTCATTATTCTGTATGCACATCTGATTGGTTGCCACACTTGACAAAAACCTAGTTCCTTCTCTTCAAACATGTACACATACACATAGTGTTCATCCCACACATACAACCACACATGGCATGCAACACCATGCAATACATGAACTTACACCTAACATACAACTCATACACCTACACCTAGTGTACAACACAACACAATACATACTCCTACATACGGTGTACACCACAACGCAATGCATACACCTACACCCAATGTACAAAACAATACATATATGTACACAAAGTACAACACAATGAATACACATGTCGCGATACCATGACTACACAATGCGCATACATAGTACTGCATGCTCACAATACAACATGTATGACATGCACAAAATACCACATGTACATCAGTACCATATGTATAACATGTACACAGTACCACTTGTACACAATACCACCTAAAAAAGTGTGCATAAAATCACATGTACATGACACCACCTTCACAACATGTACACAATGCCACTTGTACACAGCACCACATGTACAACATGTACACAATACCATATGTACACAACACCCATGCACAACATGTACACAACACCACATGTATATGGTGCCACATGCACGACATGTACACAACACCACTTGCACACAGCACCACACGTACAACATCTACACAACACCACACCTATAACGTGTACACAAACCGCATGTATAATCACCCACACAACACCATATGTACATAACACCACATGCACAATATGCACACAACACCATATGTACATAGCAATGCATATACAACATGTGCATAGCACCATATGCACATAAAACTGCATATCCAACATGCGTACAACACAATATGCACACAACACCACATATCCATCATTCGCATAGTAGAATATGTAAACAACACCCCATATCCAACATGTACATAGCACCATCTATACCCAGCACTGCATATGCAATATTCGCACAACACTATTTGTAGCATCGTATACATAGCATTGCATAAAAAATATGTACACACACTATATATACACAACAACACATGCACACAACATGACATATGCAACATGTACAACATATACAACATATGCACAATAGTAGTACGACACATCCAAAACTACACTGTCTCTACCAAGCAACCTTGCTTCCAGTGTCTTATCCATGTTTGTCCCAACATGTTGTAGACCACACTTCTTTCATTTCGCTAATGTATCCATTGGTATAGCCTATCCATAACATAGAAATAATATAATCACATAATATCAAATCATAACCACATGATAGTAACCTCGTAGTTTTGTCAGCACTACTCTCCCACTTGATTGCTCATAAACCAGGAACCTCTCCATGTCACTCACTTGTGTAAGCAATCATTCTTCCATAAGAATGATTCCTAACGACCCTGTGAGACAACATTATGCATACATACATATATATAAACATATAAATATCAACATATGAAAATCATGATCTTGTCAGACAACAACATAAATACATACAAATATACATGCATATATATAAAGATTAGCATAAACATGATCACAACATAATTATTGTTTGGCCAATTTTACTACTTCCACAACCACTAATTATCAACCAAGGTAAGTCTTTTTATTTGAAAGGTCTATACACTATCTATGCTGATACATGTAACAGCAAGGCAAAATAGGGAAGTAAAGATGTCATTGAACACGCCTGCAGGGATTTAAAATACTCTTGCAGAATCGAAATTCAACTTGCAGAAATCAATAAGCACACTATAGAAATGAAATACACTCATCAAGGAAAGAATCCACACTTGATACAAACTTCATAATACATATTGGCGCGCCATACACTATCAAAAATTAAATCACATAGAATTAATTAACCTCTGTAATAACACATAGTAAATATGAAAGTAGAAGTGTATCTATCCCATAGTAGACCAAGGAAAATTTTAAGAATGAAAGCTTATCTTGAAGTTGAAAACATTGGTGAATCTCACTAGTCCCTAATATCCAAACTATAAAATGTTTATTGATATATTTATAGAATTATTCAAATTTATAATGATTTTACATATAGTACCTATATAATGTTGGGGATTTTTAATGTAAAATAATTTTCTATTGTAAAATTTGGGCGAATCATTTTTATAAAAAATTGAAATTAACGAAATGTTTTTTGGAGAAATCATGGAAATTAGCCCACCTACAAATATTAGCCCCTAAAATTTTCCATGCACTGGACATGTACAACGATAATAAGAGATCCACACTTAACACATGAAAGAAATAACTATTCTACCAACATTGTGATCCTTGCTAAAGAGGAGGGCCCTTACTCCCTAGCAGGGTGCAGGAAGGAAATGGAAACTTAGTTAAAAACTCAACACAAGAATTTATGTAACATCACCAAATATACTTTGTATTAAGAATGGTTGAAGACTACAAAAATTATAATATCGATATCTCTGTCCTGCTATCTATCTCTGTATTTTACGCAAGACTAAGCTCTCTTTATAAAGCCTTTTACAAAGTCCCAAAATTGGAAAAACAAATTAGTCATGATAATTTGCAATTCTCATGCTGATTATGCTAACCAAAGTAATTTAAAAAGATATATATTGTTGTAAGTTGTTTAAATAAATATCATCGCGGTTACACCACTCTTGTCTAGAAACATAGTTATAATTTCCCAAATTTTCATTACTTTATATGGCTCTTTCAAAACTGTCTTTGAAAGTAACAACTACGGTCTTCACAATGCGTGGTATAACAACAGCTTCATGGTGTAACAAAAAAAGATAATAATCCAGGGTGTAACAATAACTTGAACCATGTAGCAGCAAGGAATAACATTATTTGTTCATCCATGGCCATCAGTAGCTATGGCAGTACCTAAAAGAAAAAGATTCTAAAGAAATCTTCCAAAGACACCCTAGTTAGTCATCCGAAAGAAAGCATTGTTTCAGTCAATATTTGGCAGAAAACAACATAATAATATGTCAAAGAAAATATTTTTTTTTAATCAAAGGAAGTGACATTAGAACAAGGAGATTGCAGGTTCAAATCAGCAAAAATGGCCAAAAGTGGGGAAAGAACACCTTAAATATTCCACTCAACATCTCCCCAAAACTTAAGCCACTACATGTCCTCATGTAGATTCTTCAGAATATTCAGGGTCCTCGGCTATTGTGACACTACCATATTGTTGATGAATTCTTGTGAAATCATAAGCACCAATAGTGTCTTCATCATCTTTCCTGTACCCCTGAGTAGACAAAATCTAGTGTGTCCATGAATGCTCATCATGTCTGTTTAGGTAGAAGTGAGGCTGATATCTTTCAACTAGAAGCCAAATCAAAGGAAACTTGAATTCGACCACCATCCAAAAAGCTCCCATCATTTTATAAATTTGCACATATTCAGGAACTCGAGTAACAACAATTATGAAATTGGGGTATCTAAAGGGATCCCATGCTTACAATGTCTCACTGCAAGCTTACCACCATTTCAAGCTCCCAACCGATGCCTGACGCTTCAGTTGTTCATGGATATTAAAAAAAAATCCAAAAATCTTTCTACTATAGAGGGATATTTGTTCTATCATGCTAGGGTTACGGAAAAATTTCTTAAATTCACGCCTGTTATATGGAATTTTCATCTACGGATAAACACATTTTCCCTAAGTGGATATCTACACTTAGAACAACAAAAAGAAATTGATTTAACTTTTTCCCATAATAGATAGATGAGATGAAGGAACTTACTTGTGATCTTTCGCTTCCTTGATCTCCTTTGAATCGCTCCCGTTGCTCCCATTGAATCGCTCCCATTGCTCCCACTTGAACTGAATCCGCTCAATTGGTACCTGTCAACAGAAATAGAAAATGACAACGATCAAAGCATACATGATCTATCTACTATAAACTAATGGAATCGACAACATTGAAACACATAATCATCTTAGATATGAACAATAATATGGGAAAATGAACAAACAACTTTATTGATGTAGAAGGAAGAGTTACACCCAAAGCGGTTTGATCCTGTGTCACTCATCTAGCTTCAGTCCAACCCTCATCACACAAAAAGCACACCAATCTAGCAGCATAATGTTGCTTGACATGAACTCAAATCTCAAACCAACAGTATTTCTCTACAATCTTCAAATTCTAGTCCCTGATCACTATGATGAGTGATCAATTTATAGGGAAATGGAGGTGGTTTTTTCATAAATTGGGCATTGAATGGTTTTCCAAAATTGGAGTTAGTTTCCATGGAGCAAGGGATGAGAGGATAGGAGGTTAATTGATCCATAGCCTATCCAAAGTTGACCTCATAGGATGAGACAAGAGTTGGGCATCCTTCTAGAATGCTCTAGAATGAGAGAATATTCCCAGAATCCAATGTGAATTTTGCTCATTGTCGCCCAACGTAGGTCAAAGAGGGCCTAAGTGCACTGCAGTGCAGGCCTGAATGGGCCTACCTGGTCTGTAGTGTAGTTACCGCTGACCAAGGCTGCACTGGTGTCCCAAGGAGGCATTTTAGTAGGGTTTCAGGCTAGGAAATTTTCATGGATGGAAGCATTCAATTTGATGAATCGTCTAGGGCATGTAACAACTGAATTAGGGTTTGATGAGCCCTAATTATACTGATCTAATATTTTGGAGTGATGTTCCCAATTAGACCTGTAATAGTTTCCCCCTAAAGCATGATGTCGAAAATGATAATGTTGAGTGATATGCTTTATGATGTGTTGAGGAGGATCTGAAGCGAACGGTGACCTGCATCGATTATAGTACATAATATCATGATATCTTTGATTTTTTCATGAATTGCTAAGGTAAGGCATACCCATGCTCAGCATATAAACTTTTCATTATATGTACATAAATCAAATAGTCATCTACAGATATAGACCCGTGATAGGATTATCATCTCTGTAAAGACATCGTACAAATGATTTAGTACTCTCCTAGAATCGTAGCCCAGATGGATGAAACTAGATCCAGGGTCTTCTATCTCGTTCAATCATTTGATCAAGTACAAATCTAACCATGTGAATATGTGATCTGAAGTCAAACATGGGAAGACACCATCTGATTACCATCCAATGATGTAAACCGTTAATAGATGCAAGAGAAATCACCGATAATGATAATGATTCTCAAGGTACTACAGTACATTATCATGGTGTGAATAAATGTTTTGATGTCAAACACCATACAAAGTCTTTTGGTTAAAGGCTAGTGATGTCAACCTGTCACTGGAAGAGATAAACTTGCCATTAATGTATGCAAGCCCCAAGGTATTGGAAGGGTGTTTCTAAGTCAACTTCCTAGATAATGTGTTGGTGTTGACAAGAAGTGACTTGTCGTAGGAGGGCCTTGATCTATCCCCCATCAACGACACAAAACGATTGTAATGATTTTGAAGACAGAATGTGACTAACGACACAAGGTTCATGAATGGCGGTCATGAAAATGAAGGTTTATGAGTATTGCAAAGGATGAAGTTTACTGAGTGACTTCTCTTGAACATGTCGGTGACACTAAATGAATTGGCAGCATTGATCCAAAACCAAAGTGATGGATGGTGTGATAGACCATAGGTATGACAACCATCAAGCAGATAACCCAACCCAAATAGTGACATAGATGAAGTGAAAGTGTCATGTTCAAGAGTGACTTGCTACCATAAAGTGATTTATCACTTTTCCCATTTTCCCCAGTCATTACTGACCAGTACCTCTTTATTTTTTAACAAACTTGAGGAGGATAACATATGCTTGTAGTATAATTCCACCATAATTCCACCCTTCGGGTGAATCCATCACTATGTGATGTTTTAACGAGTCTAGTGAAGGTGAAACTCGGTCTTGTCATGATGGATAAGTTTGTCGCTATTTGATGTTTTAACGAGTTTAACGATAATGAGAACTCGATCCTTTTCATATTTAGAGAGTTTGAAAAGGGACAAAAAGAAAACTCCACAAGTTCTTTTTTGTAAATTTGTCTCTCAAAGTTTGAAAAAGTGTAAAATAATACAAGAGAGAACCTATTGACCATGTTTGACAAACCTATTCCTTTTTGTAAGTAATCTATCTAAGTTCGGAAAAGTGTTAAACTTATACTGAGTAGATGTCGTTTCCAATCTGTTTACGAGATGAAAAGGAGAAGTGCTCGACAATCTTTTTATGTTTCAAGAGTCTAAAAAGAGCTTAAAGAGGACTCCATTTAGAGGAACCAGTGGTTTCTAGGATAGCAACTGGTTCTAGTGATGTTGGAACTTCTAAAAATATGTTGATTTATGTGAAGAGGTTGGCTAATAAAACCACTCATTGCAATTGTTCCTCAAAAAGGGTAAAATAACCAAGTGAAAGCATATGATTGGCCAAACAGATAATGGCGGTGGAAGGAGAAAAACCAAGGTTCATTTGACGGAAGAGGTTGATAGAATGGAAATCACGAGGGTTAAAATGGAGATGGGTTCATTTTTACACAAGCTTGAACCATAGGGAACTATGCTTGGATTCAGTTTCATGTTTACACAAGCTTGAAACGAAAAACTATGCTTGGATTTAGTTTCATTTTTACACAAGCTGGGTTCATTTTTACACAAGCTTGAACCATGAAAAAACTATGCTTGAGATTGGTTTACATGCCCCCAGCATGATGACTCGATTCTAGGTGCATGCCCCCTAAGCTTCATTACATTCACCTAAGTAGACTACTCGTGGCTATCAAGTGGATGGAATGAAGGTTCATTTATGAGATCAAGTGAAAGACTTGACTGGGATTTTACAAGATCTAATCAAAGAATCGAATTGGAGCTTTGCTCTAGGGGACCTTGTTTCATTTTTTAATGAGCTTGACACAAGACAAGGAACTCTACTCAGATTCCTTGTTTCATTTTTTAACGAGCTTGACACAAGACAAGGAACTATGCTCTGGGACCTGTTTCATTTTTTTTAATGAGGTTGACACAATAAAAGAACTATCCTCATATTCCTTGTTTCATTTTTTAATGAGCTTGACACAAGACAAGGAACTATGCTCATATTCCTTTGTTTCATTTTTTAACGAGCTTGACAGAAGACAAGGAACTATGCTCATATTCCTTTGTTTCATTTTTTACCGTGCTTGACACAAGAAAATGAACTATGCTAATGTTTCCTTGATAACGACCCATAAGAGGTCATGACTTCCAAGAGGTTCTCATTAGATGGGAGAACAATTCTCTAGAAGGGCTACGTAGCAAGGAATCCATTAGAGAGATCTTGTTCCAATTCCCCCAGTACATAAAGCACAACATCACGGAATTGATCGTCAGTTGATGTAGGCATGGAACAGGTTGCCACATAATTGACTCGTGGCAGGGAAGATACCATTGGGACAAAAGGACCATTTAGGGAATATGGTTGACTGGAAGCCATATTTGGATCAGGAAATGAAAGCTAGTCAACGGTGACAATTTTTCCTTCATGCGAGAAACACATCACTCAAAAGAGTTTTGAAACAATAGCTCCCATGTCATAAACATAGTCACACCCAAGAAGTAAATTGTAGTCTAAAGGGCCTCAGACTACCATCACATTGAGATAAACAATTTTTCCTCCCAAAGTAATAGGTAACTGAGGAAGGATCCGTAATGGTTGATTGGTTCCTCTATTAAAAGCCAATAGATTCTAGGTAACAAGCACAAGTGGCGGCGAACCGAGTGCTTGCCAAGTAGTGGAGGAAAGGATACTCACAGATGCACCTTCATCTATAATAGTGCCAGATATAATCATATTATAAACCTATACTATGATATGGAAAGGCACATAAGAAGGAAGATGACATCCTACTAGTTGGTTCCAATCAAAGGACCTGACCAAACTACTTGGAGGGGGTACCGTAAGAATGGGAGAATTACCCCCTTGAGTTATGAGAACAAGAGGATTTTCCTCCTATCTTGATGGAACAGGATGGTTTCCTCCAAGCTCATTGGAATCTGAAGAAATGAAAAGAACCTAAGTGGTATCATACTCACTCTCTACGGGAAAGGTATGATTAACTGAAGGTGAAATCAGGTCAACTGTTTCCTCGACTTGTGATTAGTTAGGTATAAACTCATGGGATTCACATTTGGAGAGAGTGGGTTTGAACGACAGTTGATTTGGGTCAGTCACTTCATCAACTAGCGAAGGATTAAGGGAGAGTCTCCTGTAACCAGATGGAAGTCGTTGCGAAGAAGCAGGACGATTATCAAACACTTTTTTGGCTTCATCTAGATAGGGACAAAGGTGAATGGGGTGATTCCCTTCACATAACCTATAGGGAAACTTAAATTTACCTTTCTTTCCATGAACTTTACTACCACTAGTTGATGGTGTGTCACCAACATGATCTCTAGAAGTTGATGACACAGGATGATGTGAACGAGAATAACATTCTTCTAATATTTGAGGAATACTAGAACAATTTTGAAGAAGATGGTCTCCCGTACAAAGTTTGAAAGGATATCGATGTTTGTGAGGCTTATTGGATGGTTACTCATCAGAAGTTGATTCAAAGAAATGGTTGCTTGGTTGCCCCCCTACTGAATTTTCTTCTTCTTCTTCTTATTCCTTTTCTTCTTTTTCTTATCAACCTATTTATTAGTGTCAATACTTTCACCGGGTGAAGAGGAAGAATGGGAGGAAGAAACAACTGACGAAGAAGGTAAAGTGTTAACTTTAGGATCAACTGGAGGTTGATTTTTCCAGGTGGAGGAGTACTCGATTGTGGAGAAATCATGACATTTTGAACCAAGGAGGTTGAAAACAACCATACTGGCAAGCCAATGGTAAATCCTAGAAGGGATAATGTAGCCATATAAGGAGCACTAATATTTCTGAAAGGAGGAAAAGGACTAGGATTCCCATCAAAAGGAATTCCTTGATCGGTGGACTCCAGGGTTGTTTCCATATGTCTCAAACTAAGATAAACTAAGGAGTGACATGGAGGATGTTATCCATGGTCAATTAATTTTATTTTAATCAAAATAATGTAACAAAACAAAAGAGGGATAATCTAGGCAAAATGATTACCAACTAATTGTGAACTGCAATATACTGCCTCAGTAAACCAAGGACTTAACATATGTGCAGGCAATCTCCCCGAATGTTATTTTCGGTGTATCATAGTGTATAAGGCAGCTGACTCGGTTACCTATGGATGGAGAGAAACCTAATGTAGTCCTCCCATATATACCTGAAAGTACGTGGAGGCCCAATCTGTGTTAGCGCTATCTAATGCAAAACCACATAGTGAGAGCATTCCTTTATACTTTTCATACTATAACATTGCCCGATATACCCGAAAGTATGTGGACGAGCTATGATATACTTACGTATGTGGAATGACATATCACACTCGGAATGTACCGCAAACCATTAGTAATAGCTTCTATGTTTAACGACGCCAAAACACATCTCTAGCCTAGACCTCTAAATGTTATGCATTAAGTTATAATGCTACATTAGGTTAATTGAGATAACTTTTAAGTTGATATTCTTAAGAATTTTCCTTTCAAGGTTCACCATGTGATGTATGTTTGCAATTCCTAGAATGCAACTAACATGAGAAACATTCTTTCATTCAATTAACAATGAAAACCATAGCTAGTAAGGGATAGAGCAATCAGATCTTTGACAAAGAGAAAAGAGCACACCTAATGCAATTTCCCTAGCTATTCCTATCAAGCATTCACAAACTACAATATGCACAATGAAAGTTTTTCTTTTCAGTCCCTTTAGTGTTTAGATGAACAAAAAGGAACTAGATGCACAAACAATCAATCAATGCTTTTCACAAGAAACGAAGACTTTATGACAGTTTCTTTTTCAAAGAAATGAAGACTTTACGACAATTCTTTTTTCAGAAAAGTAAAGACTAATCAATGTAAGCTAACTTTAATAATGAATTGATAATAATAAAGAAATCTCTTAAGAAACACTAAACAATCAAGGTCAAATTATGACTAGGAGAGGAAATGCAATTTGATTTCAGAGGCATAAAAAACTTTGATCTTTTAGCAAACAACATCAAAAGAAACTTTTGAAAAATCAAGAAAAAGATGGGTTTTTTAGCTTGAGAGGGACCAACGTAGGTCTAAGTGGGAGACAGTGCACTACAGAGCACTGTCTCTAAGCCAAGGGTGCACTGCAGTGCACTGTCCCCTGACCAAGGGTGCACTGGTACCAGCACATTCCTAGAATAGGCATTCTAGTGAAAATTTTGACCAAAAAAGCTTCAAAATGACTGAAAAGAGATCAATGAATTCAGTTAAAGTCTACTAGGATGTAATATGATAAGGATAAACTATCAGGAATGACAGTCATTCCCCAGTATGTTCGTCAATTTGTTATATCGAATTTGCATCTACGGATAAACACATTTTCCCTAAGTGGGTAGCTACACTTAGAACAACAAAAAGAAAGTGATTTAACCTTTTCCTATAATAGATAGATGAGATGAAGGAACTTATTTGTGATCTTTTGCTTCCTTGATCTCCTTTGAATTGCTCCCGTCGCTCCCACTTGAATTGAATCCGCTCAATTGGTACCTATCAACAGAAATAGAAAACGACAACGATCAAAGCATACATGATCTATCTACTATAAACCAATGGAATTGACAACATTGAAACACATAATCATCATAGATATGAACAAGAATATGGGAAAAAGAAAAAACAACTTTATTGATGTAGAAGGAAGAGTTACACCCAAAGCGGTTCAATCCCGTGTCACTCATCCAACTTCAGTCACACCCTCGTCACACCAAAAGCACACCAAGTCAGCTGCATAACATTGCTTGACATGAACTCAAATCTCAAACCAACCATATTTCTCTACAATCTTAAAATTCTAGCCCCCTGATCACTATGATGAGTTATCAATTTATACGGAAATTGAGGTGGTTTTTTCATAAATTGGGCATTGAATGGTTTTCCAAAATTGGAGTTGGTTTCCATGGAGCAAGGGATAAAAGGATAGGAGGTTGATTGATCCACAAACTATCCAATGTCAACCTCATAGGATAAGAGTTGGGTATGCTTCTAGAGTGCTCTAGAATCAGAGAATATTCCCAAAATCCAATGTGAATTTCGCTCATTCTTGCCCAATGTAGGTCAAAGAGGGCCTAAGTGCACTGTAGTGCAGGCCTGAATAGGCCTACCTACTCTACAGCGTGGTAACCCCTAACCAAGGATGTGCTGGTGTCCCAAGGAGGCATTTCAGTAGGGTTTCAGGCTAGGAAGCTTTCATGGATGGATGCATTCAATTTGATGACTTGTTTAGGGCATGTAACAACTGAATTAGGGTTTGATGAGCCTTAATTGTACCGATATGATCGTTGGGAGCGATGTGCCCAAATAGACCTGTAACAACACTTCATAGTAGTGGCCATGCCCGGTTATGATCTTACCATCAAGCTTTCCTTCTCTTCATTAACAATAGATGATTGTGTGGCAAGGTGCCAATCAATTTGATTCCTCATAAAATATATGAAGGCCTGAAGTTGCAAATCTCCAACATAAGGAGCCATATTTACAGCCATTTGTAAACTAGAATTCTCAACAAATATATTATGTAAAAACAGTTCGCATTTCAAAATCTGCTCATCAAAATCACATGAACTAAATACCTCCAAAAAGGTTTTAGTGGAATTACTCTTGTAGGGTATGTTCTCATAAATATCTTTCAATTGGAAAAAGTTAATTTTTTTCCCACAAGAAGATCGAATAGGATGTTTATGGTGACATTCAACCTAAAAGGTTCATGGATAATTCATACATTTGACCATTCTCCTTAGTCAGCCTCGCAATCTCTTGTTGAAGTTGTTGTCTTTGTTTTTCTTTCTCCATTTCAGCCTTCCTTGTTTCCCACTTTACCCATTCTTTTGTCAGTAATTATTCAGCCCATTGATCTTTGAGGTTATGAATAACATTTTGGTGTTCTTCTAAAGATATCAATCCATGTTTTAGGGAAAGTTCCATTTGTTTCCAATTCTGCAGTTCTGACATCAACAAAAGTTTTTCTGACCACCACCCTGTGTCAGGGTCTTGTGCAATTTCATGTGCGTTAGTAGTGGAGGGTGTAAAAAAATCATGCGTTTTGAGTTGTTCTTCCTCAACTATCAGTTATTGTGTAACATCAGCTTCATTGATAGGTTCTTATGGAACAACTCACAAATTCTTCTTCCATAGAAAAATTTGCCTCAACTGTTGGGTCTTGTGTAACAACATCATTGACAAGTTCTTGTGTGTCAGTTTCTAGATCGAAAATCATGGGGTGCTCTATTTCAACTATTGGTTCTTGTCTAATAGTGACATCATCAATGGGTTCTTATGTCTTGGCCTCCCATGGTTTTGTTTAGGTTCCTTCAGAAATAGTGTCTACAATGCAAATCTTATACCTTGTTGTTTCCAAACCTTTTGCACATGTTATACATATAAGTCCCTGGGTGGTTTATGTACCTAACTTATCAAATTCTTAGGCTACTGTCATGAGACCTGGAATCTTCATTTTCAAATTTCTTTCCCCTAATTGTTGGTTTAATTTCTTATTTTTTTCTTCTAATTTCTCAATTTTAAGCAGTAGGGTTTGGATTTCCTCCTTACCAGGTGAAGAAGTGTATTCCTATTTAGTCTACCTCATCTTATTATTCTTCTCCTCTTTCTCTTCTTTCTCGCCTGAAATCTTCCTGGATGAAGGTGAGGGTTTTGGATTCTCCCTTGATGGAGGGTTCTAATTTCTTCTTTGGTGGCGAGGGTTTTGATTTCTTCTTTGGTGGAGAGGGCACTGATTTCTTCTGTGGTGGTAAGGGTGTTGGCTGAGTGACAACCTTAACCCTTCTCTATGGTATTCAACCACCCATCAGTCTCTCAAGTGACCTTTTCTTGATTCTAACTCTCGAAGACTGTCCCTTCTCCTTAGCTATGTCAGCCTCCCCTAGAGCATCTATGTGAGTTTCAACTTGTTCTTGTCATGGGGCTTTTGTGCTTTCACCATAAATTTTTTCCCAATTTCTTCCTTGGCACTCTTGAGTGTCGACATGATCAGATTTATAACTCTGTGGTTGGTATTGTAGCTCTCTGGATGAGAGACTACCTTTACCGCTGCATCCATATATCTCAAAATTTCCAATAGGAAATAAGGGAGATTGACCAATTGCCCATGTCAAAGATGGCTCAACAAGAGAAAATGATAGTGGAAGACTATCATTAAGTTCCCCTCACATGTAATATACTTAATGATAAATAGGGAAAAATGACTCCATCGTTAAGGAAGATAAAGGCGATCGAATCCTATTCCTTCCTTAACCAATTGTTCTCCCCCCTACGAAAATTTAGCTTTGAGACTGGGGTCAATAACTTTCCAATTGAACCACCTCTTCCCCTCAGGGAGAAGTGTTGTTAATCTAGAAATTAGTTCTTTTGTGACCTCCAGTCTTAGGTCTTTAACCTTCGTTTGATTCCAGTTTAAATTTTGAGCGAATTCCAGGGAAATATTTTCATCTTACCCCCTAAGTTCCTCAAAAAATTCTATCCATCCTACTTCCCTGAAGTTTTGATGCTCGTCGGGGTATTTCTCCGAAGCTTCAACGTAATCTAGCTAATTTCTTACCACTTCTCCCCCCATCCTTCACTCTTGCCAATCTCACACTAATTTTTGCAATCAATGCCTATGAATTTTTTCTTGCTTACCATCACAATTCCTGAAGAATGTGCAGTGAGTGTGCAGAGCTTACGTCAGGGTGGATATCGGGGTGACAAGAAAGGATATTAAATCTGAAAGTTACACAATGCGGGGTATCAATTTATCATTAATTCGAAGGGTATGGAAATATGACTTAGATATGATTTGAATTAATGAGGTGATCAATCATGCAAAGTGGTAATGATTAATGTATAATGTCACTTTAAACCGAGCTATGTTAGTGATCAAGAAATGATTTGTCAGCCCCCCCAACTTAAATGTAAATGTCATGCTCGACTACCAAAGCAAAGTGACATATTAACTGCTTATGATTTCCAAATAAAGAAAAAATAAAATTCATTTTTCGAATGACTTACTAGAGGGTGATTTCACTAATGCCGATGACAGAGTACTGGTGATGGTAATTACTGATGTCGAAAACTACAACTGGTCTCGTGTAATAATTATCTTCATTTGACTGACTGTTACAGATGAAAGATCAAAATAATTCCTCCATGCAGGTTGAATAATGTTTGTAGCAGTACTTTATTACAATAACATATTCTTTTGCAACATTGCAATTCTACGCCTACCAAAGAATTCTCAATATAATAAAATGAAAAAAGGGGCTTGTAACAAGCATGTTGCTACATTTGTATCATAAATATCATATTGTTACAGAGCTTATATAAAGAAAAATGTGTGACAGCCTCCACAAAGTGTTTTTCAGCTGGCACAATTATCTACCTACTCCCCATAAGAGGTTTTAACGGGAGATTTATTTATTATTATTCTTTTTTCTATTATTTTATTGTTTTATATTATTTTTATTATCTTTTTTTCTATTATATATTTTTGGTGTATCAGCTACCAACAAAAGTTGGCTTTTAACTGCTACACTTATTGGATTTCAAGAATTTGACAGCACGAGAGAATTTTTGCCTGGTTCCATAACTTGACAAATGAATCGTTTGAGGTAGGTTTATGATATAACCGAAGACGGTGCCCATTGGAAAACAATGGCACCTTGGAATTGTCTACAGTAACTAATCTCACAGTCCCATTGTCAAAGATTGTATCTATCTGATAAGGACCTAGCCACCTGGTGTAGAGCTTCCCTTTTAAGTCTTTGAATTGTGAATCATATAGTAGAGCCCAATTGTCTTTTTGAAACATATTATTTTTTATAAACTTGTCATGCCACTTAGCCCTTTGTTGTTGGATGATTTTTGTTTGCTAAATGGTAGCTAGTCTCTTCTCATCAAGTTCATTTAGATGATTTAACTGATGTTTCTAAGCTGTAGTCAAATCCAGGTTAACTAGAAATGTTGTTTTGAGTGTCTTTCCATCGAAATCAATGGGAAAGAATGGGTTTTTACCATACACCAATTTGTACGGTGAAAATCCAATAGTATTTCTCCATGTAGTTCTATATGCCCATACTGCTTCTAGAAGTTTATTAACCCAGTTCCTCCATGGATGGTGATGAGGTTCATCAATAGGTAAATTATATGGGTCTTAATTCCACTCTCCAACTTATTCAAATCAACTTTTCTCACATTTCTTTACATATTTTATTATATTTTTCTTAGTGAGAAGGGTAAAGGTGAGATGTTATGTCATGTAGCCTAATATGTATTAAATGTAGGAATTGGAGCAGTTTTGGGCTAATTTAAGTGCAAGAACTTGAAGTAACTCAAGAAAGAGGGATTTTAGGAGATTTGGCCTTCCTCCTTAACTCCTCAATCATTCGAAGATTTTTCCACCAGATCTCATCAGTTCAAAGTTACAAGAAACCAAGCCGGATGAGTTCATTGGCAGCCAAGCCTGTGACAGTTGAGGAAAATTCAATCTTGAGTTTGGGAGTCAAGCATCCCTAATTTTTAGGAAGTTCTTGGCAGCTTCAATTTTTATAAATAATAAGGCCAAGGGCCTCATTAGGATTCGACTTTTTGCTGTAGCCAAGAGGTAATTTGGAGCTTTGACATTGTGATTGCTACTCTTATTTTATTTTTGACATTTTGATGATAATGAAAATGTTTACCTTGATCCAGCACTGAGTTGACTCAAAGGGTTGAATATCTTGGGTTAGGGCCCAACCCTAGTAGCAAAAGTTTCGCTTTTTGTACATGTATTCTTAGGTTAAAATCTTAGTTAGCTACTGAAGTTATTCCTGCTTTGTTTAATTTACAAGTATTTGAATGATTATTTAGTTTTTCTTCCATTAGTTGAAGAAGTAGATCAGTGGTACAATAGTGAAAGAGAATACTTCAAAAAAGCTTGTGATAGTGGCCTCATCCTCATGTCCCTCATGGGATCATGGTTTGAGGGCCCCACTCTCAGAACCCCAAAATCAGATTTACCTTTCAATCATGGCATAACTTAGGGTTCCTTGTTGAAAATATCATTTTTTGTAATTTCTTGGAAGCACCTGCAGTTGTCATTTTTTTTCTTGAGTTTTTTATAGTTTAGGAAGGAATTTCATTCCATAGATATAGTCATTACCCATCAATAAATCAGTTTTCTCAAATTCAACTCATCTTTACAATATTTATATGAAGTTATGCATAATTGAAGAGAAGAACCTGTGTTGTTGCAGGATTTGTTGATCTGCAAGGAGGAACTCATTCCACCGGCCTCATCTAAGTCTTCTCCACCTACTACCAAGACCAACCAACCCCTAATCTGAATTTCTATTTCATAGCCACTGTGGGCAACCACCTTGAGAAAATCTAACCATCTTGAAGTGTTGGGTTGAGACTTGGGCACTGTGCACCTTCCCTACACCTTAATCCACCATTAGACATCTTCCCAACACTTCCATTCACCTTCCCTAACTTTCTATAGCCTTTAGGTAGTTTCCTGTAAAAAACTAGGACATCTTGTAGTAAACTAGGACATGCTATTGTAAACCAGGACATCTTGTAGTAACTACAAGAAACCGTGTAGCAACCTATTTTAGCCTGTTTTAAGCAGAAATGCTGATATGAGCATAGGGTAAACCCTACAATTGACTTCCATGATCCTCAATGCCATTTTGGACCAACTTTTCCATGCCTTTCTCCTTGAAAAAGATCAAATTGTTTAGCTTGGAATTTACATTTCTAAATTGAAAATCAAAAGACTTTTTTTTTGCAATTTTAATAGAAGATAGTTAGTGCATGCATACCTCGGTCCTAGCAATGTTAAGATAATTTCCATGCCTACTTAGTCTAGATAGATACATGAAACAATGCAAGGTTAGGTTAGTTCTCTTATGTATGTAATGTGTGTCAATTATTGGTTAGATAATTTCATGTCATTTCATAGCGCTTTCCATTCATCACTTTCATTTTCCTAAAGTAAGTAAGAATTTAATTTCTACATCAAAGATAGCTTTACTTTCACTATCATTAGTTAGACTCCTTCTAATCAATAGAAGACTGGTTTGGAAAACCCTAGTGGTCTATTTCCCCAGTTGAAAAGTGACAAGAGTAGACTGTTGCATCAATTATGCGTATACCACTGTGACCTCCAAGTTTGTATGAACCTTGGGTTGATAAAGTAAAGTTGGTAGCCGTAGGAGTTGTAAAATCCTTGCTACAATACTGGGGCTCATCACCTTTTGGCGTCATTTCTAGAGATGTGTCTAAGGAGTTGCAATTTTTGCCTTCCTTTCTGTTTTACATTCAGTAAGTAGTTGCAATTTCTTCTTTCCTTTCTGTTTTACATTCAGTAAGTAGTTGGAATCTTTTCTTTCCTTTATATTTCACATTCAATAAGTAGTTACATTTTTCTCTTTCTTTCCATTTTGTAAGTAATTCAGAAAAGAAAAAAAAAATTTCTTTCATGCCATGTAGGAGTAGAGAGAATTTAGGAATTCTTTTTGCAAATATCCCCACACCATCAAACAACCAACCTTCCCTCTTATGTGGCGGCTGCCAGCTTCCCTCTCTGGCTACAAGAGAGTTGGAGGACCCATTAGGTGAAACACCAGAGATCTTTGAAGAGCTTATTGGGGAATAAGAAGAAGAAACCCTTCCACAAACTTACAACATGTTTGAAAAGAGAAATGAAGGCGTTTTTCCCATTACAAAGACTAATGGAGATGCTAGGATGAAAAACATAAGCCCCTATGCACTTCCTCACTTCCATGGCTTAACCTCATAAGACCCTGATACCTTCTTGTTTGAGTTTGTTGTCATCTGCAGAACTTATGATTATACCTCTGATGACCAGAAGTTGAAATTGTTCCCATCCACCCTTAAGGATGTAGCCTTGTGCTAGTTCATGGGTTTTCCTAGGGACAACATCACTACCCAGGATTAGATGTATCAATCCTTCAATGAAAAGTATAGGCCCACTATTGTAGGTCCAAGGATACCAAAGAATAAATCTTCATAATGACCTTGGGACATGATGAATCCTTGGAAGATTATGATGAAAGGTTCTAACTCAACTACAAAAGGACCAGATGCACCCTCGATCCTTAATAACTCAAGTTAGTCCTTGTTAAAGGGATCAAGGAATATATCCTAGAATCCCTAAACATGTTGTCTGGAGGGGACATCTACCACTGATCTTATGATGATATCAAGACAATTTTCAAAAATCTTTCTAGGGTAGGAAGAATGAACGGTAGGGCTAGTCAAGCTTTGGCCAATTCATCCTCCTCCAACACATCCATCAAAAGTGAAATTGGGAACATGTTAGAGGACTTTAACAGTGAAATGTTGCATACCCTTGCTCTGCAAATGGACAACATGCAGGTCAAGAGGAAGGAAGAGGAATTAGAAAGAGCCTTAGCTATCTTTTTCCCTAGATGCACCAGGAGGCACCCTAAAAATGAATGTCTAGTGAATATTATAGAGGTCTACTCAGTCTGTGAGGAAAACCACTCCACAGACAAGTGCCCTTCTCTTCCTAGATTGAAGGTTGTGTATCAAGGCACTGACGGTGTGACTGAACAAATCTACTATATCAAATGAAGGAGGCCTCAAGGAACTTGACCATACTAGCAAGGCATGAAAGGGGCGTCCTATTCATATTAAAACCCCAATCAGAATGCATCCATTCGCCCTTGGTGTCCTTGTGCTCATCCTTCATGGTCCACAAATTCTCCCTGGTCTTATGCACCTCAATACCATTCCCAACCTGCTAATCAATCATTTTAGCCATATGATCCCCCACAACCTCAGTGGAATACACCATCAAATGGGTGGAGGCCCCCATTCAACCAATCTCCAACCTTATTGCCTCCACCACCATCTCAACCACATCTCCTTCACCCTGCTCCACCTAAGCAACCTTAAATTCCTGCTCAGCCAAATGCAAACCCGAATAACAAGCAGACACAATAGGTCTAAAGTGGAGAGACATCCTACCTTGCCTATGCCGTGGAAATTCAAGACATCAACCTCAGGTATGGAAGAGTGCTTCTAGATAAGAAACCTCCATCTCCGCCTAAGGATATTGAAGAGGGAAAGGGAGAGAGTGTTCCTCAAGAAAATCCACCTCCTTTTCCTGAGGGACTAATCCATCCTAGCCAACACACTTGAGAAGAGATTGAACTTCTGGGTGAATTGAAAAACTTCTGTGTTAAAATCCCACTCCTCCAAGCTATCAAGGATGTCCCCATCTACAAAACATTAATGAAGGAGAAATGCTTCAAACATCCTGGGAGGAGAAAGAAAGACATCCCTACCATTAATGACATTGGACAACTGTCTGACTTAATGTGGGGAGAGTGATTTGCTCGAAGTATCTAGACCCTAGAAGTTTTATTGTAGATGTGCACATTGATGACATCATTGTCACCCATACCTTGATTTATCTTTGGGTTGTCATCAATGTGATGACTAAGGATACCATGCTTAAACTAAATCTCCAAGAATCATTAAGGAAGACCACAACAGTCTTGCATCTTGCAGACAGATCCACAGTAGCTCTTGAGGGAGTTGTTGAGGATGTGATGGTCTCCATTGATTCTTGGGAATACCCTGTTGACTTCTTAGTTATCCAACCTAAGACAAAATTCAATGGTTATCCTATAATCCTTGGAAGGCCATGACTAGCCACAGCTGATGCTTACATAGTTTGCAATGCTGGGAATATGACCATTAAAATGGGCATTTGTCCAAACAATTGGTCTTGTGCCCTCCTTCTCAACCATCTGTAGAACATGAATTACCCTTATGGTTGGAATAGGAAGAGGAAGATGAAGTATACGATGCCACATCTTACCCAATTTGTACCTTGGATGATATTATAGGAGGGGGAAACCTAATCAAGATGACTTGATTGATCAAATCCTCCAGAATCAGGCCCCGAACGCCATGTCTCTTGATGATTTAGTAAATAAATCTGAAGATAACCCTTGGACTGATTTGTGCCTAGCTGACTCAAGTTCTACTCATGTCAATATGATAGCATTTGGGCCAACTAAAACATTGAAAATAAACCCCTCTCTTCGCACATAAGGAAAAAGAGTTTTGTGACATGCTAATAGAGAATTTGGATGCCTTTTCCTAGAGTTATAAGGAAATGAAGGGAGTGCACCCTTTAGTGTGCGATCACCACATTTACATCAAGGAGGGCTGCAATCCAGTCTGCCAACCTCAAAGGATAATGAACCCAACCCTCAAAGACATATTTAAAGAATAAATGTAGAAGCTGTTGGATGCAGGGTTCATTTACCCCATGTCAGATAGTGAGTGGGTGTCTCCTCTAGTTCTGGTCCCAAAGAAGAATGGAAAATGGAGGATCTATGTGGGCTACAGAGAGTTAAATAAAACCACTAAAAATGACTACTTCCCTCTACCTTTCATTGATCAAGTCTTGAATGGTCTTGTAGGGAAGAAGTTCTTCTCTCTCTTGGATAGATTCAATGGTTACAATTAGATCCAGATCAACGTAGAGGACCAAAATAAAACCACCTTTAGTTTTCCTTGAGGTACCTTTTATTATAGGGTCCTTCTTTTGGATTATGTAATGCCCCTGCCACTTTTCAAAGGGAATTTTTGAGCATCTTTGTAGAGCTAGTCCATGACTATGTAGAAATCTATATGGATGATTTCAGTCCCTATGGGTGTGATTTACTGGAGGCTCTCTCTAACTTGGGGAAAGTATTAAAAAAGGTGCATTGAAATGAACATATCCCTTAGTCTTGAGAAGTGTGTGTTCTTGATGAATGTAGGGACTGTTCTAGGTCACTCAATATCCCAGGATGGACTACAAGTGGACCCAAATAAAATTGCTATCATAAAGAGGGTCCCTAATCCTCAGAAGCAGAGGGATGTGAGAAGTTTCTTAGGCTTAGCTGGATAATATAGGAAATTCATAAAGGATTTTAGCAAAGTAGCCTCACCATTTTTTGGACTACTAGCCAAGGACTCTGATTTTTCTGGTTAGAAAGCTTCCAAGAGGCCCTAGAAACCTTAAAGGACAAGGTGACTACTACACCCATACTCCGAGGCCCAAATTGGGCCCTTCCTTTCCACATCCATGTTGATCCCTATGACAAAGCTATAGAAGTAGCTCTAGGCCAGATATATGACAATTTTCCTTATGCCATTTACTTCATTAGTAAATATTTTTCCAAGGCTGAATTGAACTATATTGTGACTGAAAAAGATCTCCTAGTTATTGTCCATTCCTTGAACAAATTTTGACACTACATCACTGGTTACCAAACCTTTGTACATACTGACCATGCTACTATCAAATATTTTATGAACAAGCCTGGTGTGAATGCTAGAATTGTTATATGGTTGCTTTTATTACAATAGTTTGATCTAACTACCATTGATAAGCCTAGCAGAGAAAATGTAGTCAAAGATTTCTTGTCTAGACTTGCTTTGCTTGCAGGTGAGGAAGGAATGGTTGATGATCAACTTCCAAATGATAATTTATTTTCTATTTCAATTCTCTCACCATGGTTTTCTGACATAGCCAACTATCTAGTGGCTACACAATTCCCTCCAAATCTTTCCTCTAAGGAAAAAAAGCAAAATTGTAAGAAAGATCGCCCCATTTAATCTCTTCAAGCTAGTCCCTGATCAAATTTTGAGTAGATGTGTCAGGGAGGAGGAATTCTTTGACATCCTTCTAGAATGTCATAATGGCCCTTGTGGAGGTCACTTTGCAACCAAGAGGACAACCTTCAAGGTACTACAAGCTGGCTACTACTGGCCCACTCTCCACCAATATGTAAGAAGATACACTAGTCGATGTGATCATTGTCAAAGGATGGGGAAACCTACTCCCAAGGATGAAATGCCTTTGCAACCTCAAGTGAATACTAAGAAATTTGACAAGTGGGGCATGGATTTCATTGGGCCCATTGATCCACCATTAGGTCAAAAAAGTACATAATTGTATGCATTGCTTATTTGACAAAGTCAGTTGAGACCAAGGCTGTCAAGGAAGAAAAATAAGAGAAAGTGGCGGAGTTCTTAAGGGAGAATATATTCTACATGTTTGTGTACCCTATAGAATTAGTCACTCATCAGGGAGCTCAATTCACATCACACCTGATTGAGAATTTGTTGAGGCAGAATAAGATCAAACATAGGAAGTCAATTTCTTATCATCCTCTGGCCAATGGAAAAGTAGAGGTTACTAATAGATCATTGGAAGACATCCTCACCAAGGTTCTGAGAAACAATAGGAAATATTGGGCTGACAGACTAGTGGATGCCACTTGGACCTATAATACAACCTAGAAGACAACCAATGGCTTCACCCCTTATGACTTGGTATATGGAAAGAAGGCTCTGCTCTCCATTGAGTTTGAGTACAAAATTTTGAGAATGGAAGCATAGTTGGATTTGGATGATATAATGGCACATTAGGAGAGGATGCTCCAGCTCAATGGTTTGGATGAATTTAGGATGCAAGCCCTCCTACGCACTGAATTTGTTCAAATACAAAGACAGGTTTAGCATGAGAAAAATATCAAGGACAAGGTTTTTCAAGAAGGAGATTGGGCTTTGCTATATGACTCCATGTTCAAGGACTTCAAAGGACAATTGATGAACAGGTTTCTAGGCCCATATCTAATAAAAAAGTGCCATGACAATGGGGTTGTACAAACCAGGACCATTGATGAAGAAGGTATCCCCTTGCTTGTTAATGGATACATATTGAAAGCCTATAAAAGACCTCTATCAAGGGAGAAGTTCATCAGTACATCAGTAAGGAAGTGGATATTCTTGGAAGTGTCTCAGCTTCCAACTCACCAAACTATCGAAGAATGTTTTTATTTTTGAAAAAATAGAAAAAAAAAAATAAGGGACCTAGGTGAAAACCTCTATGAGTCAGCTAAGTCCAAATTCTTGGTTGAAAATCTCCTTGAGGCAACCTAGGAGTGAAAAAAAGAAAAATAAAGAGATCCCAAGGTGAAAACCTCCCTTGAGGTGCCTATGATAGGAAAACAGGTTGAAAACCTCCTTTGAGGCAACTTGTGTGTCTTTAAAAGAAAAAAGAGAGAAAAAGATAAACAAAGTGCCATGGCAGGGACCTCAAAATTGCCCACTAATAAAATTTTGTGATTTTTGCAGGTTTTTAAAGACAACAAAGGACTCAGATTTTAAGGGAAAACAAGCCAAGAATCACACCAATTATTCCTCCATTCACTTCACATCTTCCATGCCTTCCATGTCTCCATCATCAATCCTCACTTCCAGGAATCGAAAACCAATTTTTATGCACTTTCTAGCTTCTACAGGGTTTCCTGTAGTTAGTATAGGAAGATCCCATAGCACTACAAAATGTCCTGAAACATTATAGGAAAGAAGTCATGATTGGAAAACGATGATGCAAGCCTATTCTAGGTTGAAAAATAGGACTCTATACCTCACTATCTCTCACCCAAGACCCTACGACTCACCATCTCTCACCCAACACCAGCTCATGACCATGCCCACCTTTGCGTCCATAAAAAAAAACTCAGAAAAATGAAAAAATATAAAAAGAGAGTCAAAGGGACATGCCATCATTGGTCTCACTCACCTATCACTCCATCTACTTCATCACCATCTCTCCACTTGTACATCACCATCCATCCCCCATCCAAGAAAAAATATAATGAAGAAAGGGCAATTACAGGGTTTCATGTAGTAAGTATAGGATCCCCTATAGCAGAGTGTGTTATGACAATAGAAGATTATCTATGCATTCTCCTTCACCACCCATGCAAATAGAGAGCTTTAGCATCCCTACAGGCATTGTGACTCCTATGTAGAGCTCAATAGCAGCAGCAAAGACCAAGCACCTGCACACCACAACAAAGTAGACAACTACATATGCAAGAAGAAATCAACAGAAAGATGACCAAGGGAGAGAAGTTACCTAACCAACAAAAGCATAGCAAAGTCACCCTCTAGCATGCATTGACCAAGCGAAGGAAGGCACAGGTATGGAACCTCATCCAAACTCTTCCCCAAGTATGATATGATAAAAGTGTAGGAATATGAAAATGTTCATTTTTATAAGCTAAAGGTGGCCAGTTAACTTCTCCACCCTCAGCTTGAAGACAAAAAGTAAACTCCCAGTTAGCATGCCACATTGTAGTTTCACATCAAGGAGCATCAGTTGAAAAGGTGGTCAAGTTAAGTTGTGTGAGAGTGGGTGATGATTATGAGGGGAGGCTGCATGATAACCAACGGTGGGCCAATGATCCCAATAAGGCAATCTCTTACACTGCTAGCTAACACAACGCTCCAAGGAATCGATGATAAATAGAAAAAAATCCAAACTTTCATGGACCCATCATTCATTTTGAGATCAGGGAGACCAGGACTACCTTGGAGAGGCATTGAGGATGAAAACCTATTTTATCCACCCTACAGGAAACATAACTACACGAACAACTACAAGAAACATAGAGAGTTGCAAGAAGCATTGAAAATTCACAAAGAATGTTGCAAGGGGGTGCCTAGGGTCCAGTTGTTCAACAATTTTCCTATCTAAAGCATCACAGTGAAAGTTAGGTGGCCCATATCTCCTATGTTTTGACTTTATAGCTCAAAAAGGGAAAAGAGAAACAAATATGATTTTTTTAGTAATTATCGTGGGCTTGGGTTTAGACAAAATTTTTTGAAGTTAAAGAAAATTATGTGGGGATAAAAGGAAAAATTGTAGTCATCGTCCAAAAATTCTAAATTGTAGTCACCCTAAAAACACTAAATCTAGCCCACCAAACTCCCTATAGTCAACCGACCTGAGAAGAGAAATGATAGAGGGATTCAACAGATGGGAACCCAGAGACACATCTATGATAAACGCCCATCCTCCTGTGGTAGAAATATTTAGAAGGAACCACTGGTTGAGATTCATTGAGCTTCTTAGAGGGTATGATGATGATGTAGCTCAGGAATTTTCCATGGAACTCAACCCTCAGGCTAGAAGTAGTGCTACTACTGTGGTAAGAGGACTATCAATTACAATTAATCCTGAGGTAATTAGAATAATCACTACACTTCCTCAAGGGGTGCAATGGAGAAAGGAGGATAAGGCTAGCAACACATTTGCTAAGAAAATGTTTTCTTAAAATATGAAGATCCAATTGAGGATAAAGATAGGATCATAAGGGAGAGCCTTCCCTATCCTTGAAATGAGGTGATCTATCACAGTTTCAAATATATTTCTTGTGAAGGGAGGCCCAGTATAGTCTATGGCTACCAATTTAGACTCCTCCATGAGTTGAGATTTGGAGAGGAGTTACCCATTGACAGAAGACTCAATGTACCCTACTTCTTGTTGCAATCAATAATAGACATGAGCCTAAAGGTTCAAGAGGGGAAACGTCAACAATTCACACATCATGGACTCATTAAGCTGATACTAGATGATGCCTTGAGCCAGCTAAGAATTCCTATTCTATGGTCCACATTTAGAGACATGGATAAAGAGGTTGTAAATGAAATCCAAGCCCTTGAATATGATAGGGACCCAACCTCTAGTGCTGAAGAGGAGGTAGGAGAAGATGAATAAGATCCAGAAGAAGAAAAAGAAGAGGAAAAAGAAGAAGAGGACGAAGGAAAAGAGGGAGAAGAAGATGAAAGTGAAGAGGAAGAGTAGAAGGAAGAAGCAAGCCCTGAGGAACATACCCAAGAAGGGGAGGAATCTCCAAGGTTGTCCCCTGAACCCACTGAGAAGGAGGTAGTTGCTGCCTTAATTTCCCTAAGCACACCTATCAAGTCAAAAGGGAAAATACAGAGGTAAACTCCACTCTATTTCAAAACAAGGAGAAGCACCAAGATCAAACAAGGGAGACCACAAACACCCACCAGGTTTCCAGTCATAGTTGAGGAGCCACCAAAAAGGAAAGAAGAGATAGTTTACTTGGAAATTAAAGTTGAAGAGGGCGCATCAAAACAAGCTACCCCAAAGTCTCTGATCACCTATGTTAGGAAACCTATCACCAGGTCAGCATCAAGAAAGCAAGAGAAGGCACCTGACCAAATTACAAAGAGGAAAAATCCTTCCACATGATCCTCAGAAAATCCTACAAGAATCTTTGTCAATACTATAGGAAACATAGAAAAAGGTACAGGAAGGACAAGAGGGATAGAGGAAAGTAAAGGAAGCAAAAATACAAGTGCAGGATGGGGGCATATTTTCCAAAGAGATATGAGGGGGAGTTCCAAGAGCTGTGGGAGCCTAGCCCACAACCAAATCTGAGCTCTTACTACAAATTCATTGAGGGAGGCAGAGTAATACCACAGAAATTTTACATCCCTCTCTTCTTTGAGCTTGAGAATAGAGAGGAAGAACACATCATTGGATGGGAATTTCCAAGTCAAAGAAGGTAGAAGATGTGGGCCATATGCAAGAGAAAATCCAACAGATGGGTAGGGATTTGACTGAGATAAGATACAAGGAACAAATTATGAGATCTCAACTACATGCATAAAACAAATGGCTAAGGAGGCAGTTGGAGGAAAAAGCGAGCCAATTAGCCACCATGGCAAGCCTCTCCATGGAGGCACTTCAATGTAGGATGCCATCAAGATCATATGCACTATACCTCAAAGATAAATGGCTGTAATTTGAGATCAAGATACTAGCACAAGAGGGGACTATGCCTTTCTAGGACTATAGGCAATTCATTGAACTATGTGACAAGAGAAGCCTAGAAGATAAGGGCAAGATATCTTAATTTTACCTACACAGCTTGGCCTTAATAGATTTGAATGTGTAGGATCCCAATGCAAAGTTGGGGGATTTACAACTATTGGCCCTTGCATCATGGATGAGTCATGAGGAGGCTAGGGCTATGGAGGTGAAGAGAATATTGGAAAAGGAGGAAAAGGAGCCCCTTTACATCAGAGCAGCACAGGTAAATTCAATGGTTTTCATTAACACCCACAACATCATCTCCAATGATGCCCATCTTACACCAAGATACCTAGCTACACAAGAACATGCCATCACCCACTTTGAAGACACTTTGAGGTTGCTCAGAAATGAAATCCAACAAGCATGCCAAAGGAGATGGAGCAACCTACCACAAAGTCTAAGTATCAAAGAGTACCATTCCGTTGAGAGGTTGAGGAATGCACTAGAAAGGAACCCATTGTATAAGAATCACATGCAGAGACTAAAAACCAATTGGATTGGGTTGAAACTTAGTCCATCCTTTATATTGGGTATGACATAAGGTACGAAGGAAGAAGAGGAAATAAATCAGTGGGAAGAAATAGAGAAACATGTAGGGTTATTTCCTGAAGTGAAAAATCCATCAACAGAGGCCAGGGATGTCAGAGAGGCCACAGGAGCTGAAAGATATGTACATAGACTAAGTTGCTAAGAGGATGAGAAACACCTTCAGTAGGGGGGTGATGATGATGCTCATCAATAGGTAAATTATATTGGTCTTAATGCCACTCTCTAGATTATTAAAATCAACTTTTCTCACATTTCTTTACATATTTTATTATATTTTTCTTAGTGAGAAGGGTAAAGGTGATATGTTATGTCATGTCGCCTAATATGTATTAAATGCAGGAATTGGAGCATTTTTGGGCTAATTTAAGTGCAGGAACTCGAAGTGGAGAAGAAATAGGGATTTTAGGAGTTTGTTCTCCCTCCTTAACTCCTCAATCATTTGAAGATTCCTCCAGCAGATCTCATCAGCTCAGTGTTACAAGCAGCCAAGCCAACCAAGTTCATTGGTAGCCAAGCCAGTGATAGTTGAAGACAAGTCAATCTTGAGTTTGGGAGCCAAGTCTCCCTAATTTTTAGGAAGTTGTTGATAGCTTCAATTTGTATAAATAATAAGGCCAAGGGCCTCATTAGGATTCAAATTTTTGTTGTAGCCAAGAGGAAATTTGGAGCTAAGACATTGTGATTGTTACTCTTATGTTATTTTTGACATTTTGATGATAATGAAAAGGGTTACCTTGATCCATCACTGAGGTGAATCAGGGGGCTGAACTCTTGCATTAGGGCCCAACCCTAGCAACAAGAGTTTTCTTTTTGTACATGTATTCTTAGGTTAAAATCTTAGTAAGCTGCTAAAGTTATTTCTGCTTTGTTTAATTTACAAGTATTTGACTGATTTTTTAGTTTTTCTTCCTTTAGTTGAAGAAGTAGATCAATGGTATAGTAGTGAAAGAGAATACTTAAGAAACGCTTGTGACAGTGGCCTCTTCGTAATCTACCTCATGGGATCATGGTTTGAGGGCCCCACTCTCACAACCCCAAGAACAGATTTATCTTTTGATCACGGCATAGCTTAGGGTTCCTTATTGAAAAGATCATTGTTTATAATTTCTTGGAAGTACCTATAGTTATCATTTTTTTTATTGAGTTTGTTGTAGTTTAATAAGTCATTTCATTCCATAGATATAGTCATTACCCATTAATAAATCCATTTCCTCAAATTCAACTCATCATTTCCATATTTATATGAATTTGTGCATAAATGAAGAGAATAACATGTGTTGTTGCAGGATTTGTTGATCTCCAAGGAGGAACTCAGTCCACCAACCTCATCTAAGCCTTCTCTACCTACTACCAAGGCCTACTAACCCCTAATTCGAATTTTTGTTTCATAGTCACCATGAGCAGCCACCTTGAGCAAATCCAACCATCTTGAAGTGTGGGGCTGAGCCTTGGGAAATGTGAACCTTCGCTACACCTTATTCCACCATTAGAAATCTTCCCAACACTTCATTTCACCTTCCCTACCTTCCTAAAGCCTTCAACTAGTTTCCTGTAGAAAACCAGGACATCCTATAGTAAACCAAGACATACTGTAGTAACTATAGGAAACCCTGTAGTAGCCTAGTTTGGCCAGTTTTGAGCAAAAATGTTGATTTGAGAATAGGGTAAGACCTCCACTTGACTTCCATGACCCTCTATGCCATTTTGGACCAGCTTTCCGAAGCCTTTCTCCTCCGCAAAAGATCAGATTGTTTAGCTTATCATTTACATTTCTAAATTTAAAAGAAAAAGACTATTTTTTTGGAAATTTAACAGAAGATAGTTAGTGCATGCATACCTCATTCATAGCAGTGTTAGGATAATTTCCATGCCTACTTAGTCCAGATAGCTAGGTGAAAGAAGGGAAGGTTAAATTAGTTCTCTTCTGCAAGTAATGTGTGTCAATTCTTAGCTAGATAATTTCATGTCATTTCATAGCACTTTCCATTCAACACTTTCATTTTCCTACAATAGGTAAGCATTTACTTTTTGCATTAAAGATAGACTTACTTTCACTGTCAGTAATCAAACTCCTTCTAATCAACAGAAGGCTGGTTTGAAAAACCTTAGTGGTCTATTGCGCCTGTTGAAAAGTGACAAGAGTAGACTGTCGCATCCAATGTGCATATAGCACTTTCACCTCCAAGTTTTTATGAACCTTGGGTTGATAAAGTAAAGTTGGTTGCCCTAGGAATTGCAACATCCTTGCTGCAATACTGGGGCTCATGAGTTGGCTACAATCTTAGTGAGAATTCCTTCTATAAGCTTATTAGTGCTCTCTAATTGACCATTTTCCTGAGGATGATATGGTGAAGTAATTCTATGGTGGATCTTGAATTTATCAACCAACTTTTGGATCGAATGAGATGTGAGCTATGGTCCTCCATCTATCACTATTTCTCTAGGTACTCCAAAGCGAAGAAAAATCTCTTCAAATAAAAAGTCTAGAAAAACTTGTTTAGTTGCCCTAGTTACTTCCTTTACTTCAACCCATTTTGTGACATAGTCTATACAAAGTAGAATGTAGGACTTCTGTTGAGATGGAGGATTAATTAGTCCTTCAAAGTCTAAAGCCCACTTCTCAAATGGTTCCAAAACTACTTGAGGTTGTGACGACATTTCATTTGACCAAAGTGGTTCACCCATTCTATGATAACTGTCACATCCCTTTACAAATTTCTTTACATCCTGGAATATGGTAGGCCAATAATATCCAGGCGAAAAAAAATTATACCTTGTCCTTTTGTCAACAAATTTTCCTCTACAAGGTTCCTCATGGTAGGGTTTGAGGATATCAAAAATATCATCCTCTCTCACACAAACCTTGATATGATGATATGGCCCTGTGTAATAAAAGTATCCCTCTACCAAAGAATATCTTGCACTCTGCTGAACAATCGTCTTCCTTTCTCTTGAGGACATATGTTGTGGAAATCTCCCTGCAGCAAGATAGTTAGCTATGTCTGCATACCATGGTGATTTAGTTGAAATAGAAAAAGATATTCATCTGGAAAGGAATCTTCAACGGGAATGCAATCACTATTAACATTCAACCTAGAAAGAAAATCAACCACTACATTATCTTTTCCAGGCTTATCTAATATTTTTATATCAAACTCTTGTAACAACATCAACCAACATGTAAACCTACCATTACTGGCAAGTTTATTCATTAAGAAACAAATAGAAGAGTGATCAGTGTGCACAAATATTTGATAACCTGTGATGTAGTGCCTAAATTTGTTAATAACATGTACTACTACAAGATTTTTTTTTGTAACTGTGCAATTTAATTCTGCTGGAGTTAGATTATTGCTAATGTAGTATATGGCATATGGCTTCCTATCTTCTAGTTTACCTAACACAACTCCTATAGCAGTATAAGATGCATCAATTGCTATATGGAATGGAAAATCCCATTTTGGGCCTCGCAAAACAGGAGTTACTGATACACACTACTTCAATTTTGCAAAGGCTTGTTCACATTTCCCTATCTAGAAAAAATCCACATTTTTAGTGAGCAAAGAAAATAATGGGGATGAAATATTTAAAAAATTTTCTATAAATATTTTGTAATACCCTGCATGTCCCAAAAAACTATGTACTTATTTTTGTGTTTTGGGAGTTGGAATTTTCACAATTATTTCTACATAGTAGGTTCTATGTTTATTCCTTCAACAGAGATATAATTGCCAAGCACAATTCCTTCATTGATCATCATATGGCATTTTTCAGTTCTTAAAGAAAGATTAGTTTGCTCACATCGCTCTAATACATTTTCGAGATTAGCTGATGCTGGTTTGAAATCATCACCATAAGGTGTAAAGTTATCCATGGATACTTTCAAATACTCATTTAGGTAATCCACAAATATTACCAATAGTGCCCTCTAGAAGGTTGTTGGTGCATTACAAAGTCCAAAGGGGAGAACTTTCTATGCGAAAGTCCCCTAAGGGCAGGTAATGGTGGTTTTATCTTGATCCTCTGGAGCAATCTATATTTGACTATAACTACTAAACCGTATAGAAATGAAAAGAATTTCTTTTCAGATATGGTGTCAAGGACTTGATCTGTAAATGGAAAATGGAAATAGTCCTTTTGAGTGGCTTTGTTAAGCTCTTTATAATCCACACAGGTCCTCCATGTGTCGTTCTTTTTAGGAAAAATGACAAGTGGAGACACCCATTCGCTGTCAGAGATGGGATAAATGATGTTGCTATTTAGAAGTTTTTGCAATTCTTCTTTTACTACTTATTTAAGTGTTGGGTTCATAGGTCATTGTGGATTCCTAACTGGAGTGAAATATCCCTTTAAGTAGATGTGGTGGGTGCATAGGTTAGGGTGAATTCCTTTCATGTCTATGTAATCCCATGAAAATGCCTTTTTATGTTTCTGTAACAACTGTAACAACATCCTATTATGTTCGAGAGTCAGATTAGGATTAATATTTAAACTTTTTCTTGGCTCTATTTCAACTGGGCTACTTTTGAGATTAGGGGCAGTTTTCATATGCTCTAGACTCAAGTCTTCCATGGTATCTTCTACTCCTAAATCATCAATAGAAGAAATAGCAAGGGAATAATCTCCATTGATAATATCATCCTCTATTTCATTCTTAAAATATTGGGCTTTTCCAAGAGTGAGGAGTGGCTGGGAATAATCTGATTCAGGTTCAAATTCATCCCATAAGGGATTTTCCAAATCCTTACTTGGTTTTGCAGGGGGGTAAAGGCTAAGGTTCTTTGTGGCTTGTCCATATGAAATTGTCATGTAGCTTGACCTACAACCTATGAATGCATCTGTAGTGGCCAACCAAGGCCTTTCTAATATCAAAGGATGCCCCCTAGGTTTGATTTAGGTTGCAAAATAAGAAACTCTTCTGGATACCTCCAGGAATCCACTGTGATCACTACGTCCTCTACCATTCCTTCAGGTTTAACATGTGAGCTATCTATTAGTTCGAGTATTGTAGGTGTTTGTCTCAGCCTATGTAATCCTAAAGTGGTGAAGACCTCCTTGGTCATTACATTGATTGTTGCCCCTAAATCAATTAATGTATTCGAAATGGGATTTTCATCAATATAAACAGTGACTGTAGGATTCCCTGGATCATTATATTTATTCAAAAGAGGCTGAGCAGACATCAGTTCTAACAATTTTCCAATCACATGGATGATAACAGGGTATTTTGGCTTCCTTCCAAGTTTCCTAACACACAGGTCTCTTACTCTTTTCGCATAGATGGGGACATCTTTAATGGCTTACAACAAGGGAATCCTTATGTGCATATTCTTTAACTCCTTGAGAAAATCAGATTCGGGTTATGGAATCATCCTAGTCTTAGCTAGTCTTTGTGGATACGATGGATCCTTGGTTACCATAACAGTTGGATTGAATGTCATAGGTGTATCAACATTATTCGAATCGATTGTTACAAGTGTAATGGTTTCATCGAGATCCACAGTATCATTCCTTGGTGATTCACATTCCTTTTCAGTAATAACAGGGGAGGTCTTTGGATTTACTACTTTTCCTGATCGAAGGTGAAACTCATTACATCGAATAGGAGTGATATAGTAAGTATCAAAAGAAGTGGGGGATTCTATATTCTGGGCTACCTTATTATTTGGGTTAGGGTTAGACTGCACAGGTAGATGCAGTCGTATGGGAGGAGTAGTAGCAAATGACGAGAGAGGTGGAAGTTGCAATTGTTGTTGTACTAGTAATGCAGGAGGGACTAGACCTAAATATTTTCCCCTCCAATTCTGAGGCCAAGAATACAGTTGAGATGGAGGACACTAAAAGGGTGGAGAAGGAGGCCATTGGTTCCACGGTGAAGGAAATTGAGTTGGAGGAGGAGTGGAATATTGCCATGGAAATTGCTGAGCAATATATACATTATTCACTGGATTAAAAGAAAAATCTTGAGACATCCTTGGTGGTCGCAGTTGCCATGGCTTCCTGGACCCAATAAAGTAAGAAGACTGAACCTCCTTGCTTGATTGCTTGAGTGTTTCTTTCAGTCTAGGAAGCTCTAGAAAGTAGCCTGTAGAATGCTCTAGGTCACAAATATTGCACAACCTGATGTTGTTGAATCTACATTGCTTCAAGGAATGTTTCTCTTTACATTTTGGGTAGAACACAACCAAAGCTTTGTCAGCCTAATCACGTGCCTTTTGTTGTCGTTAATTGGGTAGATAAGGTACTGATAAGATCAGTCTTGATATTTTCGAACAGATTTTTAATCTCAGCTCTGGTCACACCTCCATTTGCAAATTTTTGCATTCTAATAGAGGCATCCCATGTCATACTTCTCCCCCGTGATGATCCTCATGAACACCTTAAGCAGAGTTTTACTATCTCATCAAATGGATCCTAGGATATATATCCTTTTCCCAACAGGTTCAACATGTCGACGCAATCATGCCTCATTCCTTGTGTAAATATTATCTTCAAAATTTCTGAATCCATATCACTATGTTTGGACCTCTGTACATTATAATTGAATCCTTCCACATAATCTTCCTAGTTTTCTTCTTCCTTCACTGTCATTCTGAATATCTCCTCTCTTAAATATCTGGTCTGACAATAGTCCTGGTATTTTGCCAGAAATGTAGTCTTGATATATCCCCATGTGTAGAACAATGTAAACTTTGAAACGAGAACTATAAATGGAAAATGGGAACTTTGGCCAAAAAACCCTGAAAAAAGATAAAAAATAGTGCTAAAAGTGAAAAGTGTGTATACTGGAACGATGTTTTTTTTCTTTTAGGGTCAATTTTGAACATGTTTTAAAAATGGAAGTGAAAATGAATTTTTCGTGCAAAAATTGTGCAAAAAACACCCTGAAAATGAAAAGTGTTGATACTGGAATGATGGTTTTTTTTAGGGTCAATTTTCAACATTTTTAAAAAATGCAAGTAAAACCGAATTTTTATGTGCAAAAAACAACTGTTTTTGAGGAAAAAACACACTAATGTTTTTGGTAGAATAACATTTTTCTTTCCTATGTATAATTTCAACATGTTTTAGTAATGACAATAAAGATAAAATAATGGGATCTGAAACACATTAAAATTCTATTAGTTTTCATCCATGTTGTTAAACATATAATAACATCACACTTAATATCACTAAAATTCTAATTGTTTTCAACCATAAGATTAAAGATACAAAAAAATTGGAAAATTTTCAACCATAAAATTAAAAAACCATGACATTATGAACCAATTACATGACTAAATTAATCAAAATGTCATTATTTGTAGATTCAATGAAACATACTTTATATCTCTAATTTATTGTTGCATTGTAGATATTCTAAACAATAAAAATCATCATAATTAAAACATATACTCCAAAAACATAAAAATGACTCATAACTTCTGATTTAACACCATATGGAAATCAAATTTTTTATTTCAAGATACGATGCAAACATCAGTTATATAAATTGTCTTAGACAATTATTCAAAATCACTCATATTTTCTTACACACCATCAGAATTCACATATTTAGATGAATGACTAGTTGCAGATGAAGATTTTCCATATTCTTCTCTTTCATCAACTAGTGCCCCATCTGAGTCCACATGCATTCCCACCATTTCAGGTTTCAAAATTCTTCTGGATCTACGACTAGTTTTAGCAGACTCCCATCTCAACACTGTTCCTTCTGGTAACAACCTTTTCAGAATCTCTATCATCTTGAAGCGAAGAGTTCCTCTCTTTGTTAAATTGAAGTCATAAACATGTATGTCAACATCCTCCAATTTTAAGAGGTCTGTGCAACGACGATTTATATTTGTACCCTTTCTTTTTCTCTTTCCCCCAATTTTTTTATCAGCTACCATCTTTGACTAATACACACCATTGAATGGGTGTGTATTTGTGGCATACCAATGTACTTCAACACCTGTAACATCTTCATTTTTTGTAAAGACCTTTATAACCTTAGCAACCTAGAATGGATAACCATTGGGATCTCCATCTGCTAGCACTGCGATCATACAACCCTCCTTAATATCCTGTAATGAATCCCTGTAAAGGTCTTCCATGGCTTCCCGTTGTGCACGAGATTTTCTGGAACCAATTTACATCTCTCTTTCCTCTACCTATGAAGAATTAATAATACCTTGAGATTGCTGTTGTTCAACAATTTTTATTTCCTCATGTTCATTTGACACATTTTGTGGCAAAATAAATGGATTTTTCAAAGGTATATCTTCATTTGTTGTTCTTGAAATGATATCACTTTGATTATTGAAAAATGACTCCCACCAAAATGAATCATCAATGTCAAAGTACTCATATGCATATCTAATACATTTTTTAATTTCTTCTAGGCAATCAAAATAATTTATATCTCTATTCTGTTTGCGTGCATTATGAAATTCACCTATTGATTGTAGTAAAAATATATTTGATGCAAATATTGGATGATCTAGAATGAAATTCAAAATTTCCAAACCTGATGATGGTGCCCATTCTGCAGTAGTTGAATACTTCTTGCCCCATATTAGTGATTTTCCATCAATTTTTTTGATACGAAATTGATGTTTGGAAGCTAATGTCATTAAGATGTTCAATACATTTCTCCTCACCATGGGATCCCATAATAAACCTTCGCATATCAACAATTTCTTCCAACACATCAAAAGTAGGCTATGGCATGTATGATTTCTTAATACATTCAATTAATGATGACAAGCTCCCAAATTCCTTCCTCCTTAATGTGACTAAAAAATGATTGGACATCTGATCAATATGGTCATGAGTGTGCCCAACAAGAAGGAAACCAACCTTTACCTTCTGAAAAATTCTCAATTCAACAAGCATGTTTAGATATCCAAAAACAACCTTATTTTTGTTTTCATGGCAAGTGTTGTCCAATTATAGATACAAAACTTCAGGAAGATTACTAGACCAATAAGAAAGCACATCATGAATTATGGTTATTGTCAGATTTGCATCATTATGAATATTTGGAGCTGTAAAGTACACCCTTGGTAGCATTTTCCCATTGAAGACCATACAACCGACCAAGTGATACTGAATAAAAGTTTCCTCCTATAAATTTTTGGGTGTGCGAAAAAATGTTGTAAAAGTGTATTCTTCTAGTCCATACCATCAATTATCAAACCCAAATATTTATTTGGATTATCATAAAACTTCTTTCGATGCTCTTAAAACTTTTTCCTTTCACTTGTTTGTTGTTCGCGATGCTCCTGAAGTTCTTTGATAATGGAATCTACACAACATAAAAGAAAGTCATTAAGAAATATGTTTTCATAGTTGATGACTATACAATTTTAAAAGTTAAAGTTATGAATGCTTACCTCTTTCTAACACTCCACATTCATCCCTTTTTGATTTAAGAGAAGCACATGTACTGCAAATCCCCATCCTTGTCTTCTTAGGAATACAGACCTTGTTTAATTCTTTCTTCCATACCTTCAAAAAATATTGATATGTAATAGATCGACCATGTCCCTTAGAACCTTCTACATATTCTTTGTATAAGTTGTAGATTTCTCGTCTACACTCTCCATGATTTGAAAATAAATATTTCATCCATGACATTGCAGTATTTGATAATGGCCCAAACTGTCGTTTATGACATACTTCTGAATAAATGTGGGATCCTTTTCCAAATTTTCTTGGATTCTTGAGAGACGAAAATTACCTATCGAATGAAACATTTTGAAAGCCTTTCTACAGATAAATAAATACCCAATATGATAATCATAACTTGACAATGTAGAGTGCATGCACCCAACTAAATATGAATTTTTCATGCTTTAATTTATTGACAAATATCTCTTCCTTTTCTCTAATGCAAGCTTCAAATCCATATGTTTCAAGAAATCCTTTTGACAACATTCACTTGAAATGAGAATGCTGATAGAAATTCTTCTCATCAGATATTCTGCTCTACCCCTTGTATAACTAGAACATCTTGGATTCATACAAAAAGGTCTACTCCTACTCCTCGATACAATATTTCCTGCCAACATCTCTGTAGAGTCTCCAAAATGTATTCAAAATATCATCCACTTTCACCTTTATCACCACCATTTCACTCACATGTCACAACTCCATCACCATATAACCTTTCATTAACCTCCATTTTCATAATTATATGGGTTATCTTTGTGTTTTCCAAAACTTAATGATTTATAGTATTATAAGTGAATCAAATGGTTAAAACTTAGAAAAATGACATATACTTGCTAATACTTAAAAGTGGCTTGAGTTTCATGACATGTGTAGGTCATTTGGAAGCCTCCAAGGCACCCTTATGTGGCCTCCAATGCTCAAATTCGAATTATCTTCAAGATATGGAAGAAGATTTGGACAAAGGTCAAAGAGGATATGTGTCTCGTCATTACCTATTTGAGTTGTAACTCTATGAGATTTTCTAGGGATCTAGGGAGAGAATAATGGACCTCCATTAATGAGGTAGCCTCTTATGTTTTTGCATAAATAGGAGAGCCTTCTCCTTTGAAAGGCACGTGTAAAGTTGGGGAAATGCTCATGTTTTGAATATAGAATTTGGATTCGGCACCATGTTCATGAGTGATGTTCACCTTGGTTTGGTTATGCTGCATTTGGATCCTCTCAACTTGCCATCTCTCATGCTTTTGGATTGGCCACTTACAATGTGTGAGATTTATAGTTTTTCATAGATTAAGATTTATTACTTTTATAGATTAACATTTATTTCTTTCATATATTTTCTTGTATGAGAGGTTAAGAGTGATTGTCTTTATTTGCTTTCTACCTAGAAGTTAAGAGCATTTTTTTTATTTGCTTTCATATCTTTTCTTGTGTGAGAGGTTAAGAGTGATTGTTTTTATTTGCTTTCTACCTAGAAGTTAAGAGCATTCGTTTTTATTTTCTTTCATATCTTTTCCTGTGTGAGAGGTTAAGAATGATTGTTTTCGCTGTCATTTCTGAAAGAGTGGTGTGCTTTTCAGTTCCTACAAGATTGAAAGATTAAGATTTCAATTCCGCGCGCAGTACCATAATTATACTATAATTTCTTTTGAGTTGATTATTGAATTAGAATAGGAGAATTTGGTTTATCGTTATTTGGTTTTGAAGCTAGATTGATCTAAATTGAAAGTTAATTTCTAGCATATATAGTGCACACACACTTCGCAAGTTTTACAAAACCCCCGAGTTGACAATTAAATGATAGGTAATTAATTTGCCTCAACATTTTTGCGTTGTTGCTGGGGAAGTGTGCATAGGAACTAGCTTTCAGTCTAGATTTCATTTTTCAGTGTGCATGATTAAGGCATGTAAATGCATAAATCATTTAGCTGCATGTCATTTATATAAAAAAATTATAAAAAAAAATTGATATTAACCATTTATGGACAAAGGATCTAGAATGCAGATCAAATATTATTTGGAGCACAAGGACTACATTGAGGAATGGTGTCAAAATGTGATTGCGCCACAACATTCAACCATTCTTCAAGAGATCTTTGCGGCAAATCTAAAGTTTAAAACGATTTCTGATGTCCTCCTACACAATCAGGTACATTTTGCAAATTTGGATATGAACATTTTAGATGGTCTAATCTATAAATGGCTCCATTGGAAATATTCATATACTTAAAAAATAAATAAATTTTTTTCTTTCAAGTAGATAAAATAGGAAAAATAAAATCAAGCTTTATTGCATTTTTTTTTAAGTTTTTGATTGCATTTTATTTTTATTCTTAGACATTAAAATATTTAGATTTTTATTTATTTTCTTGCATTTTTTTCATTAATATCACAAATATTTTTAATAAAAAATTCGTGTTTTGATTTTAAATAATAAAAAAAAATAAAAAATCATGTTAGATTTTTAATAATAAAAAAAAAATAATAACATAATATATATATCTATATATATATATAGATATATATATATATATATATATATATATATATATATATATATATATATATATATATATATATATATATATATATATATATATATATATATCTTCTTCATGTTTTTGAATAAGGGAAATGTAATTTTTTAAATAAAAATGTAAATTCTTTTTTTGAAGAAGAATTGACAAATTGATAATTGGCTCTCGTGCGACCTGTAAAAAAATAAATTCAATTGCATTAGCTTAAAAATCAAAATCCAAAATTCATCATTAAAAAAAAATAGATCTTGCTTTAAATTGCTGAATATCTATTCCCTTTTTGAGGAGCTATAGAAACGACTAGTTTCTGCAGCCAAGCCTGATTTGATCCATATCACCCACGTGAGAGCCATGACGATCCGATAATATTGGTAATCTATCGCCAATATGTACTAAGAGAAAAGGCTACTTCAACGCTGGATCCATCCACAAGGTTTCCCTATTCTACACTTTTACTTAGCTGTAGGATCACTTGGTAGGAAAACTTTTCCTTTTCTTTGTCTTACTTGGCCTGAACTACCATCTCTTCCTGCACTCACATCATGAATGTTAGCCAAAAGAGACATTTGAAACATTATCCACGGTAATCTATTAACATGATCTGATGGTATACTGGAGCAAGAAACTGTTGATTACTGAAAGATGAGTTGACCAGCGACACGAAAGGAGAACCAGCAAGCCCTTCACCCTTAACAACCAATGTGTCCTTTCCCCCACACTAGCTTGACCTCGCTCTATAACCAATGAAAGATTCAAAGTGGCAGCATGTTTAGTATATAGAGGCAGATGCATATTGACTGTCCATATGAATTGAGACTCGAAATGAAATTCTTATTTCAATAACAGAAATAGATATGCGTATTTCTCTTGTGTCATTCTATTGGGTCGAGTAGTGAAATATAGATTTTATTTACTTCATTTTGGGTTTCAGGATACTTGGTGAAGGTGATTCAACATTAAACTCTTCAATAAGGCCACCGAGGAAATTCTGATTAGAATCCCGCCAGCGTTAGAAGTAGTCCTGACGCAGAGGAAATGCGTAGCAGCTTAAAAATGTCAGTTTTAAAATATGATTTCTAGCCAAATGAAAACGAATTTAGAAAAAATAAAATGTGGGTTTTTCTCAGAACAAGGTCATTTATAAAACCTAGGAATGATTTTCTCAAATTCGTAACTTATTGGGAGATGTTCAGGGTTCTCTTTAGCCTTATTTGGAAAATTCCGTGAGAAAAAAACGGTTTGCAATTAATGCACAGAGGAAGTTGCAGCTCTAATATGATATCCCTAATCTACAAGAGGTAGATCTTCCACAGAGATGCTGGGAAATACCATATCAAATATCAACTTGTTGAGTTGGATAGAAGCATTCGAGTTGTCACTCCTATGCAATTTTGAAAGATGTTGAGAAAGAAGTATCCTCAGTTTTTCCCAGCAACGTAATGTTACAAACAAAAGACTGCACATTATGGCGAGTTCAAATATACCCCGGAGCAATGCAACACAGTCAGAAGAAGAGGCATCAAGTGAGGGAGAAGAAGAAAGCGATATTTATATGGATTGAAGGACTCTCACAGCTTCTGAACTCTGTGTTCTTTCCAGCCCCCTCTATAACATTCAATTAAAAATTGTAGTATTTGGCTTGTGCTAGAGGACATCTTCTGTGGTTGTGATTATATATAAAAATCTACCATGGAGTCTTTGAGATTAGCAGTTCCAGGTTCTACTCATCTAGTTTCTCATTTTTTCATTCAAATTGTGATACTTATGGTAATATTGTTGAATGGCTGCACCTATGGAGTTGCAAGAAATGATTTTGATGGCTCTCCTAGTCCTAGTTGGAGCTTGGATACAGGAGGTGTTTCTTTTATTTCTCTACCAGTCATCTCCACAGTGGGAGGGTCGTTTTTGACCTGCGTCTGTACATTCATTTTATTTGGTTGACACCAGAAAAACGGAATGGAGATACAACATCGACGGGACGATAAAAAAAGGAATGGAGTAGCATATGAATATATGTATATGTTAAATGTGTACTCTGTCACGACCAAATCCTGTAGAATCCAATTAAATAAATATAGAATATGATACCTTCAGGCTCCCCTATTTCTATAATAAAATATAATTTTCGAATGTAAAAAAATTAATATTATAATAATAATAATAATAATAATAATTGCTAATTTTTCTGGAAGAGGCATTGATCAATTTGAAGATTGGACTGGCTATTTGTTCATAACAAAAAAAAATTCATAGTTGTGTGTACTTAACTGTCTGTTCAGGATTTTAGCTACAAAAACTGCACAATTCTGCAGCTAAACCACAATTGTGCAGCTGGAATACAATTTTGCAACCATTTATTTAACTCAATGATCTACTTAGCCCCAAGAGTTAGCTCAATTAGTCAAGTTGGGGCCTCGCCATTTGGGAGGTCACATGGTCAATTCCCAAAAGCTCTTGGGGTCAGGTCTTGTTATAGGCCAAGGGGCGTCAGCCCTAGATATTCCCCATGGACGTAGAGCCACCCACTGACCGAAGGTGTTCGTAAACCACACCCCCCCCCCCCCCAAAAAAAAAGAGAAAAAACTCAATGATCTACTTGTCAACAATGCATTCTAATAAGGAAATCATGATCAAAATTTATGGGTTTTGTCTAATGATTATGTTTTCAAGCATGATGTAGGAAAGAAGAAGAACTATGAAGGTGCTTTATCTGTAGGATTGATTGATGAATTTTTGATCGAAGATTGTTTTGTAGGAATCGTCAATAATTCACAAATAATATTTCTTTATCTTTATGAAATGCTATGAATCAAACATAAATTGAGGAAATTGTTTTTTTAGAAATTGGATCTATTATCACAATTGTAAAATTGGACTAACCATTTGAAATGAAGACACATCATGAACTTGTTAATTATGCAAATTTTTCGTATGTATCAAAAAGAAATTGATCACTTCTCTTTGAGCACACTTACGTTTTATTGCAATGTTAGTGCCATGTTTATTTTCAGGTTCCAAGACAATCAGAGTACTGAAGGAGGCCAATTTATGCATGGATGGTTTTCTATGACCAATTTCAAGAAACATAAACCAATTGAATCCATTTCTATCATCCATAAATGCCATCATTTTTTCTCTCCAAACTCACAAGCTATCCAAGCATTTTGGTTAAGCATTGTCATCACCATTTTCTTTGCAAAGAGTCGCATGTTTCCTTCACATTTTCCATAATTTCCATTCATTAACCCATTAATACCGTCATCCAGCTCACTTATATGCTGATTTGTCCTTTTGCTTTCCGTTCGCTTGTTTACCCTCTTGTCATTTTCCTTTCCATTAAATAAACCTTGATCCACTGCAAAACTTTTCATTCATAGTCCTTCCAAAATCATCATTTCATACTCGCGTTAGATGATGGAGGATTCATTAAGGCCTCCCTCGTAACAAGTCTTGGATTATCGACATCAACACATTATCTAGGTTTAGGGCTAGAGTCCTTATTAGTACCATGAGGTTTGTATGCATCAATGACAGGTTCTCTCGTTGACAATCATGGGAATACATGAATGTCCCTTGATCGTTGGATCTTGCTAGTGGCTTGACATTAGCTCATCTATTCACACTTTTCAAGATGTACTTAGGTACCTTGGCACTCGTTGACATTAATGGCAAGTTTGCCTCGCATTGGTTAACAACATTCATCAATGGCCAATAATCCAATGACTTCTCTTCATGCTTGACAACAACACATTTATTCGCATGACTAGAATTGTACCATCAAGTTTTGTAGCAGGTGAAGACTATATCATTTTAGCATTTCGTAGCAGATACAATAGATTTAGTAGTAGCAATAAAGAATCCAATTTCACCACCTCATCCGCTATTTACGCAGCCAAGAAGTAGATGAAATTCTACATTTTATTCCATGAAACAACAATAGCTACAACTTCTCTACATATGCACAATTTGTCCACTTCCTAGGTAAGTAAAGGTATGTTATTTTATAGATTTTAATCATAGAATTCCTTGAATACTGAAGTTATAATTTTTGGAAAATACTTCACCATATTTCCTTTCTCATTTAAAAAAATCATAAACACCTATAGTTAGGGGGAAGGGACATCCATTTATTATCACATCCATATCGCTTCATTCCATTTCACTTCATTTCATCCTAACATACTTGTCCTAATCATTATGATTGTATCATGGTTCAAAAGTTATGTGATTTACAAATAAATGCCTAAATGATGATCATATTATATGGTTGATTTAAAGATCCATTCTTAAATATGCTCAATGAATTTTGCTACAACAAAAAGAAACAAGGTATTGAAACATAAGAACCAATGCCAATTAAGATTTGGTTGTCACATGTATGAAAATGAATACTTTGCAAAAAGAAATAAAATTGTCAAATACTATCAAATGCAAAGTTTAAGGACATATGATATGACCCAAGCTCATTCAAAAGAAAATCATGATTAAGAAATGCAGTAGATTGCATGAGGACATGCAATGATGTCAGTTGGTGGGAATGTAGAGTCTCCAGGATGTATTCAAAATATCATCCACTTTCACCTTTATCACCACCATTTCTCTCACATGTCACAACTCCATCACCATATAACCTTTCAGTAGCCTCCATTTTCATAATTATATGGGTTACCTTTGTGTTTTCCAAAAGCTAACGATTTCTAGTATTATAAGTGAATTAAATGGTTAAAACTTAGAAAACTGACATATACTTGCTAACCCTTAAAAGTGGCTTGAGTTTCATGACATGTGTAGGTCATTTGGAAGCTTCCAAGGCACCCTTATGTGGCCTCCAATGCTTAAATTCGAATTATCTTCAAGATATGGAAGAAGATTTGGATAAAGGTCAAAGAGAATATGTGTCTCATCATTACCTATTTGAGTTGTAACTCTATGGAATTTTCTAGGGATCTAGGGAGAGAATAATGGACTTCCATTAATGAGGTAGCCTCTTATGTTTTTGTATAAATAGGAGAGCCTTCTCCTTTGAAAGGCATGTGTAAAGTTGGGGAAATGCTCATGTTTTGAATATAGAATTTGGATTTGGCACCATGCTCATGAGTGATGTTCACCTTGATTTGGTTATGCTTGAATTTGGAGCCTCTCAACTTGCCATCTCTCATGCTTTTGGATTGGCCACCTACAATGTGTGAGATTTATTGTTTTTCATAGATTAAGATTTATTACTTTTATAGATTAATATTTATTTTTTTCATATCTTTTCCTGTGTGAGAGGTTAAGAGTGATTGTCTTTATTTTCTTTCTACCTAGAAGTTAAGAGCATTTGTTTTTATTTGCTTTCATATCTTTTCCTATCTGAGAGGTTAAGAGTGATTGTTTTTATTTGATTTCTACCTAGAAGTTAAGAGCATTTGTTTTTATTTTCTTTCATATCTTTTCCTGTCTGAGAGGTTAAGAATGATTGTTTTTTCTTTCATTTATGAAAGAGTGGTATGCTTTTTAGATCCTGCAAGATTGAAAGATTAAGATTTGAATTCCGCGTGCTGTACTATAATTGAACTATAATTTCTTTTGAGTTGATTGTTGGATTAGAATAGGAGAATTTGGTTTGCCATTATTTGGTTTTGTAGTTAGATTGATCTAAATTGAAAGTTAATTTCTAGCATATATAGTGCACACACACTTCGCAAGTTTTATGAAACCCCCTGGTTGACAATTAAATGATAGGTAATTAATTTGCCTCAACAATCTCCATCATTTGATCATCATTTGTATAAGCATTTTCATCATCATTATGAGGAATGCTATCCTCACTATGATTAGTTGTCCTTTTGAAATACTGACTTGGAGGATATTCTTCATCTTCCCCTTCTTCAGTGCTACTATCATTGTCCTTAGGATTAGGACTAAATGGAAAATTTGACTCGATGTTTATTGGATATTCTTTCTCAAGTGCATTGTCAGTGCTGCTCTCATAGTCCATAGAATTAGGACTACATCAAAAATGTGACTGTTTACTTACTGAAAATTCTACATCATGTCCTTTATCAGTGCTACTCTCATAGTCCTTAGGATTAGGACTAAGTGCTTCATCCTGTCCTTCATCACTATTGCTGTCATAGTCCTTAGGATTAGGACTAAGTGGAAACTATGACTCTTTATTTATTTGAAAATATTCATCATGTTCTTCATCACTACTTCTCTCATAGTCCATAGGATTAGGATTAAGTGGACATTGTGACACTCTATTCATTTGAAATTCTTCATCATGTTCATCATCACTGCTGCTTTCATATTCCATAGGATTAGGACTAAGTGGACACTATGACACTCTATTCATTTGAATTTCTTCATCATGCTCTTCATCATTGTTGCTCTCATAGTCCATAGGATTAGGACTATGTGGACACCATGACACTTCTTTCTTTTGAAATTATTAATCATGTTCTTCATCACTGTTTCTTTCATAGTCCATAGGTTTAGGACTAAGTGGACACTGTGACACTCTGTTCAATTGAAATTCTTCATCATGCTCTTCATTACTGTTTCTCTCATATTCCATAGGATTAGGACTAAGTGGACACCGTGACACTCCATTCTTTTGAAATTATTCATCATGCTCTTCATCACTGCTGCTCTCATATTCCATAGGATTAAGACTAAGGGGACACTATGAAACTCCATTCTTTTGAAATTCATCATCATTCTCTTCATCATACATAGGATTAGGACTAAGTGGACACCGTGACACTCCATTTTTTCGAAATTCGTCATCATGCTCTTCATCACCACTTCTCTTATAGTCCATAGGATTAAGATTAAGTGGACACCGTGACACTCCATTCTTTTGAAATTATTCATCATCCTCTTCATCATGGTTGCTCTTGTTATCACCCCAAGAAACTCTCCTAGGTTGTATCTTAGAAATGCTCGGGAACATTACAAACTTAACAAAAATGTTGGGTAAAGGTGGATGAATGGAAGGAATGATGCATATTCAAGCCAAATAACCACTTCTACTATGCTTAACCCCAGACATGGGTGAACACCCCTAGACTACAAGGATTTAGACCACCAATTACTCACAGCTTGAGGATAAGGTGATGATGGAGAATACTGACCACACCATTAGATGCACAAGACCATGTGATGGCTAGCTACAACCAGTAGAAAGGTCTGCGAATCTATTTCCTAGTACACAGACAGGATGACAACTCTATGGAATTGAGAAAATAGAAACCTGCATACACCTTCAATAATACATACTAGATTCTAACACAGAGGTGGGATGACAGCTCCTCTAATGCTAAACATCAAGAGCACATGAAAAATGCATAATAGGCACAGCCTGGAACAAAGAAGAAGTGGAAAGTGAGCAATTAACAGCAAAAGAAGCTTGAATTAGCTGAAAATGAAGACCAGACACTGCAGGTACCATAGTAGTTACAGTCTCCAGAAGTTGAACTTTATAGCAAAATAATATCCATCAACCCTGATTACATCTGTGTTTTGGGTATATATAGAGTTTGTTTACAAATATATTCTGTTGTTCTAGGTGTGGAGGGGTCATGATGGACCACCAACCACCTTAACTCTTTGATATGGGTCTTTGCTACAATCTGATTGATTTAATGAACAAATTGACCTTTCTCTGGTGTTCTACAGTCCTTCTCTGAGCAGGTGGAGTGTTGACTGAAAGAAGCTCCATAACTGATAAATGCGTTTATCTGCTTGAGCTCTGTACTTTCCTTCCTCGGCCATGCTTTCCTTTAAATGTGATTATTGAGGGTTAACTATGCCAAACATTGATAAATGGTCGCTTCTGTCCTTCGGGAGCATGGTACAGGACGAGGGTGGCACGGACAGTATGGCGGGGGCAGACTGAACAAAGGAACGAATCTCAGCCATCGAATCGCGCAGATCGACGGTGGAGATCGGTTTACAAGAGGAATCGGGCAATGCCACGGATGGAGAAACGTGGGCCGTCGGATTGCGGTTGGGCAAATTCGACGATGATCGGGAGCCGAAGTTGTGCGGGTGATAACACGCGGGGATGGGTGGAATGGCGGTAAGTAGTATTCCTCGCACCGCCTATCGGAGGTGGGCGGTATCCGTATGTGGGGGCATGATGAAATAAAATTCCGACGCGTGGCAGATGTGATGGCGGGGAAACCGCTTTCCCTGTGGGTTATCAAGCATGCAGTTTACATGAGCGGGAGGCGTGATCACCATTAGATCTTACGGTGAATGCGATCGATGGTGGGGAAATGAACAGGGTTTAACGTGCGGCGAGGGCCATTGGATCAAGGTGATCAACGGTAGAGGAGCAATCGTAGTATCGCATCGGCGATAGACAAGGGGCAGCTTTATAACGATTTATGCGATTTGCCGATTTGCGATGAGGGAAAAGGGACTTAAGAAAGGTGCACGGTCATGTGATCACAGTCATATGACCGTTTGAACTTGGCGCCCGGGGGCTAAGGAAATATGGTCTTTAATGAATTTCGGGGGGTTTTAAATGGGAAATGTAGAGGTTTTATGGAAGAAACAGAGATAACGGGGCTAGGAGAGTAAGAGGAAATTGGAGGAGGAGAAGGTAGATGACTGTTGCGAGCTCCCTTTCAGCATAAACACATGGTCGAGTTGATATTTGGCGCTCCAAATGCTGAAGTTTGTACCAAAGCTAAAAGCTCTCATAATCCATAGGATTAGGACTAAGTGGAAACCGTGACACTTTATTTATTTGAAATTCTTCATCCCATCTTTCAACAGTGTTGCTCTCATAGTCCTTAGGATTAGGACTAAGTGGAAGAATTGACTCTATATTCATAGTGGAATAATGTCCATTATATTCATCAATATGAATAGAGTTGCTACGCGACGAAGATGTTGATGCTTCACAAAGCGAAACTTCACTATCAGAAGAATCCATGCCTTTCAAATAGAAGAGGTTGAATGATACAAATGTAGACTCTCCTAATGATAATATATAGTTAAAGAATGAAAATTTCCCTCCAAAAAATTTCACCAAAATTTTTCCCTCAAAAAATTGTGTTTCATGTATTTCCCTCCATTACTTTCTTCTACAATTTATTGAAATTTTTGAACTAAAATCTTCTTATGAAATAAATCTTTTAAATTAAAATTGTAAACTAAATCTTTTACATAAATTAATTTATTACTTAAACTATATAATATTTACTAGACAATTGAATGTTTTTTTTAATTTTTAGTATACCTTCTAAAACAAATTAATCCCACATTCACCGTGTTGTAAATTTTTTTTGTAATGTTCACTTTATCATAGTTTCCTATATCGCCATAACAAAATTTACATGTTAAAATTTATAAAAACAAATTAATCCCACATTAACCGTACGATAAAACAATTCTGTAATTTCCCCTATATATTAAATTTCATTATCATTATTCCTCACATCACATCAAGGTTTTCCGAGGTTCGTTAAAAGACTTGGAGCGAATTTGTGGAGAAATTACATTGCTATCAACAACATATTCAACGAAGGATTATCGCATTTGAAAGGTTAGTTAATTTTTCTGCTGTGCAAATTTTAAAATTAAATAAGTTTAATGAAATTTAAATTTTTTTTAGAAATTAATTTTTTTTGTGGGACATATTTACCCACTACGTCTGCAGTGGGCGTGGTGGGCCTGATCATGCTCCGAGCTGCCCAATGTGCCCATGGGTGAGGGGCAGGGGCGCTGGCTTCCCAACACCTTGCCCCACCCCAGTGGCCCAACGATACACTAGCGCAGCAGGGCGTTGGGTTGCCGAGGTGGGGTAGGGGGTTGGGCACCAGCCCACCCACCCTACCATGGTGGCCCAACAATTGGCTGGGGCAACGGGCCATTGGGCCGTTGGGGTGGGGTAGCGAGGTTGGCGACCGGCCTCCCACCCCACCCTAGTGACTTGGCCATCGGCCAGAGGTTGGCTCAGTGGCCCGCTGCCCCACCCCACCCTAGCTGGGCTGTCGGGGTGGGGCGGGGGGCCAGGCACCAACCCCCCACGTCCCTCCCGGGAAGAACACTGTTGGGCCGCTGTGGTGGGGAGGGCAGCCAGATAAGGCTATGGGTGGGTAGGGGGTTTGGTTGCTGGGCCACTAGGGTTGGGTAGGGGGACTGGGCCCAACTGCTGGCCAAGTGGCCTATCGATTTCTGGGGTGGGGTGGCAGGGTGCTATATTTTTTAAATTTCTTATTTATTTTAATTTTTTAAAAATTGTTATGTTTGACAAAATTAATTATCATTTATTGTTTTGTTTGTTAATTTAAGCTATAATTTTTTTGTATTTTACTGATTTATATATGTGTCTTTTTTTTCTTCAGGAAAATGGCATCAAAGAAGATTTCTGTGAATCTTTCTGGACCAAAGACTGTTAAAGATGGATTTTCAAAAAACATTGTTGAACGAACAAAACCTGAGCTGATAGCTACAAATATTTCATGTGCCTCGAACAATAAAAAGATGATTTAATACTGTAAGAAATCAAAAGAAGTGAAACTTCCATCAAATGTCTGGTATGTGAAAGAAAGAGAAAGCAAAGATGTGTAGATATATCTAACGATAATTGAATTTATGAGGTGCTCGGAAAGGTCATAGACATGAAAACGGTACTGAACAGTGAAGTTGTTTACATACTTACAAAACCGCCCAAGTCACATGAAAGGATTAAATATCAGTTATTATATTCATTGTGTGACACAAGAGAGGTATCTAAAAAGTTGTGTAAACAAATTGAAATGAGATGACACAAAATATCGTAAGTATTGTTATTTATATTTGTGTTTTGTGTTCTTGTAACTGTCTCATTATATTTTTATAACTTTTTTTTTTATTGACTTATGATATTTTGTTTGGTAGAATTTTGTTGAAAGTGTTTCAATTATGTTCGAAGGCATTCATTTCATAGAGCATGATATTATGAAATTTCTCAGCACTTTCTACTCAGTGTCAGAAGAAGATATGGAAAACAAGCAAAACGTAGTAATTCATGATGCTACAAAACTACATCCAGATTCGAGTTCTACATCAACATTAATTTTTTTTTATCTTGCATTTAAAAAGGTATGTTGATTTATACATTCATTTTTATTCATCTGTGTACTATTTTTATTTTATAACTTACACATATATTTGTTTATTTTATTAAAGATGAGGAAGGATGCAAATGGAGCACCAGATTGTTTTAGAACCTTTATTGAAAAAATTAAGATCGAAAGACTAAAGAAGGAATGTCTTAAGAATGTTGAACTTGAACCAACTCTTACTCATTTCATTTGGAATGGGCTTGACACTATTCAATATCAAGTAATACAAGGTGACTCTGAAGACATTGCTAAACTCATACCTAAAAGTGATTATGCCCTAGTTATTACAGATATTCCCCATGGTTTCAATATTCCAAACATTGACTATGATAGTGACCCTTATACTTATCAAGCTCTTAGTAAAGTGGTCGCAGGATTTCTAGAAGTCACATCATTACCATTATGGAGATTTATGACATTTCATTCACACACACAATTGGAAATTTTATTGTCAAGCTTCAAGGGGAAAACAAATGCAAGGATGCAACTGACATGGTAAGATGTTGAAAATGTATATTTTATTAATGTACAAGGTAATTGAACTTTAACTATTTCATGTTACAGGAAAAAGTCAAATATTCTTAACCATGAAGATCAACCATTTATAAATGATTGTGAGTTCATCCATATTGATAGTTGGGAAAAAGATGATAGCTATATGTCTATGATTTTTAATCGAGTAGATGGAAAGAGTCATAGCCAAGAACTAGCTTATGATGCTGTTGTGAGAAAACTAACATATGAAGACAAAGAAGCAAAAGGAGAGATAGTTAACATTTATCGAAAACCACAATTATTGATTAACTATCTTATAGACATATGTTCAAATGAAGGAGATTAGGTTCTGGATTTATTTTCTGGTCCAGGTAAATTTTATTATATGGAAAGAATTTCAATAACTTCTTTCTTAATTTATATGTCATTGTACTAATTTACTTCATTATTTATTTTGTGCTTGATAATTAGGTACAACACTAGCATGTCGCCTTCAAAAAGGAAGAAATTACATTTCCATTGAAAAAGATCCAATAGAATGAAATTTTATTCAGCAAAGAATTAATACTCTTCAATTTCTTTCAAATGCAATGCAAGAAACTGGGTTGAAGAAAGGGGACTTTAGTGAATCACGTGTGGCAAGAAAGGCAAAGGAACCTCAACCACCAGTACATGGAATGATTGGAAATGCACACATTAGGAGATTCACAGACATCAAAGATCCATTAAAAGAGGAAAATGAGAAAAATGAAGCAGAAAATATTGTGGAAGAAGACAATGATGAAACTTTAGAGGATGAAGAGTTTGGATTACGTGATATTGTTGGTTAAATTTAAGTTATGCTAGGAAATCAAGCTCAATTTTTGTAACTATTAATTAGTTATACTTGTAATGTTTTGACTTGGACATTTTATGAAAAGAATGAGCATTCAATTAATGTTGTTATGTGTTCAATATTTGTATTATGTGATTTCCGCATTAATTTTTATGTTAATTATTATTCTTTGGAAAAAACAGTGATTATTATTTTTTTTTGACATGAAATTCATAAAAAAAACTATTATTTAACCATTTTTAGTTAAAATTATCCTATAAAAATTGTGATTTTGACATGTCATTTCTAGCAAAAAATTACAAAAAATGATCAAAATGTGTAATTTTTTAGTTATATTTATGTTGAAAATAGTTATTTTTATGTCAATTGTTAAAAATTATTGTTTTTAAGAGACAATTATTTCATGTGCATTGAAAAATTAATTAACGATGTATAAATATGTAGAATATCGAAACTTCAAATTATCGACCTTCTTCTTTAAATATGCAAAACAATAAAAACCTCACTACAAAAAAATAAAAATAAAATAAAAACAAGAAAATATGAAGCAGACCACTTCAAAAATTGTCAAATTTAGAAAATAATTATTTACATTTCATACATTAGAAAATTTAAAGTAAAAAAATAGGTCTTTTAGAAAAAGGTCCTGATGCAGAATCACCACTTTTTTAAATCAACATGCAAATCACTAACATTCTAAAACGTGATGTACATAAAAAAAATTAAAGTGCCAAAAACTATGCTCGAAAAAGAATATGTGTGTTCTGCATCACCCCTTTTCAAAATTAGGTCACTTTTTTGTTATCTCTATGAAACGAGTAACAATATCAGTTCCCATTTCAAAGTTTACATTGTTCTATATAGTGGCAAAGCCTAGTCCCATAAAGAATCTTAATGTTGCTCATTTCAGAGTGACAGGGAATAGTTTTAGCTTCTGAGCATCTGAAGTATAATCATAACTCTTGCACAGAACCTCAAACTCAAACTAGAAAGTATCAGGATCTTCTACAGTTAGTCCTTGGAAAGATGAAAGAGTTGATAGAGGGATATTTTTCATGGGAGCCTCTCCCCTTATATCACTTATTGGAAATTCAAAAGTGGCGATAGTGGCATCTGTCCTATTATTATTGTTGTTGTTGTTGTCTCCCATTAAAAAGTCTATTGATCCTTATTATGGTGGGTACCCTTCTAAATATTGTTTGGGCTAATGCTTTGTGGATAAGGATTTATGTGATAATTGTTTAGATTGTTCTAGGGCAAGATTTTTACTACACTCCCTGAGTCTGCGTATTGGAAAGTGAAACAAATTTCTTCCGATTCTAGTTCTTGATGTTTCCCACTAGTTTCCCATTGTCCTTCTAATCCAAAATCCTCACCACTAGTTTCTCCTTCTTTTTCCTGAGTTTAGTCTACGTATTTGGGAGTTTTTAGGCTAGTTTGAGGAAAATGGGGTCCTAAAACAGAGGAACCATATACTCCTGATTTTGATGTAGAAGTAGCAGCTTTATGTGGGACTGTTTTTCTGATGTCCTTATGTAGAGTTTACTGCTCTCTCTACTTTTGATATTAAGTCTTGTATAAATGTTTTTATTCCTTGATCAATCTTTTTCTTGTTCTTTTTATGACCCATTTTACCTATAAATTTATTAGAGTTGCTACGTTTCTTTTCTTCTTCACTCATACATTCCACACATGGACCTTATGTGTAATTATTTTTACACCCTAAGTGCCTCAATCACCATAGTGGTGAGCCTGCTCAAGTGTGTTAGAGCGATGTGTAGGTTCTTACCTCTTGTCTTACCACCCAATGCATGTAAAACTAATGACACTCTATCAAAAGGAGATCCAAAGAAAAAATTATACACCCTAAGTGTTATAACTATTATAGTGGTGAGCCCGCTTAGGTGTTAAAGTGATGTGCAGGTTCTTACCTCTTGTTTTACCACCCAGGGCATGTAAAAGTAGAAACACTCTAACAAAAGAATTCAAAAGAAAGCACTAGTTGACTGTATCAATTGACAACCTTCCCTATCAACGACGCCAAAATCTTTGGTCAGTTTTACTACTTCCACAACCATTAATTATCAACCAGGGTAAGTCTTTTTATTTCAAAGGTGTATGCACTATTTGTACTAATAGATGTAACAACCAAGCAAAACTGGGAAGAAAAGATGTCATTGAACATGCTTGCATGGATCTAAAATACTCGTACAGAATGGAAATTCAACTTACAAAAATAAAAAAGCACACTGCAGAAATGAAATACAATTGTTAAAGAAATAATCCACACTTCAGACAAGATTGAGAATACAGATTGGCATGCCATACACTATCAAGAATTAAATAACATAGAATTAATTAACCTGTGTAACAACACACAATAAATCTGAAAGTAGAAGCGTGTTTATCCCACACTAAACATGTACAATTATAATAAGAGATCCACACTTAACACATTAAAGAAATAACTATTCTACCAGAAATGTGATCCTTGCTAAAGAGGAGGGCCCTTCCTCCCTAGCAGGAGGTAGGGAAAAAATGGAAAATTAGTTAAAAAGTTGACACAAGAATTTATGTAACATCACCATATATACCTTGTATTAAGAATGGTTGAAGTACAAAAATCAGAATATTGATATCTATATCTTGTTTTCTATCTCTATATTTTACATGAGACTAATCTCTCTTTATAAAGCCTTTTACAGAGTCCCGAAATTGGAAAAGAAAATCAGTCATGAGAATCTACGATTCTCATGCTGATTACACTAACAAAAGTAATTTAAAAATATATAAATTGTTATAAGTTGTTTAAATAAAGATCATTGTGGTTACACCACTCCTATCTAGACACACAGTTATAACTGCCTAGATTTTTATTACTTTATACAGCTCTTTGACAACTTTCTTTGAAAGTAACAACTACGATCTTGATAATGTGTGGTGTAACAACAAAAGATAACAATCTAGGGTGTAACAGTAACTTGAACCTTGTAGAAGAAAGGAATAACATCAACTGTTCATCCATGGCAATCAATAACTATGGAAGTACCTAAAACAAAAACATTCTGAAGAACTCTTCCAAAGACACCCTAGTTAGTCATCCCAAAGAAAGCATCGTTCATTCAATATTTGGTAGAAAACAACATAATAATACGTCAAAGAAAAGATTGCTTCTTTATCAAAGGGAGTGACATTAGAATAGGGAGATTGTAAGTTCAAATCAAGAAAAATGGCCAAAATGAGGAAAAGGATGCCTAAAATATCCTTAAATATTCCAACCAACAATTACCAAATATCATAAGGTCAAGGTTAAGAGAAATCCCTTTATCCATGCACAACATTGAGAACAACCATTCCCAACATAGCTAAGGAATCACATGCCTCACATCCATTTATTTTACCCTTTATGCCACCTTTCTCATGATTATCTTATCACCATCCATTTACCTCAATGGACCCAACCAATCCAACTTGTTGTCATACACTTGCCTTTAGCTACCCTTACACATGCACCAAATTCATCCAAGTCTTTCATTACATTTTGCGTTCCACACAACTCTCTCAGAGTTCCATCAAATTTCTTCTTTCACAACCAATTCCCAAGCCTACCCTCAAAACATAAAAGGAAAGGAAAAGACACAAACAAGAATAAAATGACAAACACCAATAACAATATGACACTGCAAACAAAGTGGCATGATCATGCACTAGACATAACAAAACTGCAAATCAAGCATAAGCAGATGACAAGTTACCAAAAGCACAAGACCCTCAACAAAAACCATGAATCAATCCCCACGGGTTCCCAGTGCTTCGAAGGGAAAGATCAACCTAAGCCTTCTTCAAGATTCCATGGCAATTTATTTATGCCAATCACATTGCCTTGCAGATGAACACATCTGTGCCATTTCTCGAGGGACTCCAATTCCCTTGACAGATCTAGTTATAACTAGACACCAACCATTATACCTACCAAATACATGTCCATGAATATAACACATATCCACATAATTTCAGATAAATTAGGGTTAAGAATACTTCATGTATGCAAAGCACTCATTCGTTTGGAATTGTAGTTTCCAAACATAGCCAAAGGAATTCTCATCCCATTCCTTTCTTTTACCTTTACCTTCCTGCAATTGAGTCTTAGTATGTACTGTCACATCACCCAATGGATAGTTATATAAACCAATCAATAATTACCTTGCCATGCTAATACCAAGCATGTTTCCTACACATGTTCACACATGTCAATCACATGTTCCAAGGATCAAGGTAGCATATCTATTACTTGGAAATCAACCTTGATCAAGTCTAACTACCATGTCATTATAAAAATCAACTCACATTCATCAGTCATTATACATAATCTTGCACTCAAGTACATATCAAATGTCTCAACACGTATGTGTTAGCATAACCATATTAAAACAAGATCATTTCTTGATGCAATATTATAGACACATACTCATATCATGCGATTAATCAAACATTCAAGCACAAAGGAGACGACATAAGAAAGCCCATATGTTAATGTATCTCGGGGAAGGCTATCCTTTCTGCACAATCAATCCACATTAGCATGATATAACTTCATGACATATCAACTCAAACATAAATAAGGTCATGATATCAATAATAGTCAGTAGCTGACCTGTTCACATCATAAACATAAACAACTATCATTCATACATAATAATCATATCTTCATAGTTAGTTTAGATTAGTATGACATAATATCACAACATATTAACTCATACCTAAATTTCATAACCGTTACCATTTTCATATGCCAATCCAATTTAGCATGATACATATAACATCAAGATCTTAATGCAATAACCCTAATAACAAGTTAACATATAACATTCTCATTAACAAAATATAAATAATCATCAAGTTAACTGTCATAAAACAATAATAGCAATACATACAACCACAGGTTACTATCATTCATGACTATCCAACACATGTGCATATGACTACACTAATCAACTAGCATTTATCATACTTGTAACTATAATAATAATAGAATGACAAGCATATTAGTAACCCTAATTCTTATAATAAACATTAACCAGCATAACTGCATTCCTACCATACAAACCTGTATGATGATTTACTCTTACCCCGAAGTCCATTGTTGCAACTTTTGCATTTCTTGCTCTATCACAGCGAACACATTAGGATCATGACATACCAATAGCATCATGATGACCCAATTGCATACAATGACCTCACAATACATGTCTGACCTACCATACATGCATAGCAAATTCATATACAACCATACATTCCTGACGATGCATCCCACAACAACACCATCAACCTTCACATGGTGACATCACTACAGCCATGATCAACACCATCCAAATGAAACAACCACATGGACTACAAGGATAAGGAACACATATGCAACCAACATGAATGCAAAACTAACACACCACTCATCCAGTCTAAGGGGTGAACCATGCTCTGATACCACTCTGTGGTATCAGATATCACCCAAAAGAATGGAAGCCAAACACAACCCAAAGAGAGTGAAACCCACTCTGATACCACTATGTGGTATCATATATGACCCAAAGAGAGCAAAACCTTCTCTAATACCACTCTGTAACACCCTCCTCCCACATCTACCCAAGTAACCAACCAACCAGGGTAAACATGTGACAAGAAGTTACTATGATATGATTCGACTCCCTGTATGTAAGTTAAGGAAGTGGAACCAACATAACACATCACAAATACTTTCCACATCAGCAACAAAACTCCCAGGATTCATCCCAACCACTCAGATAACTAGCCCTTTAGACCAACTAAAGTTTTAATGCATCAAACCCCTGGACGATCCCTAGAAATGGACCAACATGCATTGAGGAGGCTCCAGATGCTCCCAAAACAAGGGAACGTGAGTCTTTGGGGAATTGTTTTCCCAGTGTTGTGCTTGCGACTCTAGGATTTGTGCTAATTTTTAAGGCCAAGAGCCCAAGTCACTGCCCAGAACTCAATGACGCCTTCAAAAATGAAATTTCACAGGGGAACAAAGATACATCTACAAAAAAATTGACAAGGACTAGACTAGACCTCGACTAGCCATGACATTAATTTCGTCAAACATGTCACAAACTTGAAAGCTATAGGTCTTAAAAGTAATATTGAGCATAGGGATTTCATACTTATCTAAGAATCACTAAGAAGCATTGATTCTTCAACACATTAGCTGTAATTTCATCTATTAGGCCATAGATACATTGTTCATTCATTTACAAGTAAAAACATGATGAAATCCATATATAGGCACTTTCATAATACATGTTCATAACCAACATGAAACAACAACCATATCATCCACATATAAACCAATATAATACTCATGAAATAACTAGGAGAAATAACCTCATATTAATAATGCAAAGACCAACCAAGTATGGGACTTCAATGAACCACCTGATCGTAGACATGGTTGAGCCAAATCTCTCTTCATCCAGTCACCCCCTGTGCCATATTCCAAGCATGAATGTGGGATCTCACAAAACAATCCATCAAAATCGAACTAGGGATTCTAGATGCCAAACCACCTCAACCCATCAAATATTGATTCCACCTCATGGTTGGACATCACAAGCCATCACCATATTGATCTCTACCCAAGCCTTCCAAGGCTCTAGATCATTTGTTCCAACCATGGCTTCCCAGACTAGTAACTCAACCCATAACTGTCATTGGGATTCCAGAGCATTTGTCCAACTAGGGCTTCCATGACTAGTAGCTCAACCCACGAAGGGCTTCCAAAGGATTTGTCTAACCAAGGCTTCCAAGACTAGTAACGCAACCCAAGATGTTACAAGGCTTCTAGAGCATTTGTCCAACCAAGGGTTCCAGGAACTAGTAACTCAACCCAAGCTAAAGGAATCATGAGAACTAACCAAAAAAATAAAGAAATTAATCCACAACACCATGGCTATCCAAGAAATGGCAAGGGTAGGAAAATCCATTTTGAATCCAGGCAATCCTCCATGCCAATGACATATCATGACCAATAAACCACATGTATATGCCATGCATGCCAAAACTAGTGAGGAAGACATACATGCAACTCGGTACTTACAAGAAAAACCTGATATAGCTGTTTATCCTGGTGTCCTCTTGCCTTTTCCTTCTTTCTCCAAGCATCCAAGTATTCCACACCCTCTCAGAGTGCTCCAAGAAAAATCTAAGTGTCCAAGAGTATGAGAGAGAGCTCCAAAAATGTACTCACAAAAATCTACACTAACCAAGCCTACCCACTGATCCTCAGAAGCCTTTTTATCAATGAGGCCTCTATTTTCTTTAATTTGCATTATTTTCCTTCATTTTCCTCCTCACATGCAACTTGTGACCTTTCACCTTCCTTTTCTCCCAATTTCCATAATTTTCATAAAACAAAGTAATAAAAATGTCATTTTTCCTTTCCAAACTCTTTGCCATTGCCTTTGACAATTTCCTTAGCAATAATAAACCAAATGAACACCCACTAGGATGTTTTTCCCACCATTTATCTTGGAATACGTGTCTTATGACCTTGGTCTTATATTTTTTTTTACATGGAATTTTAATCATGGATGTTACAGTGTTCCCTTCAAATTAAGGGGGGGAATGTTGACACCTAATATTTGGGATTAGATAAATCCATGTAAATATTATAAATATGAAAATAAAGAGAATTGGAAGACAAAGAGACATTTGAAGATGAAACCCAATAGTCTCCCTCTCCATGTATATACCCATGTTCCATATTAATACAAAACACAATTCAATTCCCGGAGTTACCTCCTGGCCTGCCAATAAGTCAGTCCATTAGTATCTCAAGTATAAAATTAGAAGAAAAAATCCTACCCATATCGAGATATGATCATTGGCCCATAGTACTTCAACTAACTTTTTAGGAAACACCAACATTAGGACCCTTCTATTTTGAATCCTTTTGGATTAGGCATCTAAACCTCAAATCAAAGATTGAAAAATGGTGGTAGGATGTTATGAAACCAGCTCAAGAAAAGATAGAAAAGATAAATCCACGCCTTAGAATTCAGCCTCTTCGAGGGGGCAACCTCCTTTACATTACATAAATGAACAATTCTTGGATGATACAAATGTCAAAACCTCCTTTCTATATATAGGAGTCTAAGGAGTCACAATATAATCCAGCCGACCTAACAATAATATTATAAAGCCACAAAAATAACAATAGAGGGATTCTATGGGGCACAGAAATAACAATATGGGGGTAATAGGGGCACAACAATATAAATAAGGGGTATAACTACAATAGTAATGGGGTAATCACTAGTATTATAGGGACCCAACATGCCCCTCTCCTTCAAAAAAGTGTTGTCCTCAACGCTTGAGTAGTTCTGGATACTTCTGCATAAAATTCTCATCCTCCCATGTGGAATCTTCAGCGGATAAGTTCTTCCACTTGATAAGATACTCTGAAATTGATCGATTTCGTAGCTGTCGAGTTCTTGTTTCTGTGACTGCTTCCGGTTCCAATATAATTTTTCCTTCCTCATCAAGTTCTGGCAATATTGTTTGAATTGGGAGCTTGTCACCTATAACCTTCTTTAAACATGAAACATGGAAAACTGGGTGCAATCGAGAAGCTGCAGGAAGCTCCAATTTGTATGCCATAGTACCAATCTTTTGCAACACCTTGTACGGACCATAATACTTTGGTGATAATTTATTATCCTTCTTAGCTTGCTTTAGGGACATTTGCTTATATGGTTGTAGCCGTAGGAATACCCAATCACCTACATCAAAACTTCTTTCACTGCGATGTTGATCTGCCTGTTGTTTCATTCTATTTTGTGCCAACACGAGGTTATCCTTTAAGAGTTGGAGGACTTGTTGTTGATGTTCGATGTGATGTTCCACTGCCTGAACCTTAGAATTTTCTCTTAAATATGATGTGATGGATGGTGGTTGATACCCATAAAGTGCCATAAATGGGGTCATTTTTGTTGCTGTATGGAAGGAAGTGTTATACCACCATTCAGCCAGAGGCAACCATTTGACCCATTGTGTCTGTTTATCAGATACAAAGCAACGAAGATATCCTTCCAAACATTTGTTTACTATCTCAGTTTGCCCATCAGATTGAGGATGATAAGATGAGCTATGAGCTAACTGAGTACCAAGACAAGAAAATAATTCTGTCCAAAAATTTCCAGTGAAAATGGGATCTCTGTCACTTACAATAATCTTTGGGTTTCCATGTAGCTTTTGAACTGTTTCCATAAATGCAGTAGAAACTGTACTGGCTTTAAATGGATGTGATAATGCACAAAAGTGTGCATACTTGGTAAGTCTGTCAACTACCACCATGATGACACTCTTTCCCTCAGACTTGGGTAAACCTGTGATAAAATCCATTGAAACCTCCTCCCAACGTTGGCTTGGAATGGATAAAGGTTGTAATAGACCCGGTGTCTTAATTGTTTCAACTTTATTTTGCTGGCAAACCAAACATTCCGCCACAAACTTTTGAATATCTGATTTAAGGCCATCCCAAAAAAATTCCTTCTTAACCCTGTGGTAAGTTTTTAAAAATCCTGAGTGCCCTCCTAAGGGAGAAGTGTGCAATTCCATAAGAATCTTTTGTTTTAGCTGGGAATTCTTACAGAGGTATAAGCGATCTTTGTACCATAACGAATCATTTTTCCAGCTAAATGTATCAGAAGTACTGGAATCTTGTTGTAGCTTTCGAATAAGTGCCCACACTTCTTCGTCATTCTTCCATTCCTCCCTTGCTTCGTTTATCCAATCTGGTTGGATAATAGAAATGGCACACAACAATGCTTCCACATCCTCATCCTTTCTTGAGAGTGCATCTGCCACCACATTTTGCTTCCCTTTTTTGTAGATGATTTCAAAGTCATAACCCAACATCTTTGTGACCCACTTTTGTTGCTCTTCAGAGGATAATCTTTGTTCTAAAAAGTATTTAAGGCTATCATGATCCGTTTTTACCTTGAAGTGTCTTCCCATTAGGTAGGGTCGCCATTTCTTAAGTGCATGGAGTATTGCCAACATTTCCTTCTCATAAATAGCTTTGCTTAAAAACTTTCCCTTGATTGGACGACTTTCAAAAGCAATGGGTCTTTCATCTTGCATTAGAACAGCACCAATTCCATTTCCTGAAGCATCACATTCCACAATAAAGGTTTTTGTGAAGTTCGGTGTAGCTAAGACCGGTGCTTGGCACATTGCCTCTTTAAGATGTTCAAAGGCCTTTGTTGCTTCCGGAGTCCATGAAAATGAATCTTTCTTCAATAATGTTGTTAGAGGTGCTGCTATTCTCCCATAATTCTTAACAAACTTGCGATAATACCCTGTCAACCCAAGAAATCCTCGCAGATGCTTTATGGATGTGGGGATTTTCCATTCCTTAATGGCTTTAATTTTGCTAGGGTCTACCTTAACTCCTTCATGAGATACAATATGACCCAAATATTCCACCTCCTGGACTCCAAAGAAACATTTGGATCTTTTTGCATATAATTGTTTCTCCTCCAATAGTTGTAGCACCCTGTCAACATGTTCAACATGATCCTTCCAAGACTTGCTGTAGATTAGTATATCATCAAAAAATACTAACACAAATTTTCTAAGGAATGGTTTGAAAATTGAATTCATCAAACCTTGAAATGTTGAAGGTGCATTGGTAAGGCCAAAAGGCATGACCAAAAATTCATAATGACCCTCATGAGTTCTAAATGCCATTTTTGGAATGTCTTCAATCTTCATTCTGATTTGATGATATCCCGAACGAAGATCCAACTTGGTGAAGTAAATTGATCCATGCAATTCATCCAGTAATTCATCAATAACAGGAATGGGGAACTTATCTTTAATAGTGAGCTTGTTGAGCTCCCTATAATCTGGACACATGCGCCATGATCCATCCTTCTTGTGCACCAATACTACTGGAGCTGAGAAAGAACTTTGACTTGGTTGAATTATACCAGCCTCTAGCATTTCTGCAACCATACGTTCAATTTCACTTTTTTGGACATAGGGATATCTGTACGGCCTGATGTTTGGAGGAACACTTCCTGGAATCAGATGAATAGCATGATCATGATCACGCATAGGTGGGAGACCTTTGGGAGTCTCAAATACCTTGGAATGATTGTCCAAGACTTTTTGGAGATCTGGAGAAATAGATGATTCCAATGTGGAAACATCTAGCGAACATAATTGTGCAATTACACCTCTTTGCTCCTTTTTTAGAAGCTTTGTCATACCATTAGAGCTGATTATCTTTCCTGGTTTCCCTGCAATACCCCTTAATTCAACTTCCTTTCCTTCCGAAGAAAATTTGATGAAAAGTTCTTGAAAATTAAAAGCTATTGTACCCAAGGATTGTAGCCATTGGACTCCTAGTACAACATCAGCACCTCCCATTGGAATGGAAAGCATTGGGCTAGTCAATACATATTCTCCCATGGATAGCTTGATATTATGGCACTTTCCAGAGCAATTTATTGTTCCTCCATTTGCAATCATCACTTGACACTCTGGTGCTGGATATAGGAAGCAATTCAATTCTTTTGCTACCCTACAATGAATAAAATTGTGGGTGCTTCCTGAATCAATCAACACTATTACCTTTTTCTTCTTGATTTGTCCTTCTATCTTGATGGTTTGAGGAGTGGTAATTCCCGCCAATGCATTACAAGATATGGTCGGATTTATTTGTTCTTCATCTAGGCTTTGTTCCTGGAGTATATCTTCTTCTTTTGACCTTTCTTGCTCCTTTTCTTCTTCCTCTTCACAATCTATGTAGAATAATTTCTTCTCAGCACACTTATGACCTTTAGTGTATTTGCTATCACAACTGTAACAAAGCCCTTTTGCTCTTTTTTCTTCCAATTGTTGTGGTGTCAACCTTATAGGTTGTGGAAGACTAGGGGCAACAACACTTCCATCTTTATAGTTGTGAGTGGTATGCTTCCTGGTTGCCATAATTTTGCTTTCCATTTTTCTTGCTAACCTGAATGCCTTCTCTAATGAATCAGGTTCCCAAAGGCGAACATCATGTTGGATATTATCCTTTAAAGACCCTATGAACACATCAATCCTATGCTCCTCTGGAATATCTTTTACCCTTATGTTCAATTTTTGGAACTCCTCAATGTGCTCCATTATTGAACCCTTTTGTTTGAGACTTATCAATTGGCTAAAAAAAGTGTTGCTTTTTGTATCCTCATAATGTGCTATCAATTCTTCCGTAAAAATTGCCCAAGTGATAAATTGTTTACGAGAGAAAAGCCATTGATACCATACAAACTGATTTGGTTCCAAATATACAGTTGCCATACGTACCTTTTGTGTGTTTTGCACATTATTGAGATCGAAGAATTGCTCCATCTGTAATATCCATGTGGCGGGATCCTTGCCATCAAACTTCCTCATATCGATTTTTGGAATATGGTGATTCTTCGATCCAACATTAGCGTCTATGGAATCATGATTAACATTTCTTTTGTTCTCATCATGAGTTTCCTTTACTACCTTTTCACCATTAGTGACCCTTTCTTGTAGCAACTTCTTCAATTCTTCCATATCTGTCTTCAAATCTGCCATGTCTCTCTTCAAATCTGTCTTCGAATCATCCATCTTAGCTTCCATGCCCTTTATCTTAGATTCCACGCCACTTATCTTAGCTTCTGTTAGCTTTTGTGAGCGTGACATTTGTTGCACTTGTTCTTGTAATTTTGATATATCATGTAGCATTTCTTCTTCTTCTTCATGAGTCATGCTAGAGCTTTCAGGTTCCTTACTAGGTGTTTGCATTTTCTTTCCTCGGGGCATCAGTTACCGATAATAATGCTTTACTATGCCCTTTGAATTCAGTTAAACCAAGCTTACACAAAAATTTAAAAAAAAAACTACACACCTTTTTTCACTTTATAGAAGCCTGATATTGAATCTGATGTATCTCTGTAATTTCGGATCATCCAGTTTTGAAATTGTTACCTGTAGTAGCCTTCTGCGTCCTCTTTCCAATGCCACAAGTCTGAGCCAAATTGGATTCTCCAAGGAAGAGTTATGTGAAATCTCCCACAGTGACTTGCTTTTAGACTGGTTCAGTAGAGCGAACTTGTACGACGTGCCACGAGTCACTGTTTCAACCTTTGAATCTTAAACACACACACAAGAAACTACAGTCCGTCCTCTTTCTGTACCTTTTTACGAAATTTCAATCTGATCCTCAGAGAGAGAGTTATGATGATTTTCCCCAGGTCACCTGTTTTGAATGTAATTCAGGAGTCTGCAAAAAGACCAACTTCCTCAGATCATATCTCCGAAAATATCGCGCAAAAAGCTCTGAAATTCGGACCCAAGGTTCAGTGCCAATTCTTCTCAAATGGGTTTTTTTTGCGACTTCTGAAACGTCACAGAAAAAAAGTTATAGCGAAAATGCCACGATGACCTGTTTGGAGCAGCGAAACCCTAGAATCCAAAGCTCTGATACCAAATGTTATGAAACCAGCTCAAGAAAAGATAGAAAAGATAAATCCACGCCTTAGAATTCAGCCTCTTCGAGGGGGCAACCTCCTTTACATTACATAAATGAACAATTCTTGGATGATACAAATGACAAAACCTCCTTTCTATATATAGGAGTCTAAGGAGTCACAATATAATCCAGCCGACCTAACAATAATAATATAAAGCCACAAAAATAACAATAGAGGGATTCTATGGGGCACAGAAATAACAATATGGGGGTAATAGGGGCACAACAATATAAATAAGGGGTATAACTACAATAGTAATGGGGTAATCACTAGTATTATAGGGACCCAACATAGGAACCACAAGGAATAGAGGGAACCATAATGTTCTACTTTCAACAAAGAGAAAGGTATATTAAACAACTTAAAATATGGAACAAGAAGGAATTTGGTCACATTAAGGAAGAGGTTAAAAGGATAGAAAGAGAAATGCAAATTATACAAGCCATCATAGTAAAAGGGAGAACATATGAGATAAGCCACAAAGAAGCTATAATTCAATTAGAGTTGAATGAAAAGCTCTTAGAAGAAGAAATATATTAGATTCAAAAATCTAGGATACAATCGTTCAAAGAAGGAGAAAAAAATACTGAAATTTTCCATTGAAAAATGATATAACATAGGCAACATAACAAGATCTAAAATCTTAGGAATTCCGAAGGAAAAATAAATAGAAAAGAATTTGGAAATTGAGAAATAATAGGTAAGCTTATATCAAGGTATCATATAGAAACAAAATAGGTACAAGTCACATAAAATATGAATATTACCTGACACATTCCCAAATTGGTATCTCAAGTCCAAAATGCCAATCTCACTAGAGAAATATCTAAAGAAGAGGTAGAGGCAGTTATCATGGAAAGGCCACAAAACAAGTCACGTGGTCCAAATGGATTTGTAATAGAATTCTTTCAACAGTGTTTTAGCATCCTAGTGGAAGAAGTGTGGCTTTTGGTGGAGGAATCATGAAGATCATCAATTATCTTGCCTACGCTAACCACAAATTTTCTTTTTTTCCAAAAATAGGGTAGTCAAAGAGCCTCATACTATAGGTCCATTCCTCTCTAAAAAAATATATACAAGAAAATCTTGAAAGTTATTTCCAGTCGTAATAAGCCTCTGCTCCAAAATCTAATCTCTCAAGAACAATCTTGTCACATTAAAGGAAGATAAAACTTAGATAGAATTCTCTTGGTGTAAGAATAGATTCATACTTTCGAAACATCCAAAAATTCTGGTATGATCATTAAACTCAACATATCCAAAGATTTTGATCACCTCAGTTGGAAATGCATGTATCATATGTTAAATTCCTTTGATTTTGATAAAAAAAATAATAACGTGGGTGCTTTTCCTAATCTCCACTCCTTTATTTTATATCCTTGTCAATGGCACTCCAATTCAACTCTTCAAGCCAGGTTGTGGTATAAGGCAAGGAGACCCTCTCTCACCTTATCTTTTCCTCTTGATGGTTGAGGGGATTGGTAAGGCCATAACCTCAATTTTCATTTCTAGGACAATGAAAGGGTTGAAAGCAAGTCTTGTGCTCCCCCACTCAGTCATTAAATAGTTTGTGGAGGATACTCGTCTGATGGGTCAACCTATTATTCATGAAGTCCTCACTTTTAAAATATCCTCTCCAAATTTTCTAAAGCTTTTGGTATAATCATTACTCATTCTAAATATCAAGTCTTCTTTTTCAATACTCCCTTGGAAATTCTAAGTCATTTAGCTAGACTTATGTGATTCCCAATGAAGCTCCTTTCTGGAAAAATACCTCGGTGCCCCCTAGTGGAAAACCCCCTCAAAGCCAAGGTCTAGGAAGAGTTTCTTCTAAAATTTGAAAGAAATATTTTCTCCTAGAATTTTAGAGTCCTCAATCTAGCAGGTTGATTAACCCTCCTGAAATATGTTCTTTAAGATCTCCTTCTTTATCTTCTCTCATCTCTGGCAGCCCCCAAAGTTATTCTTCACAGAATCCGAAATACCTAGAGATCATTTCTATATGAAGGAGATGATAAGAAAAGAAATAGACTCTTGTAGCCTAGTCTATGCTTTTCCTCCAAGGTGCATGGAGGTCTATAACTTAGAGACACATAAACTATTGGGAAAGTATTAAGTGACAAGACACGGTGGAGATGGCCTATTGACCCCACAACCTAGTGTAGTAGAGCTTGGAAAATAAAATACATTCCCACAATTGATCTATCTCAAATATTAAGGAAGGAATATAATATAACATGCTCCAACTTTGGGAATCTAGCTTGGAAAAATTGGCATATAAATTAAGATCAAAACTTCTACGAAATTAGGGATGCTAAGATCACTCTCTTCTAACAGTGCTCTTAAAGTAACATAGGTTTAAACTATCTCAACTAAATAACATATGATACATAAAAAATATTTGAAGTCTCTAGAGGAAAACTAAATTATGTCATTACTAGTGCCCTACTACAGATCTAAATGTGTGGAAAAAATGGAATGAATATACCTAATGGAAAAAATCAAAGGATATTGAAATTCCACAAAATATGGAAACATAGTTAATGCCCAGAAGAATAAAAAATCAAGATTCAAGGGAATGATATCCTTCGATGGGGAGATGGGCCAAAAGGCTCCTTATTTTTAAAAGAAGCCTATAATCTCCTCTTATATTTTATAACTCGATAGGAAGACATGAATTGGGGAAAACTATGGAAGAAACACTTATGGACCAAGGTAACTCTCTTCCTTTGCATCCTAATACACAATAAAAGCCTTACTCGGTATTGGATTCAACAAAGAGGATTCATTGGCTCCTCAATATGTTATCTCTACGAAACCCACCTAGAAATCAGGGAGCATCTCTTCAACTCCTATACTTTCATAGTAGATCTATGGGATAGAATGGTCATTATTTTTATACAATCAAACCATTCAAGAGAATGCGTTAAGAAAACCATTTTGGAATGGAGATAACTGCCTTTCCAAAATGTCATTTTCTATATAACCTAGCAACTATCTCAAGGATTTATCCTTTAAACAACTTGGTAAGAGAGAAACAAAATAATATGAAAAAAATCATCTCTCCCATTTGAAGAAGTGAGGTTAGCAATTTTGAATAACATTAGGGAATCAATCCTCACAACCACTTGTTCCTCTCAATATTGGTAATATTCTATTAAAAGATCCCTCATATTAAATAAATTAAATCTCATTGCCTCCCTCCCTCCCTCTCTTCCTCCCAGAGTCAATCCTCACTCAGCTAGCCCATTTGTTTAGTCTCCATCAACTAAAAATTTCATCAAACTTAATATTTATGGTGCTTCAAAAGGAAATCTTGGTCTCGCCAATTTTGGGGGAGTATTTTGCAACTATTAGCGGGGAATTCTTTAGATCTATGCATGTTATCTCGGTACTAACAATAATAATGTTTTTGAGCTTTTTTCTTTGTTGAAAGGGTCTCAAAATAGAACTAGATAGAGGTTGGAGTAAGTTGTTTATGGAGGGACACTTTTATTTGATTATTGGATTGCAAAAAAAAAGAGATGAGAATTGAGGCTCACAAAATCATTGATAAGTGGAGATTAGAAACAAATCTCACTCGAGTTGGATAAATTTTGAGATACATTTCCACTCCCATCCTCTCCCATGTGAAATTCACTAGAAATAAGATGGTTGATCAACTAGCCAACGAGGGTCTCTCGCAGAGGAAGGCTTTTCTAAATTGATCATGGAGCCACTAGGAGGAAGGATCTCTTAAAATTATACGTTAGAGCATAGAAGTGGACAACATGGCTTCCTACAATGAGTGGAAATATGTCATGGTGTCTACATTCCATGACCTATGGTGATTTAACCGGTGGCATGTATTTCCTCCACAAGTGGTTGAGGGATTGAAGCCAAAGCATGATTGAAAATTTTGTAAACTAGGTTCAATGTAGGCACCAAGGCCCCCACAATCTCTCGTTGAGAACAAGAAATCATTAGAGAATGACGAACAATTGTAACACATACATGATATCAATCAGAACTCTCGCCTTCATGGTTGAAGAGTATGAGACCTAGAATAGCTCTTTGTTATGTGGATTATTTTCTGATTGTCATTCTAGGTCTTTGTTCCTTCACAAATCCACACTCAGAGCCTACTTGCTAGAGATTCCTTGCTAGAAATATTAATGATTGTAGATGAATTAAGAGGCTATTAGCACTAGCAATGATTCCTTAGAATGTTGGCTCTTCTTTGGGAACTCCTCTTCCTTGCTCAAATAAATGTAGACTTGAAAGAAGCAGATATGCTAGTTGACAACCATTGAAGAACCACTATAAACAAGGATTCATTGTTAAGGGAGAAACTTCTTTACACACAGGATTTGCAGGGAAAGGATTTTTAGGGAGTAGGTTGTTTTCACATTCGAATCATTTTGTTAATTTAAAGGAAAGAAAAGGAAGGATCATTGGGTAGTATTTTTTGCTAACGTAGAGTTTTGTAAGATGTATAGAATTTTTTCGATAGAACCTTAGGACTCACCATATCTGCTACTGATATGATTTCCCTAGCGAAAAACCACTAGCAAGGTGAAAATATATCTATTCAAAACTATGATCCTAACAGTGTAGTTTGGTTTAAAAAGAAATACTTATTACAAACCCAATTATATCCATAATTTTAGTAAAATAAAGAATTTTATCCATCTTGAAATAAAAGTTTTTTCCTAATTCTTGACAATGAATTTTTTATTCTAAAAAATGTAACTTTGCTTATCTTCCAAAAACTTTAATACCTTCTCAATATTGTGCATTGCTACTTTAAACCTCAAACTAAAGTTTATAAAAAATATAAAATATCTTACCTAGAAAAACGAAATCTATGTCATTACAACTAATTTAATGAGGGTAGCCCTTAGCATTTTTACTTATAATGTGTTACATTCTAGCTACTTTGATGTTCTTAAACAACCATAGATGTTTATTTATACAAGTAAAATGAAATTATTTGTCGTGAAATATGATTAATTTTGGAAAATAAATTATTTATTTTTATTATTTAAAAATAAAATTGAATTTGAAATATTTAATTTAATTTTCATTAATTTATAATTTCTATTTTTTCTACGTTTCAATATAAATTAAATTAATCATAATTGCTTTTTTTTTTAATAAAAACTTAAAAAAAAAAAATTTCAATTTTTAACATTTTAATTACAAAACGCAATAATAAAGTATATCTATAAAATGTAATAAAAAGTATATTATTCCTCGATTGGGATGTAAGAGTATGTGCCAATGGATGGGGAAGCCTATCTCTCTTCACATTTAAGAGAGGGGTGACGTGGTTATCCCGCGCTGTGTAGCCACACACGTTAACCATCATTCATTCCCTTGACATTAATATGGTAGCCCTTATTCATACTGTGTGATCGCGACTCATCTGTTGTGGATATGTGTTCTTATGCAACCTTTACAACATTTCTCTGCTTCAAGCGGGATATTTCTCCCATGATGCTGGCTTCATGGAAACCTTGTCCACCTATCACAGCTTTTTGTTCTTCAGCGATTCCTTTGGCACACTCCCGCTACAAGCAGGATATCTCTCCCATGGTTTTGGCTCTATGAGAATTCAATAGTTTGAGGGCCTTGGTTCCCTATAAGATGGCCTTCAATAAATGCACTCGCTGTCGATCTTGCAACCGTGGAGTAGGGTGAAAGAGGTTGATGAGACAACCTCTGGGATGTTTGACACGATGAATGAAAGGGACATTGTCGAAATAGGAAATGACTAGAAAGGATTTGAAACTTATCTGTAACATTTCCATGCTTAGCGGGAAGATAAATTTGGCGTTATTTTCTTTTATGTCCAATCTCAACAACCTTTTAGTTTGTTAATCTTTGGATGGTGGAGTCTGATTCATGGTCTACAAGGTATCTCAGTGGTGTGTATGCTCATTGGTGTTCCTGGGATTTTGTGGCTACTGGCCTTTACCCAAAGTTTATCTTTGTTTTTTCATCCTCTATCACAACTTACCAATTTGTGTTTTATAACTTTCTAGTAGCTAAGTGTTAAATATTTATTAGTAATGTCATGGATTCTACTAACTCGTTTCATTAGTTTTCCCTTCTGCTAGGATACATCTTTAATAACACCTATCTTTTCTCTTAGTACCATGCCTCCCTAGTGAATGTGATATTTTTAGTGGTCTAGAGGTAGAGGCCCTCAATGAAAAGCCTCAAGTAAATCCTAGAATCAACATGCTACGACCATGCTCCATTCCTCTACCCCTTTGGAAATCCAAGAGGAAATTTGCCAACTTGAAGTCTTAACTACAATTGACCACCAATCATACTCTGATTCCAAAACCCAAGATGAAGTCACCAATTGGATTCTCTATCTAGGTCATACTAGGGGATGACAAAGCCAATATATTAATTCCATTACCCTCCATTATAAAATGAAGACACTCTTGGGTAGGTTCCTGAAGGAAAAACACAAAAACTGCAACAATATTTTCTCATCTTAATGAAATTCACTGAGTCTAACACTACCAATGCTCTTGTATTATAAACGTGGATGATTGTCTAGCTCACATAAAGGGTTATCTATACTCTGGCCTCAAGCATCCAACACTAGCAAGCACAAGACCTTAGGATCCAGCCCTAGTCACTTCATCGGATAATTAATGCTTCATCTAGCCTCACGACTTATGTTTTTTTATTTTCAGTATAGTAGTTTCTTTGAATAGCTATGGTATTTTAGTTTTGATATATATAGACTAGGACATGGAAAACACTTGCATTGTAAGTGAGCTTATTCAACTTATTTTAAGATAGTTTTGATAGATAAAAAATAGACATTTATTAACAGTTCTGATTTCCCTTATGGCAGACATTAATCTTTAGTTTTGTATGACAATATTTTGAGGCAATAGAAATCTTAATTAACATAAAATAAAAAATTATATCATATTTAAATTATTCCATGTAAATGGAATTATGTTAAAACTAATCCAAGAATATGATTTCAACAATCTCTCATTAATAAAAAATTAAAATAAATAGTAAAAATATGAATGTTTTCAAGGTTAAATATATTATATTAATTAATTTAGTATAATTTAAATAAGTTAATGTCTAAAACATATATTTATTAATAAAACATTATAAAAGAAAATTCAAAGTATTTAAATAGATACATAAAATGTTATCCCTTATCCCCCAAAGAAAACTAGAGTTTCAAATATTAATATAACAATTTGAACTCTCTTAACAATAATTTAAAAATTAAATTATTATTATTATAAAAATATCACCACTCAAATTTATAATCATTCATAATAAATAACAAATATAGAGAACTCCTAAATTTGGGTGTACACAAATGGCCACTTTCATTCTAGATCGGGATGAGCACCAAAGGGCATAAATGAAGAAGGTAGGGTGCCTTCCAATTGGCAGCCTACATGGTCTACCATACATCATAGTCTCGAAGTAATGCAAACCTACCAATGGGAGCCTATAGTGCTTCTTCATTCGGTCATGCAAAACTTGGGCATTGTACAACCGATTTGGATCTTGACTTGTAGAGGAATTCCTGGACTCATTGTGGAAAGAATTGGAGAATGGAAACAACATAATACTAAGGGGAGCCTAGCTAAGGATGAATGTGAAGGCCTGACTCAAGATACATGCATATAATCTGTAAACAATGGCTAGCAAGAGCTTTGGATGGCTACTCGATGGACACTATGAGGAACATGAGATTGGAAATCATTCTTCGATGGATACTTTTGAGACAAAGCAATTGACTCATCAAAACAACTTGTAGCAAGCATTGATTCTAAAATTTTGGTCTTATCGTCATCATGATTTGGAATTTTGCTTGAATTGTGGAAATTTTCATTTCTACAATGAACTCGAATTTTACATTTTTGGCCCTCTAGTTTCTTATCCCCTACCTGGGATTGATTATTCTAGGGTATTTTTCTCACCGTGGTGAATTCTCATCCTTCCTGTGATCCTTTTCTCCTCCTTCATTCCATCCTCCTTACTATGTGTCCTCCTATGCTTCCTTGGTCTTGTTCCTTTGTGTTTACCTCTTCAAGGCTATGGTTAGCTATTCCTACCCCTGCACCTATCTCTATCTTCCCACTTAGTTCTAAAGGTTCTCGATAGTATCCCTCATCAAAAATCCATGTAATAAATTTAATAAAGGAAAAATAATAACAAAATGCATGGGACACATATTCCAACTTGAATATTGGGAAAAAAAATAGTGACAGGGATCACTTGTGATTAATAAATGGCTATGGAAATTGGCAAAGGCAATGGAAAAATCTTCAAAAAGGCATGAGACATTTATTGGCATTTTATTTATGAAAATACTGGAAAATAGGAGAAAAGGGAGGTGAAAGGTCACAGGTTGCATGTGAAGAGGAAAATGAAGGAAAATAATGGAAAATTGAAGAAAATAGAGGCCTCATTAATAAACAAGCTTCGAAGGGCCAGTTTGTAGATTTGTTTTAGTTTAGTTTTGGAGCTCTCATTTTCGACTCTCTCTATATCAAACTCTTGGACATTTAGAGCTTTCTTGGAGCACCCTTGAAGGAGTGTGGGAAAAATTGGATTTGGAGAAAGAAGTCAAAAGAAGAGCAGGAAAGCGCAAGAGGACATTGGTAGCAGCAGCTACAACATGTTTTTCTTATAGGTACTAAGTTGCATGTATGATTTCATTTCTTTTTTTGGCATGCATGGCAGATGCATGTGGTTTCTTGGTATTTATTTATCATTGGCATGGAGGAATGCCTAGATTGAATATGGTTTTTCCTAGCCTCTCCATTTCTTAGATAGCCATGGTGTTGTTGGTTTCTTTCTTCTTGTTTTGTGCTTGGTTCTCATGTTCCTGATGGTTGTGGGTTGAGTTACTAGTTCCTAGAGCCTTGGTTGGACAAACGCTCCAGAAGCCCTATAAGAACTTGGGTTGAGTTACTAGTCCTGGAATCCTTGAGTGGACAAACTGTCTGGGGCCTTTGATGGGTTGAGTTACTAGTCCTCGAATCCATGGTTGGACAAACACTTTGGAGCCCGACAATAATTGTGGGTTGAGTTATTAATCTTGGAATCCTTGGTTGGAACAAGCACTCTTGAGCCCTAGATAGCTTGGCAAGAGACCGATCTGGTGATGGTTAGTAATGTCCGATTGTGAGGTTGAATCATTGGTTGAGGGTTGAGATGGTTTGGTCTTTGGAATCCCTAGTTTATTTTTGTTTGATTTTTTTAATGATTTCCCACATTCATGCTTGGAATATGGCACGAGGGTGTTTTCCTGAAAGAGAGATTTGGTTCAACCCAATCTAGCGTCGAGTCGTGGAAGTCCCTTACTTGGTTGGATTTTCATATGCTAATAAGAGATCCTTTCGTTTGGTATTTTATGAGTATATGTGCTTGTCATTATTTGGCTTTAATGGTTATTTCCTCATTGACATATCTTTGGTTATTTGTTGGTTATAAAGATGTTTTGTGATAGTTATGAGGTATGGTTCTCATCATGTTTCGATCAGCATATGAAATGTTAGTGAATGATTGACCTAATAGATAACAATGCAACTACTATGAGGAGATATCAGTCCTCTTTGACAATTCTCAGATAAGTACGAGACCCCTATGCTCAGATCTATTGTTGTGACTTGTAAATTACATGTTCTTGATATGTTTGACGAAATGCCTGTCATGGCAAGTAGGGGTTAGATCAATTCCTTGTACAAGTATTTTCATTAGTAACATTTTTTCTATGTTATTTATCATTTCTTGAAGTTTCATGAAGTTTTGGGCAGTGGCCCGAGCCCTGGTCCTAAAAAGGTGGCACATAATCTGGTGTTGCTAGCACTGAACTGCCTAAAAAAGGCCACAACTGCATGGATGTCTTGTTGTGGGAGAAACTGGAGGGTCCCATTTGTATGCATGCCTTGTCATGGGAGCGAATGAGACTCTAGGGCAGTGAAAAATAAAGTTCTCTTAGGGGTTGGACACCTGAAGGGGTTGGTTGGGTCTTCAAGGTTCTGTAGCCTCTCACGAAGGTTATATTGGTCTTGTCATGTTGGTTCAACTTCCTTAACTATACATGGGGAGTTGAATCATATCATACTAACTCTTCGTCAGATGTCTACCCGGTGGACCAATTAGCTTGGGTAAATGTGGGAGGAGGGTGTTATAGAGTGGTATCAGAGCATGTTTTCATTCTCCTTGGGTGATGTTTGGTTTCCATTCTCCTTGGATGAATGTGTTATCATATGTACATGTCAATTACATATGTGTCGTTATTCTTTTTTTCTATGGTCTTATTGTGTATGCATGGTGGTGGTCATGGTTGTCGTTGTGATGTCATGTAGAAGTTGATGGTGTTGTTGTCAGAATGTGTTCGTCATGAATGCATGTTAGTGTTTGTATGTATTGTGTATGCATGTGTGTCGTACATATGTTGTTATGCATGAATTTTGTTTGGTTGGTGTTGTAGTTGTGGCATCATGCATGGTAACTGGATGATCATTGAGATGATGTCTATATATTGTTATTATTATGATTATACATGTATTGTGCTAATATGGTTGATCTTGCAGATGAAATATCCTCCCCTAAACTAAACTGAGGTACATTGGATTTTTTATGATTTGGTTTAGCTGCCATGATATACCTTGAAGGAAGAGAAGATCAAGGATGACTAGCAATATGGTAGACTAAAACTCACGATATTCTCCCTATAGATCAGATGAGCAACATGGTGATGAGTACTCCCCTCACATAGCAGACACTCTGAGAAGTTTGAAGGTAGAAATAAGAAGTTGTAAAGAAGATAATGATCGAATCATTCAATCACAAGAGAGACTTTCTAGGGCATAGGGGAAATAAGAAGAAGTCAATGCAATGATTCTTCAGAGCTTATCAGACTTGCAGAGACAAGGATCACTTAGAATCAGTCATGGACAAGCTGATAGGACTAATGGAGCATATGGTGGGAATGAATTGGATAGATATGACATAGTCAAATATGGAATATTCTTGGATATACCTAATAGGAAACTCAATGGACATGGGCTTTACTCTATTTCTTGTTTGGAAAGGTATCATGGTCATCATCACTATCATCCTTAGAGGAGGATTGACAAGGAATATTTGTTGGATGAGTTCATGAAAGGAAAGCCATCTACATTTGATGGGGAAATGAAGAATTCACATGATGCCAAAGCATGGTTACTTGGGATGAATAAGTTCTTTAGGTTGCATTACTACTCAACAGACATGAAGGAAAAAATAGCTACATTCAATCTTAAAATTAAAGAAGTTATTAGGTCGGAAGATGTAAAGAATGTCAAAGGTATTCATGAAGAGGACTTGACTTGGAGTTAGTTTAAGAGACTATTCAAGAAGAATTATGTATCATAGAGATACTATGATGATAGGGAATAGGAATTATATGAGTTGAAGATGGGATATATGATGATGTGGAATATGCTAGCATATTTTTGGAGTTATTGAGATATGTGCCTTACCTCAAGGAGGAGAAGGAAAAGATTCAAAGATTCATCAGTGGGTTTCTGGTAGAATTCAAGGACAAGATTGAGTTCAATGAGCCTAGATCGTTGGAGGAATCTATCTGGGAGATAAAATATTGTTATGAGAAATAAAAGCACAAATCTGAGACTAAGCAGGATTGGAAAGGTAACGAGAACAATAAATGAAAATGGGATAAGAAGCAGACGAGACCTTAGGACATAGGTAATAAATAGAATGCAACACTACCTAAGAAGTTCAATGCATCTGATATAGGACATGGATTTCAGTTTGAGGAGCAGAACAAGGGTGATGGTAGGAAGCTCTTGTAGTGTTGGACTTGCAGAGGAGATCATCGTAAGAAATATTTTCCATAGCAGCATGGTGGTAGACTGCATATATAGACTGCTCAAGAGGCACATACAGTGGGGGATGTTGGACAGAGTGTTCCTTGGATTTATGCAACACTAGAAAACAGGAAGGAAAATCACAAAGCATCTATTATTGAGATTGATTGTAAGCTCTGTGATAAATTTGTTTCTATTTTGATTGACCCTAGATTTAATTATAGTTATGTTAAACTTGACCTAGTGGATAAGTGTTGCTTGAATAAAAAACTGCATATAGAATCTTGGTTAGCGTAGTTGGATACATATATAAAGAAGAGAATTCATCAATGGGTAAGAGCTTGTGCATTTCAGTTGAATGGTATGTCTACATCAGCAACACATTTAAATGTGCTTCCGTTAGGATAATACAATACGTTGTTGGGTATGGACTAGTTGTATATTCATGGGACCAAGGTGGATTTTTATGAAAAGGCTATTGAGTGCCTGGATGACAATGGGAAAAAAATATTATTGCAAGGTAAGAAGAAGGAAATATCAGTTAGAATGGTGACAAGTATGCAGGAAAAGTGCAATCGCAGGAATTGGTGTGTGTTATTCATAGTGCATATTTCTAGTGATAAAGGTCAGTATGTTGAGGATGTAGAAGTTATGAAGAGGTACCGATATTGCAGTAGTTTTTGGAGGTATTTACGATAGCGATTTTAGAGTTGCTATCTCATAGAGATGTGGAATTTTATATTGAGTTGCTACTAGGGGAAGCACCAACATCAAAGGCACCATATAAGATGAGCACATTGGAGTTAGTAGAATTGGAACTACAGTTGACGAAAATGCTTAACAAGGGATACATTAGGCCATGCATGTCTCCTTGGGGTGCACCAGTTTTATTTGTGAAGAAGAAGGATGGTACTCTCAGGTTATGCATCAATTACAGGAAGTTGAACAAATTGACCATCAAGAAAAGGTATCCGTTGTTGAGGATTGATGATTTGTTTGACTAGTTGAAGGAAGCAACAATGTTTTTGAAGATTAATCTGAGATCAGGATACCATTAGGTACGCGTTAAGGAATAGGACATCTACAGGACTTCTTTTTGGACTACATATGGGCATTATGAGTTTGTTGTAGTTCCATTTGGCTTGAATAATGCTCTTGCTACTTTTATGTGCTTGATGAATAGTGTGGTGCATCGTTATTTGGACAAGTTTGTTATTTTATTCATTGATGATATATTAGTATACTCTAAGAATGTGGAATAGCATGTCGAAAACTTAACAACATTGATGAGATTTCTAAGATGAGTAAGTATAGTTTCTTTTAGACAAAGTTACACTACTTGGGGCATGTGGTTTCCAAGAAAGGAATAACAGTGGATTCGGAAAAGATAAAGGTTATCATTGAATGGGCAGCTTCTAGGAATGTGGATGAGGTAAGATCATTCATGGGGTTAACAAGTTATTAAAGGATGTTCATCAAGAACCTCTCACAAATTGTTTATCCTATTACATCGTTGCAAAGGAAAGGTAAGAAACTTGAATGGACAAAGGAATGTGCAACCATATTTGAGTAGTTGACGCAGTTGTCGACGAATTATCCAATTCTAAAGATTGCAGATCTGAAAAAAGATTTTGTGGTATGTACAAATGGTTAAAAAGAGGACTTGGTGGAGTTGTTATGCATGAAGGACAGGTAATATGAGCCTATGAATCAAGGAAACTAAATGAGCACGAGAAAAATTATTTGACACATGATCTTGAGGTGGCTGCATTGAAGATGTAGAGGCACTATCTTCTTGGCAAGATGCTTGTAATAATGAGTGATCATAGTGGATTGAGATACTTATTTGACCAACCAAAGGAAAGCTATATGGTTGGCCATGATCAGTGAGTTCAACTTTGAGATCATCTACATTAAGAGGAAAGAGAACATGGTTGTAGATGCTCTTAATAAGAGAGTAAAGGTAAATCACATAACAAGTATGAGCTCCTATGGGACATATCTACAGGTTTGGATCTTGCAGGCAGGACAACAGGATGACAGGTATAGGGTGCTTATGCATAGGATACAGTAAGGTACACGTGATAAAGATTTGGACTACTATCTCATAGCAGATGGCTTGGTCAGATTGAGGGATAGGATATATGTGTCATACGACAATGAGCTCAAGAAGCTTATCTTGAGGGAATTTCATGCTAAGCCATATTCTGGTCACACAAAATATCAGAATACAATGACAACGGTGAAGAATTTATACTATTGGCCGAACTTGAAGAAAGAAGTGGCAAAGTTTGTGGCTAGGTTCTTGGATTGCCAACAAGTAAAAGTACAGTGTGAACATATAGGTGGTCTACTACAACCGATTCTGATTCCAAAGTGGAAATGGGAGATCATTTCCATGGACTTCATTATAGGTTTGCTGAGGACATCTAGACACCATGATTCTATTATGGTTTTGTTTGACATGTTGACAAAGGGAACACACTTCATTATAGTGAAGTCTAATTATTCAACTAATGATGTAGCATAGGTCTATTGTTGTAGCACAGGTATTCATCAGATATGTAGTGAGGTTTTGTGGTGTTTTGAAGTAGATTTTGTTAGACAAGGATGCCAAGTTCACTTCTATATTCTAGAAAGAGATATTTTTCGATTTGGTTATAGAGTTGGCCATTATAACAACTTATCATCTGTAGAGAAATGGAAAAACATAGAGGGTCAACAGGATATTGGAGGACATGTTGAGGATGTATGTGATGCATCAACAACAGAAGTGGGAAGAGTATCTTCCACTGATTGGGTTTTATTACAACAATGGGTACCATGAATATTTGAGGATGAGTCTATTTGAGGAATTCTATGGGAAGATTTTTAATACTCCCATCAGTTGGAGTGATCTAGTTAACAGGGGGTTGATAGGAATGGATATGTTGGTAGAGATGGAATAGGAAATGAAGGTAATCAAGAAGAATTTGAAGGCAACATAGGACAAACAAAAAAAATATGAAAACTAGAATAAAATCTTTGAGTTTCATGTTGGGGAACAAGTGTACTTGCACATCAATCCAGGGAAGAGCTCCTTGAGGATTACACCATGTGCCAAGATGGCACCTCGATTTTTCGAACCTTTCTTGATTCTTAAAAGGATTGGACCAGTAGCCTATCAACTTGCACTACCTTCGATAGTGAAAGTCCAAGATGTTTTCCATGTGTCATTGCTTAAAAATTATATTAAAGATGTTGATCATGTGAATTACTAATCTGTATTGTAGGTTGAACCAGAAGGAGAATTTGAGCCGGAACTTCAGTGCATTTTGCAGAGAAAGATGCTCATGCTCCGAAACCAAGGAATCGAGCAAGTTTAAGTGTAATGGAAGCACTTTGGCTCTAATGAAGCTACATGGGAGATGGTTGATCTGATGCGGGATATGTATCCTTCCCTATTCGCTAGTTGAGCAAATGTTTTTGGTATATATTTTGGTGTGATGTTTTAATTTATGTATATATGTATATGGATGTAAATGCTACCATGAGATGTGTTATAAAGCTTCAATAAGAATTATGGGTGTCATCTCATTATGGTTGTTCTGTTGTTATGTTTTTCATGTTGGTTTTCTTCTCAGTAAGATGATCATTTTAAATACTGCATCAATCTAAGTTATACTTTTCCATGAGTAGTATGTTTTTCTTTCAAGTAATATTGTTTGTTGTAGGTGTCATTGAACACCAAGGATGGTCCTCCCCCAAGGACGAGGGCATTGTAACAACCCTTGTAAAAAATCTATGTAATAAAGTTAATAAAGGAAAAATAATAACCAAGGTCATGGGATGCATATTCCTAGATGAATGTTGGGGAAAAACATAGTGATGGGAATCACTTCTGGTTAATAAATGGTTATGGAAACTGGAAAAGGAAATGAAAAAGTCTTTGGAAAGGAATGAGACATTTATTGGCATTTTATTTATGAAAATAATGGAAAATAGGAGAAAAGGTAGGTGAAAGGTTAGAGGTTGCACATGAGGAGGAAAATGAAGGAAAATAATGGAAAATTGATGTTATCACCTAAAAAATGATGACCTAGCTATTTCTAAGTAGAATCAAAATACACCATGTAGGATTAATTTTACCATAGTAAAATCACTTTAACGATAGGAAATGATTTAGTAAACCATTTTTATTAAATTATTTCTTATTAAAATTAGAAAACCACATGAGAATAATCGAATAAATCATTATTTATTTAATTTTCTCTAGGAATAATTATTAAATCATTATTTGATAACTATTCCTTGTCACATTTGACTAAATCACCTTGCAATAATTAAACAAATCACTACCCTTTTATTATTAATTGATTTTATATTTGGAATAATTATTAAATCACTATTTAATAATTATTTCCAATGCACACCTTTCTGAATTCTCATAAAGTGATTAATAAATCATTTTATTTGTTAATTACTTCAACCATTTTTTAAATAAAAATATTTGACCATTTTGAATATATTTTCCCTCTCCAAAAAAATATAATAAAGTATTCTTAATGATTATACCTTGATTTGGTCAATAATATTTTCTTACTTTCCATTTCATAATCTAACCTAGCACTTTGTTATAAATAAGAGGGTTTTCCATTCATTCTTCACCATGATCAATATCATCATCACCACTATCGTCTTCTCACATTTGCACTCGCACTTGAGTTCTATCTTGTTTTGGGTTTTCTACATATTGAGAGAGAGAAACATATCGTTGAATCATAAGGACATAAAAGGACCCATCCCATGGAGGGGAATTTGCATACCCTTATTGGAAACCTCCTTCACTAGGTGTTTTCTAATAAAAGGATTATTCATTTAAAGTCTTCTTCTATTGGGTTATTGCATTAGTTATTTCTTGTTGTTCTCTGTTTTGGATTGCATATGGTCTTTTTACTGCAGGGTTTTCTTATTTTGTCATTGTAGATCTAAAGCATAAACAACAATATTGTAACATCCCTGGTCAAAAATCCATGTAATAAAGTTAATAAAGGAAAAAATAATAACCATGGTCATGGGACACATATTCCAAGCTGAATGTTGGGTAAAAATATAGTGACAGGGATCACTTGTGATGAATTAATGGTTATGGAAATAGGAAAAGGCAATGACAAAGGCTTTGGAAAGGCAAAGTGGCATTAATTGGCATTTTATTTGTGAAAATAATGGAAAATAGGAGAAAAGGGAGGTGGAAGGTCACATGTTGCATGTGAGGAGGAAAATGAAGAAAATAGAGTCCTCATTAATAAAACGGATTATGAGGATCAATTTGTAGCCTTTTCTAGTTCAACATTTTGTCAGTTTAGTTTTGGAGCTCTAATCTTATACTCTCTCTCTTTGTCTCTCATGCTCTTGAACACTTAGAGTTTTCTTGGAGCACTCTTGGAGGAGTGCGGCTTAGATGGTATTTGGAGAAAGAGGGCAAAGTAAGAGAAGGAAAGTGCAAGAGGACATCAGGATCAACAACTACATTAGGTTTTTCTTGTTGGTACTGAGTTGCATGTATGATTCCTTGCTATTTTTTGCATGCATGGCACATGCATGTGGTTTCATGGTTATGAATTGTCATTGGCATGGAGGATTTCCTGGATAGCTATTGTGTTATGGGTATCTTTCCTTTTGTTTTATGGTTGGTTCTCACGTTCCTTATGGCTGTGGGTTGAGTTACTAGTTCTTGGAAAATTTGGTTGAAAAACACTCGGGAAGCCGTGTAAAAACTTAGGTTGAGTTACTAGTCCTAGAAGCCTTGGTTGGAAAAGAAGCCCTTGGTGGGTTGAGTTACTAGTATTGGAAGCCCTGGTTGGATAAATTATTTGGAAGCCATAAAAAAACTGTGGGTTGAGTTACTAGTCCTGGAAGCCTTGGTTGGATCAAACACTTTGGAGCCTTGTACAACTTGGGTAGTGACAAATTTGGTGATGATTAGTGATGTCTAGTCGTGAGGTGCAATCACTGGTTGAGGGTTGAGGTGGCTTTGCCTCTATAAGCTCTGGTTTGGATTTGTTTGATTTGTTCCATGAGACACCTCATTCATGCTTGGAATGTGGCACGAGGGTGATCAGCTAAAAGAAAGACTTGGTTAAGCTAATCTCTAGTAGCATGGTATGTGTAAGTCCCATACATGGTTTCATTTTTAATATGTTAATAATATCTCCTTTGCTCTTGTATTTGATGGGTAAATATACTTGTTCATATGTGTTTTTTATGGTTGTTATATCTTTGTTATTTTTGTTGAATATATGCTAGTTAAGAGGATGTTTTATGATAGTCTTGATGTATGGATCTCACCATGTTTTGGTTAGTACACAAATGAAAAATGAATATATGACCTAATAGATGATAATGAAATTATTGTTATAAGGCATCAATGCTTCCTTATGAATCTAAGGTAAGTATGAGACCCTTATGATCAGATCCATTGTTATGACTTGTAGATTTCATATGTGTGACATGTTTAACGAAATGTTTGTCATGGTAAGGAGAGTTCGGATCAATTACTTGTACCAATTATTGCATTAGTGGCCTTATTCCATTGTTATTTATCATTTCTGGAAGTTTCGTGAAGTTCTAGGCAGTGGCCCGAGCCTTGGCCTTGGCCCTGAAAAAGTGACACAAAATCGAGGGTCACTAGCATGCCTTGATGTGGGAGCATTTGGAAGGCCTCCTTCGCATGCACGACTTGTGATCAGAGTGACTTAGGGTACAAATTAGTGAAATGTCAAGTTGTCTCAGGGGTTGATCACCTGGAAGGGTTGGTTGGCTCTTGAAGGTTTTGTAGCATGTGTAGAAGGCCATAATGGTTTTGTTTTGTTAGTTCCACTTCCTTAAATGTACACAGGGAATTGAATCACAACATAGTAGCCTTTCATCACATGTTTACCCCAACGAACTGGTTAACTTGGGTAAATGTGGGAGGAGGGTGTTATAGAGTGGTATTAGAGCATGGTTCACCCCTTGGACTGGATAAGCAGTGTGTTTTGGTCTTGGATACAAGTCGATTATGTATGTGTTCCTTATGTTTGTGGTTTATGTGCTTGTTTAATGTGCATGGTGTTAGTCAAATTTGCAGTGGTGTCGGCATGTGAAAACTTGATAGTGTTGTTGTTGGATGTGGTCGTCATGAGTGCATGTCGAAAGTGCATTGGTCAAGCATGTGATTGTTTGTATGTTTTTATGAGTAAATTGGCATGGTCATAGTTTTCGTGCATGAGGTCAAGGTATGTGGTTGGTATGGTCGTGCATTGATGACTGGATAATGATTGAAAGGATGATTAAATGTTTATATGATTATGTTTATATATGTATTATTCTAATCTAGTTTGTCTTGCAGATGAGATATCCTCCCCTGAACTAAACTGAGGTACCTTAGTTTGTTTATGATTTGGTTTAGCTGAAATTATATACCTTGCAGGAAGAGAAGATCAAACATTACTAGCAAGATGGTAGCCTGCAACTCATGAGATTCTCCATATAGATAATATGAGAAACATGCTTAGGGATATTCTCCTAACATAGCAGACACTGAGAGAAATTTGAAGGCATAAATAAGGAATTGAAAATAAGATAATGATTGAATCACTCAATCACAAGAGATACTTCCTAGGGAACAAGAGAAACGAGCAGAGGTTAATGGGGTGATTCTTTAGAGCTTGTCAAACTTGAAAAAATAAGGACCACTTAGAATCATTCATGGACATGAGGATATGACTAATGGAGTATATGGTAGCAGGACACATGGTGGGAACAGGATGGATAGAGATGACATGCTCAAATATGGTAGATTCTTGGATACACCCAATAGATGAGGAAGTGGAATTGGCTTTACTCTAGTTCTGATTCATATAGGTATCACGGTCATGATCATTATCATCCTTACAGGAGGAGTGGCAGGGGATATTTTTTGGGTGAGTTCAAGAAAGAAAATCCACCTACATTTGATGGGGAAATGAATAAGTCACAAGATGTCGATGCATGGTTTCTTGGGATGAATTAGTTCATCAAGTTGCAAGATTAGTTAGTGAACATGAAGGCTAAGATAACAACATTCACTCTTAAACATAAAACATGGTGGGAATATGTAAAGAATGTCAAATGTAATGATGGAGAGGATTTTACTTGGAGTGAGTTCGAGATACTATTCAAGAAGAAGTATCTATCAAAGAGATATGATCACAATAGGTAAAAAGAGTTCATGAGCTAAAGATGAGATCTATGAATGATGAGGAGTACTGTAGAATATTCTTGGATTTATTGAGGTATGTGCCTTACCTTAAGGAAGAGAAGGCGAAGATCTAGTGATTCGTCATTGGGTTTCCAATAGTGTTCAAGGATAGGATTGAATGTGATGATCCTATATCATTGGATGAGGCCATCTGGAAGCTAAAGCATTATTTTGAGAAATTAAATTGTAGATATGAGATGAAGACAAGCTGGAAAGGTAATGAAAATAATAAAGGAAAGTGGGATAAGAAACGAACAAGAACTCAAGATATAAGTAACAAAGAGAATTCATCACCACATATGAAGTTCAATGCATCTAATAAAGGATAGGAATTCCAGTCTGAGGGGTAGAACGAGGGTGCAGTTTGGAAGCCTTTGCAGTGTTGGACTTGGGGAGGAGAGAATCATAGGAGAGATTTTCCACAACATCAGGCTGGTAGGCCACATATCTACAATTCTCAGGAGGCACAGATAGTGGGATATGTTGGATAGAGTATTCGTTAGATCTATGCAACATTGGAGAATAGGCTTGGCAGATCACCATGCATCTATTATCAAGATGGATGGTAATATTTTTGATCAATTTGTTGCTTTTTTTATTTACCCTAGATATAATTATATTTATGTTAACCATGACCTGGTGAATAAGTGTGGTTTGAATAAAGGAGTGCATGAAAAATCATTTTTAGTGCAGTTTGCTATAGATACAAAGAAAAGAGTTCATCACTGTTGAGGTATAAAAGGTGTCTTTTTAACTCTTATTTATCCTACATTAATTATCAATCCAGGTACGATTTTCTATTTCAAGAGTGTACTCAGTTTAAGGTGGCAATTTAATCCGAGAGTAATGTTTTCCAATTTGCAGTACAATGCTTTCAAATACAAGAGTAAACAGATGATTGAAATAAAGCCTACTTTCAATTAAAAGAAACTCAATGCTCTGAAACTAAATCATTCACTCAGGAGATTAACAACAATTATCAGTCAAGGATGCAGTAGCAATAACTCTTTCCTTTGTCAACTAATTTAAATGAAATTAAACATAAACAAGATCCTCAATCTAAGAACTCTGATAGTAATAGCCAATTCTCTTTACAGTTGTTGATCTCACACTCCACACTAAAGTGACTAATTGGAAATGACAAGGAATTAAATCCACAATGCTGCTATTAGAATTGGAATAAATACATTAACTGTAATAATGCTAAAAGGAAAAACCAAATACTTGCAGAAAGGAAATGAACAACAATGCTATTTAGTAGAAATGAACAGCAATCTAGAATGAACAGTGAAGCTTTATAATTGAAGTGAACAGCATAACAACATACTTTGCAGAGAGTAACAATTTTATTATGATGAAAAGGAATGGCAATGCGATTCAGTTACAACATATACAATAAAATAATTCATAAACTCTTGAACAAGGAACAGTAAAGCAATGTGATTCAAATAAACAAAAGTCAAACCAAACGATCACACGATTGCGATTGTAAAGTAATGGTACAAAATAGAAAGTGGATCCACCAGGGCTGGGCACTTAGCCACTAGTGAAGCACCGCCCGACTACTTCAGTAGAAAAGAATGGAACAGCAATCGACTTATGTATTAATCATATTCGAAAATGTTTACATGCAATCGTACTCTGTTTTAATCAACGAGAGTCGATGATCAAAGTGGAAATAAAACAGTGAGTTCTCAATAACAATAATGATTCCTCATCTTTAAAAGCGTTGTCCCTTTTATAATGGCCAAGTAGATAAAACAAGAAATAACAAATAGTATTCGAAACAATGATCCCTCAGGATCAAGAGATCCTGAGGGATTCGCTCCATCTTCTAACTCCAGTCAACCCTTTGTCTTTTTGCGTTGATGCTGTGATTTTCTGTTCTTATCCTTAACTGTGTGCTCCGATCTTGATCTGCTTGTCTGGATACGGCTTCCTGGTGAAGGAATAGTAGTTACTTTGTTTTTTCTTTTCCTTCAGAATGGTAATTTTCCATTTCTTCTATTTCTTGCATGGAAAAAGACAATAATTAACTAATTTGCAATAATCAATAACTCCTTAGTTTTCACTATAATTCTTTGATATATTACCATCTTAGAATATAAAGGAGATATGATTAAGGAAAAAGACAAGGAAATAAATGTCAAATTCATACCTTTTCCATAGCTCAACACACCCCCCTGCTTACCCTTTTTCATGCCCTCATGAAAACCATGTAATTTGCATGCAAAGCAGTCAAAGAATAGGCTGGAGAGGGATTGTCATGAAGTGGTATAAAACCATGATTTGTAGCTAAAACTTCAAAGATGGGCCCTATCTGCCCTTCAGGCAATTCATATATGGCCTTATACCCTTCTGCAAGATACCAGATAATAGGGCTTCGAAACCTACAACCAAGCCAATACGGGCCTTCCCTCAAGATGAGGTTACTATAGGTAACCAGGTGATCTGCAGCTAACTTAAAGTTTTTGTAGTTGAATGGCTCTCTGTCCTGTATATTCCGATTGGAAGTCTTCCATCTGAATTTAGTTGTTGCCAAGGAATTGTCTTTGATAGAGAGGAAATATTCTACCCCTTTCTGGACAATTTATTTGTGGAGGGGTCCCAAGGTCTGGATCACTCCCTCCTTTTTCATTAGGCTTTTATGTTTAGCTAGCAGTTGCAATGGGTTTTTCGGTTCACCCCTAACCCAAAGGTCTAACCCATTTTCTTGTCTCTGAAGGTGTTATGGGTCTTGAGCCACTTTAACTGGTTAACAACAAATGAAATAAATGCTTGAAACTACACATCACCCACAAAAGGACTGGGATTCTTCTCCATTTCCTCCTCCACTATAAAATTATGTAAATAAAACTCACAGAGTAATCATTGAACTTTTACTCCATGGTGTTTACAGAAGTTTATAAAATCATCAACAATTTTTAATTCTATATATTTCCCTGCCTTAACGGCCTTAATTTTTAACTATAAATATCTTTCTAGCAAAAATAAAGCATAGTTTTTGGCAGGGGACCTACATGCTAGAACATCTATATATAAAGAACAGAGAGTATCCATTTGACTCATGACTGTTTTTAGTCTGTTCTTTACCTCTTCAACTTTTTCTTCTGCCCTCTGATATTTATCGAAGGCTTCGTTCTCTGATGCATTGATGTTCCTTAATTGTTGCTATAATTCTTGGTATTTCTTCTGAGGAACAGTCTCTTCCTCAAGCTTCTCTATAGTCTGCTAAGCCTGTGCCAGATCCTCTTGGAGTTTTGCTACACCAGGGTTGTTGTCCATCGAAACCTCTTTGGGTTGAAGATCTATCTGGGTACTCTTATTACAATACTGAGTGCCTATAGTCTGTGTCTCTTTATCATGGAATGGAGTGTGTGAAGTCTGTGCTTCTTGCTGTTGCTTATCGTTTTGAATAAATATGGGCTCAATTTGAGTCTTCGTGGCCCTTGTATCATGGATTTTAGTTTGGATAGCTACATCCACTATTTTCAGGGTTCTTCTTGAGATTTTCCCCCTTTTTAGTGTCTTTATCTTCTGTCTGAGTTGTTTTGCTAAATTTTGCAACTTTTGTTGTTCCTTTCGCAACTTCTTAATTTTGATTTTCTTCTTCTTGTGAGGAACAACTGTTTCCTTAATTGTTTCTATTCTTTCTGGGCTTGGCTGCTCAGCTAGATTTTGTTCTTCAAGGGTTGTGCCTTTACCCTGGCTAGTTTCCATATCCTCTGTTTGGAGCATCTCTTCAGTGTTCGCATTATCCAGACTAGGTTCCTCTGGAGAGGTAACCCTAGCTTGGTCTGCCACTTCCTGAGTGGCTTCTTCTCCTACTTCTTCCTCATCATTTATTTCCTCTGATGTATTCTTTTCATGGGCAGAGTGTTCCTGTGATTTCTCTGCCTTAGTATTGAGGTTGAGCGGACTTTGGGGCTGAATATACTCACTCATATTGGCCAAAATATGTGCCAATTCGTCCTCCTACAATGGGTTTTGTGGTGGACTTGCGCTGGGGGTTAAGGGAAGTTCCGCTTCCCCCCTCTCTTCTTCACTAGTGTGCTCAGTTTCTTCCTCCAATTCTGATTCTTGGTTATCTCCTCCTTCGGGTTGTGAGGGTTGCTCGTTTTCAGAATTGTGTAATTCTAAGGGTTGGCTACTGCTACCCTGGAGGTTCTCAAACATTCCCCTACCTATTCTTAATCTGGAGGAGTGTCTATGTTTTTGAGGTCTGTTTGCTATGCTGGTGGTTCTTTTTCTTTTTGGGGCAGGTAAAGCTAGTCCCCTGTCTATAGAAAACACCAATTCTTCCCAACTAGTCTGTTGCTGAGCAAGGCTATAACTTACAATCAATCGAATTAAACAATGGTGGCTCACTACAGTACCTATATGACAAGATTTCTTTATGCTCTAAGTAGCATCATGCAATAAAAAATTTAAATATGCAGGCAAATCTACAACACATTTCTATTTTATTACTGATAATAATTTGAGGTGGTGTGGTCTTACCACATCCTTTCTCCCATCGCATGTAATGTAGCTTTGCACTACTCTAGCCAATTCCATCCATGGTTCTCCGAGAGATGAAGGCTGGACTCCTTTTCCTTTAATGATCAGGTTTTGTCCCTCGTCCCGAAAGGTGGCCATGGCATCTTGAAGTCTCAATTTTTTATGTGTCTAAATGGGTCCAACTGCTGGTAGTCCAGATACCTCTACAATTACTATATTTGTCACTGTTATTCGCCTTCCTTTACTATGGAAGGATCATCCTACAAATTCTGCAAAAATTCGATAGCCATAGTTTCATGGCGCTGCTATAGTCATGTAAAATATGCGACCCATCTTGCCCTCACCAAAATTTCTCGTGCAACGTCGGAAACAGCTAGTACCTATGGCTCGCTGCGTACTGATCGACCTCCCATTTCGTCTAAGTTCTGTACACTGTTAATTTTACACAACAATACATAGAGATAACAATGGAACAACAAACTGTGCATATCGGATAATATCCCTTTTTTAACATCAATACCGTTAAAACTTGCTATTAAGGGATCTAATGCAGTCTAGTACCTCCAAATAGGAAACTGACATGTATGCAGGAGTATTTTGGAAGTCACCCACACCCCCCTGAAATATGATAGGTCGTCCTCAATGGTTAAATGGAGGAGCGATGTACTGGACGACAATCGTATAGTATAAAAAGGGAAAGGTGTACATATTCATGGCAAGATCACAAAAAGTATCGAGTTGTTGAAATCGAGGCTTATGATGAAAATCATGAATAGATATGGAGATGCTATGGAGTGATGTGAAAAAGGGAAAAGGACAACTAACGTAGGTAAAATGCTTATGCGGTCATTATTCCACTTAAACCGTTATGATTGACTTTTTTTAAACGAGATTTCATGCATAAAAGGTTCAAAAGGAATTGGGAACATAATCTCTTTTGAAATAAAGATAAAGAAATAAGAAAAGGGTTTGTAATTACTATTGAGGTTGAAAAATATGACTCCAATACCATTAGCAGAGCTCTGTTGCCCACAGGTGTTTATAACCTTGACAAAGTTTCTTTTTCACCCTTTGGAACCATAATCCTTTATGTATGCCTAGGAAAGTGCTTTGTGATGTCAGAATGGAGGCCATTGTACTGGCTTGGTAACCAGTTGAATCACAATTCCATTCACCAGGAAGGAGTGAAAGGTGGGAAAATCGGCTCGTGATGAGACCTCCTATTCCAAGGACTTTTATTTTCTGATGTGCCCCTTTGATCATATCCCTGGTGTGGTGGCCATAGTGGGAATGCCACTTCACTACTTCCTTATGATCATGGTAGGCTGGCTCTTGATGAAACCCCCTATCCTCCATCTAACAAATCATAGAATTTTCAGTAATCATATAGATATATTTTTCTTTCTTTTCCTTTTCTTTTATATAGCACTTCCTATTTATATATAGAGGATGGCTCAACACTCCTTAAGAGTAGGGATGGTGGAAGAAGTCGGAACATATCAATAGAGGAAAATATGCCCTTATTCTTATTCAATAATAATAATCAAAGAGAATTATGAGAATGAGGGAAGAACTAACATGATAAAAATAATCAATCAAATTAAGTTTTAGTGAAGATAAAGACAACAAAGTGATATAGATAGTTGTGTCCTTTCCTTTTTCTTATCCATACAAAGCAATCTCTTTAAAGATGACAATTTTTCTTTGATTTGCTTATTTTAGTAACCTCTAATTTTTGTGTCCTTGCATATATTTGTATCTTTTCCTTTAAAGGATCATGAAGAGTGAAACATTATTCACAAAAACTCTAAAAAAAATGTTGTTCTTTAAGAGAAACAATGAAAAATGCACTCAAAAAGTGTTGTTCCTTAGATGGAACAGTGGTTGTTCCTTAAGAGGAACAGCGGAAAGAACATCTGCACGCAAAATTACGGTTCCTTTAAGAGGAACAGCAAAAAAAGAAAAAAAAATTACACGCGAAACTGTTGTTCCTTTAAAAGGAACGACAACTGTTCCTTAAGCGGAACAACAAGTAAAACAAGCACAAAATACAATGCTGATCCTTCAGTGGAACAACCTAAAAACACTCCAAATTGAAACTGTTGTTCCTTAGAAGGAACGCCAAAAAGTAAAAAAAAAAAAAATTAGCGAAATTGTTGTTCCGTTTAAAAAGAACAACAACTGTTCCTTAAGAGGAACAACGCAAATGTAAGCAGGTGATATTGCTATTCCTTAAATGGAATGGCTGCTATTCCTTAAGAGGAACAACAATTGTTCCTTAAATGGAACAACTAAATAATACACGTAGATTGTTGTTCCTTAAGAGGAACGACAAATATAAGAGCACACAAGGTTGTTGTTCCTTAAGAGGAATGGTTGTTGTTCCTTAAGAGGAACAATAGTTGTTCCTTAAATGGAACAACGAAAAATATGAACACACAAAGTTGTTGTTCCTTAAGAGGGATGGTTGTTGTTCCTTAAGAGGAACAATAATTGTTCCTTAAGAGGAACAACAAAAATAGAAACACGCGAAAATGTTGTTCCTTAAGAGGGATGGCTGTTGTTCCTTAAGAGGAACAACAACTGTTCCTTAAGAGGAACAACAGTTGTTCCTTAAGAGGAACAACGAAAATACAAACATGCAGAAGTGTTGTTCCTTAAGAGGAACAACAAAAATAAAAGAGACAGAGGTTCTATTCCTCGAGAGGAACGGCTGCTGTTCCTTGAGAGGAACGGCTGTTGTTCCTTAAGAGGAACAACGAAAATACAAACATCAAACAAGACATGTAAAAATGTTGTTCTTTAAGAGGAACAACTGTTGTTCCTTAAGAGGAACAGCAGCTATTCCTTAAGAGGAACATCAAACAAATATAAGCACGCAATATCATTGTTCCTTAAGAGGAACGACTGTTGTTCCTTAAGTGGAACGGTTGTTGTTCCTTAAGTGGAATGGTTGTTGTTCCTTAAGAGTAGCTGTAGTTTTTCCTTAAGAGGAACAACACGAAAATATAAGCACACAAGATCGTTGTTCCTTAAGAGGAACGACTGTTGTTCCTTAAGAGGAACAATACGAAAATATAAGCATGCAAGATTGTTGTTCCTTAAGAAGAATGGCTGATGTTCCTTAAGAGGATCAACAGCTGTTCCTTCAGAGGAACAACAGGGAAATAAAATAAAGAAACCTTATGTTGCTCCTTAAATGGAACAACTGCTGTTCCTTAAGAGGAATAATAATTGTTCCTTAAATGCAACAGCAGTAAAAATTTGTACAAAAAAACTATTTTATACAAGAAAAATTAAAGAGAAAAATTTATGTACAAAATTTAGAAACAAAGGAATTTTTGAGTGAATTAATGTTGAGGAGGGGTTATCTTCCTCAGCAAGAATCTGCATAGTGGAATCTTCTTGTAATTGCTGGTAAAAGGATTCCCAAGTAAGTGGTTTGTGATAAAGTCACACTCGATCACTGTTTTCTTTGAAAGAATTTCCAGATCCATCAATGGTAGTCAATGTAATGGTGCCATTGTCATGCACTTTCTGTATCTCATAAGGTACAAGCCATTGTGTCTGGAGTTTTCTAGGGGAATCTTGAAACCTAGAATCGTATAGGAGCGCCCAATCTCCTTCATGGAAGATTTTCTTTTTAATAAGGGCATCATGCCATTTTTCTCTCTGTTGTTGAATTAATGCAATGTGTTGAAGAGCTGAGAGCCTAATTTCATCTAACTCATTGATTTGTTGTAATCTATTAGTCTGGGCCTCATTTAAATTCAAACCCACCTCCTGTGTTGTTCTTAATGTTTGAATTTTGAATTCGATTGGAAAGATGGGTTCTTTTCCAAATACTAATTGATATGGTGAATACCGGTGGTGTTTCTCCACGTTGTTCAGTATGCCCACAAGGCTTCCGGCAATCTTGAAGCCTAGTCACGTCTGTGTGATGCAACTATTTTTGTAAGTATTGCCTCAATCACCTTATTAGTGCTTTCTACTTGGCCATTTGCCTATGGGTGGTATGGAGTTGTAATTTTGTGCCGAATGTGGTAATTTTTTAATGTTGCAGTGATTTTATTACCTACAAATTGCGGTCCTCCATCTGTAATTATGTCCCTCGGGAGGCCATATTGCACAAATAATTGGAAAATGAAATGTATTACAGAATCCTCTATATCTCTTGGTAGTGCCTCTACTTCAACCCATTTGGTAACATACTCTATTGCAACCAGTATGTATGTTTTCTGATTTGATGATGGGTTAATAGGACCAATAAAATCGAGTGCCCATCGCTCAAATGGCTTGATTACTAACTACGGGTTCAGAGGCATTTCATCAAATTGTCCAGGGCGTCCTGCCCTCTGGCAACTATCACAGGCTTGAACAAACTTTTTAGCATCTTTAAAAATAGTGGGCCAGTAATAGCCTATTTGTAAAACTTTGTGACCGGTTCTATGGTCTAAAAAATGTCTGCCACATGGCCCATCGTGGCATGCTTTCAGAATGTCAAATATTTCATCTTCTCAGATGCATCTTCTCAGACGTATCTTCTGATGTGCAGATCTACCCTTGTATGAAATAAGTAGCCCCCAATCCAAGAGAATCGGGTACTGCGCTGCACTATCTGTTTTCGTTCATTAGGCGTTAGATGCTTGGGTAATTTTCCTACTACTAAGTAATTTGCAACGTCGACATACCATGGTGTTCTGATAGTAACAACAAACAAATATTTGTTCGGAAATTCATCTTTGACTATTGCTGCGTCTGCTGGCTTTGGCATTCATGAGAGAAAATTAGCTACAGGATTCTCTTTTCCAGGTTGATCCTTAATTTTAATGTCAAATTCCTGCAAGAGAATCAACCATCTTGTCACTCTTCCATTTGTAACCAATTTATTTGCTAAATATTTTATGGCAGAGTGATCTATATATAAAACTAAAAGATACCTAGTTATATAATGTCTAAATTTATTTACAGCATGTGTTACAACTAAAAATTATTTTTCAATCAAAATATAGTTTAATTTAGTAGGAGATAGATTTTTTCTAATATAATTGCATATGGCTTTTTATCTTCTTCCTGCCCAAGAACTGCTAAGATTGCTATGTCTAAAGCATCAAATGAAATTTGAAATGGCAAATCCCAATTTGGGCCCCTTAGCACTGGGGTTGTCGACACAAGCTTTTTCAGATCCTCAAAAGCACAGTCACACTTATCTGTCCAAATGAAATCAACATTTCCTGTTAGTGCATATAAAGGTGCAACAATTTGAGAAAAATGCTCTATAAATCTTCTATAATAACCAGAAAATCCCAAAAAACTGTGTACCTCTGTTTGTGTGGTAGGAGTAGGTATTAACAAAATTATCTGAATTTTAGCCGGATCTACCTGTATTCCAGTTGTTGAGATATAATGACCTAAGATGAGTCCCTCGGTCATCATCATATGACACTTTTCATGGCTCAAGCAGAGCCTGGTGGCAATGCATCTTTGCAGCACCTTTTCCAATGTTTGTAATGCTGGCTCAAAATCATCTCCATAAGGTGTGAAATCATCCATATATACTTTGAGCCCTTCATTTATTAAATCTGGGAAAATGCTAAGGATAGCTCTTTGAAATGTGGCAGCAGCATTGCTTAACCCAAAGGGTAAGACTCTGTAAGCAAATGTTCCCCAAGGATAGGTAAAAGTAGTTTTATCCTGATCTTCAGGGGCAATCTGAATCTGATTGTATCCACTAAAGCCATCTAGGAAAGAAAAGAATTTCTTTCCTGCTAATGTGTCTAATACCTAATCAATGAATGGAAGGGGGAAGTGGTCTTTCTGGGTTGCTTTGTTCAATTCTCTGTAGTCTACACATATCTGCCACTTTCCATTCTTCTTTGGCACCACTACTAGTGGAGAGACCCACTTGCTGTCAGATATTGGGTAAATAAAGTTTACATCTAAAATTTTTTGTAATTTAGCTTTCACAATATCCTTAAGATGAGGGTTTAATCTCTGTTGGGGTTGGCGAATGGGTCTAGCATCCTTTTCTGTATAAATGTGGTGCATACACAATTGGGGATCAATTCCTTTCATGTCTAGGTAATCCCATGCAAAAGATTCCTTATATTTTCTCAGTAGTTGGACCAGCTTTTCTTCTTGGTCAGTAGTCAGGCTTTTGTTAATGTTCGAAGTTTTTCCTAGCTCAATTTCTATAGTTTTGCTATTGTAAATAGAGGTGGTAGGTATTGATTGATCATGAGTGTCTTTTAGGGGATCTTCTTCTTCTTCATTATCAAATGTTGCCTCAATCATGTGACATTGTAAATGGGATCTGGTTTCTGGTTGGTTAATGAAGCTATTAATGATGTCATCCTCTGTTTGGTCTTTAAATTCGAGGGCATCTTCTATGGTTAATGGTGATCTAATGTTTTTTGTCAGGTATGATATAGGTTGTTTTTTTGTTTTGATTATTGTTAAACTTGGCTGGGATGGAGGGTATAAGGCTAAATTCTTGACATTACTCCCTCTTGCTATAGTCATGCTGCCTTGCCGACAACCAATGTAAGTGTCAGCAGTTGCTAGCCAAGGTCTACCTAGAATTAAAGGGTGTCCATCTAGTCGGTTTTTGGGATTAATGATCAGAAAGTCTACAGGGTATTCCCAGGAGTCTATAGATACCATTACATCATGTAGTGTGCCTTCTAGTCTAACTACTGATCGGTCAACCAACTCCAATAAGGTTGCAGTTGGATCTAATGATGTAATGCCATGTTTTTGACAAGTGGTGGTTGTTAGAATATTGATTGTAGCTCCTAAATCAACTAAGGCATTTCGAAAGGAGCATCCATTGTTTTGCACCATGACTATAGGATTCCCTGGGTCCTCATATTTTACAGGTGCTTCTCTTCTTGATAGTAAGTCAGATAGGGTGCTGACTACTTGGACAGTTGGATTAGTTGTTATTCTCCTCTTTGGCTTTTTTATACATAATTATTTGATGGTTTTTGCATAAATTGGGATATCTTGGATAGCTTGGAGGAGTGGAATTTTTATACACAAATTTTTTAGTTCTCCCAGAAGATCAAAATCAGGATATTCTATTGGGTGAGGTATGATTAGTCGTTCTGGGAATGGAGGAGAAGAGGTGGTTGCTTGTTCATGAGTTTGCTGTCTAACCAAATTCTCCTCTTGTGGTTTTTGTTCTAAAAGTAACGCATTTTCAAATTGAACATTTTTATCTCCCTTTGATTCTATTATGCACCCAGATCTTAATTGAAGGTCATTGCACTCCCTTAACTCGGTTTCTAGTTCTAGTCCTTCAATTATTTGAACATATTGAACCGGTCTATTGTTGGGGTTCGGGTTGGGTTGGGCTAGGAGTTGTGGTCTTAAGTTGGTCTGGGGATTTTGTTGTAATGTATAAGGTGCTGGCAGTGTAGGTTGAGGGAGAGGAATCATTCTAGCTGGCTGATTCATAGGTCTTTGCCAGTTTGACTGCCAGGTCTAACTCTGTGAGGTGGAGGGTGACCATTGTGTTGAATATGCATTATTTTGCCAAAATGGTGGACAGTAAGGAAAGTTCGGCCAATTGGTTTGATTTGTTTGATTTGGCCATGATGATATGGGAAATGGCTGTTGTGACCAGCTGGGGAAAGGTGGCTGATTCTGCCACATTCCATTATATTGTTGAGCATTATACTGAGGATACTGAAAAGAAGAGGATGGATCAATGGGCATACCTATTTGTCGTGGTTGCCACTGGCGACACTGATTTAGTAGGTAAACCAGTTCTGTTTCTTCTTCGACTTCTTTGTAGATTGCTTTCAATCCCAGGAGTGAGGGGTAGCTTTCTGTGGAGTGATATTTCATGCAAATGGAGCAGACTTGGACTGTATCTAGCAGGCACTCTTTATGGTTGTGTTTCTTTCTTCATCTAGGGCAGAATATTGCCAAATTTTGTTTTTCTTTTGTTTAGCTTGCATGATGTTGAACTACGTTGTCAGAGTCCCTAGAATATCAGTTTTGAAATCTTCTATTTGATTTTTGATTTCTGCACGAGTTATACCTCCACTAGGGACCATGCTATCCCTTGTGATCATGTCACGTTCTGCTGGCTTTTGTCTTGTGCTTCTTCTGGAACTCCTGATACACAAATCAATGATGTCAGCAAAATTTTCCTCATATATGTCACCTTTTCCCATAGTGTTTAATGTTTCAACCCATTATTCTTTCATCCCCTTAATTAATGTAGTTTTTAACACATTGTCAGGCAAGGGTAAAGCTGCATAAGGAGATATCTGGAGATTCTATTGAAAGTGTTCTACATATTCCTCTAGTGTTTCATTAGGTCTTGTTGTCATTTGAAATATTTCATCCTTTAATTCTTTGGATCTACAATAATCCTAACATTTCTTCAGAAAAGAAGATTTCATCTGATCCCAGTCATGTATAACACCTCCACCTAACCCCATAAACCATCGTAAAGCTGCTCCTTTTAATGTGAAGGGAAATAGTTTTAGTTTTTGGGGATCGGTGGTATAGTCATACCCCCGACATAATACATCGAACTCAAACAGAAATGCATCCAGATCTTCTGATGTTAGGCCATGGAATGTAGGAATGTGCTAGAGAGGAATGGCCTTCATAGGTGCACTAACTACAGTGTCCACAATGGGGTATTACGGTGTGGAGGTTTGAGGCGTTTGCTGGTTCTGGGCCATTTGATCAAATATGTGCCAATATCCTTCTGGGATTTCTAGGGAGTTATTCCTAGGATGACTAGAAGGAGTAGGAATGACCTTAACAACACTTCCTTGATATGGGATAATGAGTGTTCCTTGCTGAACTATTATTTGGGGGGATCTTGGCTCTTCAAGTTCTTCTGCTTTGTTTTGGATGATCTTGAAATCAATCCCCTTATCTAGGCCGCTGAGTGTTTGAACTATTTCGAGAGGGGATTTTGGCTCTTCTATTTCCCCTGTTTCTCCTCCTCGTTTGCAGAGATTACTAGAGTTCCCTTCTTGAAAAGAAATTGGGCGAGAATTCTCAATTTCTTGAAAATCTTGCTCAGTCTCTTCTATTTTGCTGTGCACCTCAGCAAAGGCTACAAATGGTGAGCATGTGGCCCAAAGGGAGCCAGTAGGTTGTCTAGAAGCAACATTTCTAGGGCCCACTGATGGCTGAGATTCGGCTTGCTTAATGATATCATCTATGAAGCTTGATCGACCAAGGGTCACTGGTCCCTTATGTTTGTTAGGTTTGGGTAGTGGTTCTGGATTATTTTCAAGTTTTTTCTTCTTAGTCATACACACAACTGAAATTTTTATTTCTACCAAAAAAAATGAACAAATCTGCTGGAAAGCGGGCAGGGAAGCAGGGTTGTTACATGCTCTGTATGTAGATTCTTACCTTCTATTTTTAATTCCCAATTCTCTCCTAGCAGGCACTCATCAGATGCACACTACTCTTTGGAAGAAAAAAATGACTACACTATCCCTAGCAACAACGCAAAAATGTTGAGGTATACAAGGTGTCTTTTTAACTCCTATTTATCCTACATTAATTATCAATCTAGGTACGATTTTCTATTTCAAGAGTGTACTCAGTCTGAGGCGGAAACTTAATCCGAGAGTAATGTTTTCCAATTTGCAGTACAGTGCTTTCAAATATAAGAGTAAACAGATGCTTGAAATAAAACCTACTTGCAATTAAAAGAAACTCAATGCTCTGAAACTAAATCATTCACTCAGAAGATTAACAGCAATTATCAATCAATGTTGCAGTAGCAGTAACTCTTTCCTTTGTCAATTGATGTAAATGAAATCAAACATAAACAAGATCCTCAATCTGAGAACTTTGATAGTAATAGCCAATGTCCTTTACAGTTGTTGATCTAACACTCCACACTAAAGCGACTGATTGGAAAGGACAAGGAATTAAATCAACAATGCTACTAATAGAAATGGAATAAATACAGTAACTGTAATCATGCTAATAGGAAAAACCAAATACTTGAAGTAAGGAAATGAACAACAATGTTATTTAGTAGAAATGAACAACAATCTGGAATGGACAGCAAAGTCAGTTTATTGGAATGAACAGCGAAGCTTTATAATTGAAATGAACAGCATAACAATATAGTTTGCAGACAGTAATAATTTTTTTCTGATGAAAAGGAACGGCAACGCGATTCAATTACAGCATATACAATAAAACAATTCATAAACTCTTGAACAAGGAACAGTAAAGCAATGCGATTCAAATAAACAAAAGTCAAACCAAACCATCACACGATTGCGATTGTAAAGTAATGGTACAAAATAGCAAGTGGATCCACCAGGGTCGGGCCCTTAGCCGCTAGTGAAGCACCACAGGACTACTTCAGTATAAAAGAATGGAACAGCAACCGCTTATGTATTAATCATATGCGAAAATGTTTACAGGCAATCGTACTCTGTTTTAATCAACGAGAGTCGATGATCAAAGTGGGAATACAACAATGAGTTCTCAATAACGATAATGATTCCTCATCTTTACAAGCATTGTCCCTTTTATAATGGCTAGGTGGATAAAACAAGAAATAACAGATAGTATTTGAAACAACGATTCCTCAAGATCAAGAGATCGTGAGGGATTCGTTCCATCTTCTAACTCCAGTCAACCCTTTGTCTTTTTGTGTTGATGTTGTAATTTTCCGTTCTTATCCTTAACTGTGCACTCCGATCTTGATCTACTTGTCTGGATACGGCTTCCTGGTGAAGGAACAATAGTTACTCTATTTTGTCTTTTCCTTCAGAATGGTAATTTTCCATTTCTTCTATTTCCTGCATGGAAAAAGACAATAATTAACTAATTTGCAATAATCAATAACTCCTTAGTTTTCACTACAATTCTTTGATATATTACCATCTTAGAATATAAAGGAGATACGTTTAAGGAAAAAGACAAGGAAATAAATGTCAAATTCATACCTTTTCCATAGCTCAATAATCACTGGGTAAGATCTTGTGCATTTGAGTTCAATGGTATGCCTACATCAACACATTTGAATGTATTATTGTTGGGATCATATAGTATGTTGTTGGGCATGGAATGGTTGTATCTTCATAGGACCAAGGTGGATTTTTATGACAAGGCTATTGAGTGCCTAGATGATAATGGGAAACAAAGAGTCTTGTAGGGTAAGAAGAAGAAAACATCAATTAGAATGGTGACAACTATGCAGGTGAAGTGCAGTCAAAGGAAAGGGTGTGTGTTATTCGCAATGCATATTTTCAGTGACAAAGATAAGGAAGTTGAGGATGCAGATGTCTTGAGTAGGTACCCAATTCTACAATAGTTTCAAGATGTGTTTCACGTAGAGATTTCAGAGTTTCTACCTCACAGGGAGGTAGACTTTTCTATTGAGTTGGTACCACCGATAGCACTAGCATCAAAGGAACCTTACAGGATGAGCACACCAAATCTGGTGGAGTTGAAGCTGCAGTTGAAGGATATGCTTGACAAGGGATACATTAGGCCAAGTGTATCGCCTTGGGGTGCCCCCATGTTGTTTGTGAAGAAGAAGGATGGTACTCTCACATTATGCATTGATTATAGGAATTTGAACAAAGTAACCATCAATAGTAGGTATCCATTGTCAAGGATTGATGACTTGTTTAACAAACTCAAGGGAGCAACAATGTTATCGAAGATTTATTTGAGATCAAGATACTATCACGTGTGCATTAAGGAAGAGGACATCTACAAAACTTCTTTCCAGACCAGGTATGGGCATTATGAGTTTGTTGTAGTTCCATTTGGTTTAATGAATGCTCCAACTACTTTTATGTGCATGACGAATAGTGTGTTGCATCCATATCCAGACAAGTTCATTATTATATTCATTGATGATATATTGGTATATTTGAAGAATGCAGAAGATCGTACTAAATATTTCGCAGCAGTATTAAGATTGCTAAGAGAGCATCAATTGTATGCTAAGTTCAATAAATGCAGTTTCATTTAGATAGAAGTATATTTCTTGGGACATGTTGTTTCCAAGGAAGGCATAGAAGTAGATGCATAAAAGATAAGGGCTATCACGGAGCGGACAACTCCTAGAAATGTGGATGAGGTAAGATCATTCATGGGGTTAGTAGGTTATTATAGGATGTTCATCATGAATTTTTCACAGATTTCTTATCCTATTACATCATTGCAAATGAAAGGTAATAAATTTGAATAGAAAAAGGAATGTGCAATCAATTTTGAGCAGTTGAAGCAGTTGTTGAAAAATGCTCCAGTTTTAAAGATTACAGATCTAGACAAAGAGTTTGTGGTATGTACAAATTCTTGCAAGAGAGGTCTTGGTGGATTCCTTGTGCAAGAAGGATAGGTAGTGTGCTATGAATCAAGGAAATTGAATGAGAATGATAAGGATTATCCAATGCATGATCTTGAGGTTGCAATGATCATCCATGTATTGAATATGTGGAGGCACTATCTTCTTGGAAGGAGGTTTATATTGATGAGTGATCACTGTGGATTGCGGCATCTATTTGGCCAGCCAAATCTGAATGTCAAACAGTCTAGATGGTTTGCCACAGTAAGTGAGTTCAACTTTGAGATCATGTACATTAAAGGTAAGTAGAATAGGGTTGCAAATGCTCTTAGAAGGAAGATACAAGTAAATCACATAGAAACTATGAGTTCTTATGGGATAGATTTACAAGATCGGATCTTGTAGGCAGGTCAATAGGATAATAGGTATATGGAGCTTATGCATAGGTTACAATAGTGTACAGGGGATTAGGATTTGGACTATTGTCTTACAAAAGATGGCTTGGTCAAATTTAGGGATAGAATATATGTGCCAGGGGACAGTGAGCTCAAGAAGCTTATCTTAAAGCAATTTCATGCTAAGAAATATTTAGGTCATCTAGGATATCATAATACAATGGAAATGGTGAAGAAGTTATACTATTGGGAAAACATGAAGAAACAAGTCATTGAGTGTGTGGCTAGGTGCTTGCATTATCAAAGGTAAAAGCATAGTGTAAGCATCTAAGTGGTCTACTATAGTTGATTCTGATTCCAGAGTGGAAAAGCAAGGTTATTTCCATGGTATTAATTACACGTTTTCCAAGGACATATAGACAACATGATTATATAATGGTTGTGGTGGACAGGTTGACAAAGGTACTGCACCTCATTCCAGTAAATTCCACATATTCAGCTAATGAGGTAGCATAGGTCTTCATCAGAGAAGTAGTGAGGTTGAATGGTGTATTGAAGAAAATTGTGTCAGACATGGATTCCAAGTTCACTTCTAGATTCTGGAAAGAGTTATTTGTAGGTTTGGGTATAGAGTTGGCCTACAACAAAACTTAGCATCTGCAAATAGATGGATAGACAGAGAGGGTCAACAAAATATTGGAGGATATGTTGAGCATGTATGTGATGCATCATGAGCAAAAGTGGGAAGAGTATCTTCAACTAGCTGAGTTCGCTTACAACAATCGGTGCCAAGAATATTTTAGGTTGATCTCATTTGAGGCATTGTAAGGGTGGAGTTGTAATACTCCCATTAGTTGGAGTGATCCAGTGAACAAGATGTTGATAGGACCACACATGTTGGTAGAGATGGAACAAGAAATACTGGTAATAAAGAAGAAAATGAAGGTAACACATGATAGGGAGAAAAGTTATGCAAATCAAAATAGGATGTTAAGGAGTTTCAGGTTTTGGAATAGGTGTACTTACGCATCAAGCCTAAGAAGAGCTCATTGATGATTGGATCATGTGCCAAGATGGCACCTCAGTTTTGTGGACCTTTCAAGATTCTTGAAAGGATTGGACCAGTAGCCTATTGACTTGCATTGCCTTTGATGAAATTCCATGATGTTTTCCATGTGTCATTTCTTAAGAATTATGTTAAAGATGTTGATCATGTGATTGAATGGTCCATATTGCAGGTGGAACCAGAAGGTGAATTTGAGCTAGAACCCGAGTGTATTTTACAGAGAAAGATGATGATGCTCCAGAACCCAACAGTTAAGTAGATTAAAGTGTAATGCAAGAACTTTGGGCCCAATGTAGAACCATGGGAGATGGTGGATTAGATGCGAGCTATGTATCCTTCTCTATTCCCTGGTTTAGCAAAAATTTTTGGCATATGTTTTGGTGTGATGTTTGGTATATGTATATATGTATATGGATGTAAATATGACCATGAACTATGTTATAAAGCTCCAATAAACAGTATGGGTGTGTTCATGGTGTTGGACCCACCAACATTCATTGGATCTCCCCGATGTGAAGTCCCAATTAGACCTCACACTGTTTGGTTTAGGAGTCCCATCTAGTATAAATGCTCAGTTGCTGAATTCTTAAAGATTTTCCTTGGCTCTAACTCTCAGCAAGAGAAAGGGGTGAAAAGGTATATTTGAAAAGCAAGGAGGTGTTCCTGGTGAGTGTTCAGTCGCAACTATGTCAAGGTTATGTTTATCGGAAAAAATGACCTTTAAACATTTTAAGGGAGACCACCCAGTCAAGAAATTAAAACAGTTCCTTTTCCATTGAAATAGTCATTCAGAATGTTTCAATTGGGTCTAGTTACACTCTCTCTATCTCTACTAGCTTAAAGTATGAATTTCACCTACCAAAAGAGGAGACATCAGATCAAATCTTCTTACTTATTAGGCAAGAAAGTTATCCTTAAGCTGACTTTATGGCCCAGCAAAACCACTCTAAAGATTGTCCCTGTATGAGGTGACTTCTAGGATGCATAATTTAAATCTAAACGAAAATTCTAATTTAAGATGCATCTAATCCTAGACTTATCTAGATTTAGGGAAGGATTAGTCCTTCTCTCAATCAAGAGAAAGCTAAAAGGATGAGAAAATAAGCATGTTGGAATTGAAATGAGATAAAGGAAATAGACCAAGGAAATAGTTCACAAGATCTAATCCATTTTAAGGCAGATATACACAACTAAATGGCTAATGAATAGCTACCAGACACCTAACTATAAAAATATCGAATTCCTAATAAAACATATGCATAAGAACAAAACAATTCATGGCACAATAAAGAAATAGTTCAAATACATGATATGTAGAAAGCAAGAAATCTATAAGATTAAAGTGTCTGATAGCTAGCAGCTCAAGTAGATAAAGGTATGTCCTTATGCAAGTTCTAGTTTCAAAACTCATTTCTGATTAACCCTGCAAGATAGCTTGACCAGGTTCTAAATGATCATTTCAGTAAACAGTCTACACTAGTGTTTAAAAGCCACATACATACTCATACTCCATAAATGAATTTGAAATCTGAAGAATTTATTTTCAATAATAGAGCAAGTAATAGTGTTTTACATCTGATTACAAAAATAAATATTATTCAAAAAATGAATCAATTAGATAAAACATTAGAGAATTACAATATTTCAAGTCCTTTGTTGTCTCTGAAATGATTCCATCTCCATCCGATCTCACTACAATATTGAAAATGAGTCTCAACTCCTTCTATACAAACAGGTTGTACACTCTAGTATTATGCGGCCTCTTTTCTCTCAAATTCGAATCCCCTTCTTCTATCTTAGAGATGGGTGTTTATACATAATAAAAAATATAATAGACTCCCCTTATCTCTCAACAATCGGAGCAATAAAAGTAAAATGAATCTGGTGGTTTTTCTTCTCCTAGATCGCAGGCCGAATACAAATTGTATCAATTTAGAAAAATCACCCTGTCTGGTACGTGCTGATGAGTTTGGTTTGCTTCTGAAAGGCTAGAATTTCACTTTTCACAATGAAGTCCAAATTTAGCGTCGTTGTTTCAACCACCTCTATCTATTCTTATCCAGGGTTATGCCACTTGGTGGGGCTTTGTTGTACTATTCAACAATCCCCCCATTTATTATATTAATAGTTAGTATTGTATTAATAAATGGGGACCCTTTAAATTTTTTTTCAAAAAACTAGCAAATAAGAGCTTGCCTTTTGAAACCATTCGGAATAAAACTTTGGATAAACTTAAGATATCAAACCAAGTCACTTTGTGACTAGGCATTCTCGCTTTATCGCAAATTGCAGGATCCGAAGTAACAAAGGTTAGTCGTGAGTCAGAATCTGTGAAATGTGATAAAAGAAACCCCTGTAAAAGACCAAAGATAACATTGAACTTTTTATAAAACTTAAGGCTTAAGATATTCCTTAAAATATTTATCACAATTGCATCGTGGATTTTATAAGGGCACAAACATGCAAACCATAAGAAAATGCGAAATGTGATGTGGTCCAGACCCGATGGAATATTAAAACTGTTATAAACTTCAATCAGGTCCAACATATCGTAAATATATGTTTTAATGAAATAAGCCTCCACATAAAGGAAATGCAGTCGAAAAGGTTAAAGGTATGCCGCTCATCGCAAATCATAGAACACTAAAGAAACTTTAAATTTATTATTCACAATCTCTGATATTGAAATTTATTATTCACAATCTCTGATATTGTGATTTGCGATAATGCGATAATGCGATATTGTGATTTGTGATAATGCGATAATGTGATTTTGCAATATTGCGATTCATCGTAATCACATGATCAACATTGCACATAAAATACACCAATTTTAAATGTCATTTAGAAACTTGCGATGCGATATTTTGATGAGTCATAAAGGAAATCACACGTAGGCCTTAATGCATAGTTAATGAGGTTTAATTGCATTTACTCTTTTAATGGCTCAAGAAGATAGATATCTTTTTTATCCGTGTTTGAAATAAAATCTCCATCCTTACATTCTTTCATAATTTACTGTGCTATTGTGTTTCCACTTGCATTTGTTTCTCTGCGTTTTTATCCTATTTTCTCCATTGCCCAAATTTCAGGGAAATTTCGAAGAAGACAATGCTCGCAAAAATGGTTAAGAAGGGAAAAATGACTATAGAGGCTACTGCATTTGAGGAATTAGACATGCTTCCAGTATTCTCTGGTACCACCTGTAACAAGGATGGCGGGACTACATACTGAGAGACAAAGTATAATTTACTAGAGGAAGAAAACCCAAGGGCTCTGGAAACTAAAGCAACAGCAGATGTCCCGGAATTATTCGACGCTTATTATTTTGAAGCAGCATGTTCTTTCCTACACAGGATAGCTCCAAGGTCGAAAATATTAACATACACAGATATGGTAAGATGGATTATTGATAATGTTAATATTTTAGATACAATGTTTAGAAATTCTATGCATCAAGTGATGGGTTCATTCAAACCATAAAATTTACACCAAATGTGCCATCTATCAGAGCCACAAAAGCTCTATGATAAAGATTTTATTGGAAAATTTTCCACATAAAGTGAAGACCCAATGGACGTTATGTAGAATTGAAGGTCTGGCTCCAACAAGTTCAGGTGGGAGAAAACTAGTATGTACCCCATTGCACCTCTGTCAGCCTTGCATAATTTTGCAGCCACAATGTTATGTAGGCTGTTTGGAAAACCTGATACCACCAAGTTTTCTATTGAACGGGTTCCATTGATTGATGCAATTGTAAATGCTATGATTATGAACTGGATTAATATCTTTTTAGAAAATTTGGCTATGGCCATTAGATAACATAGGCACAATAGAATTGTCTCCACTTAGGTTATCCCTCCCTTTTACATGAGTTCTTTTGTCATGGGTGCCATATGTTTTTGTTCACATTTTCTAAAAATGTGCTGGAAATGGAATTTAAAGGATCCTACTACCATCCATGATTATCATAAATTTTTGTGGGAATCTTAATTTAGCTCCCATATTTATAAAATTTGTCATGGTGTTATGTTGTCAATTTTCCAGACCATTTTTGATAAGAAAGGCCCCAGGCTATCAGAGGAAGAAAAGATAGACATATTGCCGATGGCAAGATAGTTTGGTGACGAAATGTTTACTTATACTAGAGTTTTTGGGAGTATTACAACACCGCATGTTCTTCCATATTATGTTCTTGATAAATTGTTGGCAAGAGATATTGATTATCAAACAGTGGGGGATGGTATAACCAAAACCCTCAAAGAGCAGAATAAATCCATCTAGACGACCTTCCCATTACAATGTGGTTCTTTCACATTACATGACATCAAGCACGCAACAAAAGAAATACAGAACATCACATCTCTAAATCTAGCTACCATGCTAGGTAGACAGTATGACCCTAACAAGGTCGCCAAGAATTTCACTGCTATGGTCAAAATCAGACAATTTATTCATGAGGATGATGAGTTTGATGATCTCTTTGAGCAAGCTGAGACATTTTCACAGGTTTTACATTTAGCATCAATAAAATTGGACCCAACAGACCTCAACCACTTCCACATATACAGAAATAAAATACTGGCAAAGGTCCCTTTGGACCTATTACAAATTGAAGAAATAAGAGAACCTACTCCCAGCGTAAGCCTGGAGGAAAGTTCCAAGCAAAATTCTGATGAGGAATCTCAAGAGAAGTTAGTTCAAGGTTCAGAAGAATCTGAACATCAATCTGAGAATAAGGAAGGAAGCCCCGAGGAAGACCCTGAATAGGACATAGAGGAAACTGTTTAAGAAATGGCCAAAAAGGCCCCAACTGAGGAGAATATGGAGACTAGATCCACACATGTTCAAACATAAAAGATCATAGTCATTGATCTAGATCAGGAATGGGAGCAATTTAAAAAAAGCCTCCAAACACAGATCAATCTAGAAGGAACATCTAGATTTCAAACTCCTAAACAGACTCAGCAGGTTGTAAACCCAGAAACGAAAATGAAAGGAGTTATAACTACTGAAGATATTGAAATCATCCTGGCACACCCAACTATAGAAATTGTTTTAAAGGTTGAGGAAATACCCCCATTGGACATATTCTACAGCGCAACACATAATGTTGTAGTAAAGATGCAAAGAAAGAAAAGGAAATTAGATGCATCAGCAACAGCAACTCTTGGAAGTGAATCAATGGAGGTAGTATGGAAAGACACCCCCATTGATCCATCAAAAACTATTACAAAGCTATCACAATTTGCAGGTGCCTATGCAACTACAACAATTGATAAAACAACAGAAGTTCAAATTTTTCTTAAACAAAAAGAAGAAAGAGTTCAATTGTTGGAACAACAACAAGAATAAGAAAGAAAAAGAACCAATAGGAAAGCACAATTACAAATGGCACAACTTCGAAATGATTTTGAGCAAATTAGATTATAACATCAGACAGACATCGCTGAGAAGGACTCATAGATTCATCAAATGCAGACTGTAATGAATAAACTCAAATACCACCCTCAAATGGAATAATTAATTAAAGTGGCACTTGAACTAAACTCTCTGTTGTCAGAGCAACATGAAATATTGTATCAAAAAATCTCGTTGATCAATTTCTATTGTGAAACAAGTGATAAATTAACCAATCAAGTGGTTGATCAAATATTAGAATATGGAGACCTAAATAAGAGGATTTTAGATTTTATTTCTTGGCAATAATCTAAAGAAGTTAAAAAGGCCAATCTACCAAAGATCAAGGATTCCCACAAGGATATCTTATTCGTAGATTGGGACATATAGTTAAAGCAACCAGAAAGGGAAACAACAAGTACAATAAATAATATAATTGAGGTTGTGAATGAAAACATTCATACCACCAATCTTATCAAAGAATGCAGAGCAGAAGCTCTCCCAGACATCAAATAGTTAGAAAATTAGTGGAATGAGACTGCCAAAACAAATGCAGAAGAAATCAAACAACTGTCTAAACTTGAATGGGAAACTTACTGGCAGTTGCGGGTAAAACCACATGGTCATTGGATGACTCTTCGTTGTCTAATGAATTACACACAAAAGATGGTTCTACCTCTCTCTAATGTTGTATTCGTGGGACAATTGAGATCTAGAATTGACCAGCCACCATAGGTGAAGCCAATGATAGACATTTGTGAAGTCAAGGACCGAATGGCTGAATAGGACCATTCAATTTGAAGAAGCTTGTCATCATTTTTATTTTTTATTTTAGTTTTATTTTACTTATTTTGAGGAAGGTTGTTTGAAACCTCCTCAGCTTTTTATGTAATAATATATTTTTGATACATATGTTGTATTATTTAAACCTCTCTCATGCATTTAGAGAGAGGTCTAGAATTTTATCAAAAACACTTTGCAAAGGCTTGCACTTCTGTACTTTTGTGACTGTTTTGATGAGATAATTGGAACAAGATCTTGATTTTCTTAGAGATTGAAGCATACTCTACTGAATTTTCACTTTTGTACTCTTAGAGTATATTTAGTTGAAGAGAAGCAGATCAATATTGCTAGCCTCATGAGTAGGACCTTTCATATCTGGTACTTCTATCTTTATGATTGTGTTTTGTTCATGAATTAGTAGTAATCTTTCTTATATTGCGTTATGTATGAAATCTGAGTTATAGTTTAACATTAAAGCACTTTTTTATAAATGTTTCAGCTGTAATTCCTTATTGAATACATGATCAATTGATATATGCGATATAGTTTCCACAATTATTTTGCCTAACTATTCAATCAAAATAATTATCATTAATGATTTCTTATCTTGTAGAAATTGAATGATCTTTATTACCTTTTGCTTTAAGATATCTTTATAGATCACATGATTTGAGTTATTCCCAGATATATATTAAGATATAGGTTAGAATAGATAGATGCATGTGCTTTTTATTTAATTAGATCTTTTTTAGTTAAATCATTTCCCATTATATCTTATATCAAACCAACATCATCATCATAATCAACTCTTTCTGGGAATCTGGTCCCATTATCCCCAGTCAGAGCCACCATACTAAACAGAAAAGGAGTTTCTTTCAAGGTCCGGACCGGGTGGTTATCTCCCATGTTGTTGCAATGGAATTTCATGGCTTCAACATTTTGGTGCTCGAAGGAGGTTCATGACTTCCAATGGAAAAGAGAACTGATTATAGAGCAAAAATCCATCCTAAGAGTCATTCCCCCTCTAGATCTCCTTCAACTTCTAGATCCCCATCTAGAACTACAATACCAAGATCAGAAGTTGAGCAAACCTCTCCAAAATGTCCTAGTCAATCTCAGAGAATACCTTGTTCAGACTACAACCCCGAATCCCCAGAAGTTCAGACTATGATAGAGAAGTTAGAGAAAATCTCTCTTTCAGTTGAAAAGCCTAGTAAATTTCAATCATTTGAAGGAAGTGTGTCCTATGTTCTACAACCAAGACGAATCTTGACTTGTTCTCAAAGTGAGAACACTGGAATTGCTCCTTTTAAATTTACCATTTCTTATTTCTAAAAGAAAACCAATAAGTCTGAATCATAGACATCCACTAGCGAGGTTTTATCTCGTTCTCCACCTCAAACCCCTTCATTCCCTCCACTCATTCCAAAAACTTCCATTCCAACGACTCGTGCTAGTTCTTATACTCCAAGCACCCATCCTGCCCCTTCTTTAACTCAAACTCCACTCAAACCCCTCTTATCATCTCGTCCAATCAAAGTACAATGGAAGTACAACAACAAAAACCACGAGTACAACCATGGAATAATCTTAGTGTTGTAGCAATGACAGCTCCTCTTCACCCTCTTCCCAAGCATCCTGAAAGATGGTTGCCCAAATTTAATCTTGAAACCTGATGATGGACTACCGACTGAGGAACATCTTCATAACTATATGTTGGCCATCCATTTAAATGGAGTCGATGAAGAAGACTGCATAGTCAGATTATTTCCATATACCCTGACAAATTCGGTTGGATCCCAGTAATTTGCATTACCCTCTCACTCCATAACTAGCTGGGATATGTTCAAAGAACAATTCCTAGCTAAGTTTTGAGATGATAGAACTACTGCATCGCTCATCAATGAATTTTCAAATCTAAAGGCTAAGACGGAAGAAAAGGCTAAATATTTTAACTCCAGATTTAACAAACTACTCAAAAAAATTCCAACTACGCCAGCCCCTGGTGTTGATATTCAAATTGAGTGGTACATATCTTCCCTTCCTTCTAATATAACCATATTTGTAGACAGATCAAATTTTGCCACATTAGCCGAGAACATGAAGGAAGCTTTGTCTGTAGAGAAACACATATTTTTTCTTGAAAAGAAGACCTCTCATGAAGAAAAAAAAATCTAAAAAAGTCTCTTTCAGAGATGACTCTAAAAAGAAAGCCCCAAAATATCCTTTTGATCTTGAAGGCCTTCAGAAAGTGTTGAACACCATGTCTAACGAAATGTTTGAAATGAAGAAACAAGTTGTTGAATCCTCTGCTACTAAAAAAAATTTCAGTTCTTTTAGGAAGAATCAATCTTCTAGTTCTCGACCACCAAATACTATATCTAATGTTGATTCTAATTTAGAAGAAGAGGAAGAGGAAAACACAATTACTGATGAAGAAACTGAAGAAGAAGAAGCAGTTGAAATAAATGGGATGTGGGACTTTATCCTTCCAAATGAATATGAACAAGAGGATTTTCCCATTAGCACCAGAAGAAAAGGGCCTACTGATATGACTCAATCAAATAAAAAGCAGAAAACTTCAACTCCTGCTGCCAAGGAAAAATCAATCAGCAAAAATTCTTCTCTTAAGGCTTCAGAGCAAAATCCATCCTCATCAAATCTTCCATCTACATCAAAGACCCTGGTAGTTATTGATACCATGGAGTATAACATTTTGGAAGACATGAAGAAGACTAGGGCCAATATTTCGCTACATGAACTTAGCAAGCTAAAACAACAAAAGAAAATACTACTTAGAGAACTAAATGCAGTTCCTACTTCACCCCTACCTGCTGCTGTTGTATCTCAAGTTGCTAAAGGCATGGGTAAACCCCCCACTCCTTCAAAAAAAGTTGACCCTACATATGTCATCCTAATCGGTGATAGATCTCTCTCACACACACCTCATTTCCTCTTAACCTATGAAATTTTCAATAGGAATCTTCATAATTGTTTGATTGACTCAGGAGCCTCTTCTAATATAATGTCGACAATAGTCTATGCTAAGTTGAATGTCACTCCTCAAAAGTTTGTTGTTCACATAGTACAACTTGACAGAACCAAGGTAGAGGTCTTTGGGGAAAAAATCCAATTAACATTTGACTTTCCCCAAATCCCAAAGTTTGTCAAATAATTGATATATTGGTCGTTGACATTCCTGAATTCTATGGTCTAATTCTAAGTAGAGTTTGGTCTAAGAAAATCCATTGATACTTTGCTACATACTAGTCTCACATGTGGCTGCCATATAATGGAAAGCCAAATCAAATTCGAGTTGACTGAGAGAAACACATGAAACATACAATGACTAAATTTGAAGGTGATAATGAGCTGGTAGCATTCAATAATAACATTATTGGAAACTATTCAGCTAAGTCATTTTTAGGGAACTTTAAAGCACATGAATCTCCCTTTCTAGATAATGTTGTCACCTCACAGATTGAAAATTTCTCACAGACAGATGCTTCCAAGTGTAAAAATTTTGTAAATAAACCTGTAGTTAATACTTTATTTTGGACTTTATACTTTGATGGTTCCAAATCTAATGATGGTGCAAGAGTTGGTTGCATTTTAATCAGCCCAGAAGGAGAAAAGACCATGTTAGCTTGTAGATTAGAATTCGAATGTACAAATAATACCACATAGTATGAGGGATTGGTTCAAGGATTATACAAAGCAATTGGCCTCAACATTAAATATTTTCAAGTTTTTGAAGATTGAGAAATTGTCATTAAACAGGTAAGAAATACTATTCACTATCTTTCTAGACATCTTAAGGATTATCAATCATTAGTCCAGGATCTTACATGGCATTTAATATTTCCCTTGTACCTAGAATGCAAAATGCTAACACTATTGTGTTAACTAATGTTGCATCAAAACTCATACCATCTGAGGATTATAGTCCTAATAGGTTTTCCATTGAGTTAATATTTAGACCATCCATTCCTAACAATGTCACTAATTGGCGAGTCTTCAATGATGATTATGATATTGCAATTTTTCTAACATTAGAGGGGTCATAAAATGACCAAATCATAGATGAAAATGAGCACAACCTTGAATTAAAGCAGGATGTTGATGAAAATCCAATACCTAAATCTGTAGTCAAATTAGAACATCTTTATGATCTCAAAGACATATTTAAGAAGGTAACTAATGCCAAAATCCAAAGCTCAACTCTGAGATTTGAATTAGTAAACCTTGGAACTGATGACAAGCCTCATTAACATTAATCTAGGTATCGGTCTATCCTTTGATAAAATATCATCATTCATTCGATGGTTGAAGAAATACAAAGGCATATTTCCCTGGGATTATTTTGATCTCAAAAATTATGATACTTTTTTTATACATCACACCATCCCTATGATCTCTAATGATAATCTAGTGCAGCAGAAATTAAGGAAAATTCACTTGAACCTCGAAACTCAAATCAAATCGGAGCTAAATAAACTCCTTAAGGCCAAAATCATATTTCCTATTAGGAATTTGAAATGGGTTTCTAACTCATTGCCGATTAGGAAAAATAATGGTGACATTCGTATATGTATAGATTTCATAAATTTGAATAAAGCATGTCAGAAAGACAACTTTCCACTACCAACCATGGAATAAGTGTTGCAGTTAATAGCTAGTTCTGAGCTCATGTCTTTTCTTGATGGGTTTTTAGGATATAACCAAATCCTGGTCCATCCATATGATAGATTGAAAACCATGTTTAGAACTAAATGGATAACATATGATTATCAAAAAATTCCTTTTGGTTTGATTAATGCAGGTGCCACATTTCAAAGAGCTATGGATATAGTCTTTAAAGGACTCATTAGAAAATCAATTGTTATTTACCTGGATGATATCAATGTTTATTCTAGGAAGAGAAGCAACCATTTGAATGACCTCAAGTATATCTTTGAACGATGTAAAAAATATGGGATCTCGCTCAATCCAAAGAAGTCTTATTTTTCCTTAAGTGAAGGTAAACTTTTAGGGTTTTTCATATCAAAAAAGGGTATTTATATTGATCCAAAAAGGATTAAGGAAATTGAGAAAATACCCTTACCCCATAATAAGAAATTAATTCAGTATTTCTTTGGTCAAATATAATTTGTAAAAAGATTTGTCCCTGACTTTTCACAAATGTTTTACCTTTATAGTCTATGATTAATAAAAAATCAATTTTCAAGGGTCACAATGAAAGAGAAACATTTGATCTAATCAAATAAGCTATTATCAACGCTCCCTCCCTGACAACTCCCAAATTTTCTAGTCATTTTGTTTTATAAACATTTTCATTAGAAACATCATATGTTTCCATTTTGACACAACTCAATGATCAACAGATAGAAGCACCAATCTCATTTTTTAGTTCAAATCTACAAGGTACCAAATTAAATTACTCTGCTGTGGAAAAACAGGAATTTGCTCTGTTTAAGACAATAAAGAATTTCATACCATTTCTCCTTAAAACTCACACCAAATCATAGATCCATTCCCAGCAGTAATGCAATTACTAGTGAAAAGGGAAGTAGGAGAAAAAAGGGCCAACTGGGTAACTGCACTACAAGAATATGATGTCAAAATTAGACCAACTAAAATTTTTAGAGGTCAAGGTTTTCTCAAAATGTTAGCTACAACATCCAATTTACCATCAGAAGAAGATTCGGGTGATGATATACAAATATTTGAGGTAAGCCTCAATGATACTGAATCTCAATACGTTGATCTCATCTTTTATTTAAAAAATGGATTTTCCCCTATGTAGCTCAGTTACAAAAGAAAAAGGGCTTTGAGATTGAAAGCAAAGCAATACGAAATCATCAATGATGTTTTGTTTAGAAAAAAATATGATTATGTTTTGTTAAGGTGCCTTGAAAAATTTGAGGCAGAAAAGGTTTTGCAAGAACTCCATGATGGACTAGCTGGTGGACATTTTGGAGCAGACATAACAACACATAAAATATTGCATGCTAGCTATTAATGGTCAACCTTGTTCAAAGAGACACAAGAATATGTAAGTAAGTGAAAAACCTGTCAAATTGTTGCTGGAAGACAAAGGAAACCTGCATTTCCATTACAGCTAGTCAACATTTAACAACCATTTGAGAAATGGGGACTAGACATAATAGGTGACATCATTCCTCTCTCTTCAAAGAAACATAGATAAATCCTTACAACAACTGATTACTTTACTAAATGGGTGGAAGAAATTCCACTAAAGGTAACCAATTCTGCAAACATTATCGAATTTATTGATCAATTTATCATTACCAAATTTGGTCTACCAACTTCCCTGATCTTTGACAATGCATCTTATTTCATAGGAAACACTATGACAGAATTCACTCTCAAAAGAGGTTTCAAACTTAAGTATTCTACTAACTATTATCCTCAAGGGAATGGTTTATCTGAATCAACCAATAAGAACCTCATTAGGATCATTAAATGAACTATTGATCAAAGTCAAAGAAACTGGCATAAATCTTTAACATTTTCTCTATGGGCAGATCAGATCACATAGAAAGCCTCAATAGGCAGTTCTTCTTTTAATCTAGTCTATGGAAAAGAAGCTATCCTTCCTACAAATATATCTATTCCCTCTCCATCCCTAGTTCAATTTATTGAAGAAACTCCTTCTTCTTCTTTTCAATTAAGGCAATCAAAAATCCTCAAACTCAAAGAAGAAAGAGAGAAAGCCAAAACCGTACATACCCATCATCAAGAGTTAGTTAAATATTCCTTTGATGTAAATTCTATAAGTCCAAAATCATTTCAACTTGGATACCTTTTATTGAAGTGGAATAAAGAACATGAGGAAAAAGGTTAAGCATACCAAATTCCAAAGAATGTGGCTTGGACCATTTTAGATTATAGAACAAATCGACCCATCAACGTTTCTATTGCAAGATTTATCAGGCAAGAGAGATTCTCTGCCTGTGAATGGGCATATTTTGAAGAAATATTTTTCATATGAGATAACCTCTTCTATCCCCTGTACATTATCACCTTTACTTTTCCTAGGAAAATAAAAGTTAAATAGTACCTACATTTGGCCTTAAAATAAAAAATCTCTTGAAATATTTTGATTTTTCACTTTTATAAGTAGAGTTTGTTAAGGAAATAATTATAACATTTGAAAATTTACTAGGTTCTATCTCTCTGAAATTTGCTTGTTTCCACCAAAATTATTTATTTTTTGAGAAACCTCTAATTGTATAAAGAAACTTTTGTTCTACTATCAGTCAAGAAAAGTATCTTTAAAAAAGTAAAGACTCTTCGCAGATAAGCATCCTCAACTCTATAATTGTCATCCAGAACTCTTAAGGAGTTAATGATTCTCTGCATACAGTAAACTTGTCTCCTCTTAGAGTGTAATTCTAAAATATGTTGAAACTTAAAATATAAGAGGTCTCATCAAGAGCCTGCTTACCATGTTCACAGGGAAATAATAGACTGACATTACCAATATTGCATACCAAAACAGGGTAATGGCTTGAGATTAGTTTAATTAAAAGTCGAGGGGTCTCATCACGAGCCAACTTGTTCAATTGAATTACAACCAGTGAATGACATTGTCACTATTTCGCCACTAAACCAGGACAATGACTGTTAAGTAATAAAAATAATTTTTTTGTTGCAAAAATAAACTAATTAAAAAAGAAAAAAAGTGAAAGAGGAGAATAAGTATATGATTTTGAATTTATCTCTAAAACCTGCACTCTTATCAGGATGGGACATTGAATCATTGCTGGTTAAAAGGTAACCCTGTTGAGGCTATGCACGCCTGCTGGTAGAAGAGGCTCTACCTGTTACGAATGAGTACATCTAAAAGTTGATCTGCAAAAGCCCCCTACTTTATCTTTAAACAAAGTAAATACTAATATAGACAAAGGAATTTTCATTCTTAAGAGAATATCAAATGAATTGTGATTAGGTGAGTTTGTTTTTTTATTCACAGAAATGTTACTTATCTTAAATTTCATGTAATTCCTATTTCCTAAACTATATTTATTTTGAAAATTTTTAGAAATTTCAAAATTATTAGAGATAACTAGTTCTTCCAGTGAATAACCAATTGTTGTACTATTCAACAAACCTCCCATTTATTATATTAATAGTTCGTATTGTATTAATAAATGGGGACACTTTAAAAAAAAAATAAAAAAAGTAGCAAATAAGAGCTTTCCTTTTGAAACCATTCGGAATAAAATTTTGGATAAACTTAAGATATCAAACCATGTCACTTTGTGACTAGGCATTCTCGCTTTATTGCAAATCACAGGATATGAAGTAACAAAGGTTAGTCGTGAGTCAGAATCCGTGAAATGTGATAAAAGAAACCCCTGTAAAATACCCAAGGTAGCATTGAAATTTTTATAAAACTTAAGGCCTAAGATATTCCTTAAAATATTTATCACAATCGCATCGCGGCTTTTATAAGGGCGCAAACATGTAAACCATAAGAAAATGTGAAATGCGATGTGGTCCAGACCCGATGGAATATTAAAACTGTTATAAACTTCAATCAGGTCCAACATATCGTAAATATTTTATTTTAATGGAATAAGCCTCTGCATAAAGGAAACATGATCGAAAAGGTTAAAGGTATGCCACTCATCAAAAATCGCAAAACACTAAAGAAACTTTGAATTGCTCTATTCACGATCTCTGATATTGCGATTTCCGATAATCTGATAATGCGATATTGTGATTTGTGATAATGCGATAATGCGATTTTGAGATATTGTGATTCATCGTAATCGCATGATCGACATCGCACATAACATACACCAATTTGAAATGTCATTTAGAAACTTGTGATGTGATGTTTTGATGAGTCATAAAGGAAATCACACGTAGGCCTTAATCCATAATTAATGAGGTTTATTTGCATTTACTCTTTTAATGGCTAGAGAAGATAGATATCTTTTTTATCCATGTTTGAAATAAAATCTCCATCCTTACGTTCTTTCAGAATTTACTATGCTATTGTGTTTCTGCTTGCATTTGTTGCTCTATGTTTTTATCCTATTTTCTCCATTGCCCAAATTTCAGGGAAATTTTGAAGAAGACAGTGCTCGCAACAATGGTTAAGAAGGGAAAAAAGACTACAAAGGCTACAACATCTGAAGAATTAGATCTACTTCTAGTCTTCACTAATACCACCGGTAACAAGGATGGTGGGACTACATCCTGGGAGACAATGTATAATTTACTAGAGGAAGAAAACCCGAGGACTCTAGAAACTAAAGAAACAGCAGATGCCGCAGAATCATCCAATGCTTCTTATTTTAAAGCAACATGCTCTTTCCTACACAGGATAGTTGCAAGTCCGAAAATATTACCATACCCAGATATGTTAAGATGGATTATTGATAATGTGGATATTTCGGATAGAACATTCAAAATTTTCAGGCATTAAGTCATCGAGTCATTCAAACCAAACAATTTACGCCAAATGTACCATCTGTTAGAGCCATAAAATCTCTATGATAAAGCCTTTATTGAGCATTTTTCCAAAGAAAATTAAGACCTAATGGATGTTATGCAAAGTTGGAGGTCTGGCTCCAACAAGCTCAGGCTGGAGAAAACTGGTATATACCCCATTGCACCTCTATCAACCTAGCATAATTTTGTAGCCGCAATGTTATGTAGGCTATTTGGAAATGTTGATACCACCAAGTTCTCTATTGAATGGGTTGCATTGATTGATGAGGTTGTAAATTCCATGATTATGAACTGGAGTAATATTTTGTCGGACAATTTGACTATGGCTATTATAGAATACAGGGGAAATAGAATTGTCTCCACTCAGGTTATCCCTCCCTTTTACATGAATTCTTATGTCATGGATGCATTATGTTTTTTTTCGCATTTTCCAAACATGGGCTGGAAATGGACTTTAATGGATCCTACTCCCATCCATGTTTATCATAAAGTTTTGTGGGAATCTCAGTTTAGCTCCCATTTTTATAAAATTTGTCATGGCATTATGTTGCCAATTTTCTAGACCATTTTTGATAAGAAAGCCCCTAGGCTATCAGAGGAAGCAAAGATAGACATCTTGCTGGTGGCAAGATGGTTTGGTGAGGAATTATTTACTTATATTAGAGTTTTTGGGAGTATTACAACTCCACATGTTCTTCCATATTATGTTCTTGATAAATTGTTGGCAAGAGAGATTGCTTATCAAACAGTGGGGGATGGTATAACCAAAACCCTCAAAGAACAAAAGAAATCCATCTGTCTGACCTTCCTGTTGTAATGTGGTGCTTTTATATTACATGACATCGAGCACGCAAAAAAATAAATACAGAACATCACATCTCTAAATCTAGCTACCATGCTAGGCAGACAATATGACCCTAACAAGGTCACCAAGAATTTCACTGCTATTGTAAAAATCATGCAATTTATTGATGAGGACAATGAGTTTCATTATCTCTTTTAGCAATCCGAGACATTTTCACAAGTTTTACATTTAGAATCAATAAAAATGGACCCAGCAGACCTCAAACGCTTCCACATATACAAAAATAAAAGATTGGCAAAGGTCCCTTTGGACCTATTACAAATTGAAGAAATAACAGAACCTACTCCCAGCGTAAGCCTGGAGGAAAGTTCCAAGCACAATTATGATGAGGAATATCAAGAGAAGTCAGCTCAAGGTTTAGAAGACTCTGAACATCAATCAGAGAATAAGGAAGGAAGCCCCGAGGAATATGCTAAATAGGACACAGAGGAAAATGTTGAAGAAACGGTCGAAAAGGCCCCAACTGAGGAGCACATGGAGACTGGATCCACATAGGTTCAAACAGAAAAGATCACAGTCATTGATCTAGATCAAGAATGGGAGAAATTTAATAAAAATCTCCAAATAGAGACTAGTCTTGAAGGAACATCTGGATTTCAAACTCCTAAACATACTCAATAGGTTGTAAACCCAGAAACAACAATGCAAGGAGTTATAACTACTCAAGATATTGAAATCATCCTAGCACACCCAACTTCAGAAATTGTTTTAAAGGTTGAGGAAATACCCCCACTAGACATATTCTACAGCCCAACACATAAGGCTATAGTAAAGAGGCAAAGGAAGAAAAGGAAATTAGATGCATCAGCAGTAGCAACTCTTGGAAGTGAATCAATGGAGGTAGTATGGAAAGACACCCCCATTGATCCATCAAAAAATCTTACAAAGCTATCACAATTTGTAGGTGCCTATGCAACTGCAACAATTGATAAGGAAGCAGAAGTTTGACTTTTTCTTAAAGAAAAAGAAGAAAGAGTTTAACTGCTGGAACAACAACTAGAATAAGAAATATAGAGCACCAATAGGCAAGCACATATACAAATGGCACAACTTCAAAATGATTTTGAGCAAATGAGATTACAACATCAGACAGACATCACAGAGAAGGACTCATAGATTCATCAAATGCAGACTGTAATGAATAAACTCAAAGACCACCCTCAAATAAAATAATTCATTAAAGAGACACTTGAACTAAACTATCTGTTGTCATAGAAATAGGAAATATTCTGTCAAAAAATCTCATTGATCAATCCCTATTGTGAAACAAGTGATAAATTAACCAATCAAGTGGTTGATCAAAGATTAGAATATGAAGAGATAAATAAGAGGATTTCAGAGTTTATTTCTTGGCAAGAATCTGAAGAAGGTAAAAAGGCCAATCTACCAAAGATCGAGGAGTCCCACAAGGATATCTTATTCGCAGATTAGGACATACAGTTAAAGTAAGTAGAAAGGGTAGCAACAAGAGCAGAAAGTAAAACAAACAATATAGTTGAGGATGTGAACGAATACCTTCATACCACCAATCTTACGAAATAATGCGGGAAAAAGGCTCTGTCATACATCAAATAGTTAAAAAAATAGTGGAAAGAGACTGCCAAAACAAATGCAAAAGCAATCAAACAACTGTCTAGAATTGACTGGGAAACCTATTGGTAGTTTCTGGTAAAACCACACAGTCATTGGATGACTCTGCATTGTCTAATAAAGTCCACACAAAAGATGGTGCCACCTCTCTTTGATGTTGTATTCAAGGGACAATTGAGATCTAGAATTGGCCAGCCACCCCAGGTGAAGCCAATGATAGATATTTGCGAACTCAAGGACCGAATCACTGAATAGGACCATACAATTTGAAGAAGATTGTCATCATTTTTATTTTTTATTTTAGTTATATATTACTTATTAAGTGGAAGGTTTTTTGAAACCTCCTCAACATTTTATGTAATAGTCTATTTTTGATACATATGTTGTACTATTTAAACCTCTCTCATGCATTTAGAGAGAGGTCCAAAATTTTATCAAAAACACTTTGCAAAGGCTTGCACTTCTGTACTTTTGTGACTGTTTTGATGAGATTATTGGAACAACATCTTGATTTTCTTAGAGATTGAAGCATACTCTACTAAATTTGCACTTATGTACCCTTATAGTATATTTATTTGAAGAGAAACAGATCAATATTGTTTACCTCGTGAATAGGACCTTTCATATCTGGTACTTCTATCTTTATGATTGTGTTTTGCTTATGAATTAGCAGTAATCTTTCTTATATTATGGTATGTATGAAATATGAGTTATAGTTTAACATTAAAGCACTTTTGTATAAATGTTTCAGCTGTAATTCCTTATTGAATACATGATCAATTGATATATGCGATATAGTTTCCATAATTATTTTGCCTAACTATTTAGTCAAAATAATTATCATTAAATATTTCTTATCTTATAGCAATTGAATGATCTTTATTACCTTTTGCTTTAATATATCTTTATAGATCGCATGATTTGAGTTATTCCCGGGTATATATTAATATACATGTTAGAATAGATAGATGCATGTGTTTTTTATTTAATTAGATCATTTTTAGTTAAATCATTTCCCATTATATATTATATCAAACCAACATCATCATCAAAATCAATTCTTTCTAGGAAATTGGTCCCATTATCCCCAGTCAAAGCCACCATACCAAACGGAAAAGGGGTTTCTTTCAAGGTCCAAACCGGGTGATTATCCCCCATGTTTTTGCAATGGAATTCCGGGGCTTCAACAGGTTCCTTCGAGAATATTGACTGGATCAATTTTCCATCATCAGTCATGGAAGTCACTATGCTATAACAAATAATATAATCAGTTGCAAATAGAGGATTTTATTAAAATGGAGAGAATAAGTCAAAACACTATAATAAATATAAAAATTCATTTATGACGTGAGACCCTCTTTAAATTAATTAAGTGGAATTTTATTTATAATAATAATAGAGGTCGGAGTAGGAGTGACACGTGGCAAGAGCTGAGTGGTATCGAAGGTAATCCCATCAAAACTTTTTATAATGTGCACAAAAAAAGCACTAATACGTCGATATTGGGAGGCTCCAATGTGGAGCAGACATGATATCTTTATAGACCTGAATTAATACCATATTCGGTCTGACATATCAGAGCTTCGCATATATTGGAGGTCTTGTATTGAATATTTGATATCAGGGGTTTTACGATTGTTACCATTTAAAAGTTATGACATATAGGAGGATGTGATATTCAAATTAGACCATCGCTAATATGCATACCGGGTCCGACATATTAGAGCCTGGAAGGTATCAGAAGTTAAAGAGGCAAGGTGTATCGACATTTTTAAAAGCTTGCTCAGCTGAAAATATTTGATAAGTATTGACCCTGATGGGAACGGGAGTAATGATGTGGTAGGTGGGTCCTCCCATCGGCTATATTATATATGGTGGGACTTTAGGTTTTGATTAACTTTGAATATATGCCATAAGACATAAATATGAGTTTAGACTTCGAATATTTTTCATATAGCTCTAATTCTATATCAAGATATATATATATATATATATATATATCTGTGTGTGTGTGTGCGTTCCACTTGCTTTAATCCTTCGGTTATGACCACCTTTTTAAATGTTAAAGGTTTAAATCCACTTTTAAACAATAAGTCATCACATAATAAATGGTTTGGTCTCGGGGACTGTGAAATGCAAGATAAAAAATAAAAAATCATATTTAAAAATATAAATATTTCCAAAAATCTAATTATTTACAAAGAAAAATTTATAAAATAAAAGGTAAAATATATAATATAAGGCCAAAATAGTGAAAAAATCCAATCTTCAAATAGGCGCTATTTGCAAAACAAATTTCCAAATGAGCTAAAACGAGTTATGATAGGAATATAAGAGCATATTGAACTCATTAAAGCCATCTAAATACTCAAAATAAAATAGTAATATCACCAACCATTCAATCAAAGGGTCCCCATAATGAGAATTAAGTGAATAATTCGGGGGTTGTGTTTTTAACACATCAATGGCGACAAAATTGGAAGGAACAATTATCTCTGGAAAAATGATGAAAATATAATAAAAAGGAATAAGGTTAAATTAATCAAAGTGTTAGGATTCAGATTTTCAATGAAATCCCAATAATGAACGACAAAGTTTTATCATTTTTTATATCTCCAAAATTGACTATAAGGGTCATGTTTGACTACAATTATTTAATTGGTAACAACTTAAACTAAAAGAACAAAAGCTTATCATTGTGTTTAGTAAGAAAGACAAACCCTCGTTGTCATAGGTAGAACCACTACTGCTAGCAAGCATCCATAGCCTCGACAAGGTAACCTCATAACCCAAGGAAAAGTCAATATCCCATCTATTGCTTAATATTTCAGAGGAAATACATTTCTATTTTTTTTATTAAATTACTCTGAAAGTCATTGTCCTCACTTGGTGACCATATTTTGACAATGCCATTCACATATTTTCACACTGCCATTCACAAGTATTTATAGTAACGAACAAGTTGGCTCGTGATGAGAACTCTTGTATTACAACAAGTTATTGTAAGCCATTAACTTGGCATGGTAACTAGATATAATAATGTAACTACAATCAATGCTCATGATCATGGTAGGTTGGCTCTATAAGGAGACCTCTTATCTTCCAGATATTATATATAGTTTATTTGACACTCTAATGATTTTAACATAGATGGGGAGACAAATCCTCTCCTTAATAGATTGGGATGACATCAAAAAGTGATAAAATACTCAACTATTTCTTTTTCCTTTCACTAGTACAAAATGGCTAACTAGTTACTAAAACAATGACTAAATTTTGCATATAAATGACAATTTTTCCATTGGTGACTAGTAGTAGCTAATTTACAGTATCTTATAACACGACTACTTTTAGTCATTTTTAACTTAGTCATTAATTGGTTTTCTTAATTTTATCGTCTAGTAGTATATTTAGTCATAAATTTGGTCATTAATTCAGTCATTAATTGTCACAATTAATGACCAAATATACAACAAAATATATTACTATATGATTATCCGAGAAAACAAATTAATGACCACACAAATACGACCAAAATGTTGGTCGTGTTATAAGAAACTGTAAATTAGCTACTAATAGTCATGTATATGAAAAATTTAGTTGTCGTTTGTAATCACAAATTAATCATTTACAGTAGTCATTTATATTTTTTTGGTAGTTTCATATTCATTATATAAATGACTAATTTAGTAGTTTATATTCATTTCATTTATTTTCATTAATAATCATTATAAACGACTAATTTAGTCATATATTCATTTTATTTGTGTTCATCATTAATCAATATAAACTACTAATTTAGTAGTTTTAGATTGATTTTATGTGTTCATTATTAATCAACATAAATTAATTAATATGATTTTGCGACTAAATTAAAAAAATGTCATACAATGTGCACTGGTTCATCTAATATGAAAATGCAAAGTTACATATGTTAATTAAAATAATAAACAATATCAAGTGTAACTATAAATAATTTCAACCACATAAATTATATTATATGAAATGTCAAGTATTACAATAAGAGTTTCCAACTTAACATTGGTTGGAATACAATTTACACATGAAAAATTGTTTCATCACTACAAAACATTATCATTATGTTGTCAAGCCATTGCAGGTGAATTCACCAACTCTGGAGACTTGAACATCAACCTCTATGTGTGCGTCTTATGTGGGATATTGGCTTTAAGGGTATCACTAAACCAGTTCTCTTCTCTCTCTTTTTTCATTTGTCGCTCCAATGTTAGTGTTCTATTCTTTCTTCAAATCCTGTTGCTTACCATCAATATTGAGTTCCTTTTCTGAAAGAAAAAGGAGATATAGTGTAGAGTGTAAGACATGAAATACAATGAACACTAGAATATAAACTTAAGTAGACTATAAAGGATTTATATGACATTATATACCTCAATATCAACAATGTTAGAGCCATTATTTCCCATAAAAGCAAGAAACTCGAACAAGTTTTCTTCAGTTGAGTGATAGCTACCACTATGAGTCCACATGACTTATATAGACAAATAAACATCACCATAGAAAATAACACCTTAGTAACCTAGTATTCAACCTTTAGGGAAAGCTTAGGAACAACCATGCCAACTAATTTACATGCTAAAATATCAAGCTATAAGTAACTTATGAAAACAAATAATTTGAGTTGTGATGCTAATCCTTATCGTTTTATTTGCAACAACATTTTGTTCTCTAATGCATGAACTTGGTCAAGTATATAAACAACATGTGTTCAAATAACAACATGAAAGTAAATTTTTCTAATAGTCATGAAAATCTTTCAACACAAAACAATTAAAAGGATTTCAATCAATATCCTATAATACTAATTTCATCTTCTAGCTTTGGTTGTTGTTTAAGCAGGCATGATACTAAGTATTTTCAATTTCATAGTTAAAATACAAAGAAAAATAAAAATAAATGTTCAAAATACAATCAAACAATAAAGATAGGATATCATGGAATGGACATTGAAATTATAAAAAAATTATTTACCTGTCCATCGATGTCTTATCAGGCATTCCTAAAACATTTTCTTCTCCAAAATAGCCATGAGGTGAAATAATCACAACATTAAAAACCATAGGAATACCTACTAGAAACATTTCCAAAGTCGATGGCTCAAGTGCGTGAAGGGTCTCCAACAACAAATGAATCATATCCAAGACGTGATCTACATTGTCTCCCCATCATTTTTCCAATCACATTTCATGTAACTTGCCCACACCCAAGTCAAGTAAATATCGAATGAAGGCATGGACATTTATTTTTATCATTAATATCTATAAACTTTGAATATAATTTATTTCGGGAACATATTAATTCGTATTTAAATCCTTCCTCTCATGAGAAGGTATCAATCAAGTAGGACATCAGATAAATCAACCTTAATGAGGACCTCTAACATTTTTTACAATATCAATATTTGTCTTGTTTTGATATCTCGGATAGAAAAGATAACATATCTTTAAAAGAAAAATACATATATTACTTATGTTCAAACTTTGTATATGGTGTATTCTTAGGTAGATTTTTAAGATGTCCCTCTACCTTTACCAAAGAGGATTGTCGCTTGGATAAACTCTATATCCTTTCATTCAGCACCAATTTTTACAAGATAAATGTCACACATTATTCTTTCCCATTTCTCAACATGCTGCATATGATAAATTGAAAGTCATATAAAAGCAAGAGCAAACCATTTTCTAACCAAAACAAACAAGCAAATAGTGCCTCTAATGAAACTTCACACCTCAGAGATTACTCTGCCTCTGCCACATGCTTAGACTAAAGGTGGTATTCTGTTAAATTGGCAACTGGGGCCAAACTCCATGTGGGTTGGCTTATTTATGGCAGCTGATATTTTTATTGGATCCCTCTCGTCGAGAGGTGTAGGATTGATCCTAAGATCATCCGATTCCGATAAGTATTTATGGAGATATGAATTTATTTTGATTATGTAATTATCATCAAGCCGACCAGCTCTTATGTAGGCTCTAGAAGCCCAAATGTCATGTCTATTCAACCCATGTGTTTTTGGTATAAACAGTTGAGGATTTGATGTGATTTACACACATTCTTGAGTGATCTCCTCCTCTCCACATCTTGGGTTTTTGGAGAAGGAGTGAGACACCAAAAGTAATATGTTGGCCTTATGGTGATGCCCTAGCCGCAGGTCGATCTATGTAGCTAACAGAGACACCTATACGTTTTCAAATGGAGATATCTCATACGCTGGAAAGGAAGACCTTATACGCAATTATGGAATCCCAACCGTAGTCATAAAGGATCTCAACGCAGTAATTGAAGCTATCTTACACGTTGTTCTTGAAGACTTCTTGTACGCTGTTCACAAGTCTTCTCATACGCTGTTCTGCTCCTGGAAACATATATACACTCACAGAGAATCTGGTAGCGTGGTTACACAAGGCACGCAGTGAATCTGGTTGCATGGTTATACATGGAAACATATATACACAGTCTATATATCAAACCGCTACAAATACCCTAAGCTGTAGACACTGGATATTCATACGCATAATATAAATGCTGGATGCTGGGCAAATGCTGGACAGTCTTACATATACACTGGACAGTTTTATATACAGTTTGTAAACGCTGGACAGTTTTATAAATGTGTTTGTAAACGCTGGACAACCTTAACATACGCAGCAATCATTATAGTAATGTACATAGTGATAAATACGTTGTCCAGAAGTTGAATATAATACACTGTCAAGAAGTTGAGTATGGAAGCACCTAATGCGCTACTCAGAAGTTTAATATGGATGCACATAATACACTGTCCAGAAGTTGAACATGGTTGCACCTATTACACTGTCCAGAAGTTTTATGTGGAGGCCCTAATACGCTGACCTGTAGACTTATACTCAGGCCCTCATACGTAGCCTAATGCAGTCCATCTTCGCTGGCCTAAGGAGGCCCTAACCACAGATAATATGCACTCCTAGAATAGTCACTATCACAGCTAATCGAAGCCTGTTGACAACAAGAAGGAAATTTCGAATCACTATAGGTAATAGCACTGTCATAGAGACATGACTATTTGTATATTATTTTGTGACTACATGAAGTTGTTCTCTTCTTGTAGGAGAACCAAGTTAGAGGAGCTAAGGGATAGATCTATTGGGATCTCATTGGAAGGAAAAGAAGCAAGGGTTATGTTGCCTGGAAGGCACAAAAATACTGTGTGTTAGGCCGCAGGCCATAACACCACAATCTAGGATTGTGCATGAGTTTGAGGACTTGTACATATGCCCAAATCAACAACATATCCAGAGTAGTGTTTGTTTGAAGGACTGTTTCAATAGTGCTTGGTACTCTAACCAGTCATCATGATGACAGCAGCAAAATATGTACAGCATGATGATGGAGGGCAATAAAGTTGTGTACATCAACTCAGCAATAGAACAGTATGATGCAGCTTGGACAGCATGAAGCTTGGCGAGATCATGGGCAGCACAGTGATCATGAGCAGCATGAAGATGCATGATGTAGCATGATGATGCTACATGGTAAGGTGCAGCAGATGAACAAAATGGATAGGTGAAGTCATCACCTAGGAGATTCAGTTGAAGCAGAATGTCTTCAACTGGTCTCATCATTATAGGTGTTACACTAAAAATTGTCACCATGACTATTTGTACTTAGTATGGCTCCATCAACTGTCATACTATCCTCCTTGGCAAGCCTTATACCTCTGCTCTACATGTCAAACTCCAAGAAAGAGAGAAAGTCTTTAAAAAATGTATTTATCTCTGGGTACACAGATTCTCTCAGCCTTACCTGCGTGTACGCACCCCAAGTTCACAAGACCTGCGTACTTGTATGCTCTGTATGTGAAGCCATGGGTGCGTACCCCTGTAAAGGTCAAAAGGCACGAGTTTCATCTTTAAAAAGTTACTTGTGGTCATTTCTAGAGCATTCTAGAAGCTTGTTCGACGTGTATTGAGCGCCTCCAGATGGTTCATGTATCCCTACCAAAGAGGAACTTATCCCATCAAGAGGGGAGCTATCCCATCCAAAGAGGGACTTATCCCATTGATGGTGGACCTGATTAACTTCCTCTTGAGCACTATAAATACAGGCATTGGGCCAGAAGGAGGGGAGGTTGAAAGCTAAACATTTCTAAGGGTAGATGCTGCTAGAATTAGGACTCCCATTTAGACGCTTGTGAGGAGAGATTCCCATCCTTACTTGTTCCATTTGGAAGTGGGTGAGCTTATCAAAGTAAAGGAAAACTCTTGCTGGACCCTGGGAGGGACCTGCACAACACCAAGGCTCAGGTTGTAATGGTTTCTTTTGTTTCCTATTAATACAAATAAGTCCATTCTTCTCAACAATTTGTTATTTATGAGTTGTTTCATATACTCCTTGGTCTGTATGTTAAATATGTTTTGTTTTATGAGATATTCAGGTGCTATTTAATCGTTTGATTGTTAGTGAATGCAGTTTTCAAAGAGAAGGAGGAGCTCATCCGGATCGACGAGGCTAGACTACTACAACAGCGTTGGGTTACAGGTAGGATCTAAACACTTGATTTCTTGTATGATAAATGCATATTTAGAGAAGTATTGTTCTTAATTGTCTTTTTTGTCACTAGAAAGCCTTAAGCTTCTAGGGAGGTTAGTTGTGTCCACACTATCAACTCTTTCCGCATGACAAAATTGATGTACCTCGTTTTGCGTCATTATGCTGGGGGCATGTGAACTTATAACAAGCATAGTTTTTCATTTCAAGCTTGTGTAAACATGAAACCGAATCCGAGCATAGTTCTTTTCCTGTGTCAAGCTCGTTAAAAAATGAAACAAATCCTCCTCTACTTGAGTCGAGAGTTTGACTAGATCTCATAAATGTTAAGTGGTATATTTAGGTTAGTTATTTCAGTGTTTTGCATAATTTTCTTACAGTTTAGGTTGGGTCTTTCAAATGATCTCATAACTCAACCTCCATTTCATCCAGAGTTGAATGAAATGATGCTGGGGGGCATGCGCTCTAGCAGTTATGCTTAGGGGGCATCAAGCACAGTTTTATCTCTGTTTCAAGCTTGTGGAAAAATGAAACTACTTTGAAGCATAGTTTTTATCTGTTTCAAGCTTTTGTAAAAATGAAACCTATCTCGAGTCAATTTCAGTTATTTTCAAGACTCGTTAAACTCATGAAAATCCCGAGATTATTTTGCTATCTTTCATTCTCGTAAAACAAATTAAAATGCCGAGTTCTTTCCTTCTTTTCCTGCTCGTAAATCAAATTGAAAGTCGGCCATATGAGTACAATTTTATCATTTTTTCAAACTCATTAAAACTTACGAAAAAATGAAAACCATGAGTACATTTTTATCATTTTTTCGAACTCGTTAAAACTTACGAAAAAGTGAAACCTTAGAGTCATCTTTTAAGCCCTTTTCTGACTCCTAAAACATGAAAAGATTGCCGAGCGTTTCTTTTACACTCGTTAAAACAGAATTAAAAGACGGTCCCCTTATAGCCCTTTACTGACCGTAAAAACAGGAAAAGATTGCCGGGTTTTTGTCGTTTCAAACTCGATATTGGAAATAAAACGACGTGTCCTTGATCGCTTTTTACTTTTCAGGTCAGAGGCACTAATCATGAAAGTACTCCTTGGTCGCAAGACTAAGTGGTTCTCTCAAGTATTATTTTATACTTTTTCGGGCTTGGGAGACACAAATTTATGAAAAAGTTCACCTTGGAGTCTTCTTTAGTTTTTTCAGACTCTCTAAAATTGAAAAATGCCGAGTTTCTCCTATACTGGACTCGTTAAAATTTCACAGTAAAGGACATGTTCGATTACAAACAGGAACGGACCACTCCTTCTTAGGGTTCGAATCAAAACTAAGTTGGACTCATCCGAAGGATGAGCTTATAATCATGCATATGTTATCCTCCTCAAGCTTGTAAAAAAATAAAGAGGTACTTGCCAGAAATGGTGGGGGAAAAGAGAGAAAAATGAGCCTATTTGTTATCCTTTGTCTCAGAAGAAGCCTTATCACCACTCTTGAACACGACACTTTCCATTCACCTGGGTTGGGAAATCCTTTGCCTCACAAGTGGATCAAACCACATTGAAAGTCTTCAGCCGTTTCTGGGTATTAACTTTGGGTCAATTGTCACCAAGCCATCTGTCGTGTCATTATGTGTTCAAGAGGTTGCTGCAAATAAACCATTCATCTGCAAAATATCTATCATCCATCTCGACCATCCCTGAGTCAGTCCTTACAGCTACATTTCTTCAACTTGATTTATGATTTCGTGTTGTGGGCTTGCCTGCAACGGGTCGCTTTCTATCGACATCAGCACATTATCTAGAAAGATGACCTAGAAATCGTCAATACCTTGAAATCTGCATGCATCAATGGCAGGTTTCTCGCCTTTGACGACAGTTTACATCATTGACTTTCGATCAAATGATTCCGTGAAATGTTCGACATCAACTCATTCATTCACATCTCATGGATTGTACTGGGTACTTTGAGAACCATTGACATCACTGGTGGTCTCTCTCACGCTTGTTAACAGTTTACATCATTGACTGGTAATCAAGTGGTTTCTACCATGTTCGACATCAACTCATTTATTCGCATGGATAGAATCGTACCAATTCGGGAAGTAGAAATGAAGACCCTGGATCTAGTTTCCACCATCCAGGCTGCGAGGAGTTTTGTATTCATTATATAGTAGACCAATTATAAATAGATGGCTGCGTCCATACTGTGTCTACATAAGTCTATGATTATGATGTACTGCAAAATCATTCCTGTATCAGAGCAGTAGTTAGTCTGTTAGTTAAAGTTTTTGATCTGAGTATGGGAATGCCTACCTCAGTGATGATATAATCTTATACATGTATTTTGTGTTGAAAATTGCAGGTTCTGACTGGGCTCTCCACGAGATAATCCTTGAAATGATAAAGCGCTTCACCCTTCCTAGATGATATAAAACCCTAATCTACTACAGGCTTCGCACTTTAGGGGGCAATCTGTTACACTAAAAATTGTCACCATGACTATTCGCAGTTAGTATGGCTCCATCAACTGTCATACTATCCTCCTTGGCAAGCCTTATACCTCTGCTCTACATGTCAAACTCCAAGAAAGAGAGAAAGTCTTTAAAAAATGTATTTATCTCTGGGTACGCAGATTCTCTCAGCCTTACCTGCGTGTACGCACCCCAAGTTCACAAGACCTGCGTACTTGTACGCTCTGTATGTGAAGCCATGGGTGCGTACCCCTGTAAAGGTCAAAAGGCGCGAGTTTCATCTTTAAAAAGTTACTTGTGGTCATTTCTAGAGCATTCTAGAAGCTTGTTCGACGTGTATTGAGCGCCTCCAGATGGTTCATGTATCCCTACCAAAGAGGAACTTATCCCATCAAGAGGGGAGCTATCCCATCCAAAGAGGGACTTATCCCATTGATGGTGGACCTGATTAACTTCCTCTTGAGCACTATAAATACAGGCATTGGGCCAGAAGGAGGGGAGGTTGAAAGCTAAACATTTCTAAGGGTAGATGCTGCTGGAATTAGGACTCCCATTTAGAAGCTTGTGAGGAGAGATTCCCATCCTTACTTGTTCCATTTGGAAGTGGGTGAGCTTATCAAAGTAAAGGAAAACTCTTGCTGGACCCTGGGAGGGACCTGCACAACACCAAGGCTCAGGTTGTAATGGTTTCTTTTGTTTCCTATTAATACAAATAAGTCCATTCTTCTCAACAATTTGTTATTTATGAGTTGTTTCATATACTCCTTGGTCTGTATGTTAAATATGTTTTGTTTTATGAGATATTCAGGTGCTATTTAATCGTTTGATTGTTAGTGAATGCAGTTTTCGAAGAGAAGGAGGAGCTCATCCTGATCGACAAGGCTGGACTACTACAACAGCGTTGGGTTACAGGTAGGATCTAAACACTTGATTTCTTGTATGATAAATGCATATTTAGAAAAGTATTGCTCTTAATTGTCTTGTTTGTCACTAGAAAGCCTTAAGCTTCTAGGGAGGTTGGTTGTGTCCGCGCTATCGACTCTTTCCGCATGACAATAGGAAATTATCTATGCTCAGATCCAGATAAGTCAAAGTGTTGACTTTTGTTGTAATGTATTATCTCTCTCTCTCTCTTTCTCTGCTGAACTTTGAAGATAAAAGAAGATTTGATCAAAGGGTTTCCCCACACATTGTGGGGTTTTTCCCTGGCTTGCACCATATCTTGTGTCCTCTTGTCTTGGCTTGTCTTCTGTGTATTATATTTATGTTCTATCTGCAGTTTATCGTAATGCTGATGTGATAGCTAACTATGAAAATTTAAATAAATTGCTCTAGCATAGAACATACCAAAAATTAACACGGCATCAGAGCTGAGGTGAAGACAATGCCCAAGAAAGAGTGAAAGAGCAATCACCAAATACAGTTGGGACAAGACAAAAGGATCAATGGGTTCCTCATAATTCACCTAGGGTGAAGTTGAAGCAGAGAATGTTATTAGAATGGCGCAAAAAAACTTCTAATGGCATCACTTCATTGAGAAGTTCAGATCTAAGGGTAGGAAGGAAAGGTAGATGTCTTGGTTATGAGTTTGGCCCTTATGCGAAGGAGTGCCCGAATGATAGAGATGCGGGTCATCAAAGACAATGATCGACTCTTCCACGAAAGCAAGGAACCCCAAAAATCTCTTTTATGTACCTGATTGAACCTGATGTCCATCTCGGAAATGGAAGTCAAAGGTTACATGGTGGCACTTATCGATGGAAAGGTACGTGTTTGAAAATAGATCTTTTAAAGATGTTTTTGAGTTCAGGGTTGTATCAAGTTGCAGGAAGTCCACTGGGAACCATGTCCATTGACTCAGCACCGGAGGTCTGTGAGCCAGATGGTGACAAGGATGCCTGAATTCAAAAAGAAGCATGAAGGTACATGTCTGAAATGTACCAAAGGAAAATATTATAAGGGAACCATTCCCCTCATGCAGCAGGTTCACAGGTTTGGAACAACCTGAGGAGTTTGAGAATCATGATCAAGAAATCTCACGTATACAGGTGGAAGAAAGCCCTCTATGGCTTGAAGGAAAACAGCTCGGGCATAGTATGAGAGGATTGATAGCTGTCTAATGCAACTGAGATTCACTAGGAGTGAAACCGATCCAAACCATTACTCGAAGGTTGTGGATGATAAACCTCTCGTACCAGCACCTATGTCTGACAGGTGCAGACCCTCTCATTTATAGGAGACAGAGGGAGTTGGATTTGGAATGTGGAAAGATAAGCTGCAAGCTTGTGACTACCTCGAGGATCTTAACTTTCAGAAGTTATATGGTAATGATGTCGGACCAGATTTGGGAAATGCCTTTGAATTTCATAAACTCATTCGCATTGATGCTCTTGGAGAACCTCCGTTTGAACATATGTGTTGCAGTTAGCATGGTGAGCTCATATTTGGTTGAGCCTCACTGGATTGGTGCCAAGAATCTTCTGAGATATATTCAGGGGCATAATCTCTCATGAATTGAGATACACTACCTAAAATATGAAACCACATGATTATTCGAATGATGAGTGGGCGGGCAGTGTGGAGGATCACTAGAGCACTTTTCAATGTTGGTTCTCTTTGGATTCTGCTTCGATGCAGGAAGCAGAAGTCAGCCACTATAAGCACCGCCAAGACCGAATACATGGCTACGAGTATGATCTCATATGAAGCTGCATGGTTGTGGAATTTCTTATGTTAGCTGTTTTTCTCTGTGACAACCAGAGGTGTGATTCGATTATTGAGGAATCTTGTATTCGACAATTGCTCCAGCAAACAGACATCAGATACTGCCTTATCTGGGATATGGAAAGTCGATGAGCAAGGAGGCTCCATCGCATTGAGATGATATACAGGTCGCTAAAGCCCCAGGGGAAAGATCAAATTTGTGATTTTCCCGAATGACTTGGAGTCATCAAGAGACCTTTGTAAAAGGGTCCTGCATGTTGCATACATTGAGCTCTAGGAGCTTTGGGGGGCTTGCAGTTCTATTGGAGCAACATACGACCATAGGGTGACTCACCCTCCCCTGGTGGTGTGCACTGGAACAAGATGATTCGCTCTCTTGTGGAACAGGATGATTCGCTCTCTTGTGTAGCACAATTGATGTGTTCTCCTGTGAGGTGTGGATTGATGTGTTCTCCATGGCGGCCTGGATTGATGTGTTCTCCATGGCGATTGTAGTAGGATTGATGTGTTCTCCTGTTAGGACAGGATTGATTAGGTTCTCCTGTCGAGGCATCCTACCCATGCAATCTGGGACTCATGGGAAGTACCTCTCATCTGATCAATGAGCAGGGAAATGAAGTTAGGGACCATAGTAGTACCGATGGACGCATCGTTGTATCTACCGTACTCCCTACGCTAAGATGTCCTCCATTGATCTGGGATCAATGATACTAGTCTGGGACCAGTGGTAGGAGTTGTACATACTATGACGCTGACTTCGGGTCGGCTGAGACTGGTCTGGGACCAGTGGTACATACTCCGAGACTGACTTCGTGTCAGTGCAAGACTGGTCTGGGACCAGTGAGAGTCGTACATACTATGATGCTGACTTCGGGTTGGTTGAGACTGGTCTGGGACCAGTAGTACACTCTCTGAGCCTGCGATACTAGTCTGGGACCAGTGGTAGGAGTTGTACATACTATGACACTGACTTTGGGTCGGCTGAGACTGGTCTGGGACGAGTGGTACATACTCTGAGACTGACTTTGTGTCAATGCAGTACTGGTCTAGGACCAGTGAGAGTGGTACATACTATGACGCTGACTTCGGGTCCACTGAGACTGGTCTGGGACCAGTGGTACACTCTCTGAGACTGCGATACTGGTCTGGGACCAGTAGTAGGAATGGTACCTACTATGACGTTGACTTTGGGTCGGTTGAGACTAGTCTGGGACGAGTGGTCCGCACTCTGAGTCTGACTTCGGGTCAGTGGAGAATGGTATGGGACATTCTCGATCAATTATTCTTCTTCATAGTTCAGTAGAGCTGAGCAGAGTAGAGCTAGCAGAACCAGCAGCACTGAGCAGAGCTGAGCAGAGCAGAGCTAGCAGAGTCAGCAGAGCTGAGTAGAGTAGAGCTAGCAGAGCCAGCAGAGCTGAGCAGAGCAGAGCAGAGCCAGCAGAGCTGAGCAAAGCAGAGGAGAGCTAGCAAAGCCAACAGAGCTGAGCAGAGCAGAGCTAGCAGAGCCAGCAGAGCTGAGCAGAGCAAAGCAAAGCTAGTAGAGCTGAGTAGAGTAGAGCAGAGCCAGTAGAGCTGAGCAAAGATGGGCAGAGCAGTGCAGGGAACTGATGGCAGAGATAGTACAGTTGGACATATGGATCAGTAGATGGAGTTCCCCCTAGTTGAGAGGGAGTGTTAAATTGGCAACTAGGGCCAAACTCCATGTGGGTTGGCTTATTTATGGCAGCTGATATTTTTATTGGATCCCTCTCGTCGAGAGGTGTAGGATTGATCCTATGATCATCCGATTCCGATAAGTATTTATGGGGATATGAATCTATTTTGATTATGTAATTATCATCAAGCTGACCAGCTCTTATGTAGGCTCTAGAAGCCCAAACGTCATGTCTATTCAACCCATGTGTTTTTGGTATAAATAGTTGAAGATTTAATGTCATTTACACACATTCTTGAGTGATCTCCTCCTCTCCACGTCTTAGGTTTTTGGAGAAGGAGTGAGACACCAAGAGTAATATGCTGGCCTTATGGTGATGCCCTAGCTGCAGGGCGATCTATGTAGCTAACAGAGACACCTATACGTTGTCAAATGGAGATATCTCATACGCTGGAAAGGAAGACCTTATACAGAATTATGGAGACCCAGCCGTAGTCATAAGGGATCTCAACGCAGTAATTGAAGATATCTTACATGTTGTTCTTGAAGACTTCTTGTACGCTATTCACAAGTCTTCTCATACGTTGTTCTGCTCCTGGAAACATATATACACTCACAATGAATCTGGTAGCGTGGTTACACAAGGCACGCGGTGAATCTGGTTGCATGGTTATACATGGAAACATATATACGCAGTCTATATATGGAACTGCTACAAATACCCTAAACCGTAGACACTGGATATTCATATGCATAATATAAATGTTGGATGCTGGGCAAACGCTGGATAGTCTTACATATACGCTGGACAGTTTTACAAATGTGTTTGTAAACGCTGGACAACCTTAACATACGCAGCAATCATTATAGTAATGTACATAGTGATAAATACGCTGTACAGAAGTTGAATATAATACGTTGTCAAGAAGTTGAGTATGGAAGCACCTAATGCATTGTTTAGAAGCTTAATATGGATGCACATAATACACTATCCAGAAGTTGAATATAATACATTGTCCAGAAGTTGAATATGGATGCACCTATTACACTGTCTAGAAGTTTTATGTGGAGGCCCTAATACGCTGACCTGTAGACTTATACTCAGGCCCTTATATGTAGCCTAATGCAGTCCATCTTCGCTGGCCTAAGGAGGCCCTAACCACAGATAATATGCACTCCCAGAATAGTCACTATCATAGCTAATTGAAGCCTATTGACAGCAAGAAGGAAAGTTCGAATCACTATAGGTAATATCACTGTCATAGAGATAGGACTGTTTGTATATTCTTTTGTGACTACATGAAGTTGTTCTCTTCTTGTAGGAGAACCAAGTTAGAGGAGCTAAGGGATAGATCTGTTGGGATCTCATTGGAAGGACAAGAAGCAAGGGTTTAGTTGCCTGGAAGCCACAAAAGGACTGTGTGTTAGGCCGCAGGCCATAACACCACAGTCTAGGATTGTGCATGAGTTTGAGGACTTGTACATATGCCCAAATCAACAACATATCCAGAGTAGTGTTTGTTTGAAGGACTGTTTCAATAGTGCTTGGTACCCTAACCAGTCATCATGATGACAGCAGCAAAATATGTACAACATGATGATGGAGGGCAGTAAAGTTGTGTACATCAACTCAGCAATAGAACAGTATGATGCAGCTTGGACAGCATGAAGCTTGGCGAGATCATGGGCAGCACAGTGATCATGAGCAGCATGAAGATGCATGATGCAGCATGATGATGCTACATGGTAAGGTGCAGCAGATGAACAAAATGGATAGGTGAAGTCATCACCTAGGAGATTCAGTTGAAGCAGAATGTCTTCAACTGATCTCATCATTATAGGAAATTATCTATGCTCAGATCCAGATAAGTCAAAGTGTTGACTTTTGTTGTAAATGTATTATCTCTCTCTCTCTCTCTTTCTCTGCTGAACTTTGAAGATAAAAGAAGATTTGATCAAAGGGTTTCCCCACACATTGTGGGGTTTGTCCCTAGCTTGCGCCATATCTTGTGTCCTCTTGTCTTGGCTTGTCTTCTGCGTATTATATTTATGTTCTATCTTCAGTTTATTGTAATGCTGATGTGATAACTAACTGTGAAAATTTAAATAAATTGCTCTAGCATAGAACATACCAAAAATTAACATATTCTTTGAATCATATTTAGGTCATATTTAATGGGATATTCATATGTTTACCATGACGTCAATTGGTGCTAAAATAAATATATAAATCTAGGTTATTATCAGTGAAATTAAAGTATAATTCAGAAAAAATAATGTCATGGCAAGGTATAGAGAGAGAAACATCTTCATAATTAGGATTCTCTATTTTAGCTTGATTTGAGTTTGTATTTGAATATATATTTTTCTCTAGAGAAGTGAAATAGAAAGATGAGAATCGAAATAGACTTGTGAATCTTTAATCAATCCATATTATATATATCTAAAACGTCCAGGTCATCCTTCTCTACTATATGATAGAGATTTATTGTCCATAGAATTATAATTAATTAAATATCAAACACAATTATGGAATACATTAACCAAGGAAAGAAAAATTACATGGTTGTGGTATTCTTGTGCTCGAAGGAAATCCAATAATGTTTTTGTGCTTTCTTTATGATGAAATAACATTGAAGACAAATGGAGGTTCAAAAATTGAACTCCATTGTCAATAGGAGATGGTCATGTTGGGTAAGGAAAGGATGAATTGAAGGGCTCAAGGTGTAGCTCAAATACATAATTATCCTTATCACTACAAAATACAAATTTGTCATCATTTTCTAATCCAGGTAAAAAGAAAATTGAGTTTTTATTTGTGCACTTGTGATAGTATATGAAAAAGAGAGCACTAGTGGAAATAAAAGTGTGTTGTCCCATCATCCAACCTACACGGAAAACATATATATTTAGTTGTTGAGTGTAGTGGAAATCAAATGTAAAACCCACTCAAGTTGATCTTTACATGACATAGGCATAATGAACTAGTACAATAGAAGCATGCTAACTCAGAAACATGAGATGATAAAAAAGAAGAAAGGAACATTATTTCCTACCACATAATTGGCATGTGTAACATTTCCACAGAATCCATCCAAAAGATGAGAAATTATGGAAAAATAACATATCATTAGTGTTTTGTACCCTCTTTAACACATGTAGCTTGAGGAAGTAGAGGAGGCCAAATGTAGCAGTATTCCAATTGTGTGGGATATAAAAATAGAAATGTTGGAAAACATGCATGCCAATTCACGAAATAACACTCTAAATAATAGAACATGTTGAGGATAGTAATGATGAAAAAAAGGCATGTATGGAGGAAAAGAACCTTTAAATTGCACTGAGATTCAAATTCTCCACGTTTTCTAATTTTATGAAAACAATCAAGAATATCTTGGGTCTATAGCTAAAATACTATGATTTGTACTTTCCATAAATTACTTGAAAACTAATATAGTCCAGAGTCGTTTCAAATCCAAATCTCAACATTGTACCTGTAGCTTTGATTGCTCCAATTTTGTATACATTTATTTTTGTTGGCCTGTGTATAATCAATATTTAAGTGCTTCATGATTCCATAGGAACTGACCCATCCTAAAGGTAGGCTAAAACTTGACTTTTTAAAGAACTCCCTCCCTCGAATATTTGTAACATGATTTATTTCACACTTGCGAAAAAAATATGCAACTTTCACTAAAACCATCTCTTATAGACACATTTCCAAAAAAATCTTGTTTATCAATTCGGAATACATCTAAGTTCCCCCACTTGTGTGATTAAATTTGAACACATGCATGAGCATGAGAGATCCTCAACTACAAGTTACGCTACTAGAAGGACCAGGAGAGTGGATCAAAAACATGCCTTAATAGATGGCCAAAGATATTAATTTTAGGACATGCTTCGTGCTTTAACCATGGAGCGAAATTAGATAAAATAAGCAATCAAGTTTTCTCTAGACAATGTTGACATAGTTGGCGAGGTAGTTGAGGTACTTACAGAGTCTTTAACTCTAAAGGAGATGCATATTCCAACTAAATTTGCAAGGCTTGTGTTAGTTTCTGATATTGAAGCACCATTTCCTAATATTATAGAATGCTTTAATGACTTATACTGAAACATCATTAGTCAGATTATTGCAAAAGATTTGAGGGAGAGAGTTATGAAATCTCTCCAAGTTTGGTCAGATTGGTTTCTCTTTTTAGATGCTTATGTGAATGGACTGAGAGTTACCTTTCTTCGGTCTAGAAATTCATTTGTCCCTCCTTATCATTCAATATGTGGAGATACCCCACCATTGAAGGACCTTGATAGTTATGAAGTCAATCTTATGAACATAATATACAAATCTGGTCCAAATCAAGATACTACTTTGGCGATTGGAGAGGGAGAAATAACTCAAGAATCGTTTAGTATTCCTCTTGTGGAGCTTGAAATAAAATTAGGCAAAATGATTTATTTATTCAAGGTGGTAGGGAGGTAATGGTTTCCCAATTTCTTAGCTTAGAAGAATCAGAGAAGCATAAGAACAAAGATCAAGACAAGGATGTTAGGTATCAGTATAACTTTGCAATCAGAGGGAAGAATGTCCAGATCTACGAAAAACGTTAAGGAAGAATCATATTTATGGTCACGGGCTGAGGAACGTGAATTACTGGTTGCTTCTTGCAGTGGAACTTTACCAAAAAATGTTGGTATGGTGAGGACCTCAAAGTCATTAATCCCATAGCCAGATCTAAAACCTTTAGCAAAACATTCTATGAAAACACGTCATATATTATAGGCTTCAAAGTGTACTCGTGAGGATGGTAGAATAGATACAGAGGACAAGGTAGATCTTAAGAGACTTGGTTTGAATTACTCTTCTTCTGGTATTGATGACATATTTGGGGGTTTTGGGAAAGAAGACAAAGAAGGAGTCATAGTGAACAAAATTACTTCTCCTCTTAATGATAGTGGAATTGATGAAGGTCGCAAGTGATTCTCCTTGCCTCTAGGATGCTAATTTATTTTGTTCCTTTATATATAACATCTGGTTTGATACTATAAATGTGTAATATCAAGCAATATCTACGTCAATTGGAGGAAATTCTCATGGAGTATCGTGAGTCTCTCGAAGAACGTGGCACTAAGAATGCCGAAGAAATTGAAATAAATGTCTCTTCCCACGGAAATAGATTAGAAGCTAAATATGGGTTAATATATCATGTGACTAATAAAGACACTAGATTAGATTCTAGATACTACAGGAATTCATCTTGGGTGGCAGGTAATACTTGAAATTGTATATCTACTAGATTGCATTCGATTGAAGTGGGTTTCATATGAAGTCTCTAGTGCTTGGAAATTGCAGCGCATTTGAAGTCAAATTTATAACAACTAGTATCTACATGTTTAATATCTTTGTGGATTACTTATTTTACTTTCTGATGGGAATGGTAGTAAGAGTCCCTAATACATATTAAGTAAAGACAGTGAAAGAGAGGATAGGGAGAAGGTTTTTGATGGGAATGGGGAACAAGATCCTGATACTGTTTTTGTTCATCGTGAAAGAGATGGTAATAGTGAAAGGCTTCTTGATTCTGATGTTGGAAGGGGGAGAGGGAGGAGAAGAAGTAGAGAACATGATAATCATGATAGGGATAGGGACAAAGATAGGGAAAGGGATAAGGGAAGAGAGAGGACAAGGATCATGATAGAGAAAGAGAGAGGGAAAAGGAAAGGGATAGAGATAGGGAAAAAATGAGGAGAAGAAGCTAGTCATTTATTTTAGTGTCTTCTGGTGCTAATATGTCCTCTTTGCATTTTATATTCGAGTTTTGATATCTATACAAGTAGGTAGCCTTGGATATTTTGGATTCAAGTTATATTTTTCAATCTGCATGATTCATGTATAGTTCCATTATTGAAACTCAATTTGATGCAGAGCTATCCCATAAGCATACTAAGGTGGTTTCAAAGTATGGAAGGTGACTTCTAAAAATGTTTCAATTCTCATGTAATAGAAATCGATTATGATGTGCATGCCTTAGAACCTTATATATGAAATCAATTCTCTTGTTTTTGAGGTGCTACTAATGAGTTTTCAAGACGCCCAAAATATGCACACTTATGATGGTGATTAGCTCCCCATGTTTCAAAGGATTTTGTTCTTCAATTGGCTATCCTTATAAAGGACTATTCAAACAAGATGACTAAAATACATTTAATGAAGATCGAACCTAGTTACATTTTCCAACAATATGCATGAATTTTATCATGGAAAATGTTCTCAAGACATGGGGAATGTTATTATTAATGAAATTGGCAATAACTTTGCAATGTAATATTTAGTTAGATATTTCATATACTACTCAGTGTCAATTTGAATCAGTTGATTCCTCTCTATGTTAATCATAGTGTCAAGTTGAATCAGTTTCCCAAGATGATTTTAATGTTGATCTTCCAAATTTAGTAATGGAGAATAGGATTCGTATTGATAATCATTTGGGTAATTATACTCTTATGGCTCAAAATGAGATTTCATCCATGATGATTGAGAATGATATATTATCTTCATCTTTAGGAGAGGAGAGCTTGTCTGATGTTTGGAAAAGTCATTTTGATTGGGCTTCAGAAAAGTATGGTAATGGTGTTGATATTGTCTTTATTCGTCCTCATAATGATATACTTCATTTTCATTTTACTTTTCATCATATTGTGGAAAATTAGGCTCTCTTCCTTGGTCTCAATGTTGTTGGGGTGATAAATACTAAGATCTTAGATGTGTTTGGCCAGGCATAAAAGGCTAAAACATCACAAAAATAAAACATGCAACTCCATTGAACTTTTTTATGGTTTTTCTATCACAACAATTCCTAGAGAAGAGAAATATTTTGTTGGTTTGTTCATTGTTGTAGCTACATAATTACAACCCTATACTCATTTTCCCATGGACAAAGTCAAAAAAGGATGTTGTTAGGTATGTGGTCCTAATTTACCAATAGAAATTTTTTTATGATGAGGAGAGTCTACTAAATTTTCTGCATAATTTTCATAAATTTTCCTTATAGATTTAAATCAACAATCCAATCTGCAGCTAGATAATGAATTTGATGCTAATCTAGAGGCCATAGTTGGGCCATATTTGGTCCAATTAAATCCCAATCGGATCCTCAATAATTTGATTATCCTTAAGCAGATGTTTGATTGAGATCATATGAAAAAGGTACATCTGAATTTGCTTCTATTGTTGGTGATGTTATTGAAGTTTAGTGTGGGCATTCAGGATAGCCTAAGGACTATAAATATTGGGAAGGAACATACTGTGTTGCCATTCTATATTTTTGTGGTTGAGGGAGTAAACACATAGGACAACATCAAAACCACTTTAGAAGCTGGGATCTAGCCCTGCCAGTTTCAGAGAGGGATCTCTTTTTAAAATTTAGCTTTTTTTTATGTAAATTTTAGGCTAGTTATGACTATACTGATTATTTTTTATTTGTTTGGTTTGCTTGGTTAAACTATCATAATTCCATTTCACTATGGAGTCTGAATCTTTTAACTAGATTTGGCATCAAATTTTAGAGGAGCTTCACAGGGAAAGCTAGGTTGCACTATTTGGATCTTTTCAAAAATTAAAATGGATGGTGAAAGAAAAGAAATGTAAGATTAAGTAGAAATTAAGCAACAATTAAGAATTCCTTAATTTAACTTCAGCAAAAAACATAAAAATTATTAACAGCCAGAGTAGGATGCTCTAAATAACAAATCCTATTCATCACAATTTCTATTAAATAATTAAGATATTCAAAATAACTGAGAAAGACAAACAATATTTAAACAAATAAATAGAAGAAACTCATCACCATTTGGTATACCACATGAATCTTGTGAAAAATTCCCTGTATTATTGATGCTCCAGCACTTTGAAAAATTACAATATGCAGAAGAAATTACATTTAGAAATCAACCCTTAATACTTCAAACAATGAAGTATTTATACTAATAATTACAAAATCGATGTCAAACCGACAGTGTATTATTAGCCTAATTACAAACAATAAGATTGATCTCTAGCATAAAATAGGCCACATAGACAGCTGGAAAGAAATGTGGCTTTGTTTTGGTGGATTCGATTGCTGAGTCAACCTAAAACTGTGTTGTGTTGATGTGCTGACTTTTTTGCTGGCTAATGTGCTAGCTACTGTCTTACTGCTCTCGAATTACTCTTCAATCTAGTAAATCACAAAGCTCTTCCCATCTCTTTTAATCGGGTATGGTTAATTTAATCACCCTCCGATAAATTTCATCGACCTCTGTGTATTTGGAAAAAGTTGGTTTCACTATAAAAACGTGTTTTATCTCATTCTGTATGTAGAAATCATTTGACATGGTTTCTAAAAATGGTCTTTCTATCATACTTCCCTTTATCCCACTGAACTTGATACTGATTTTGGCCATTTCCTTCATCTTCAGGACATAGTCTTCTTGAGTGATCAGTTTATCATTTTTTACATAAATGTTGGGCAGCCCTTTCTGGATCAATGCTTCAATTCTATTGTAGAACCTATTTACTCCCAGCTCCAATGTTTCACATCTTTCCTCTAGTTGATCAATAAGATTCCTTTTGGTCAAAACTTTCTTGACCTCTAAAATAGTGGCAGTTCTGTCACTGATTCCTAATTCTTCAAGTTCATATTTTGACTTAGAATTTAGGAATATGATAATGTTGGAGGCTTCTGTGGGCATTTCTCCAAGCTTTTCCCTTCCCTGAAAAATGATTTATGTATGTTTTTCTATCAATTTGTTATGCTCAAAGATGATTTGGATAGATGGCCAAATCTCGTTCATAGAGTCTAGAATACCCATCCAAATGGTTTCCTTGGCTTCAGCCAAGGTCTAACGAATTGAGGTATCGCTTTCTACCTTCTACAACTTTTCCAATAGTCTTTGTGATTTCTTCATTTTAGTGATACAAGAAGATTCAGCTTTGGCTTTTTGTTCTTCTATAGCTTTGAGTTGCCCCTACAAAGTCTTGATCTCATCTGACTGGATGGACATGTTCTCCACTGTCTTGGTCACTTGTTCAACACTTGCAATATGAGTGGAAGAAGTGGCTACAGTGGCCGTTCTTGTTGCTGGAAGTTAAGAAATGGGTATGGCATCTAGGGGGACAATAGTCATCTTCTGACTCTATTCTTTCTCCTTTATTATCTTCTCCATTTCTACCTCCATCTGTCTAATCTATATGTTCTACTCTATAATCAACTTCATCATGTCGACCTTTTGTGCCTCATTTTCTTCAATGTATTTGGTTAATGGATCCTCTGTGGCTGGAAACATAAGTTGCTTTCTCAATGTTGCAATGGCAGATTCTTCTTCTTGATAATGTCCTCTGCAGCATTGACATCTTTAGGATCATATCCTATCTTTACCACCAAATCTTCCAAAGACTTGATCCTATTATCCTTTGCTAAGGAGGATACCTTCTCCATTTTCAACTGAGACTGAACATTGGCAAATGCAACGTTCAACTTGGACAATGACATAGCAGTGTTAGTCAATGTAGAAGATATCATCTCACCAGTTTTCTTATGCATCTCCATTTGATCAATGGGATGAATGTCTTTGGTGTTGAACTCAAATGTAGTGCTGTTGTAATCTATTTTTGTTTTTTGTTGTGGAATTTGGGCCTCAAGGAAGGCCATATACATCTTTCCATGCTCTATGTCAAAAACTGACAACAATATGCTTTGTGAGCTAGAGGTCTGCTTCCAAAATTGATTATAGGTATTGTTTTTAAGAATCTCATTTTTAAGCTTAATCTCTTTGTACCTATCAAAAATTGTCTTCTCCTTCTCTCCTTGGACATTCTGTGATTCTAGATCTGTTTTCTTCTGACCTTGTGAAGATGAAGGTCCAGTAGCAGATGTTTCAAATTTGTTGCTTGCAGGTGGTGAGTCTGTAGTTATGATGGCAACCTGCTCTTCTGTCTCTTTATTCTAATATGTCCTAGGAGTCAATTTTGTCCTCTTTCTGTAACTGATCCTGAACTCTCTAGCCTCACTTCTAGTTTTTGATGATGATCCTTCCTCTCTTTGTCTTTTACTTGATTTTTCCTGGGGACTAGGAGCCCGCAAATTGGAAGTAGAATAGAGTTGTTCTTCAGCTTCCTGCAAGGTGTTTTCTTTCCATTCCAATTAATTTGCATACTTTTCCATTTCAGGTCTTGAAGTATGGATTTAGGGAGTGATTTTATTTTCCACTCTGAGCTTTGAATTAATGCCACAAGGGTCATAAGACCATCTAAAGCTTAGGCTGAACTTCATCTGTTTAAGCATTTTGTCTGCTTCTTCACCTACTGTCCTGGTATTACATACAAATGGGCCCACCTATGTCTTTATACATAACTATGATTTGTTCTTAGCCACTACAAAATGAACGTCATCAGAATTTAACATCTATCTAAAATACTCCATGGCAAAAATCCTTATAGGGAGGTATTTAGGGAGTTCGTATGGTATCAATTTGCAATAATAAATCATCATTTCTGTGTAGTTTTTGTATAAATACCAATCCCCAATCTTGGCTTGATTTGTTAGATGTAGAATCCTTTTAATATCTTCACTAATTTTGGCCTATATTGAACTGTTAAGGATGTTCATGGCTGGGTGAACAAATTCTTCAATAAACTGCTTGTAAGAGAACTCCTACTACTCTTTCATGACAAATGAGGTCTAAAAATCACTAGTTGTTGGTTTCCTACATCATCAAGTTTATGCATTGCGAAATTGAACTTATCTGCTTTATAATAAAAGAACATGTAGATTAAAATAGAGGTGTAATTAAACACCTACTCTGTGGGAAATTTTCGAAATTGTTCATGAATATTGTCAGCCAAGAATTGACTGAAATTGAACACAATGGTTGGCTTATTGTATGTGGAAAATATGGAGCAGAAACCTAAAATGGGCTAATCTACCCACTAATTAGAATAATAACCCAAAATATAGTAAATTATGGATATAATTTGCTTGGCTTGATTAGGGAAGATGGACAAAGGATATGGAGGATTCTTCTTAGGTAACTGGGCATTCTCATGCAAGAAGATATTGAAAATTTTGGCTCTGGTAGTGAAATCCAGCTTCTGATAAAGTTGGGTGAGGGCTTTTAAGGAGAAAGGAGTATTATTTTCCACAGGGGAAGCTAGCATCATTTGGTCTATGGACTAGGTAGTTACAGTAAAGAGGATGTCACCAGATGGGGCCATGATAGCTCTTTGGGTAGGGACATAATAGGCCTGGCATTTTCTGGAAAATTCAAGGGCTTGGAAGGTTAGGGGTAAGATATAATGGGGAAGATTGGACTCCTAGAGCCCAATTTTATAAGTTTTATCTACATTCTTGTTTTCCAACCAACAATATAATTCTAAAAAGTCATAGTCACACTCGGTTTCATTTATATGATAATCCATATTGGCTAAAGGGATGTGATCTAAATCTATGGAGGGAGGGATCAAGGGATTAACAGGTTTATCTTGAGTTTTTCTCTTATGAGGCATGACTGTATTAGTGAAAGATAAGACAAATTGACAAAAGATCTTACCAGGAAACAGTTGGGGTAACGAATTGTCAGGGGAAGGACACAGAGGACTATCAATATTGATCTAGTCCTGTCCAGGAAATGCTTTGGGAATGGTCATTGTATAAACGTTGTCAATTTACAGAGAATAAGCATTGAAAAGGGAGGAAATCTTTGGTTTCAAAAGCTTTTAAACAGTGTTATGAAAGTCTCGTTGGAAAGGGTGCAGAACCGTTAAGTTTGAACAGTTGCTCGGGAAGTATGAATTTAATGTGGAACGATTATTTCTGACAGGAGAGCATTTAAGTGGTTAAAGGCTAGGTAATGTGGTGGGAGGTGAGTGGCGGAAATATCGTGGTGGGGGCGCCGTAAAGTGGGCGAAAGGAAAGCAGTTTCAGAGGGCATAGCGGGTGGTAAGTAGTTTCGCAAGGGGGGTGTGAAATTAGGAAAAACTACCACATAGGGGATGGGGCCTGGCAGGGAAACAACCTTTTCATACCCCCCGCCCCCACCCACACACCCCCCCAGTGGTAAAGGCAAGATGGAGAGGGGGGCCTGAAGAATGATATGGGTTTTGGATTGTGCGGGGGAGACGATCCCAATGCTTCCGACCACAATGTCCTTTAACAAAATACACCAAAGAAACTTTGTTGCCATCTGCCTTTCACATTTTTCCTTCGAACTTAGGATAAATATAAAAAGGAAATGTATGGAAACACTTTATCTTATAGTGTATACTTTGCCTTTTTACATTATCCTTAGACTTGGGATAAAAATGGCATAGGCCTATATATACAAGACCATCTAATTTACGTATCCATAACTAAACTAAAATTTTAATTTTTCTAAAGGGTGCACTTGGACTAGCAAACCCACATTATTTTCTTTTATACAAAATGAAAAACTATCTAGCGTATCCCTTATTTCTCCTATTGATTCAAATTAAACAGTTGAATCAATGTCATTTTCTACCTAACTACTGATTTACCAAGATTAGACTGTTTGGAAAATCTTTATTCTCTAACCTAATTTACAGAAATTTAAATAAGTTTAATCATGATTACATTGTATTATTAAACAAATAGCTAGTCATTGTGGCATTTTGAACAAGCTACACACAATCTTTATTTAACAATGATGAAGAAAACTATCTATCAGTAGTGGCATTTAGACTTGCAACACCTTCAGTATTATTCCTTTTTGTTTTTATTTTGATGGGGGTTCTATTTTTCATTCTTTTTCGATATTTTTGTTTTTCCTCTTTTCCTTATTTATACCCTCTTTTCATTTTTTATTCTATTTTTTTTTTTATTTGGAAATCATTGGGATATTGACAACTATTTACAATATAGGATTCTTGAGATACAATACTCAAATACCTTGAGGTCCTATAAATTATAGGACCCTAACATACTCCTAAAGAATAGAAAAAGGATTGAACTTATAAAAGTGATTAGGTGATCATGTTCTAAGTGAAGAAAATGCTCAAAACTGGAACTGCTCAGAATTGGTGGGAACTAGAACGACTGGATAGATTTCTTCATCCTGATTCCAGTGCCATGAATGGTTCAAAAAACTGACACTATAAGGAGTTATTGCATTTTAAAAATGCCCGGTAAACTGCAAATTTTTTAATTTTGGAAAAATAAAAAAAATATTCCTTGTAATATTCTCAAAAATATTCGTTGGAATATTCCATTTGGTTGGACCAATCAGAGGCCGACACGTGGCAAGCTCGAAGGCCACCACGTGGCCCTGAATTGGCATGTCAAAAATTTTTATGAGGTCGAGTGGGATCGAACCCGTGACCTCCCATGGGCAAGCGCAAGATCTTAACCGTCTTAGCTATGTGTTAGTTCTTAACAACTAATAGGAGAAAACATTATTTGAATGTTAACAGTTTCAGTTTTGGGGTAGACCGCAGCGGTTACCCGCCAGCGATCCCGCAGCCTGGTCGGATGCCGCCGTCTCCGCCAACAGTTACGCTATCAAACCCACAACCACCAACCTTATCCGCCGCCCAGTCCACGTGGTCACATGTGTGTAGACTCCACCGATGGTTATGGCCAACCTAGTAGTCAAGTCTAGCGGACTACAAAATTTGGCACTTTTGCCAATTTTAACAGCCAGTTAACTCCAGTTAATCCACTTTTGGTGGAGTTTCCTTAGGCCAACTTGGACAAAACTTCAGTTGGTCATAACTTTCAGTAGACAAAACCTTTCGGAGAAAAATTTGTTTTGATTTCGAGTATTCTGAGCATTCCAGAGCCAATGGTATAGGTTTCAGAGTCAACAAAGCTGATCTTCAGGTACTTTTTCAGCAGAGAAGCTTGGAGAGCCATTAGGGCCTAGGGAGTGTTGGAGCTGTATTGGGCTATGGTTAACCATTGGAGGTGAAACAAAAGCCAATCTTTACTGTTTTCTGTATTTTGAACTCATTTCCACAACTTATTTTTCCTGTTTAGGCTTTCTTATCACTGTATAACCAATTTGAGCATCTAATAAGAGCAAGGACATGCCCATTTGGGGGCCTTGGACCCGGTAGATGTAGCCCAGGAGGGGTGAACTGCCTCATCAGCTGCTATGTTATATTATGTGATTTTATCTTGCTGTGTTTTTCAGATTTAATATGCTAAATAGTAAAATTAAATAATACTCCTTCACACATAAGACTCAGAAATTTACCAAAAACATTTTGTTTCAATTGCAAGACATGTACTACAATTTTTACATATAATTTTATGTAAATGAATACCTTGAAGTGCAAATACAAGTAGTTTCATTTTCAGATCAGATGGTATCAGAACTCAAGTTTTGAGTATTAGTTTTGTGCAAAGATATTTTTCACTGTTTTGCAAGTTTTAATGCTTACCAGGGTTCAACTTCAAAGAGGGAAAGGATAATTGGTTAGAGCACAAGATAATCCTCAACCAAGGAGGGCTAGGGAGCCATTATCTCCACCTTCTAATTCACCCTCAATAACCTTAGAAGAATCTTCAAGTATGTCTGAAAGGGAAGGAGAAGTTCCTGAAGACATGGATACAAAACAAGAAGAACAGGTATTTAGAAAAGCTTTTTTGGACATGACTTAGATGGTAAGAATATTATACCAGGAAAGAAATGATAGGTTGGTTGGAGAAGGGTCTAAACATCAGAAAGAAGGAGAGGGCTCTTCAGGAGGAAAGAAAGGTGATGATAATTCAAAAAAAGGACATGGAGGAAATGGTGATCCACCATCCCCATCTTCATCCTCTTCCTCGGACCTCTACATCATCATCCTCTACCTCGGTAAATCAATCTCATAAGCTTAAATCTTCTGGAAAAAGTCCATTTTTTAAGCTAGATGTTAAATTTGAATTACCCATGTTTAATGATGAAGTCAATGCAGAGAAACTTGACATCTGGATAAGACAGTTGGAAGTTTATTTAAGGATACAAAACTTACAAGATGACGACACCAAGATTCAATTAGCCTCTTTAAGAATGGATGGAGCAGCGTTGGTATGGTGGGAAGCCAAGACTAAGGATAAAATTAAGAAACATGGTAAGATTACTTTAACATGGGCTGAATTTATTTCCACAATTAAGAAGCAATTTTATCCTCTTGCACATTTACAAAATGCTATAATGAACTGGAAAAAATTTAGACAGCTAAAGGGACAAAATGTTCAAGACTACACCCAAGAGTTTAGGAGAAGATCACTCTTATTAAGGGTAGACTTACAAAGTCAGGACACTTTGCTGAAATATATAGGTGGTTTGCACAGCTACCTTAAACATACTATCCTTACGTTCAATCCTATTAGTCTAGACGAAGTTTGTATACAAGCTATGCATTTAGAGGCTAGAGGGAAAAACACCTTTGATGAGCGTAGAAACAAACCTTTTAAGGGGAAAACCAATGAGAAAACCTTTAAGGGAAAAGGAAAAAAGAATGCATTTCTCAAAAAGGAGGGAGAGAAAGTGATATGTAAACACTGTTCAAGAGAAGGCCATGAAGAGAAAAATTGTTGGAAACTTTATCCTGAAAAAAGAAATCAGTATAACAAAAACAAAGGAAAGAAGAAAATTGTAGCTACTACAACTACACCTCAAGATTTAGGTGATGATTCAGGGGATGAAACCAAAATTGCAGCCATGGGTTTAAAGAGTATGAAGGGAAAGGAAACTAAAACTAAAGCAAGCACTAGTACTTCAGACTGTCATGTACAAGCTCCTAATGAGGAAGAAAGAATTGAATTGTTCCATGTGAGCGTACATACAAAAATTGACACACTATTTAACAGTGGATCACAAGCAAATCTCATATTAGAAGACTTGGTCAAACAGACTAAACCTGAGACCATTCCACATCCAAATCCTTATCCACTTGGGTGGATATGCAAGGATTCAAACTTACAAGTCTTAAGAAAGTCCATATTGTGCTTTGCAATTACTGCACACTTTATCGACACAGTTGAACTTGATGTAGTACCGCTTGATATATCAGGAATTGTTTTGGGAAGTCCTTACTTATTTGACAGGAAAGCAATCTTCCATCGCCATGAAAATAAATATCATATTTTCAAATATGAAAAGGAGTGCGTTGTCAGAGCACATCGCAAGAAGGCAAATATAGCGATGGTAAATGCGGGACAGGTAAAAAGGCTAGTTAATTCAAGTAAGAGTTTTGTACTTCTTATGATCAAGCCTAAGGTTGATGTGAATCATGAGTCATTTGAAAATTGTGATTCCAAGCTTAAATCAGATTTATATGATGTAGTTGATGCAAATCATGATATGTTTCAGGAACCAACAGGTTTGCCTCCTAAAAGGGAGATTCAGCATGAAATCCATTTACATCCATATTGTCCTCTTCCTAATATAGGCATGTACCGCATGTCTATCATGGAGAATCTTGAAATAAAGAAGCAAATTAAAGACTTGTTGGACAAAGGTTTCATAAGACCAAGCATTTCGCGATGTGGGTCACCGATAGTGTTGATTCCAAATAAAGATGGAACTTGGTGCATGTGTGTGGACCTCAGGGCATTGAACAAGATAACGGTAAAGAATCATTACCCACTCCCAAGGATAGATGATTTGTTAGATCAGCTGAAAGATGCTAAATATTTCACTAAGTTAGACTTACATAGTGGTTACCATCAAGTTAGAATTGAAGAAAGTGACATTTGGAAGACATATTTTAAAACCAAACAAGGACTCTTTGAGTGGCTTGTTATGTTGTTTGGTTTATGCAATGCACCTCCAACTTTCATACGGGTAATCGATGATGTCTTACGTCCTTTTATTGATGATTTCATTATTGTCTACTTAGATGACATCTTAATTTTCAGCAAGACTAGAGAAGAGCATGTCATGCATGTGAATAAAGTACTTGATATTTTGAAGAAAAATCAGTTATTTCTTAAAATGTCAAAGGGTGAATTTGGAAAGACTTCTTTGGTTTATTTGGGACACATAGTAGGAGGAGGTGCTTTGAGAATTGATCCTTCTAAGGTAGAAGCTATTGTGAATTGGCCTACTCCCAAATCCATTACAGAGGTAAGAAGTTTTTTGGGTGCAGCTCAGTATTGGAGGAAGTTTATTTCTAACTTCTCTCCCATAACAGCTCCTATGCATGCAGTGACAAGTGTGAAGTGTGCTTTCCAATGGGGAGGCAAGCAACAGAAATATTTCGAGTCTTTGAAAGAAAATATAAGTTTAGCTCCATTTCTTGCATTATCGGACTTGAGACGGCCATTCGAGATTCAGACCGATGCTAGTGATTACGCCATGGGTGCAGTTCTCTTAGAGCATGGTAAGCCTATTGCATTTCATTCTGAGACATTTAATGGTGCTATTGTGAATTATCATACATATGATAAGGAGTCGTATGCATTGGTACAAAGCGTCAAAAATTGGAAACACTATTTGATGGGCAAGGAAATAGTTGTTCATACTGACCATCAGCCTTTACAGTACTTGCAGTCGCAAAGTAAATTGTAGCAGTCATGACATTTCAGATGGATGGGCTTCCTACAACAATTTCACTTGGTAATAAGGAACAAGAAAGGTATTTTCAATAAAGCTTTTGATATGCTTTCAAGGCCTATTATTAGTGCTACTACTTTACTTAAGAATGATTCTATTGTACATGGGAGCTACATAGAACAATATGCATCAGATGTTGATTTTAAGGATGTGTATGCTAACTTGAGTAAAGGGAATCATGTTGAGGAGAATGATTATCATTTGCATAATAATTTTCTGTTTCATATGGGCAAGTTATGTATACCATAGGGAGAGAGACTAAGTATCATGAGAGAAGCTCATTCTTCTCTTACTGCTGGACATTTCGGGGTAAGCAAAATGGTGGCACATTTTCAAAGGTATTGTTATTGGCCTCGCATGGTAGATAGTGTTTCACGTTTCATTAGACGTTGTTCATTATCTGCTACAAGCAAGCCTAGAAATAGGAAGCTTGGATTATATATGCCACTGCCGGTACCTTCTAGACCATGGGAAAGTGTTTCTATGGATTTTGTGGGAGGTCTACCATTATCTAGAAAGCAACATGATTATCTTTATGTAGTGGTTGATAGATTCGACAAGATGTGTATTCTTATGCCATGTAAGAAAACTATAACTTCTGAGCAAACTTCTGATTTATATTTTCAACATGTATGGGTTCATTATGGCTTGCCTACTTCTATTGTTAGTGACAGGGATTCCAGATTTGTTGGGAATTTTTGGTCCAATCTATGGAAGATGATGGACACCAAGTTGAAGAAGAGTACTGCTTTTCATCTACAAACATATGGCCAAACAGAGGTAGTGAACATAACCATTGTACAACTTTTGAGAGGTTATTGCAGCAAGCATCCCAAGCTTTGGATGGGCACTTGTATTACATTCAGCATGCTTACAACCAAGCCAAGCACTCTCCTACAAATACTTCACCTTTTGAAGCTTGTTTTTGGTATTTGCCTAAGTCACCTTTAGATTTCATTCTTGAGAAGGATGTTTCCATTGATGGGCATAGTGACATTGACAAAGTTCGCATGTTCATTGAAAAAATTCAGCTCATACATCAGCAAGTTCAAGAACAGCTTGAAAAAGGTCAAGGCAAGTACAAGGAGAGACACGATAAACATAGAGTTGATCATAAGTTTCAAGAAGGAGATGCGGTATGACTGCATATTAGTAAGGAAAGAATGCAAGGAGAAGGTAAAAAGCTGAAGCCTATTCGTTATGGTCCATTCAAGATCCTTAAACAAGTTGGAAATAATGCTTTTCAACTAGATTTGCCTTCATATATGCAAATGTATTCCATTGTGAATGTGGAAAATTTACGTTTGTATGAACCTCCTTTAATTGTTGATCATGAAAGTGACATTCAGCTGCCATCCATAGATGATTTCTCGCCATAATTTTTGGATGAACTGAAAGAGGATGCTATCCTTGACAGAAGGACACGCACTTCAAGGAGGGGAAATGTTGATTATGTTCAGGTTGGTCTTAAAGGCAGCAAACCGAGTAAGGCAAAGTGGATGGAGGTGGAAAACATGAGGGAGCTATACCCTCACCTTCTTAACAGGTAATTGAAGGCTTTTGGGGTCCAAAAGCTTCCCATTTGGGAGGTTTGATTAGGTGATCATGTTCTAAGTGAAGAAAATGCTCAAAATTGGAACTACTTAGAATTGGTAGAAACTAGAACGCCCAAATAGATCTTGTCATCCTGATTTCGGTGCCATGAACCGTTCGAAAAGCTGACACAGTATGGAGGAGTTATGGAATTTTAAAAATTCCCAGTAAACTGCAAATTTTTGAATTTTGGAAAAATTAAAAAATATATATTTTCCTTGGAATATTCTCCAGAATATTCACTAGAATATTCTGTTTGGTTGGACCAATTAGAGGCTGACACGTGGCAATCTCAGAGGCTGCCACGTGGCCCTGAATTGGCATGTCAAAAATTTTTATGAGGTCGAGCGGGATCGAACCCATGACCTCCTGTGGGCAAGCGCAAGATCTTAACCGTCTCGGCTATGCGTTAGTTCTTAACAACTAACAGGCGAAAATGTTATTTGAATGTTAACAGTTTCAGTTTTGGGGTAGACCATAGTGGTTACCCGCCAGCGATCCCCCAGCCTGGTCACATGTTGTCGTCTCTGCCAACAATTACGCTAACAAACCCACAACCGCCAACCTTATCTGTTGCCCAGTCCACGTGGTCACATGTGCACAGACTCTACCGACGGTTACGGTCAACCTGGTGGTCAAGTCTAGTAGACTGCCAAATTTGGCACTTTTTCCAATTTTAACGGCTAGTTAACTCCAGTTAATCCACTTTTGGTGGAGTTTCCTTAGGCCAACTTGGACAAAACTTCAGTTGCTCATAACTTTTAGTAGACAGAACCTTTTGGAGCGATTTTTTTTTTTTTTCGAGTATTCTGAGCATTCTAGAGCCATTGGTGTAGGTTTTAGAGTCAACAGAACTGATCTTTAGGTACTTTTTTAGCATAGAAGATTGGAGAGCCATTACGGCCTAGGGATTGTTGGAGCTGTATTGGGCTATAGTTAACCATTGGAGGTGAAAAAAAAGCCAATATTTACTATTTTTTGTGTTCTGAGCTCATTTCCACAACTTATTTTTCCTGTTTAGGCTTTCTTATCACTGTATAACCAATTTGAGCATCTAATAAGAGCAAGGACATGCCCATTTGGGGGCCTTGGACCCGACAGATGTAGCCCACGAGGGGTGAACTGCCTCATCAGCTGCTGTGCTATATTATGTTATTTTATCTTGCTATGTTTTTTAGATTTAATATGCTAAACAGTAAAATGAAATAATACTCCTTCACACATAAGACTTAGAAATTTACCAAAAACACTTTGTTTCAATTGCAAGACATGTACAACAATTTGCACATATAATTTTATGGAAATGAATACCTTGAACTGAAAATACAAGTAGTTTCATTTTTAGATCAAAAAGAGTTTTTGGATGTGTTTGCATAGAGTTACAATAATTTAAATACCTCTAGGACGAATGTAATTATGTGATTCTGCTAAATGCATATGCAAATCTCTTCCATGCAAGAAAGTCTGTGGAAAATGAGGCTCTCGTGCTTGGTATCAATTTTTTTAGGGTGATAAAGATTAAGATCTTAGATGTGTTTGGCCAAGAATCAAAGGATAAAACATCACAAATATAAAACATGCAATTGCATTGACCTTTTTTATAGTTTTTTTTATCACAACAACTCCTAGAGAAGAGAAATATTTTGTTGATTTGTTGATTGTTGCAGCTACATAATTAAAGCCCTCTATTCATTTTCCCATGGATAAAGTCAAAAAATTATGTTGTTAGGTTTGTGGTCCTAATTTTCCAATAGAATTTTTTTATGATGATGAGAGTCTACAAAATTTTCTACATAATTTTCATAATTTTCTTTATAGATTTAAATCAGCAATCCAATCCATAGCTAGATGGTGACTTTGATGCTAATCTAGAGGCCATAGTAGGGCCATATTTGGTCCAATTAAAGCCCAATGATATCCTCAAGTATTTTATGATTCTTAAGCATATGTTTGATTGAGATCATATAATAAAGGTACATCTAAATCTGCTTCTATTGTTGGTGATGTTATTGAAGTTTAATGTTGGCACTCAAGATAGCCTGAGGACCGTAAGTATTGGCAGGGAACATACTCCACAAGAATGGAAAAGAGACTGAACTTATAAAATAGTTTTGGGATGTGTTTGCATAGAGTTAGTATAATTTTAATGCCTCCAGGATGAATGTAATTATGTGATTCCTCTAAATTCATATGAAAATCTCTTCCAAGAAAGAGAGCCCGTGGGAAATGAGGCTCTCTTGCTTGGTCTCAATTTTGTTGGGGCGATAAAGATTAAGATATTAGATGTGTTTGGCCAAGCATAAAAGGCTAAAAAATCACAAATATAAAACATGCAACTACATCGACCTTTTTTATGGTTTTTATATCACAACTATTTCTAAGAAGAGAAATATTTTGTTGATTTTTTTATTGTTGCGACTGCATAATTACAACCCCCTATTAATTTTCCCATGGACAAAGTCAAAAAAAGGATGTTTTTAGGGTTGTGGTCCTAATTTACCAATAGCAAGTTTTTTATGATGATGAGAGTCTACTAGTTTTTCTGCATAATTTTCATAAATTTTCTTTATAGATTTAAATCAGCAATCCAATCTGCAACTAGATGGTGACTTTGAAGCTAATCTAGAGGCCATAGTTGGGCCATATGTGGTCCAATTAAAGCCCAATCACATCCTCAAGCATTTGATTATCCTTAAGCAGAGGTTTGATTGAGATCATACAATAAAGGTACATCTGAATCTACTTATGTTTTTGTCGATGTTATTGAAGTTGAATGTGGGCACTAAGGTTAGCCTAAGGACTATAAATATTGGTAGAGAACATACTCCTAAACAATGGAAAAAGGATTGAACTTATAAAATATTTTTGGGATGTGTTTGCATAGAGTTAAAATAACTTTAATGCCTCCAGGACGAATGCAACTATGTGATTGCCTAAATGCATATGCAAAGCTCTTCCAAGAAGGAGAGCCTGTGGAAAATGAGGCTCTCTTGCTTGGTCTCAATTTTTTTGGGGTGATAAAGATTAATATCTTAGATGTGTTTGTCCAAGCATCAAAGGCTGAAGAATCAAAAATATAAAACATGCAACTGTATTGACCTTTTTTTATGGTTTTTCTACCACAACAACTCCTAGAGAAGATACATATTTTGTTGATTTGTTGATTGTTATAATTACATAATTACAACCCTCTACTCATTTTCCCATGGACAAATTCAAAACAGGATGTTGTTAGGTCTGTGGTCCTAATTTACCAATAGAAATGTTTTTATGATGACGAGAGTCTACTCATTAGTGGAATTTTGAGGTCTAAAATGGACCTCCTAAGAAAAATGTACAACCAAAATAAACTATATAAGGACCAATAGGATTCAAGATGATGATGTCAACCATGGGGGATGATTCACCATTTTTGGAGTAAAAAAGTAAAAATATTAAAAAATAATAAAATAATAAAACTAATTTTCCAATTTTTATTTTCAACTTATATCCCTAAGGTTTTACTCAAATTTTGAGCGGGAATACTCATTGGATGTAAAATTTAATTCCTCATCCAAGGAGTACCCATGTTCCATACTTTTGATGGACCATGCCACACAAAAAATGAAAAATACATGAAAAAGAATGATTGCAATCACGTGTTTCATGTATTTCTCATTTTTCATGTAGAAGGGTCCATCGAAATTATGAAACATGGGTACTCCTTAAATGAGGAATCAAATTCTGCATCAAACGAGTATTTCTGCTCGAAATTTGAGTAAACCTATAGGGAGATAAGTTGAAAATATGAGTTGAAAAAGTAGTTTTTTCTTATTTCCCTCTAAAATTTGATGATGTAATCTAATCTTATTTTATTATTTCCACTATTATTTTATAATTTCCTTAGGAGGTTCAGTTTAGACCTCAAAAATCCCCTAAAGAAATTTTCTGCATAATTTTCAGAAATTTTCTTTATAGATTTAAATCAGCTATCCAATCTACAGCTAGATGGTGACTTTGATGCTAATCTAGAGGCCATAGTTGGGCCAAATGTGGTCCAATTAAATCCCAATCAGCTCCTCAAGCAATTGATTATCCTTAAGTATATTTTTTATTGAGATCATATAATAAAGGTACATCCAAATCTACTTTTGTTGTTGGTGATTTTATTGAAGTTTAATATGGGCACTCAAGATAGCCTAAGGACTGTAAACATTGGGAGGGAACATACTCCTCAAGAATGGAAAAAATATTGAATTTATAAAATACTTTTGGGATGTGCTTGCATAGAGTTACAATAATTCAAATGCCTCCAGAACAAATTTAATATTGTGATTCCTCTAAATGCATATGCAAATTTCTTCCACTAAAAGCGAAGGCCAATTAATCCTAACATTGCGCCCATTAAACAAGTTCAAAATCTTTGTGATCCTAGGATTATTGCACTTATCATATATTCATCTTAGGTTGCTACTATTGTGCCTTTATTTATAAAAGAAGATGAGATTTGTTTGTGCATATAATTTCTAAATTATCTTGTAATATACTTGTCAAAAGAATAAAGAAAATAATTTTGATCTGATCAGATCAGGATGATTATAATTTTCTTGGTCAGGAATCTAGTTTGGATGGATTGCACATGGTCTTTCTGACAATATATGGGACCAAATAATTCTTCAGAGAGTCAAGGATGACTAGACCTTCACCATCATTTTAAGAGCTTACAACAACACAAGATTGATAGAATATGTAATTAGTTTCTCAGCAAAGTCCCATAGATCCTACTGCAGAGTCCAACATATTTACTCCCCATTTCCATGAGATGAAGTAAGAGAGACCTTCCAATTTGTCTCCATACCTGAGACTAGATGTATCCATACTATTGCACTGGAATATTCTACCAAACTAAACAAGGCAACAATCTAACCAAAAATACACAACCTGATCACAAATCCACTATGTTTTTCTCAAGCACGGATTGCAAACATGCCACCCTGAAACCTCCCAACAAATTCCTCTCACAAGTAGCAGCTCTAGTACCCACTCAAGGATTCCTATTAAGATTTAGCACACAACTCTGGTATCATGGTGAATTTTCCTAACACATGGTAAATAGATTATGCTCCTACTGGAAACTACCGCAATCTGAATTAGAAAGCTAATCAAAACTACAATTTGAATCTCACTAGCATCTATAAGCACACACAGTTATAAAACATATGGTGGGATGCATAGAACACTATCAAGAAATATTGTTACTGTTATTCCATTACTTTTGAGTAAAAATAAAATAATATGCTACAAGAATTTGCTAGACAAAAATTTCTATGGAATAAATTAAACTAAAATTATTTGTACAGATCGATATCCTCAACCATCTCTTATAGACTCATATGAGTCACCAAATGTCAATCTCATAAAATAAAAAATACTAAAAATAAAACAAAATGTATTGTCTCTTTAGTTTTAGCGCTTTGTCTCATTAACTAAAGATAATGAACTTTATCCTATTTTAAGAGTAGTGGTTGCTGCATGATGGCTAGAACATGCATCCATGCATGCCCTTTCCTTATTTGAACAATGTGCTTCTTCATATATCTGTCAGTGTGCCTATCTCTATCTTCTAGAGAACATAAATCATGGTGCTACTGAAGAGGACAACACCCAGGTCAGTCTCATGTTTTCTGCTGGAGAAGTCTTCCAAAAGAACCACTTTCCAAAAAAACACTATGACTTAATTTCTTAATATACTACACATGAAATTATGTGGCTTACACCTTCATCTGCATGTATATCGTTCTCTTCTAAGTGAAACATGATGCTTGGAATATCCTAGTAAATTAGATATTTCTAATCAGGAGGGATATTTATAAAGCATAAGAGTTCATCCTCCAACTCTATATTGTAGTAAGTAACCATTCCATGGAAACGAATATATATTTATATTTTTATTTCACCTTTATATTTTGCAATAAAAAAATAGTTGTCAATGGGACTGTGGTTCAGCAGTTAAAACGACATCATGTCAGATCACCCACAAAGGTTCAATTCCCATAGACATAAATAGGAAGTTAGGATCAAGTGAAATCTTGGGTGATTTGACTGGAACAGTACTTCCCGTTGCAAAAATTTAGATAAGAAAAGGCTCTTACATTCAATGGTTTTCCTTTTAAGGACCATTCCGTGTTGGCACAAGCAGGAGACTTGTGGTGATGGAACTTTTTGGGCTAGCTGAAATGTTTCCTAAATACTAAAGAAAGCACTTCCAAATCAAATACTCCAAGTTAAGCTAAAATTATAAGACCTCTTTATCATCTATATCCACACATCTAAGTTATGAATATCAACATGGTAATTAGCACTACACAATGGAACATTATGTTTTGAGGTATCCTTTAACATAATTAGGCTTACTAGCTATAAATAGCTATGCACAAATACATAAACAAAATGGGTTGTTTCAAGATGGAGGTCTCCAGTTCTAATAGATCTGATATTTAACTCTAAAATCGTCACTTTGGGTTACCATCCACTATTGTGTCTAGAAATTGAGTTACTCTCCATTCACATTTCCAGGGTAGGGGGAGTGGGGGGGGGCGCAATTATGCAAGGTAAGTTATATCAAACAATGAAATACAGTTTGTATATATCTCTTAACAAATTACATCTCACAAACTAGTCAAAATATTTACTAGTTATAAAAATAGGAAATAGGACCTAAACCTTCCCACTGTAATACGCATCCTTTTCAAAATAGTAGAAGTATACTTAATCTTATTATTTACCCTTGTTTTTTGCAACAACGAAAATAGTTATTAAAGGTGACATGGATCAAAGGTGAATATAATGGTATGTTGGAACATCCATCAAGGTTCAATTATCCTTGAGACACAAGTAAACAACTATGGGTAGGTTCAAGACCGGGATGATTTTATCAGAAGAGTAACCCTACAATGGTAGTTTAGGAAAACAAAAAATACTCATGCCGGGTGGTTCGACCCTTTAGCGTAGTTTTTCCTACGCAAAAGGATAGGGCCACTTGTAATGATTATCTTTCAGCAAAGAAAAAAAATCAATGTTAACTGTCATAAAAAATTATAAAGTCTTAGAAATAAATCGAGTTATAAAACCCTAAGGCATTCTTAGCATGATACCTAAGATCTGCGTGGGAATCTAATACAACTTCTACAACACCAAAAATGCATGTTGCATAACAAAGAACAATGATTAGAAAATACCATTTTAATTCGCTCACAGATATGCCACAGGATCTGATTAGACCTCGCAAGTAGCAACATGAACACCACAGGATATATATTTCTAGACCATCTCAGGGAAGAGTACTTTCATACTAGTATATGTACTCTGAAGCAAAACAAATTTGTCATTCTCTTATAGGGATGCTTCACAGGTCGGAAGGCCATTATCATTAAAACCTTTGACGATGGAACTCTTGAACAGACATATGGCCACTGCCTTGTAGCGGGTATCGCTAAATACCCTAAGAAGGTCATCATAAAGGAATCTACAAAGAAAACGGCAAAGAAATCAAGGTTGAAATCCAACCTATCATTTTTTATCCTTTCCATATGTGCTGTGAACACCTTCATTTATGGGATGACGTATCCCAAGCCCTTGTATTTTCCAATTTTGTTTCCCGTCTCACTCACTATGGTAGTGAGTGATTAAACTGTCATTTGTAATTGTCACTAATCGTGGGGCAAATCATATTATGTATATAACGTAACTATATTTCCTCTTATTCCTTTAGCAACCCCTCCATTATGAAAACGGTTAGTGATAGGGTATTACAAATGTGCATCGGGAAATAAATATAAATATCCATCGTATGAGATGTATCAATGGTTCTTGGATGAGCAAAGAATTGGGGTTCACTTCCACTTTTTGATCCAACAGAAGTCAAAAAGTGGAAGTGAACCCCAATTCTTTGCTCATCCAAAAACCATTGATACATCTCATACGATGGATATTTATATTTATTTCCCGATGCACATTTGTAATACCCTATCACTAACCATTTTCATAATGGAGGGGTTGCTAAAGGAATAAGAGGAAATATAGTTACGTTATATACATAATATGATTTGCACCATGATCAATGACTATTACACATGACATTATATATATATATATATCTATAGATATATATATCTATCTATATATATATATATATATATATATATATAGATAGATAGATAGATAGATATATAAGTTATGCAAATATTATGGCAACTAGCTCTTGGAATAATCTATTTAGTGAGCGGTTAGTCGAAAAGCTAGGAGAATTTATTGTGAGGCTTCACAAGAAAATGGTCGAATAGATCAACTAGATGAAGAAACAATCTGTCCCATAGGCTATCTTTAGCCTTGTAGACATTAAAATGATTTTCTTTCTTTCTTTCAATGTTTTTAACTACGACCACATTGACATCATGCCCACCAAGCATAGTTTAGATGTGGATTTGAAGAATGTGGTTACCTTTGATAAACTGAAGACTAAAGGGAGTAAAATCTTCCTTTGAGGAGAGGTTCAAGGTAGGGAAGAATAGATGGTTCTTTACAAAACTTAGGTTTTTCGATTCACATTTTTGAGAAGTACCATGTTAGAACTTTCAAGTTTTTATATTTTGATCATTTATAGTGGCCTTGGTACCATCGTAGTGTTTGCAATTCCTGGACATTTTTTAGTTTCTTGATATTTTTGATAAGCAACTTAATGCTAGTCTATTTTATATTGACCATTTATTTGACAGTTTTAGATTTGATTTATCCTGTCAGTGGTTATCCTGTCAGTGGGAAAATTGTACGTAATCTTACATTATTGGTCATCAATTAGCAAGGCAACTGGTAATTTTTACTCGTAAAAATATATCATAATAAGTGTAATGACTCTCTAGGTCTTTCTATGATTCTTTTCGCATTTATATTATGGCGTCCTTGCAGGAGAGAGTGATTAAATCTCTCCAGGTTTGGTCAAACTGGTTTCTCTTTTCATATGCTTATGTGAATGGACTAAGAGCTATATTTCTTTGGCTTGGAAATTCAAGTGTCCCTCCTTTAATTTCAATATGTGGATACGCCTCACCATTGAGGGACCTTAATAGTTCTGAAGCGAATATTATGGACATAACAGACGGATCTGGTCCAAATCAAGATGCTTCTCTGGCGATTAGAAAGGGAGCAGCAACTCGAGAATTGTTTAGCATTCCTCCTGTGGAGCTTGAAAGACAGTGTAGGCATAATTATTTAACTATTCATGGTGGTAGGGAGATAATGGTTTCCCAATTGCTTATATTAGAAGAAGAAAAAGAAGCATAAGAACCAAGATCAAGATGAGGATATCAGGTATGGGTATAACTTTGCAATTAGAGGGAAGCATGCAAGAGAAACCGATGCTTATTTAAAATTGGGAGGGGGAAGGTGGCACATAGATGAAGAAATAAATTCCATACTTGATGATGATAAGGACTATATGTCCATATCTAGTCAAAATGTTTAGGAAGAATCATCTTTATGGTCACGGGCTGAGGAACGTGAATTAGTGGATGCCTCTTGCAGTGGAACTTCACCAATAAACGTTGGTGTGGTCATGTGAGGTGGCCCCAAAAGTTCAAAATATTCTAGGCAACGTCAAGGAAAATTACTTTCTCGACTCCTTAACTCATATTTCTCCCCATCAGCGTTTTGATGGACCAATTATCATGATCATAGAATTATCTTATCTTTAATGAGGGAGTCCAAGGGCTAATAGTTTAAGGGAGTTTTGTCTGACTTGCAAGGAATTGGGTGTCAAACTCGCTGTCGAGCCAATCTTATTCACATGTCAAAATTTCGAGTATGACATGGGTCTAAGCTTGACTGGGAGGAGTTTGCTTAATACTATTTAGTTAAGGAAAATAATCAAATTCAAAGTACATTTGAATTATGGTTCATAGAGCTCATCCTTGTCGTCATCTGTTAGACTCAAATGAAATGAATTTTGAAAGGCTGAGATATGATATAAATCTTATGAAACTTTGACCAACAAAATATCCCAAACCTTAAACCTGGAAGTGTGAAATCCATTGTTTGAAGTTTGGCTACTGAAGGAAAATTTCTTAAATGATTTTAAAAATTAACATAAAAATAATTTATAAAAGTAGGGCATTTCATTGTCAATCAAATGTCAAACCTGATAACAATTTAAGCGATAACCCGCAATGACAATCCAAAATTGACAAGGCATATTGGAAAAATGTTCAAAACTCATTGGGAACATCCTAATCCTACAAGTTACTCATGTAAGGCAATCGAAAATGTTACCTTGCCTGGGAAACATGAAATGTTAATTATATAAAGCGACGAAAAGATAAATAATTAAATTGGCTATCAGAACCAGCCCAAACAATGAATGATAAAAAAAATGAAAATGGGGAAAAATGTCACATACCCACTCCATGAGACTGCCATCCTCTTCCATACTTGATGCTACCCAAGACTAAGCAATTCATTCAAATGGTGTCCACATCCTCATATCCACAGTATAATTCATTAGATACATACAACCTGCATTTACACTAGTTTCACTATAAATATTTGAAAGTAATAGTAAAATCTAGACTTACATGGTCATAGTTTGAAGCAATGTGAATGAAGAGGTTTGTATGTATCAAGCAACTGCTTGATGCAAATTCCATGATTCCTCTACTGAGGACCCCAAATGTAGGGAGTGCACAAAAGATGAAGTATTCAAAGATTTAATAGCATGGACTATGGATTTTGTAGGGGTGGAAGAATCAATCATGCCCTGGATGATACAATGTGAATTCAAATTGCACAAGTAATCCATCGACAAATACTGGCTACACTAGGATGGTTGTGGAATTCCACAATGTAACGAATATCAAAGATATGGAATTGGTAGTTCCCAACTAGCTGTTTCTAGTTCAATTTCCATTATAAGCACCTATAGAATCTGAAATCACTAAGGTGGTTGAGATTCCGGGATTTCGAGGGCACCAAACACACAGATCAAACAAAAATTTGGCCCCACCACAGAGATCTGGATCAGTGCTACCATCGGAGAAACAATGTTAAGTTGTAAAAAAAATGTCAATTATCAGGGAAGGATCTACGATCTATAACCCCTCGGATTTTCCACCAAAGCATCCAAAAACCCAAATTTACCACCTCTACAGTTTAATCATTTGTTCCCTGCTGATCAATCCAATTCCAGTCCACACAGTTATACCATGGCAACAAAACATTCTCAATGAGAGTTGAAATTTCGATGAGAAAATATAAGTAAAGGAAGAACTCAAAAATAACACAAGAAAATTGAATTATGAAAAGGAGAAAAACAAGAAGAGTGAAAAACACCTTTGGAGTCCCAACAATTTAAAGTGCAGAAAGAGAGGATTTAGGCAGGCGTGGGAATATGGCAAAAGGATGGCTAGCAGAATTATGTAAATGGGAAACGCTTATTAACCTCACATGCATGTGTTGAAACCAAGCCAACATGAAGCCTTTGTTTTGTTTCATATGAGACCCTTGTTCATTGCTTTAGATAATCTAAATGTCAAATTTTACCCATATCATCCAACCTGTTATGACAATTTAGTGAAATATTTATTTATACTCCTCTCACTTGCAAAAGAGTTTTATTTGAGCCAACTTGGGCACATCCGGAGCCTAAATATTTTACCATTTTTAGGCTTGGTGGATTATAATAAATGATTTTCATAAAATTTCACACACTAAACTTTATTTTTCTTAACATTTTTCACATTAAACTTTATTTTATGGATTTTCCACAAATTAGATATTAAAATTGATTTTCAAATAAAATAAAATGGTTATATTTTTTAATATTAAAAGTTATTTTTAATTTTCCCCATGGTGTAGATCAATTGATGATAGAATGGGTTGTTAAGACATTTCTTATGATTTTATTGGTTTAAACTTTTATTAGCTCAGTGTGCCATGTGTGAGGCAATGTTGGTACACTTGGAGGTGATTGTGGTAGTGGATAGAATCGATCCATGTCACGTAAGTATAAGCTTGCTATAGTTGTCAATTCTGCCATATACAAAAAAATAAGAATACTAATAATAATCTTATTTTTTTAATTTTATTGAATTAATTATTTATCAAAATTAAATGTTATTAAAAGCACATGATTTTATTGGAAGTAGTTTAGGTGATGGAAATAAGGGAAACTAATTTTCTTGTAAACATTTTCTAAATTGTGTCTCCACTGAAACACTCTTATAGAAAAAAAATGTCTTAACCCCACCCAGAATGCCTAAAAGGAAACTCTCAAGCAAGCCACCAAATGTGACCTTGGTGGCCTTCTCTCACTCTTTAGACTACAAGAAGGATATCGTTGTCTACGGGGGAATCCTTAAATATCAAGCTACACTAGGTCATAGAGTAATGAAGGGAAGTTCCTTAATGAATACTAGTGATTTCACAGTACTCACTCTCAAAGTAAAAGGCCAAGGATAAGTGTGAAAATAGTTGAACAAATGATGAATTATTAACAAATTTTGAATGATTTTAATTAGACAACTGTGCTTATTCATGCAATGAAATTATACTTGAAAAATAAAAGATAAAACTTGATCAATTAACCATATAACATGAGATGCTAGTGATCAATTAATCATAGATTGTGTCCATACAACTAAGGAATTAGATCATTCATTCATCGTATTCATGACCATTGGAGATTGAGAGTTTGTTATCATCATCAAGAGCCCATACACCAATAGTATTAACTACGTTTGGGACGACAAAGAGTTATGTGTTTGCGATGATAAATAAAGGAACTATTCAAACTTGTCGTTGTTACTAAGTAAAATGAAGACAACAAAGTTGAATATGGAATACTTACACATTTGTAACATTCAAATTTCATCCATTTATCATCAATTTATCACCATTTACAGTTGGGTAGTTTGTAACCATAGAATTCTGACCCAAATGATGTATTTGTAACATTCCAAAGTGTGTAATTACAACTAATGAGCCATGATGAATACCATTAGTGTGTGAGAACAATAACCACTATGTATTTTGAACAAATTTCCATTAAGACTAGAGATCAATGTAAGTTTTAAAGCACCCCTAACAATCAGAAATTCCATATGTCAACATCAAATATTTAAGAATTATGTGCTTTATCTAAATTGTGTCTAGAGTGCACCAATAGTGGCACTATTGGGCTTCGATCACTATCTCGTTATGTGTGTTAGGATGTGGCATTTCAAATTAGAAAGTGATCATACATCTACAAAAAGGCAGGAAAGTAAACCATCATGATAATCTTAAAAATAGTGAATTGTTAGCCTTATGAACCAAGTCATTTCACGTTCCCATGCATTGATTTGTGTAAGGGTGTGGTTAAAATGTCAAATGTGTTCAAAAAATGTAATAAATAAATGTATCAAGAACAAAATTTGACCATGATGCAAATTTGTAAACCCTTTTCACAATTATTAAAGAGCTTAAATATCAAGGTGCTTCATGCATTCATATTGTACTCATGTGAAGCTTAAGAGTGTTTACTATGCCATAGATATGTTACGTAGATATGTCAAATCCAACATGAACAGGTAAAAATATGATATTGTGTCCTTACAAGTAAAGGCCTAATCATTTTTAATTTACATCAATCATTTTTAATTTTGTCACTTATTATCCAGTCATATTTTTTTAGTCCTAGACTAAATTAGTTATTTAAGTTAGTCACTTTTAGTTGAGTCACTTGATATCTAGTCATGTATTTTATCCCTAGACTAAATTAGTCGTTTAAGTCAATTAATTTTAGTTCTGTCACTTAAAATTGTTGAAGTTTAGTAGTAATTCATTTGAAATAATTGTGGTGACTAACTTTTTTAATTGCGTAGCCACTAATCTCTCATTTTGTGCTAGTGTTTGTTACTTTAGGAGTTGCTTATGATAAAGGTTGTTGTAAAACAATATTATCTCTTATGTTATAAAGTTGAAGATTATCAGAATGATAAGGAAAGACAATATAATAAGAGTTTCAAATTTAAACCAGAAAGAAAGCAATTTGATAATTATCCTGATGTTCTTCCTTTGGACAATTAATTTCATTAAATGAGTGTAAAAAATATCCCATGTATTAGGGAGAAGGTGTTCGTGTAGGTACTTCCCAACTAGAAGGTTCGTAATATCACTAGAAGCACACTCAAAGGGATTTGAAAAAGAGGATGATGTTGTGAAATCAGAACCAAGAGCAGGAGTAAAGAAGCATACAATCCAAACCAAAAGAGAAATAAAAGTAAAACATTGCAAGAAAAATGATGAAGTCAGCATGAGTCAAACAAGATAAAAGCAATATCTTGACATAAGGGATTTAGGATCCTATTATGTATTTCTGAAGTAAAATGTTGTCATGGTAAATGAGTTTCTTATTCATGATTCTTTTAAAAACTACATAATGAATATTTTTTATTAAAAAATTGCATTTGAGAGCTTAACAGGGATTTATTTCCTTGATCAAGACTTGCTTTAAAAACATATCTCAAAAATGATAAGGAAAATTAAAAGTTAAGGAAAAATCCCCAAGTAAGGCTTGAAAAATGCTCGATTTAGCATTTATTTTTATCACAACTGTCTTATTCGTAGAAGCTCGATCAAACCAAAAGACACAAAAAGAACCAAAAAAATATAAGAAATAAAAAAACTAAAGAAGAAAAGAACAAACTGAAATAAAAATGCTAATAAATGATAATAAAAATGCAAATGCATACCTGGAAGAATTTGATAATAAGTTTACCTCATTAGTCTTCATATTCTTCCATGTATTTCTTAAGAATGTTTAAAATCATCTTTTTATTCAATCTACAAAATATTAACAAAAATAAATCTAATTTATTCCTAATCCTAATCTAAAAAGTAGATTATGACTAGGTAAGATCAAACTTCCAGTGCAACCATTTAAGTTCTTTGTTTACTACATGCATGCAAACAACAAATGTCAGCAAAAATAAAACTATAGATGAAACATTAAAACAAAAATGAAACACATTATGTACTTTTAAAATTGAAAAATTTAAAAATAAAATATTTACAAAATGCTTCCCTTGAAACTCTTCCAAATATTTGTCTATAGGATCATCAACATAAGGATGTAATTCAGATGTTCGAAAAGAATTCAAAGAAAAAGGAAACAACAAACTAGTATTAAATGTCAAATCTTTGCAAATGAAAGGTTGTTGTAAAGAAAAATAAAAATAAAAAAACTTCTTTTCAAAAGAATAGAGTGGATAGAAATTAAGAATATTTCTAAAAGGAATGCATGGATGGTCAAAATGTATAGATGTATTCTCGAGTGTTATCATTCACGTAGAATGCATTTGGAAATCTGAAATCAACTATCTAATCATAAGATAGAATCTCAACCTAAGAAGAAATTGAAATAGATGATTGAAATTTTGAAATTTATTATTGCATGTACTAATTAATGCATTTGATGAGAGTGTCGAACTTTGTTTCTCAAGATGCCAGCGTAGTATGTGCACAAGATAAAAAATAAAATTTATCAAAGAAAGATATTGAAAAGAATGAGTGAAAGGTAATTTGTAATGTACATCTATGTTACAACATAGTGGAAGTTTGTTTACAGAGATTTCCTTTTTACAAATGATTATGAATTTAAAATCATTATTATCCTCAAGATTAAAACTGCAAGAAGGTACATTCTCGTTGTAGGATTGAGAAATTGGAGTTGATTTATGATCATTGAAAACATTATGGCTATGAGAGGAAGTGTTTGAACTGTTATCATTTTCAATTACAAAAACAGATTCATTTGAGGATTGGGAATCAATTAAAACAATTTTTGAAGATGAAGAAGAACCACCTTCAATATTTTCATTGTCATAAATAACTTTATTAGTGTCTTCCTTGGTATCTGATTCTTCATTAGAATTACAATTTAGAGGAATTAAATACTTAAACCATCTCGTTAACTGATGTTCATGAGGTAAGTCATTGGATTTAAAGAGCATTAATGTCAATTTAAATTTAACTGAAAGTTGGTCCAAGGGCTCACCTTCTATCCTATGTAATTCAAGTAGTTGTTTGCACACCTTCTTGTAGTTGTATCTTTGAAAATCCTAAATGAACATCGATGCAAACTCATCCCAACTATGTACTGAGGAAACTAGAAGTGAAAGACACCAGTGTTTTGCTTGACCTGTCAAAGTATATGTGAAAATGCTACCAAGATCAGCCTCATCAATATTAAATTTTTGAGAATTTGAAATGAATTGAAAAAGGTGATTGGAGGCATAAGACTTACCATTGAAATTTACCAATCCCTTGATTCGAGTAGTGTTTGATTGAGATACACTAAAGCATATCCAAGAATGTTTTTTATAGGAACCCATAATTCAAAGTTTAAAATTCTGCAATAAAATCTTTAACAAACAATTTAAAACAAGCCCTCCTTCTAGCATCAAAATGTTGATCGGAAAAAATGACCTTTCAACATTTCAAAGGAGACCACCCGGTCAAGAAATTAAAACAGTTCCTTTTCCATTGAAATGGTGGTTCAGAATGGTTCAATTGGGTCTAGTTACACTCTCTCTATCTCTACTAGCTTAAATTATGAATTTCACCTACCAAAAGAGGAGACATCAAATCAATTCTTCTTGCTTATTAGGCAAGAAAGTGATCCTTAAGCTGACTTTATGGCCCAACCAAACCACTCTAAAGATTGCCCCTGTATGAGATGACTTCTAGGATGTAGTAAGTATAGCTAAATGCAAAGTATAATCTAAGATGCATCTAATTCTAGACCTATCTTGATTGAAGGAAGGATTAGTCCTTATATCAATCAAGAGCAAGCTAAAAGGATGGGAAAAGAATCATGTTGGAATTTAATTGAGATAAAGGAAATAGACTAGGGAAATAGTTCACAATATCTAATCCTTGTTAAAGAAGATATAAACAAATAAATACCTAATAAATAGTTAGTAGACACTTAATTGTAAACATATCCAATTCCCAATATAGCATATGCATAAGAACAAAAATATTCATGCCACAATACTGAAATAGTTCAAATACATGACATGTAGAAAGCTGGATATCTATAAGATTAAATTGTTAGATAGCTAGCATCTCAAGGAGATAAAGGTATGTCCTTATGCAAGTTCTAGTTTCGAAACTCATTTCTAATTAACCCTGCAAGATAGCTTGACCAGATTCTAAATGATCATTTCAATAAATAGTAAACAAGACTGTTGAAAAGCCACATACATACTCATAGTCTAGAAATGAATTTGAAATCTAAAGATTTTATTTTCAATAATAGAGAAAGTATTAGCGATGTACATCTGACTACAAAAATAAATCTTATTATAAAAATGAATCAATTACATAAAACATCATAGAATTACAATAGTGCATGTCCTCTATTGTCTCTAAATCGATTCCATGTTTATAGAGATGAATCTAATCTCACTACAGTAGTGCAAATGAATCTCAACTTCTTCTATACAAATAGGTTTTAAGCTCTAGTATTACTCTGCATCTTTTCTCTCGGATTCAAATTCCCTTATTCTATCTTAGAGATGGGTATTTATATAGAATGGAAAATATAAAAGACTCCCCTTATCTCTCAACAGTCAAAGCAATAAAAGTAAAATGAATTTGGCAGTTTTTCTTCTGTTAGATCATAGGCCAAATATAGATTGTATCAGTTAAGTAAAATTTCCTTGTTTGGTATGTGTTGATGGGTTTGGTTTGCTTCTGACATAATAGAATTGCACTTTTCACAATGAAGTCCAGCCTTAGCCTCGTTGTTTCAACCACCTCTATCTTTTATTATCCAATGTTATGCCACTTGGTCGGGTTCCTTTGAGAATATTGACTGGATCTATTTTCCATTGTTAGCCATGGAAGCCTCTCTGTTATAACAGAAAATAAAATCAGTCGCAAATAGAGTATTTTATTAAAATGGAGAAAACAAGTCAAAACACTATAATACATATAAAAACTCATTTAGGCCATGAGACCCTTTTTATATAAATTATGTGGAATTTTATTTATAATAATAATAGTGGTCAGAGTAGGAGTGACACATGGCAAGAGCTAAGTTGTATCAGAGGTAAGCCCATTAGAACTTTTCATAATGTGCACAGACAAAAATGTTGATACGCTGATATTAGGAGGCTCCGATTTGGAGTAGACACGATATCTTTATAGACCTGAATTAATACCATATCAATTTTGACATATCAGAGCTTCCAAGATATCAGAGGCCTTGTATCGAAGATTTGATATCAGTGGTTTTACAATTATTACGATTTAAAAGTTCTGATATAGAGGTGGATGCGATATTCCAATTAGACCATCATTAATACGCATACTGGGTCTGACATATCACACCCTGGCAGATATCAGAAGTCAGAGAGGTAAGGTGTATTGGCATATCAGATATCGGAGGGAGTGTTGTATCGGCATTTTTAAAATCTTGCTCAGTTGAAAATATTTGATAAGTGTTGACCCTGATGGGAATGGGAGTAATGATGTGTTAGGTGGGTCATCTCGTCGGATATATTATAATATGGTGGGAGTTTAGGTTTTTATTAACTTTGAACATATGCCATAAGCCATATAAATATGAGTTCCGACTTTGAATATTTTTAATAAAGTTTCGATACTATATATGTGTGTGTGTGTGTGTGTGTGTGCTGCTTGTTTTAATCCTTCAGCTTTCACCACTTTTTTAAATGTAAAAGGTTTAAATTTGCTTTTAAACAATAAGCCATCACATAATAAAAGGCTTGGTCTTGGGGGCGATGAAATGCATTATACAAAATAAAAAATAATATTTACAAATACAAATATTTCTAAAAAACTAATTATTTAAAAAGAGACAAATTTATAAAATAAAAGGTAAAATACATAATATAAGGCCAAAACAGTGAAAAACATCCAATCTTCAATTAGGCACTATTTGCAAACCAAATTTCCAAATGAGATCAAATGAGCTATGATAGGAAGATAGGAAGAGATTGAACTCATTGAAGCCATCCAAATACTCAAAATAAAATAGTAATATGAGCAACCATTTAATCAAAGGGTCTGTTGGGTCCCTATAATACTAGTGATTACCCCATTACTATTATAGTTATACCCCTTATTTATATTGTTGTGCCCCTATTACCCCCTTATTGTTATTTTTGTGCCCCATAGAATCCCTCTATTGTTATTTTTGTGGCTTTATATTATTATTGTTAGGTCGGCTGGATTATATTGTGACTCCTTAGACTCCTATATATAGAAAGGAGGTTTTGTCATTTGAATCATCAAAGAATTGTTCATTTATGTAATGTAAAGGAGGTTGCCCCCTCGAAGAGGCTGAATTCTAAGGCGTTGATCTATCTTTTCTATCTTTTCTTGAGCTGGTTTCATAACATTTGGTATCAGAGCTTTGGATTCTAGGGTTTCGCTGCTCCAAACAGGTCATCGTGGCATTTTCGCTATAACTTTTTTTCTGTGACGTTTCAGAAGTCACAAAAAAAACCCATTTGAGAAGAACTCGCACTAAACCTTGGGTCCGAATTTCAGAGCTTTTTGCGCGATATTTTCGGAGATATGATCTGAGGAAGTTGGTCTTTTTGCAGACTCCTGAATTACATTCAAAACAGGTGACCTGGGGAAAATTGTCATAACTTTCTCTCTGTGAATCAGATTGAAATTTCGTAAGAAGGTACAGAAAGAGGACAGACTGTAGTTTCTTGTACATCATTTTCAGAACCAAATATCGAAAATTGTACACGTGGCACTTCATACAAGTTCGCTCTTCTGGAAAGGTCTATAATCAGGTCATCTTGGGAGATTGTGCATAACTCTTTCTTGGAGAATCCAATTTGGATCAGACTGGTGGCATTGGAAAGAGGACATAGAGAGCTACTACAGGTCACAAATTCAGAACTAGATGATTGGAAAGTACAGAGATACATCAGAGGCAATATCGAGCTCCTACAAAGTGAAAAAAGGTGTGTAGATTTTTTTAAATTTTTGCTTAAGCTTGGTTTGAAAATTTATTTTGAAGGAATTCAAAGGGCATAGTAGAGCATTATTATCGGTAACTGATGCCCCGAGGAAAGAAAATGCAAACACCTAGTAAGGAACCTGAAAGCTCTAGCATGACTCATGAAGAAGAGGAAGAAATGCTACATGATATATCAAAATTACAAGAACAAGTGCAACAAATGTCACGCTCACAAAAGTTAACAGATGCTAAGATAAATGGCATGGAAGCTAAGATGGACAATTTGAAGATAGATTTGAACACAAATTTGAAGACAGGCATGGCAGATTTGAAGACAGATTTGACAAATTTTCTACAAGAAATACTTACTAATGGTGAAAAGGTAGTAAAGGAAACTCATGATGAGAACAAAAGAAATGTTAATCATGATTCCATAGACGCTAATGTTGGATCGAAGAATCACCATATTCCAAAAATCGATATGAGGAAGTTTGATGGCAAGGATCCCGCCACATGGATATTACAGATGGAGCAATTCTTCGATCTCAATAATGTGCAAAACACACAAAAGGTACGTATGGCAACTGTATATTTGGAACCAAATCAGTTTGTATGGTATCAATGGCTTTGTTCTCGTAAACAATTTATCACTTGGGCAATTTTTACGGAAGAATTGATAGCACATTATGAGGATACAAAAAGCAACACTTTTTTTAGCCAATTGATAAGTCTCAAACAAAAGGGTTCAATAATGGAGCACATTGAGGAGTTCCAAAAATTGAACATAAGGGTAAAAGATATTCCAGAGGAGCATAGGATTGATGTGTTCATAGGGTCTTTAAAGGATAATATCCAACATGATGTTCGCCTTTGGGAACCTGATTCATTAGAGAAGGCATTCAGGTTAGCAAGAAAAATGGAAAGCAAAATTATGGCAACTAGGAAGCATACCACTCACAACTATAAAGATGGAAGTGTTGTTGCCCCTAGTCTTCCACAACCTACAAGGTTGACACCACAACAATTGGAAGAAAAAAGAGCAAAAGGGCTTTGTTACAATTGTGATAGCAAATACACAAAAGGTCATAAGTGTGCTGAGAAGAAATTATTCTACATAGATTGTGAAGAGGAAGAAGAAAAGGAGCAAGAAAGGTCAAAAGAAGAGGATATATTCCAGGAACAAAGCCTAGATGAAGAACAAATAAATCCGACCATATCTTGTAATGCATTGGCGGGAATTACCACTCCTCAAACCATCAAGATAGAAGGACAAATCAAGAAGAAAAAGGTAATAGTGTTGATTGATTCAGGAAGCACCCACAATTTTATTCATTGTAGGGTAGCAAAAGAATTGAATTGCTTCCTATATCCAGCACCAGAGTGTCAAGTGATGATTGCAAATGGAGGAACAATAAATTGCTCTGGAAAGTGCCATAATATCAAGCTATCCATGGGAGAATATGTATTGACTAGCCCAATGCTTTCCATTCCAATGGGAGGTGCTGATGTTGTACTAGGAGTCCAATGGCTACAATCCTTGGGTACAATAGCTTTTAATTTTCAAGAACTTTTCATGAAATTTCTGTGGAAGGAAAGGAAGTTGAATTAAGGGGTATTGCAGGGAAACCAGGAAAGATAATCAGCTCTAATGGCATGACAAAGCTTCTAAAAAAGGAGCAAAGAGGTGTAATTGCACAATTATGTTCGCTAGATGTTTCCACATTGGAATCATCTATTTCTCCAGATCTCCAAAAAGTCTTGGACAATCATTCCAAGGTATTTGAGACTCCCAAAGGTCTCCCACCTATGCGTGATCATGATCATGCTATTCATCTGATTCCAGGAAGTGTTCCTCCAAACATCAGGCCGTACAGATATCCCTATGTCCAAAAAAGTGAAATTGAACGTATGGTTGCAGAAATGCTAGAGGCTGGTATAATTCAACCGAGTCAAAGTTCTTTCTCAGCTCCAGTAGTATTGGTGCACAAGAAGGATGGATCATGGCGCATGTGTCCGAATTATAGGGAGCTCAACAAGCTCACTATTAAAGATAAGTTCCCCATTCCTGTCATTGATGAATTACTGGATGAATTGCATGGATCAATTTACTTCACCAAGTTGGATCTTCGTTCGGGATATCATCAAATCAGAATGAAGATTGAAGACATTCCGAAAACGGCATTTAGAACTCATGAGGGTCATTATGAATTTTTGGTCATGCCTTTTGGCCTTACCAATGCACCTTCAACATTTCAAGGTTTGATGAATTCAATTTTCAAACCATTCCTTAGAAAATTTGTGTTAGTATTTTTTGATGATATACTAATCTACAGCAAGTCTTGGAAGGATCATGTTGAACATGTTGACAGGGTGCTACAACTATTGGAGGAGAAACAATTATATGCAAAAAGATCCAAATGTTTCTTTGGAGTCCAGGAGGTGGAATATTTGGGTCATATTGTATCTCATGAAGGAGTTAAGGTAGACCCTAGCAAAATTAAAGCCATTAAGGAATGGAAAATCCCCACATCCATAAAGCATCTGCGAGGATTTCTTGGGTTGACAGGGTATTATCGCAAGTTTGTTAAGAATTATGGGAGAATAGCAGCACCTCTAACAACATTATTGAAGAAAGATTCATTTTCATGGACTCCGGAAGCAACAAAGGCCTTTGAACATCTTAAAGAGGCAATGTGCCAAGCACCGGTCTTAGCTACACCGGACTTCACAAAAACCTTTATTGTGGAATGTGATGCTTCAGGAAATGGAATTGGTGTTGTTCTAATGCAAGATGAAAGACCCATTGCTTTTGAAAGTCGTCCAATCAAGGGAAAGTTTTTAAGCAAAGCTATTTATGAGAAGGAAATGTTGGCAATACTCCATGCACTTAAGAAATGGCGACCCTACCTAATGGGAAGACACTTCAAGGTAAAAACGGATCATGATAGCCTTAAATACTTTTTAGAACAAAGATTATCCTCTGAAGAGCAACAAAAGTGGGTCACAAAGATGTTGGGTTATGACTTTGAAATCATCTACAAAAAAGGGAAGCAAAATGTGGTGGCAGATGCACTCTCAAGAAAGGATGAGGATGTGGAAGCATTGTTGTGTGCCATTTCTATTATCCAACCAGATTGGATAAACGAAGCAAGGGAGGAATGGAAGAATGACGAAGAAGTGTGGGCACTTATTCGAAAGCTACAACAAGATTCCAGTACTTCTGATACATTTAGCTGGCAAAATGATTCGTTATGGTACAAAGATCGCTTATACCTCTGTAAGAATTCCCAGCTAAAACAAAAGATTCTTATGGAATTGCACACTTCTCCCTTAGGAGGGCACTCAGGATTTTTAAAAACTTACCACAGGGTTAAGAAGGAATTTTTTTGGGATGGCCTTAAATCAGATATTCAAAAGTTTGTGGCGAAATGTTTGGTTTGCCAACAAAATAAAGTTGAAACAATTAAGACACCGGGTCTATTACAACCTTTATCCATTCCAAGCCAACGTTGGGAGGAGGTTTCAATGGATTTTATCACAGGTTTACCCAAGTCTGAGGGAAAGAGTGTCATCATGGTGGTAGTTGACAGACTTACCAAGTATGCACACTTTTGTGCATTATCACATCCATTTAAAGCCAGTACAGTTTCTACTGCATTTATGGAAACAGTTCAAAAGCTACATGGAAACCCAAAGATTATTGTAAGTGACAGAGATCCCATTTTCACTGGAAATTTTTGGACAGAATTATTTTCTTGTCTTGGTACTCAGTTAGCTCATAGCTCATCTTATCATCCTCAATCTGATGGGCAAACTGAGATAGTAAACAAATGTTTGGAAGGATATCTTCGTTGCTTTGTATCTGATAAACAGACACAATGGGTCAAATGGTTGCCTCTGGCTGAATGGTGGTATAACACTTCCTTCCATACAACAACAAAAATGACCCCATTTATGGCACTTTATGGGTATCAACCACCATCCATCACATCATATTTAAGAGAAAATTCTAAGGTTCAGGCAGTGGAACATCACATCGAACATCAACAACAAGTCCTCCAACTCTTAAAGGATAACCTCGTGTTGGCACAAAATAGAATGAAACAACAGGCAGATCAACATCGCAGTGAAAGAAGTTTTGATGTAGGTGATTGGGTATTCCTACGGCTACAACCATATAAGCAAATGTCCCTAAAGCAAGCTAAGAAGGATAATAAATTATCACCAAAGTATTATGGTCCGTACAAGGTGTTGCAAAAGATTGGTACTATGGCATACAAATTGGAGCTTCCTGCAGCTTCTCGATTGCACCCAGTTTTCCATGTTTCATGTTTAAAGAAGGTTATAGGCGACAAGCTCCCAATTCAAACAATATTGCCAGAACTTGACGAGGAAGGAAAAATTATATTGGAACCGGAAGCAGTCACAGAAACAAGAACTCGACAGCTACGAAATCGATCAATTTCAGAGTATCTTATCAAGTGGAAGAACTTATCCGCTGAAGATTCCACATGGGAGGATGAGAATTTTATGCAGAAGTATCCAGAACTACTCAAGCGTTGAGGACAACACTTTTTTGAAGGAGAGGGGCATGTTGGGTCCCTATAATACTAGTGATTACCCCATTACTATTATAGTTATACCCCTTATTTATATTGTTGTGCCCCATAGAATCCCTCTATTGTTATTTTTGTGGCTTTATATTATTATTGTTAGGTCGGTTGGATTATATTGTGACTCCTTAGACTCCTATATATAGAAAGGAGGTTTTGTCATTTGAATCATCAAAGAATTGTTCATTTATGTAATGTAAAGGAGGTTGCCCCCTCGAAGAGGCTGAATTCTAAGGCGTTGATCTATCTTTTCTTGAGCTGGTTTCATAACAGGGTCCCTATAATGAGAATTAAGTGAATAATGGGGGGTTGTGTTTTTACCACAACAGTTTCTTCTACTGCAGAGGGGGGAGAAAAGTGAGCCTCTAAGTGAAAGGTAATAGTACCTCCTAAGAATAGACACATGTGAACTATAAGGGTCCATCTAACACCCAACGGAATAGTCCACAGAAGATGTGATGGTCATTACAACCAACAAACAACGAAAGTTCTATCTAATATCCCACAAAATATTCCACAAGGATGGGACAACAATAATAATCAGTATAACACATTCTCAATAAGATAAGTACAAAAATAATCGAAATAGTTACACTATCTTAGAGCATGTGAAAGCAAACATGAAATACAAACATTCGTAGAATAGTCTTACAAACTTTCATAGTCCATGCCTTAAGGACGTGCTCGCCTTGAAGGTTTATGTTATTAAGTAAAAGTTCAAAGACACATGTTTACAATGTACATCACTAGTCCCAATAGTGGAGCATTAGAGCCACTCCTTGCTCCTCAAGGAACTAGTTGATCTCTCTAATGCCTTGTAGGAGGAGGCAAGGTGAAATTTCCTTTATTCATACAATGAGGGGGTATACATAACCAAGGGCGACTCTTTAACTAACCTCATGACTGTTTGACTTCCTATGACTTTTCAACGTATATGACTCTTTACATTCCATGTGTGTCCTTTTGACTTCAACTTTACAGTACATTTTGAATACAATATACATGATCCAATATTGATGTGGCATATGACCACTAATGACATGACATGACACTGCTGACATGGACTCCTTGATGATGTGGCAATGTCAAGTCGCTATTTCTGCTAAGTGTTGGATACCTTATTGAATATGACTTCTATTCATATTCACATGTCTTGATGATGCAGAATCTTCAATGATCTTTAGTTTTGGATAGTGGTCACAAACTTGTGTCCCTTTTCTTTCTCTTGATTGATCAACTTGTGAGTTCAACTACAAGAAATTATTTAGGGATGCTTCCCTCCTTCTTCTCCTTCTCCATCATCTTGCCATGACCTAATAGTGTACCTGGTCCTACAATTCACTCATAACGAGAAGATATCAATCTAAAAACCCCCTAGTCTAAGATGATGCATTCTAATCCATCAATTGCGCCCCAAGAAAGTGACAGGTTGGGAAGAGGGCCTTAGTGAATGCGTAGTTCATAGTTCCAATAGTCAGGGGGAAGAGCTTAAGCTTTGAGACTGCGTAGTGTGCGGCTCAGGGAGGCCTGAAGGACAAGACTACATAGTTTCTAGAGACAACCGGGTCAGGCTGAGGGAATGGACAATCAGAAAGAAAAATACACAGTTTTGGATGTCCAGGGAGGCTAAGGTTATGTGCATTACACAATTCTAATAGCTAGGGGAAGAGATTGAGGCTTGAATATGTGAAGTGCGCAGTCCAAGCTAGGCTGGGGAACATAACTGCACAATTCTGGGGGATCAAGGTCAGGAGTCAAGCACAATAATTGCATAGTGTAGTAGACCTGGGAGATAGAGACTTCGCATTTGCACTATCAAGAAGCAAGGTCACAACTTAGATGGTTGAGACTGCACATTGCACAGTTCATTTGGGGCTCGATGAAGCTAAGTTGTTTGGTTGGGAAGACTTTTCTAAAAATGGCTAAGTGTGGGGTAGGTGATGAACTGTGATGAACCTTGATTGTGATCACACACTTAGCATACTTTGATGACAGGACAACACAGATCATCCTAACACATGAACAAATCATTTCCCTCCATGTCACTACCTTATGACAAGATTGACAAGTGCGACACTTAAGATAGACTTTGGAATGACCGTGATGACACTTATGTGACAATGTTTAGGACTTTTTGGTTTGACATATGCTTAGATGGTTATAAAAACTCATATACACAAAGACTGACCTTTGAAACCACCAAAATAGGCTTGAAAACATTGCACGATAGCCAAACATGACAATAGATGATAGTTAACCCAACATGTAAAAGGGTCCAAAGCACTACAAGAAATCTCATGAAATGAGCTCCAGTGTTTGCAAGAACAATGTAAAAGACCAAGGAAGGCTTTGAAATTGAGTGTAAACCAAAATTTTGGAGGGTTTTTTAGCAACTACAATAGGGTGTCATGTCATTATGGTTGTCATGTGGTTATGTTTCTCATGTTGGTTTTCTTCTTAGCAGGATGATCATTGTAAATATTGCAACGAGTTAAGTTATACAGCTTCATGGGTAGTATGTATTTATTTTCAACAGTCTTACTAATTGTAGGTTTCATTGAACATCAAGGATGGTGTTCCCCCAAGGACCCAAGGGGGAGGGTTCTGTAACAACCCTCATCAAAAATCTATGTAATAAAGTTAATAAAGGCAAAATTAATAACCATGGTCATGGGATACGTATTCCAAGCTGAATGTTGGGAAAGAACATAATGACGGGGATCACTTGTGATTAATTAATGGCTATTGAAATTTCCAAGGGAAATGACAAAGGCTTTGGAAAGGAAAAGTGTCATTAATTGGAATTTTGTTTATGAAAATAATGGGAAATAGGACAAAAGGGAGGTGAAAGGTCACAGGTTGCATGTGAGGAAGAAAATGAATGAAAAATAATGGAAAATGAAGAAAATAGATACCTCATTAATAGAAAGGCTTCTGAAGATCAGTTTGTGGCTTTTGCTAGTTCAACTTTTTGTCAGTTCAATTTTGGAGCTCATGTTTTCTACTCTCTCTCTCTCTCTCTCATACTCTTCGACCCAAAGTTTTCTTTGACCACTCTTGGAGGAATGTGGCACACTTAAGATTTGGAGAAAGAGGGAAAAGGAAGAGAAGGAAATAATAGGGTATTGGGATCAACAACTAAAATGGGTTTTTCTTGCAGGTACCGAGTTTCATGTATGATTTCCTTGCTAGTTTTAGCATGCATGGTACATGCATGTGGTTTCTTGGTTATTATCTTTCATTGGCATGAGGATTTTCTGAATTGACGGTGGATTTGTGTAGCCTTACCATTTCCCGGATAGACATGGTGTTGTGGGTGTCTTTCCTTTTGTTATCTCGTTGGTTCTCATGTTCCTTATGGCTATGGGTTGAGTTACTAGTTCCTGGAAACCTTGGTTGGACAAACGCTTTGGAAGCCCTGTAAGAGCTTGGGTTGAGTTACTAGTCCTCGAAGCCTTGTTTGGAAAAACACTATGGAATCCCTTGGTGGGTTGAGTTACTAGTCCTAGAAGCCCTAGTTGGAAAAATGGTTAGGAAGCCTAACAACAATAGTAGGTGAGTTACTAGTCTTGGAAGCTATGGTTATAACAGACACTCTCGAACCTTGGAAAACTTGGGTAGAGACCAATATGGTGATGGTTAGTGATGTCCAACTGTGTGTCAGAATCATTGGTTGAGGGTTAAGGTGGCTTAGCCTCTAGAAGCCCTAATTTGGTTTCGTTTGATTTGTTCCATGAGATCGTGCATTCATGCTTGGAATATGGCGTGGGGGTGATTGGCCAAAAGAAATATTTGGTTCAGTAAATCTATGGTCGGGTGGTACGTGGAAGTCATAGACCTGGTTGTATTTTGCATATGTTAATAAGAGTTCCTTTCCTCTTTTACTTGATGGGTAAATATACTTGTTCATATGTCGTTTTTATGGTTGTTATATGTTTCAATTATTTATGTTGAATATATGTTGGTTAAGAGGATGTTTTATGACAGTCTTGATGTATGGCTCTCATCATGTTTTGACTAGAACACAAATGAAAAATGAATATAGGACCTAATAAATGATAATGCAGCTATTCTAATAAGGCATCAATGCCTCCTTGTGAATCTGCAATAAGTATGAGACCCCTATGCTCAGATCCATTGTTCTGACCTGTAGATTTCATATTTGTGACATGTTTAACAAAAAATTTGTCATGGATAGTAGGGGTTAGATTAAGTAATTGTACCAATGATTTCATTAGTAGCCTTATTCCATTTTTATTTATTATTTCTTAAATTTTCATGAAGTTCATGGCAATGGCCTAAGACATCACCTTGAAAAAGTGGGACAAAATCTGGGGTCATTAGCTCAGAACTGGCTGAAAAGGTCTAGAGTTGCTAGCATGCCTTGCTATGGGAGTGACTAGGAGGCCTCAGTTACATGAATGGCTTGTCATGGGAGTGGTTGAGGGTCCACATCAGTGAAATTTCAAGTTGTCTCAGGGGTTGGTCACTTGGAAGGTTGGTTGGATCTTGAAGGTTCTGTAGCATGTGTGGAAGGTCATAATGGTTTTGTTTTTTTAGTTACACTTCCTTAACTCTAGATGGGGAGTTGAATCACAACATATTAGCCTCTTGTCACATGTTTTCTTAAGCAGACAAGTTCACTTGGGTAAATTTGGGAGGATGGTGTTACACATATTCTGTTGCTAGGGTCACTTGTCATGAGAGACTTAAGTGAAGCATTTTTGGTACATCTTTATGAAATATTTACACTAACAAATGGAAACTCCACTGGTGTAGTAATTCAAATCCTTCGTGACTATCATTTCAGTGTTTTCCAGTATTTTCTCAAGCTATTTTTAGCCTCTCAACTTCTATTTTTAGATCCACTTTGTTTTCTGGGAAAGGTTTTGGTCTTTGTTTGTTTTTTGCATCTTTCTACAGGTCACAGGTGCTAGTAGAGAAGGAGACGAAAAAATCTAGGTGATATCTACTGACCTAGAGTTTTGGAAGAAAAACACACTTTTTGGCCAATTTTCTGCATTCCAATGCAATTTTTAGCTCAGAATTTGCATTCTGTAATTTTTCATAATTTTTTTCAGAATTTTCAGATTTGTTGACTGTGTTGTTTGTGTACTGGGAAGGATTTTTATTCTTTCCAAAGACACCCCTAGGACTATATTCTCTTATTTATTTCTCATTAATGAAGTAAAAAACCCCTTAGGGTTTAGAGTACAACTCCACCTTTTAAGAACATTTTTGCTGAGTTGAGGAATCTAGGGTACAACACTTTTAGCCTTTGATTTATAGGTTTTTTTACATTGTTATACTACCCTATTGGATAGGTTTATTCATCCTTTTACTCCATTTATATTTTATTATTTCCTTCCCCATTAGGATCCCTTTGTGTGTCCTAGATTTTAGAGCTTCTTTCCTATACTTTGTAGCATTTTTCGCCTCTGATTTTTGTTGTTTGTCTACACCATTTATAGTATATTAGTGCCTCTAGATGATATTCCCTTAGACATTAGATACTTTTGCTATTTATGTGTCTTTGAGTAGCTTGTTTTCCTCCTCTTTTTTTAGCTTCTTGATAGCCTTCTTGGGGGGGGGGGGTTTCTATGCTTGGATTTACTGTTCATTTTACTCTCCATTTTTAGAATTATTTACAGTTTTTTAGCACTTAATTTTCAACATCACATGGCATCATAAAACATGCTAAATTAACTCATCCACATGACACATCATTTTCACACACACATCCTAAGCGAACATGAGCTTGGTTTACACTGCCAAGCCAAGAATTGAAACACTACACCTTAATAATTCAACAAACATAGATTAAGCCCATTTGGGCACCAAAGCCAAACAATTTGTGTAGTTAGGTGTAGGATCCATGGGATAGGCTTCCAATAACACCCATCGATCATTTAAATTGAGACATAGAATGTGACATATTAGGGAGCTTAAAATACTTCACTATCCCATGTTCCAAATCTGGAGCGCGTTAGAAACCCAATTCATATGGGGTTAGGCTAGGTCATCGTGCAAGTGGTTCTCCTCAAGAATACCCAACCTCTGGCAGGGAACCTCGTGCGGTGGTTGATCACTAAGAAACTCAAGGCTCGACCACTCCCATGGGATGAAGGTAACTATAGTGAACCATTATAGGAAAACACCCTATAGGACTGGCTGTGAGTAGTATTTGGTTCTCTACCCCATGTTTCTCTGGAAAACTCTGCTTTCAGGGATCAAATTCCATCAACTAAGAAATCTTTTGGAACGCTACCTAAAATAGAAGATTTAGGACTTGTTTGATGATTTAGATCACCTATAGGCTAGAGGTCATTTTTGTTTCATAGGACGTGTTTTCTTGAATTAGAGTAGCATATTAATATAGTTAGTTTACACTTGGCACCACTACACTAGGTGTTTTCTTGTTGTATGTTGCTCTTTTTCTCCTGTCATCCACTTTCAGTCTAGTGAGTCATATTTGTCTTCACATCATTACACTCCCTAGACATTTTTCACGAAGACTTCATTTCCTTTACTCCATTTTTCATTTAGGACATCTTACTCCTCCCCATCAAGTTAAACTTCATCCTCCTAGTCCTCCATTAAGTCTTCATTATGACTCTGGTTCTATTGATTCTTCTGGTTCTTCCTTTGATTATGTGTCTTCCCAACCCCGTACTGCCACCATGTCATGCACTAACATGGGTGCAGGAAGCCAAGGTGGTAACCAAGGTAACCCCACAAAAGGAACCTGTTAGCACCTAAATCTACCTCAGGCTGAGAAAGGTAAGATCTAGGGTAACATCAAACCAAGCTTAACCTGGTAGCTAGCCCTACCAGGTCGGGAGAGGGCTCTCTTCTATCAATCTCAGCAAGAATTATCAATGAGGCTTGAGATGACTTGAATGAAGACTAATTTTAGGCTAGGTATTTGTGTGAAAGGCCTTGATTGAATTTGATGATGTTTTGTTGGCTCAAATGGAAAGGCAATTTTTGGGTCTTGGGAATTAGGCTTAGTTTTTCAGAGGTCTCAATGGGGCAAGGTATGCAAGTGATTTGATACCTCAAATTGAATGAAATGGAAAGATTTAGACAGGTGAGGAGTTGAAGAGGGCAATAAAACCTCAAGGATCCTCTTCAAACAACTGAAAACATCAATAACTAAGCAAACCCTAGGTAGGGCACTGCAATTTCAATGGATTCTACCTTTATTCTTGTTTGTTTTAGTTGAGAAGAAGCAAGAGAGATAATGGCATACATAAAACACATATAAACTTACATTTACAGAAGGAAACACAATATCAAAGCAACATGCCACAGGAATCCCATAGAGTGTTGCAAACCATTGGTCTATTCCTTAACCAAAACTGTTGAAATGAGTATTCAATAAGCTCCAAGCTTTGCCAAAAGTCCAACCATGCAAATGACTGAAAAATTACAAGATATAGGCAGCCAATAACTCATCCTAGCCTCTAGGGGTCGAGCTCATAATATTAGGATCTTTTCCAACAAAATCTAAACTGAGAACTAAAAAGTAGGCAGTAGAACAGCACACCTCTAAAAACTAGGAAACTGATTCATTCATTTGCAAACTACCTTTTGATGGATGAATCTACCTCTATGAGTGAAAATTTAGCATAATTACATCCAAATCTATAATTTCACATTAAATTACATCATGAGTATGACAATTATAAGGAAAAAAATCAAACTATGAAAAAACTAGGCGAAAAACAGAGTTTTTGACCAAAATGAGCAAAATTCCTCCAATGTGCCGCGCTGATTTCCCTATGCATAGTGCCTTTTTGCAGCTGATTTTGGAGGCCTTCCCGGCGTCCAAATTTTCTCCAAGTGGGCTTTTTGGAAAGGTATGCCTGTCTACTTTCCAGCACAAGTGGAATTTTTGAATTTGGCCTTCATTTCCACCTCCAAAACTGAGTTCTCCCAAGACTGATCCCTATGTGTCAAAAAAGGGGCAGAAAGGTCATTTTTGAGGTGTTTTTGACCTTTTTGGAAGCCCAAAACCTGTCAAAATTTCTTGGCTATTTCTGAGCATGCATATTTTTTCATTACAAATCCAAATATGTTGAGTTTTCCTCAAAAGGGGGTCTCCATAAAAAACGAGCGCGAGGTGGCGCGGTGCATTAGGCAGAAATGTCTGTTTTTTAAGGCAAAAATTCCAAAATTACAAAAAGTGTCCAAATTTTTTTGAAATTTGGGCTGGGTGTCCTCCATTAATTGCTATGTTGGGCTAAGGAAGCCTCATCCAAGATCTGAATTTTATCTTTCTCTTTTTGCCTCCTTGATGCCTTCCTCAACTTGGCCTTCCAGTTCCTGATTCTTGCGTTGCACACTTTGTTTCTCACCAAGTAATGATATTCATGCTCCTCAACATGTTTTTCTCATTGTTGGCCTTCTCTAGCATCCTTTCTAGGTGCATGTTTGTTCTCTCAAGCCAAAATTCACGATCAGCTCCAATTTCTTGCTCAAGTGTTGTGAACTTGACTCTCCTCCGTTTTGCAGCTTGTCGGTTTTCTCCTATGTTTTGCAACTCCATAATCACTTGTTGATCCTCTAGATGCTTGTTTCTTTGCTCCAGATAGTTGATTATCCATTTGGATTTTTCCAGGTTGAGAGACAAAGCATTGATTTCCGCCTGTTGCTCTTGGATGACCTCCTTGAGCTTTGTGGGCCGAAATTCGTGTCATCGTCCTGAATGAGAATGAAATCAGTCTCCTGCTCACCTGAAGGTCCCTCATCATACAATGGCCTCTTTCCCTTGTCCTGAACCTGCTGTGCTGATGAAGGAAGTGAGACCCCTTCCACCTCGGGTGGAGATAATACTTGCTTTGCTGTTGCAAACAACCGTCTAGTGCCCTTTTGATATGTGACAAATACTGGCACAGTAGCGGTCTATGTCTCATGACTCTCCTACAATGAGAATATCTCATGAAAAGTCTATGGAGGTACTTGAGGAGCTGTGAAGAACTCATGAGAAATGAAATCCTTCCATGAGATGCCCTACAAACCAAGCTGATGCATGACCACAATTTTGATGAGTGCAAAATGGTATATACTATTAAACTGCTACTGAGGAGTCTTCTGGTGTACTAGTGTGGTCATCTTCTCAATATTTCGACACATGAAGTAGGGGAGATTCATCATTCTCACCCTGGTAAAGTGCATCAACAGCCTGATATGATAAGCATATAGGCAAGAAAACTGACCCTCACAGCTGAAATATTTTATTATGAGTTTCATCAAGGGAGCATATGAGTCTTTGAGGTACCGAAAGGGAAACACTCTGCTGAGTTGTCTCAAATAACCGGGCTTGATGTATGGTTCATAGTGTTCCCTATCAATCTGTTTCCTTTTATTCCACTGCTCTCTAACATTAGGAATGTCTGTTGCTAGAGAAATAGACTCCGATGTCAAGGTGAATGTCACACCAGCTAGAGTGGTTTGGCCATTATGTAGATGAAGCACAAACAACCAGGCTAACTCATGATGATACTAGACTCTAGCAACCATCTCACAGAACTGATAACAGGATTGGTTTTGGAAGCATGTGATAGAAAGAGGGTAGGCCTGCAGATCAACAAGTGAAGTAGGCTCCTCTCTTATATGTTTGCCACCCTTGTGAGGTCTCCTTGGTGCATGCACTTCTATAGGAGAGTCACTATGCGTCTCTTCTTCTCGGTCATATGAAGGATCCGATTCCATGCTTGCAAATGTGTGAGTTTTCTTAATGAGTAATAAGAGATTTATGGTGATTTTGATGTTTTCTGCCACCAAGGGTAAGAATATGTGAGGGACTATGGAGGGAGAGGATATGAGGGGTTTTGGGACTATTATGACAGTTTTTTGTGGGAAATGGGGGATTAGGGAACAATATGGGAGTTTTAGGGACAACAATTAGGGTTTGGGGTTTTGTAATTAAGATTTAGGAGAATGGGATTTGGGGATAGGGGTAAATGATTTTTAGGGATATGGGAGTTTAAGGAATGGGTGGATAAGCTGGGAAAATAAATGGAGGAGTGACAAAATGAGGGAGTGGTAGAATGAATTTGGCAGCAAAATGACAAATGCAAACCCTAGGCAATGGTTTTTTGAGAAATTGCAAGGAAATAGGGTTAGATTTTCTTCACACAACCACCATAAATTTTTTAAGACAAACTCCTTCACTAGCAAGGAAAAGATCTTGACTTACTTGCACACTAGAAGACTTGAGTGATTTTGGCAATGTGATGAAGTTTTTGAGGAAATCGGGCTTGGCAACTCTATGCACCGTGCCTCAAACCCAATGCATCGTGCCTCCTGTGTGTGTCATGCCAATTCAAAATTAACATTGAGGAGGACAGCCCTATGCTCTGCACCTATTGTATGAGCCGCGCCTCCAAAACTGAGTGCTTTTGCTGCGATTTGCTTCCCTTTTCCAACACAGCTTTCACCTTAGTCAATTTTTCTTCTTGGAATGTCAATGAGCTTGTGAATTGTAAAAAATGATTTATATACAAGAGCCTTTAATTTTTGATTCATAAAACCCACTTTTATAATGTTTGCCATGTGACTTTACTTTTCACCTCTGTTTTTTGAGCAGTTTACTTTATTTGAGCCTTTTGATGAACTGAATGACTTGATTTTTGTTTGCCTTGTAGGGGATGGAGCTACTGAGGCTTGGCAAGGTGACCAGGGTTGCCACTGAAGTGATTCACATACAAGAGAATTGAAAATACATGAATTTATACAATAAAAAGCCTAAAATACTCTGTTTTTCCTCAAAACAGAGTTTTGAGGAAAAATACATTTTTGAGCAATTGATTATGAATTTCTTGGTACTGGAACTTTATTCAACCTCCTCAAGTTCCTGCTGGCTGTTATTGGACATTTTTAAGACCTCTCTGATGAAACCCTAGACCTAATGAAACTGAAACCCTAGAAATTACTTTTGCAAATTTAAAGACAGAAAGTGACTGCAGATGATCTTGATGAATGGAAATGTGCCAGCAGGTAAAGGACATGAGGGAAAATGTACAACAAGACACTATCGTCAGATGATCCATGCTCCTAATGGAATGCAACTGACTGACCGAGACACCTAATATGCAATGCAACAAAAGAATTTGATCTTTGACGAAGGGATGAAGATACTGACACTAACATTGGCTCCAATGGGGATGGTAGCTCCTTGGAGGTGCCAAGAACTACATATCTCTGGGAAAGCAGGCAGTGCCTCTTCCATTGGGCTATGGAGTCAATAACTTCAAAACACCCAAAAACTAATTACTATGAAACTTTGACTCAAGACTCATAGATGAAATGACTTAATTCAAAACTGAAACAAGACTCTCAAAAACTGAAACTAGACACTCAGCTGAAACTATCTTTAAACTGACTGAAATAAAAAATGAATCAAGACTGACTTAACTGAAACAAGTACTTACAAAGATTTTAAATGGTAGCAGACCATCGAGATTTGAGGGCTTCAAATCATGATGACAACCACATGCCTACTGATGAAATATGTACAATCATGTGAAGTGAGCCTTCCAATGTGACCAATCCAGTAGATGCCTACATACTGAAATTCGGCGCTCACTTTTCCTGAGCAGGTCGAATGATGTAAATGTAGGAAACTCACAATAACAATTGAAACCAAGGCTTATGCTAACAAACCAGCCAAAATTCATCTTCTCTGGTTCTTGCAAAAGAATGCCGAAAGGATCTTGAAAATCCTGAAGCACTAGCTTGTCTTGAGATCCAGTAGCAAAAATACAAGTACTCCCTTCATTCTAATCTGAAAGAACAACTAGTTGTTGAGTGATAGGAAGGCACAGAGAGGTATAAGCTTCTGCCATCTGAGTGTTAGCTGTAAATTCCTTGACCATGAGAAATTATGGCATATTGTCTCTCTCAAACTCATATCCCTCAACTTCATGGCCTAGGTCATTCTTAAATAGAAAACAATCTTCAAGTTTATCAAAAATGACAGTCTTATCATTTTCATGAAGGAAACCATTATATTTTCGCTGATCAATAAAGCTAATTTCAAGACTATCATTATTTTCAAAAGTGGAAGAAGTTTCACCAACACTTTCTTGACCATGTGCACACTGCCAATATTGTTGTGATGGGATGATGAGAACAAAGGATACCATGTTTCCAAATTCCAATCCTGAATGGCATAATTATGACGATTGGTGTTTTCTTTGTGGGCTTGGGGTGAGTAGACATTTTCACCCCCACCAATCACAAATATTTATTTTCTTCATTCTGACTAATGAAAATTAGACTTGTGGTCAATTCACCGACCAGTTTCCATGCGAACTTTGTCCTTTTTATTCCTTTTCTACCCGCAATTGTTCCTGTTCACCTCCCCTTCTTCCTAATTTTGTATCCTCTTTCATTTTCATATGTTCACCTCCCATTCTTCCTCCTTTTTGCTCCTATTATGCTCTTTGTTGATGTTTATACCTTCATAGCACCCAACAACTTAAACATTCACATCATACAACAACACATAACCCACATGAAGATTTGGCATCTAAGGAGGCATTGGCTGCACATGACGATATCCGCAGCGAAAACCATCATGGTGATCAAGATATACACCCTTGGAAAGCATCCCACCCCATTCTAGTGAAGGGTGTGTACCCAACAGCCAGATGAGAAAACCAGATGGGAAAACCGTTGACAAGGTACTAACTAAACTTGAGACTATTTATGGCCTTGCATCTCCTTTGGATTCGTACTATGGTAGCTCTCATACAATAGAAAAGGAACAACCCATTAGGATGTGTTATGAATAAGAAGATGGTGATGATGACAGGATGGGTCCTAAACAAGATGATGATGATGATAATGATGTAACAGAGCAGTATGTGTGGAATCCATAAATGTCCACTTTGAAAAGATTTCCAACATGAAGGGTAATGGATTCCAAGATTATAGTGTTGAATCCAGAGAAATTGGAGATGAGGGTGAGGGAAAAGGAGTTTATGAAAAACGTTGTGACATGAGTGAAAGGCTACAACATTGGGACTTTAATGATGTATTGAGTACTGCAGAATTGTCAACTAGGAGAAGGGATTGTAGGAAATATTCTAGTACCAGTTACGACACCAGCAAATTTTTTCATGGATCTTATAAAGATTATGAGCATTCTATGGGGGCTTGGTATCATCATGCTAGAGGCTCTTCTGGGGACAGTCAATTGGAAAGAACTAATGAGTTCCAATGAGAAGGAGAAGTAGAAGGGAGGCCAAGGTTCCATGTCAGTTGATCTCTCTTCTCGAGTGTTTGAGGGCTAGCAATTCCAACAAGTTTGGTTACATCTTCAAGCATAGGCTAGAAAGCCAGGTTGGAATTTCTCCTCATAAAACTTTAAAACTCTCCTTTACTTGTCTTATGCTTTATGAAAATCATTTTTTATTGCCAAGTGGCAATGTTGCTTCGGTGAATCTGATGTAGTATTAAACTGTCTATCAGGGTTCATTGTTGTTGTGATATTTTCCCCAATTGAATGACATGGCCTTCAAAGGGAGGAGGCTAATTGAAAGGTACTATGTAATTTTGGAGGAATAATTGTCCCTCAGCCAAGGCATCTAATATGAAAAATGTTTGCTCTGTGGGGTCTCCTCAAAGCTCTACATGTGGTTCCATTAGCAGGAATTTTGAATTGAGCCATTGGAGTTACCATGACATCTCTGGTAGGATATGAATATGTTGATTTTATATGCAATAATAGTGAAAAGAAAATAATATAAAGGACAATATCTCTATGCAAATCTAGGCTGAGAGTTTACTTCATCTCAAGATTTGTTATCATTGGTTTTTGTATTAGTGTTAAATGGTTTGCTGGAGGCTTATATAACACTCCTAGACAATGCATTTATTCTAGTTATATTCCATAGGCTTCTTTGCCTCTGAATTCATTAGGCAATGCATAAGTTTCTCTTATAAATTTTATTTGTTTGATATGTTGGAGAGTAAGGAGAGTAAGGAAGACACGTTCTACTAGCCATTATTTACATTGATTGTGGAATATTTAGGCCTACTTATAATTCCAAGTCCAATGAATGATTTCAAAGATGCTTGGCTGTATGTGTAATGCATTGTTAACAAAGAAAGGCAATTTTTCAGAGTGATGAAAAGAGTATCTCATTTAATTTGCAGCTTAACCGAAAATGGAAAGACTTGATTTTATATTTATTTCATCTACAAGTTAGTTCATCTTAATGACAATGTTGTAATTGAATCTTAGTTGCCTAACATACTTTTATATTGGATTGACAAGAAATGGCATTTCAATAAGCCTATAGGTCTTAATTTGTGAAGGTTCGTTCAATATAAAAAACATTGAACGATCGAGAGAAGAGGAACAACTAGCAGAATATGATCACAATGTGGAATTCACATCACACCAACGTGTGGCACAAAAGGATGCATGAATTAAGCATAAAAGGATAGATAAAAAGGCAACGGAGGGTACAAGGTTTGGAATTTTTACCAGCTAAAGTCAAGGGATTTGAAGGGGAATTTTAGAGTCAATTTATTTTTCAATATTAAGTGTCTAGATTGTTGGACTCACCACACCTATTGTAAAATTGGTTCTATGCTATTGTATTTATCTTTGAGTTTTTCACAGATCCTTTCTTGTTGTTCAATTATGCAACTTGTGAGGTAAAATTTCCTCTATTTATAGTCATTTGAGAGCTGATTAGTGGTAAAAGTTGCCTTCTATGATTCAAAATTTATTATAATATTAAAAACATTCTAATGTAGTCACTTATATCTAATATGATTATGCACTTATGAGATAAATACTTGTATAATGATCTCAGCATGAATAAAGCATTCCAAGCATAGATTAGTCTATGATATTTACTATCATTTTGCTATGAAATGAATTCTTTTCATCGCCTTGAATATTGTGGGAGATGCTATAGAGACGTGTGAATGAAGTGGATTTTTTGGATTCATTTTCTAATGCCCGACACGTTATTTTCCCTGTCATTAAATGGCTAAATACCTTCACACCTCTTAAGTGTATATGATATTTGTGTTGATCTTCAAATAATAGTGATTTCCATTCTCTAATTATTATTTGAAGTTATATGTACTCATTTAAACTTCCTGTGGAATTTTCATCGTATAAGGATATGTTTTTGCATTATGTTGTAAAGGTGACCAACAAATAAGGCCTCGATCTCAAGATTTGAATATGAAAGTATGTGCCTAGATTGATTTGGTCCAACATCATTTTATCTTGTGAACAACCATTGTTGTAAATATATTGTTGAAGTGGTACCGAGATCATAAGATATCTGAGGCTTAACCTTTGTGCCTCAAAAGCCATCTTAAGGCTTAAAGTAGCGAGATTTTCTTTCGAACATCTAGAGGGTGCCTTGGCACTATTCCCCTAACCAAGAACGTCTAAAGGAACAAAATAATATTTCCATATAAAAGTGTTAGTAACTTCATCCAGGTTCTTTGAAGCATTCACACAGCATCAGCTAGCTAAGCCATTGAAGCATTTACACATCATTGGCTAGATTAGAATCGTGTTTCAAGAAGAATCAACACTTTCAAGTGTTGGATGTCAGGTTTTTTAGACATTAGTTGGTTGTTTTTATGAATTACAATATCTTAACTGCTTATGGATCATGCCATATTCAATTAGCATCTTGAAAACCTATATAAAACATATATTATACACACTAACAGGCTTCCATTCTAACAAAGCATCATGTTGAACAATGCATTAAATTTCACAAAAAAAGTCTTGTGAAATAATTCCAGTGCTAGCAAAAATGATTTTTTGACTTCTGCAACATTTTTGGAATTTTGAATGCAACATAACCATCGAAATATGATCTCAATGTCCATGAGTATGAAAATCCATGGTCAAGGTCTCCCCACTAGTAATACAATCATAACTTCACATGTTTTAAAAGTGATGAGTTGGCTCTTGAGCTAAATGTGTAATCAATTATTCCAAATCCCATCCTTTGCTCTACACACTACAAAAACATCCTTTGCTCTACACACTACAAAAAAATCATTTGTTGATCAAAGGTTAGCCTTAAAAATTGTAGGTGTGTGTTATGAAACCAGCTCAAGAAAAGATAGAAAATATAGATCAACGCCTTAGAATTCAGCCTGTTCGAGGGGGCAACCTCCTTTACATTACATAAATGAAAAATTCGTTGATGATTCAAATGATAAAACCTCCTTTCTATATATAGGAGTCTAAGGAGTCACAATATAATCCAGCCGACCTAACAATAATAATATAAAGCCACAAAAATAATAATAGAGGGATTCTATGGGGCACAGTAATAACAATATGGGGGCAATAGGGGCACAACAATATTAATAAGGGGTATAACTACAATAGTAATGGGGTAATCACTAGTATTATAGGGACCCAACATGCCCCTCCTTCAAAAAAGTGTTGTCCTCAACGCTTGAGTAGTTCTGGATACTTCTGCATAAAATTGTCATCCTCCCATGCAGAATCTTCAGCGGATAAGTTCTTCCACTTGATAAGATACTCTGAAATTGATCGATTTCGTAGCTGTCGAGTTCTTGTTTCTGTGACTACTTCCAGTTCCAATATAATTTTTCCTTCCTCGTCAAGTTCTGGCAATATTGTTTGAACTGGGAGCTTGTCGCCTATAACCTTCTTTAAACATGAAACATGGAAAACTGGGTGCAATCGAGAAGCTGCAGGAAGCTCCAATTTGTATGCCATAGTACCAATTTTTTGCAACACCTTGTACGGACCATAATACTTTGGTGATAATTTATTATCCTTCTTAGCTTGCTTGAGGGACATTTGCTTATATGGTTGTAGCCGTAGGAATACCCAATCACCTACATCAAAAATTCTTTCACTGCGATGTTGATCTGCCTGTTGTTTCATTCTATTCTGTGCCAACACGAGGTTATCCTTTAAGAGTTGGAGGACTTGTTGTTGATGTTCGATGTGATGTTCCACTGCCTGAACCTTAGAATTTTCTCTTAAATATGATGTGATGGATGGTGGTTGATACCCATAAAGTGCCATAAATGGGGTCATTTTTGTTGCTGTATGGAAGGAAGTGTTATACCACCATTCAGCCAGAGGCAACCATTTGACCCATTGTGTCTATTTATCAGATACAAAGCAACGAAGATATCCTTCCAAACATTTGTTTACTATCTCAGTTTGCCCATCAGATTGAGGATGATAAGATGAGCTATGAGCTAACTGAGTACCAAGACAAGAAAATAATTATGTCCAAAAATTTCCAGTGAAAATGGGATCTCTGTCACTTACAATAATCTTTGGGTTTCCATTTAGCTTTTGAATTGTTTCCATAAATGCAGTAGAAACTGTACTGGCTTTAAATGGATGTGATAATGCACAAAAGTGTGCATACTTGGTAAGTCTGTCAACTACCACCATGATGACACTCTTTCCCTCAAACTTGGGTAAACCTGTGATAAAATCCATTGAAACCTCCTCCCAACGTTGGCTTGGAATGGATAAAGGTTGTAATAGACCCGGTGTCTTAATTGTTTCAACTTTATTTTGTTGGCAAACCAAACATTCCGCCACAAACTTTTGAATATCTGATTTAAGGCCATCCCAAAAAAATTCCTTTTTAACCCTGGTAAGTTTTTAAAAATCCTGAGTGCCCTCCTAAGGGAGAAGTGTGCAATTCCATAAGAATCTTTTGTTTTAGCTGGGAATTTTTACAGAGGTATAAGCGATCTTTGTACCATAATGAATCATTTTGCCAGCTAAATGTATCAGACGTACTAGAATCTTGTTGTAACTTTCGAATAAGTTCCCACACTTCTTCGTCATTCTTCCATTCCTCCCTTGCTTCGTTTATCCAATTTGGTTGGATAATAGAAATGGCGCACAACAATGCTTCCACATCCTCATCCTTTCTTGAGAGTGCATCTGCCACCACATTTTGCTTCCCTTTTTTGTAGATGATTTCAAAGTCATAACCCAACATCTTTGTGACCCACTTTTGTTGCTCTTTAGAGGATAATCTTTGTTCTAAAAAGTATTTAAGGCTATCATGATCCGTTTTTACCTTGAAGTGTCTTCCCATTAGGTAGGGTCGCCATTTCTTAAGTGCATGGAGTATTGCCAACATTTCCTTCTCATAAATAGCTTTGCCTAAAAATTTTCCCTTGATTGGACGACTTTCAAAAGCAATGGGTCTTTCATCTTGCATTAGAACAGCACCAATTCCATTTCCTGAAGCATCACATTCCACAATAAAGGTTTTTGTGAAGTCCGGTGTAGCTAAGACCTGTGCTTGGCACATTGCCTCTTTAAGATGTTCAAAGGCCTTTGTTGCTTCCGGAATCCATGAAAATGCATCTTTCTTCAATAATGTTGTTAGAGGTGCTGCTATTCTCCCATAATTCTTAACAAATTTGTGATAATACCCTGTCAACCCGAGAAATCCTCGCAGATGCTTTATGGATGTGGGGATTTTCCATTCCTTAATGGCTTTAATTTTGCTAGGGTCTACCTTAACTCCTTCATGAGATACAATATGACCCAGATATTCCACCTCCTGGACTCCAAAGAAACATTTGGATCTTTTTGCATATAATTGTTTCTCCTCCAATAGTTGTAGCACCCTGTCAACATGTTCAACATGATCCTTCCAAGACTTGCTGTAGATTAGTATATCATCAAAAAATACTAACACAAATTTTCTAAGGAATGGTTTGAAAATTGAATTCATCAAACCTTGAAATGTTGAAGGTGCATTGGTAAGGCCAAAAGGCATGACCAAAAATTCATAATGACCCTCATGAGTTCTAAATGCTATTTTTGGAATGTCTTCAGTCTTCATTCTGATTTGATGATATCCTGAACGAAGATCCAACTTGGTGAAGTAAATTGATCCATGCAATTCATCCAGTAATTCATCAATGACAGGAATGGGGAACTTATCTTTAATAGTGAGCTTGTTGAGCTCCCTATAATCCGGACACATGCGCCATGATCCATCCTTCTTGTGCACCAATACTACTGGAGCAGAGAAAGAACTTTGACTGGGTTGAATTATACCAGCCTCTAGCATTTCTGCAACCATACGTTCAATTTCACTCTTTTGGACATAAGGATATCTGTACGGCCTGATGTTTGGAGGAACACTTCCTGGAATCAGATGAATAGCATGATCATGATCACGCATAGGTGGGAGAACTTTGGGAGTCTCAAATACCTTGGAATGATTGTCCAAGACTTTTTGGAGATCTGGAGAAATAGATGATTCCGATGTGGAAAAATCTAGTGAACATAATTGTGCAATTACACCTCTTTGCTCCTTTTTTAGAAGCTTTGTCATACCATTAGAGCTGATTATCTTTCCTGGTTTCCCTGCAATACCCCTTAATTCAACTTCCTTTCCTTCCGTAGAAAATTTGATGAAAAGTTCTTGAAAATTAAAAGCTATTGTACCCAAGGATTGTAGCCATTGGACTCCTAGTACAACATCAACACCTCCCATTGGAATGGAAAGCATTGGGCTAGTCAATACATATTCTCCCATGGATAGCTTGATATTATTGCACTTTCCAGAGAAATTTATTGTTCCTCCATTTGCAATCATCACTTGACACTCTGGTGCTGGATATAGGAAGCAATTCAATTCTTTTGCTACCTTACAATGAATAAAATTGTGGGTGCTTCCTGAATCAATCAACACTATTACCTTTTTCTTCTTGATTTGTCCTTCTATCTTGATGGTTTGAGGAGTGGTAATTCCTGCCAATGCATTACAAGATATGGTCGGATTTATTTGTTCTTCATCTAGGCTTTGTTCCTGGAGTATATCCTCTTCTTTTGACCTTTCTTGCTCCTTTTCTTCTTCCTCTTCACAATCTATGTAGAATAATTTCTTCTCAGCACACTTATGACCTTTAGTGTATTTGCTATCACAACTGTAACAAAGCCCTTTTTCTCTTTTTTCTTCCAATTGTTGTGGTGTCAACCTTATAGGTTGTGGAAGACTAGGGGCAACAACACTTCCGTCTTTATAGTTGTGAGTGGTATGCTTCCTGGTTGCCATAATTTTGCTTTCCATTTTTCTTGCTAACCTGAATGCCTTCTCTAATGAATCAGGTTCCCAAAGGTGAACATCATGTTGGATATTATCCTTTAAAGACCCTATGAACACATCAATCCTATGCTCCTCTGGAATATCTTTTACCCTTATGTTCAATTTTTGGAACTCCTCAATGTGCTCCATTATTCAACCCTTTTGTTTGAGACTTATCAATTGGCTAAAAAAAGTGTTGCTTTTTGTATCCTCATAATGTGCTATTAATTCTTCCATAAAAATTGCCCAAGTGATAAATTGTTTACGAGAGCAAAGCCATTGATACCATACAAACTGATTTGTTTCCAAATATAAAGTTGTCATATGTACCTTTTGTGTGGTTTGCACATTATGGAGATCGAAGAATTGCTCCATCTGTAATATCCTTGTGGTGGGATCCTTGCCATCAAACTTCCTCATATCGATTTTTGGAACATGGTAAGTCTTCGATGCAACATTAGAGTCTATGGAATCATGATTGACATTTCTTTTCTTCTCATCATGAGTTTCCTTTAGTACCCTTTCACCCTTAGTGACCATTTCTTGTAACAACTTATTCATATTTATCTTCAATTCTTCCATCTTATCATCCATGCCATCAATTTTAGTGTCCATGCCATTCACCTTAGCTTCCATGCCATCCATCTTAGCTTCTAAGCCTTTCTTTAAACCATCCATCTTAGCTTCTACATCTTTCCTTAAACCATCCATCTTAGATTCTATTGCTTTTTGTGCAAGTGACACTCGTTGCACTTGTTCTTGTAATTTTGATATATCATATAGTATTTCTTCTTCTTCTTCATGAGTCATGCTAGAGCTTTCAGGTTCCTTACTAGGTTTTTGCATTTTCTTTCCTTGGGGAATCAGTTACTGATAATAATGCTCTATTATGCCCTTTTAATTCCTTCAAAATAAATTTTCAAACCAAGCTTAAGCAAAAATTTAAGAAAATCTACACACCTTTCTTCACTTTGTAGGAGCTCGATATTGCCTCTATTGTATCTCTGTACTTTTCAATCATCTAGTTTTGAATTTGTGACTTGCAGTAGCCCTCTATGTCCTCTTTCCAATGCCACAAGTCTGACCCAAATTGTATTCTCAAAAGAAGAGTTATGCGAAATCTCCCACAGTGACTTGATTATAGACTAGTTCAGTAGAGCAAACTTGTACGACATGCCACGAGTCACTATTTTGACCTTTGGATCTGAAAAATGCATACAATAAACTACAGTCCGTCCTCTTTCTGTACCTTTTTACGAAATTTCAATCCGATCCCCAAAGAGAAAGTTATGACGATTTTCCCCAGGTCACCTGTTTGGAATGTAATTCAGGAGTCTGCAAAAAGACCAACTTCCTCAGGTCATATCTCCGCATATATAGCACGAAAAGCTCTGGAATTCAAACCCGAGGTTCAGTACGATTTCTTCTCAAATGGGTTTTTTTTGAAACTTCTGAAACATCACAGAAAAAAAGTTAACGAAAATTCCATGATGACCTGTTTGGAGCAGCGAAACCCTAGAATCCAAAGCTCTGATACCAAATGTTATGAAACTAGCTCAAGAAAAGATAGAAAAGATAGATCAACGCCTTAGAATTCAACCTGTTTGAGGGGGAAACCTCCTTTACATTACATAAACGAACAATTCTTTGATGATTCAAATGACAAAACCTCCTTTCTATATATAGGAGTCTAAGGAGTCACAATATAATCTAGCTGACCTAACAATAATAATATAAAGCCACAAAAATAACAATAGAGGGATTCTATGGGGAACAGTAATAACAATATGGGGGAAATATGGGCACAAAAATATTAATAAGGGGTATAACTACAATAGTAATGGGGTAATCACTAGTATTATAGGGACCCAACAGTGTGCAAAGTTACTTAAAGAGTCAAGTCTCATTAATATGTTGGTCTAATTAATTTTATCATGTTTTATGCGCTAATCCTATTATCACCTTCACATAGTTCTTAAATCATTGATCATTTCCATAAGGTTCCAAGTTAGGTTTTATTTTGAATGTGTCATCAAATCTGAGTCAAGCTTAGTATTTAAAAGTTAGGTTTCCATATTTATCCCATTCCTATTTTAATCCCTTTTTAAAAGACCCATTTTTGTTAAGGCTCTTGAATTAACGATGATGTCCATTTTCTTGTTCCATGGTTTGGCTGATATAACTCTAGAAAAAGTCGTAATACTCTCTGTTTATGCAAAATAAAAGTTTAACTAGTACTAGGTTTGTAGGTTGTAACACACTTTAGGACTTTTACAGGGATAAGATTTCCAGATCTGAACTTATTTCAAAATATTACAAATGCATTCTTCTTAATTGTTTGTAAAAAAATATAGATATCCTTAGTAATAAGGAGAAGCATTTCGTTTTGGATTTGGGGGAATTTCCCAAAGGTGGATAATTCAGCGTAATTTATTTTTGGACTTTTGGGTATATGTGCAGGGATGGAATGGTCATAATATTTCTAGGTCCTATTGGAAATTGCAAGTCAAAATCTCATCAATATGACAGGCTATCGAGGGTATAAAACTTGTTTATGTTTTCATCCTTTCATGATTTCTTCGATTAGTCCACGTCTTTATATGTGTTTTTCAAATTAAATTCTTGTGCTTGTGGCATCCTTTGACTAGATTAAAGCAATTTGCAGAAAAGCTCATACTTACTGCCACATGTTAAATGCATATGAAAGAAATTTAAGGCGCAAGTGAATTCATGTTAAGTTATGAGCTACATAATTATTGAGTTGGATATTCAAATATCTGCAACTATGGTATAAGGACATAACTCATGTCAGTTACAAGTTACAAAGTTTCACTCTGCCTGACATCTTTGGTTTACTCGTCTCTCATAAGATCAACGGAATTTGAAATTCATCTAAATCCATGGTCTTCATTAGGCATAAAATATTTCTTCTTTAGATCTATAGGAGTGTGTTTGATCCGGTAGTTCATGGCTATATGTGCCAATTGGTAATTACATGACTCTGATTGTTGTATCAGTTGCAGATGAAGCATAACATAAACAATAATTGAAATGATTTGTCTCAGGAGTTCGAGCATAATGTGGTTCCTTTAGGTCAGATCGTCTTCAAATATCCCTTTTAGGATGAACTTTTCAACATCGTAGTTGAATTTCTTATCTATTAGTGCGCGGATCTTAACAAATTATCTTCTCCTTTTTCATAATAGGGAACCACTGTGATCTGAGCTTCCATAGAAATTTAGATCTTAGTTCTATATTGTGGGTACATTTGTTGTGGTTGAGGTCCATATACAATATTCCATGTAAATTTTTGCAACTCATTGATTGAACTTCTTTACTTCCTTTGTAAGATAGAAGTAATTTGAGTTATTAACATAACCCTTTTTTCAAGTCATTTAGTTTGCAACAATAATTTCAGAGAATTATATAAATAATTTATTTATTGATGGCTATGCAGGCCGATCCAGATGAGGTAAATTCCTTAGTGCAACTAATGACATGGAAGACTTTTGTAGCTAACATACTATATGGAAGAGAAAAGATGATATTGGTTGCAACCCACATAGTTTAAGTTTTAGTGAGTTATAAATTTTTACTTGTGCCTTTACTCAGAAGATCCATGATTTGATTGGAGTCCACATAGATGTTCCAGCACCTGACCTGGGAACTATCTCACAAGTGTTTTCCATGATTCATATTCAAAGAGTCAGATTTATTAGCTCCAATATTTAATACATGTTTCTTAAATATCCACTATGCTTCCACGATTGATGTGAATAGAAAATGGCCTAGATATTAGAAGGGTATTCAAAATTCCATAAATACTAACCTATAATTGTTATTAGAAAACCCGTTGTCAGTATGTAACAATTTATTCCAAAATAGCTCACCAACCTCTTGAGTGTGTTAAAATTTACATGGCTTTTTGAGGTTAGAGAGATTATTTTGTGATGGGTAAGATCTAGGTGGATCCCTTGGCATGGATGTTGCAACTGGTAGAGGTGTTATGAATGAAACATAATTTTTGTTAGCTGAGTATGGTAAAAGCATCTCCGGTCAATGTTTTGTAATATAGGTATATTGTTATTCTCTTTAGCCTTTATTGTGAATGTAAGTCTAGCCACATAAAAATAACACCATCTTGCTTGCCTTTCTTTGAATTTACTGCTTACAATAATTGCATCAAAGAAACTCACTACCATGCTTTTAATTTACTCAAAGGATATCTATGGACACTAAATGAAGTGAAAATGGCTCCATAAATATGACAATAACACCAATTCGAGGGGACTGGAAGCATTACAGACTGAAATACATTATTCTTGAAGCGAAAACTCTCTGACCTTTTTAGGGTTTTTCAAAATATCAGTTCTTGGCTAGCTGAAATTATCCATGAAAGGGGTAGAAAGGTTGTAGCTATGAGAGACATTTCAAGAGCTACAAAAAATATCAATGGCCTTGACGTTCCAACTTTAATGAAGCGCACAAATACTAATGGTGTTGTTAAAGGATTTGAAGCAACATATTCAATAGATCCCAAAACCCTTTTTCTTGAAGAATGGGACGTGCTCATCCCTGCTACTTTAGGTTGTTTCTTGAACAGGTGTGTATCCATCCAATCTAGGTTTCACAAGACCATATCGCATTTGGAAGTTGACATGGATTTGAAAGTACTTTTTAATTCAATTGACAATGCACTACATTGCATAGGGTACTTTGTTGAGATTTAGTTTTGATATATACATTCCATAATCATTGTTATTGGAAAATCGGAGATGCTAATTTAGTAATTTCATTGCTACTGCATACTAGTCACAGGGAGAATGCCAGTGAATTAAAGGCCAAATTCATTATAGAGGAAACCAATAATTCCACATATCCAGAAGCTAACAAGGTGAATTAGACAATCAATTAAAGTTGTAGAGGTTTTGGAGTAATTTGACTTCTCTCGGGCTTCTTAAATTCATCTTTGTTATGTAATATTGGATGCATGCACATGCATTTTTGTTTCGATACAAGAAGGGTGTTGTAGTAGTACTAGACATATATGAAAGTACCGGTGGTGTGACTGTTAACTACTTTGAGTGGGTTCAGGTATGTATCCTTGGGAAACTATTTTTTTGGACTTGCTTATGCAAACTTCGGTCACAATGCCTTTTCATCTACATATGATTGACTTGTGAGTTTGCTTGTGTTTATTTGTGAGTTATTTGATGATTCTATTATTAAGGCCGTTGAATTGATGCTTTACAAGATAGGGATAGACTTGTATTTGCCACCTGAATTATTTTTCGGATATTTTACAATGATATAGGTTGAGTTGGGTACATTGATAATATATTGAACTGAATACTGACAGTTCATTAAATTTCTTGCAATACCGCCTCATATGAATTGATATACTTTCTATTTTTCTTTTTATCCCAACAAAAACATCAAAATTTTTATTCAAAACAAAAGAAAAAAAACACGTTTCTTAAGTGTTTATAGCATGATACAAAAAAATGTCATCCATGACTACACTTTGGAAATGTTGTGCACTGTCTATCTCCTTTTATATTCTTTAGAAAATAAAATATATAAGATAGAACATGAAACAACTAAAATAACTATCATCCTACCATCTAACAATAAGCTTCCTACATTGTCCAAAATGACCAACATAAATACATGCTTCTTGCCAATTTTGTTGTCTTCTTTTTTCCATTATTTGATGACTCTATTATTGTGTTTGGTGAGTTGATGCTTTAGTAGATTGAGGTGGATGTGTTTTTGTTGCTTGACTTATTTCTTTAGTTCCTGAGTAGTGATATATGTTGGGTTGGGTAAATTAATGATCTACAAGATTGTAGAGCTGAGTACTGACCATTATATTCTTGCAATTCTACCCCATATAAATGTGGAGGATTTATATCAATGATCTTGAAAATTACAAAGTCCATTAATTCCCATGTATCTATGCCTTTTATTATGTGACAAGGATGTTGGTGATGGGTTTCGAGTGCTACCCTTAAGTAAAAAAATTGGTATAATCATGGTTTGAGTGAGGTGGTTGAATTTTGGGTGATTTTTTATATTTTAGTTCGTCTTTCTAATTCTATCATCTTTTTCTTGCAAAACATCCAAGGTTTTATGTGGGATGAGTAGAACGTTAATGTCGAGCTGAAAAACTATATGGCAGATGCTTTTCAACATCTTAAGGAAATATGTAAAACTCATGATTGTGATCTTAGAATGATAGCTTTCACTCTTGGATCCAATCGTGTTGCTCATATGACTCTCCTAAGAGGATGGGAAGCTTGAAATACATCCACTGACAAACATCAGATTCCTTTCTTCATGTCTCATAGTTTCAATAATTCAACTGGTTACACTTTTTTCGGTGTCAACCATATTGTATACCATTTTAGCCTGGTATTCTTTTGAATGTCATATTGTTTCAAAAAAATGATCAATCTTTATGATGAGATAGTTACTAGTATCATTTTTCAAGTCAATAATCCATTTTTTAGTAGTTATTTGGGTACAGATTTATAGTTTTCCAAAATATTTCTTCCGGCCTAAATCTAGTTCGTGATTTTCTCATGGGCCACTTACATTTGAAAATAACATGTTTTGATTCCCACAAAAAAAATTATTGCCTACCAATTGTATCTTACCAATTGGGACATGAGAATATTAAAAACAGACATCAGACTCCAATTTGTTTGTAAGGATGGAAAGGTGTGCTTTATATATATCTTGAAGTTGTGCCATCTTTAGTTCCTTTTTGAGGATTCAATTATTTTTTATGATTTATGCTCCTCTTAGCTTTAAGATATGTTAGTATGTCTTTTTATGGGTTGTTGCTTCTCTGGGGTGGACATAGCTATATAAATAATCCTATTTTGAGGTTTCAGAGATTTCTGGTTGTTTTGTGTCCACAACAACACTCTTATCATTATGATTTTATAGTTATATGTGTTAGATTGGTTTTGGTCACCTTTGTTGGGTTCTAGTCTTAGAAGAATCTAGAAAATGAGCCACGATTCAATCTTTCTAAGAACCTAAATCATGTATGACAGAGAACATTATGACGCAATTTCTCTATGATTTGTGCTTTTCAAACCATCTAAATAGACATCACTTACAAAAAATATTATATTCCAGCTGAAAATTCTAAACCATATAGTAAGTAAACAACAACATTTTTTTCCTATCATTGAATTTTTTAGGATAATTGAAAAAAAAAATCAATACCAACACCCATATATATATATATATATATATATATCTTACAACGTTTTTTTGTAAGTTTGGTAGCACTACATCTTCATCATGTCTAATATATAACCTTGATCAAGGCAGGGAATTAAACTGATGACTTCACATCAAAAAGTACCTTAACAGAGCACCCCATCACAGTGTATCAAAAACCCGTAGATAATTTATTGCAACATTTTAATAACATTTTTCTTAATCAATTAAATTACAATAACTAATTCTTTTATATTTAGAATAATAAAATAATATATATTAATAAATTACAAATCAATAATTTTTAACAAAAATATACTCACTAAATTATTAATTTATTTATAATAATAAATATTTCAAATATCATATATTGATAATAAATATATCATCACAGAAAAAATAATATATTAATAACAAGTCAATAATGTCGTGATAATAGATTAACTTATAATAGTTATACTACTTAATATAAATATAATTGTTAATACAGTTATATCTTTTATATTCAAGTTAATAAAATATTATATATTAAAAAATATTAAAAGATAGTTTTTTAAAAATATATACGTTCTAAATATTAATACATTTATTTTATTTAAATTTAAATAATTAATATTTTAATAAAGATATTATATATTAATAATACAATAAGTGGCGATGATGATCAATCTACACAATAATCAATGTTTCATTTTCTTAAATATAAATATAAATTATTATTATATTTAAATATATTTAAAAAAACTCACATTTAATAAATATATATATTTTTGAATTTTTATTCAGGAACAAATAACAATTTAATATTCATATTTTATTCAAACATTTTATATCATATAAAACATGATATTTACCCTCCACTTATATAGATATATATTTCAAATTTTTATTTTATATTTAAAATTCATTCAAACATTTTATATCATTTATATCATATTGTTTAGGATTTATTCAAATATATTAAATAAAATATTATAGGCAAATCTTAAAATATAATTTTTATTTTAGTTATAAATTAGATTTAACATAATAATTTAAGGAATCACCCACCATATTTCTAAAATTTTAAAATTTTAGCCAAGAAAAATATATTAGTTCCTTTCAAACTTTACAAGACCTTAAAACAATTATTCAAATTTCCCAATGATCATTTGGATTCATTGGTGGGCCCTAAACACATAACCAATATATATCATTTTCAAAATTAGCCTTTGTGGAACAAGTTTATAAATCCAACCACCTCATATTGTTTGGCCAAGCTAAAACCCTGGGCCCTTTCTCCCTTCCATTCCACATAGATCATCCACTAAGCCCTCAGAATTTGGAAAACTTTAATTATAAAGATGGATAAGGTTAAGCCATTTTTCAAAGCCTTCATTCAAATGATTAATCTTTAATGGCAAATCCTCCCCCTCATTAATTTCTCAAATTGATTTTCTCTCTGGCTTCCCCTTCCCCTCCCCCTCCTTATAATAATTTATTTCATATTATTTAAAAAAACTTTGAATGTACCTTATGCCATAATTGCTATTGTTACAAAACATTTATGTTAGTATAGCTTTCTTCTTACATTTAACCTATTTTATATTTCTAAAAAATATATAAAAACTCAAATATACATCGTATATATCGTTTAAGGGAGGCACGCACTGTCACCTGAGCGATACATGTACACTGCAAAAGAACGTGAACAATGCTCGATAGGAAGTGATTCCAATAAGCCCGCGGCTGGTGCTATGTTTTTTGGTGTAATAAGCAATACCTAAGTATAATGTGTCACCATTAAAACATAATTTCTTTCTGTCGTTTGCTGTGATTTTTCAGAGAATGCTCGCACAGTATCTATGCATGATGTGTGTCTATAAACATGCGCTTTCCTTTCTGCCCTGTGCTGTAGTTTTTCAGAAAATGTCTTCGTACAGGTTGCAAAATTCTCGTCCTTGTTCCACGCGCAATGAAACCTCCCTCCCAATACCTACCATGACTTTTTAGTTCTACTGGTTCCCTCGCACATCGTTTTTGACAGTTTTTCCCTGCGTTGATGCACGTCTTTCAAGTCTGAACTCAAATCAACAGAATCTCAAATAAAATTATGAAATTATCTTCTACTTTTTGAAAGGTATAATAGTCTGGTAAGCAAGGTCATGGAAATTTCAGATCGGGAGCAAAAGCTAACTTCCCGTTCCCGGAATAAAATCCGTAGCAGTTTCAGATAATGATAACTGGCGATTTCGTGTGAGAGGGAATAGGCGGAGTCCTGCAGTCTATCTCATGGAATAGAAGTTGAGTTAGGGATTTCAGGATTACGTACTGGATAATTGTAAGGAATAACGCCAAACATTTGAATCTTTAAATCATTTTTAAAATATTATCTTATAAAAATAATAAATAATTTTTTTTTTAATATATTATAGTTTGTAACCTTAAATATTATTTGTGAGATAAATATAAATATATTTTAATAAATATATTTTGTTATTTTTTTTGAAATATTTATCATAATTGTGTGGAGAGGTGTTTTAGTATGGTGTAGATCTCACATAAAAACGTAAACATGTAAATGTAAACTTAAATCTATGGTGTAGATATCACCTAAGTCCAGTATGGGGTAGATCTCAAATAAAAATGTTAGTGTGGGGTAGGGTAGATCTCAAATAAGAATGTTAGTGTGGGGTAGATCTCACATAAAAACGTAAACTTAAACATGTAAATGTAAACTCAAACTTATAGTGTAGATATCACCTAAGCCCTGTATGGGGGTATATCTCAAGTAAAAATGTAAACGTTTACGTTTACAAACCTATAGTGTAGATATTGCCTAGAAACTTAAACATGTAAATGTAATTGTAAATCTAAATAAAAGATCTCACCTAAAAACATAAACATGTAAACGTAAACGTAATAAACTTAATGTTATTTAAAAATTTAATCTAATGAAATGGGATAGAACTAATATAAAAAAATATAAACACATAAATGTAAATGTGAGTAAAAGATCTCACCTAAAATCATAAACATGTAAATGTAAATGTTAACATAAACCATGTAAATATTAACATAAACTTAATGTTATTTGAAAAATTAATCTAATGAAATCGGGTAGATCTCATGTAAAAAAACATGTAAATGTAAATGTAAATAAATGTAAAACATAAATTTAAAGTAAAAATTTAATCTAATGAAAATTTAATCTAATTAATCTAATGTCGGCGCTAATAAAAAACATGGCTCTCCCTAACTATATAAATAACACAAAAACAAAGTGTCTAGTTCTATTTATGAGGATACACAATGTGAAAATAGTGCAGGATCTGATCGAAGTGGGAAACGATTTCAGTGTGAGAAGGATTTCTAGGTTTGATTTCTTCCTCCGTGAATGTTTTTAATTTTTATTCAGAAAACATGAACGCAACAATTTTTTTTGGCATGTTCAGTTCAATCTAGAGGGTTGTCTTTATATTTCATCTTTTTTATAATGAATTTCAGTTAGGTTGTCTTTATATTTTTTTTTTTCATAATAAATTTCGGCTCACAATAAAAATTTTGCTTCGAGCCTTGCAAATTTGTTCATTCAAAATGGACTAATTTTTACTTCACTCCAATTTGCCTCGAGGCCTACGAATTTGTTCATTCAAAATAGAGGAATTTTAAACAAATAAATATAATTAATAGTTATTATTTTACCAAACATTATGTTTTTGTTTCATTCTGGATGTTCCAGCCAAATACCATGGGACAAATAATTATTAATACCATGGGCCAAATACCATATTTATAAAAAGGGTATGGTAAATAAATAAAACATCTTTTTATATTTACTCCATAAACCTCTTTATACTTACTAACACTAAAGAAATAGGTTTTATTTTGGTGACGCCTATGGGCCAAATTATTATTAAGTCATGCAAAAAAATATTGTTAGCCCTAATATTAATATTAAACGACTGTTATTATTATTATTATTAAATATAATACCCATATTATTAAATTTAATAACTTTGGATTAATACAATATTAAATTTTTTATATTATAATATATATTAATATATCATGATATATAGTAACTCTAGATATATATGGGAGGGAAGAACAAAGACATAGAGTGATAAAGGTGGAGAGATAGGGGGAGTGACAAGGGAGAGATGGAGATAAACTTAAGGATATGGGAGAGGAGGAATGAGAGAGACACAAAGATGGAGGTGGAGAGAGAAAAGGAGAGAGGGAGGGATATAGTGAGAGGATTGGAGGGCAGAGAGAGAGAGAGAGATGGGGGAAGGTAGGAGAGAAAGGGAGAGAGAGGAAGGATGAGAGAGAAGGATTGCAAAAGAAGATGAGAGATGGAGGGAAGAAGAAAGGCATAGAGAGTGAGAATTGAAGAGAGAGGGAGTGACATGGGAGAGATGGAGAGAGAGAGTGTGTGTATGTTTAGGGGTGAGATAACGAGACAAAGAAAGAGAAATAGAGAGAAGGGGGAACATAAGGAGAGAGGGAGGGATATAGTAACATATTTGGAGAGAGAGAGAGAGAGAGAGGATTGGAGGGAAAACAGAGGGAGTGATGGGGGAAGAGAAAGGTAGGTAGGAGAGAAAGGGAGAGAGAGGAAGTACGAGAGAGCAGACTTGAGAGAGAGGAGGAGAGAGGGAGGGAAGAAGAAATGCATAGAGAGTGAGAAGTGGAGAGGGGGGGGAGTGACAAGGGAGAGATGGAGAGAGAGAGTGTATGTTTGGGGGTGAGATAAAGAGACAAAGAAGGAGAGATGGAGAGAATGGGGGAGAGGAAGAGAGGAGAGAGGGAAGGATATAGTAACAGAGTTGGAGGGTGAGGAGAGAGAGAGAGAGGATGTGAGAGAGTGGAGAGAGAGAGAGAGGGAAAGAGAGATGGAGTTGGAGGGGGAGAAAGGGAGGTAAGAATAAAGAAATAGAGAGAGAAAGGTGGAGAGGGAGAGAGGGAATGATAAGAAAAATGGAGAGAGGGAGAGAGGGAGAGAAGGCGAAGAGAGAGAGAGGAAGGGAGAGGAGGAGAGAGGGATAGATAGATAGATTGGAGAAAGAGAGTGTATGTTTTGGAGGTGATATAGAGATACAAAGGGATTTCTTGCACTAGATGCATTGATTAATCCTATTTTATCACTTGCATTAAATGCATTGATTTCAGTGTAGATGGTGATTTCTAATCTTATTTGATTGCTTTCACTAGATGCATTGATTTTAGTCTAGATGTTGGTTTATAATCTTATTTTCTTACTTTCACTAGATGCATTGATTTCAATGTAGATGTTGGTTTATAAACATAATTTCTTAATTGCACTAGATGCATTGATTTGAGTGTAAATTTTGTTTTCTAATCGTATTTGATTGCTTGCGTTAGATGCATTGATTTTAGTGTAAATGTTGTTTTTAAATCTTATTTTATTTATTGAATTAGATGCATTGATTTTAGTGTAGATGTTGATTTTTGATTTGATGTAATTAGATGTATGATGGTACATTAATTTTAAAGTGATTGGATTAATATTGTGCATTGGTTTATGTGTAAGCATAAAAAATTATTGATGATGTACAATGAATTTTTTGTTAAATTATTAATATTGGAGAGAAAGAGAGATAATGTATGATGTTTACTACAATATCTCGAGCTAAAGATTTAAATGGTTTACGATTTAACCTATCATTTTCATATAATCAATATGAAAATACACAATGAAGAGTATTTGTAATTTACTATATTCTTATTATTCACATTTTCTATCATTCAACACTATTACATTGTCACTTTACATTCAAAATTTTCATTTCATCATTTTTCATCATTAAAGTTACTCATTTCAGCAAACTGAGGTAACTAAGCAAATTTAAAATTAAAATGTTGAGATTAATCTAAGACATATTTAAAATGATTATATTATATTTATATTGAGCATATTTAAAATGATTATATTAATATTAGATGATTTTACATATTATTGATAAAATCAATGATTTGTTAGATTTCCTTTGGCCGCACACAACTAAAACCAACCTAGATTCATCTTAACTTTGGATATATCAAGCACCTAGAGGGATCAAATCTCTCAAGGTGCAAACCTTTCCTCAAGTTTTGCACCTCAAGATTTGATCCCTCTCGGGGCTTGATAGATCCTGAGTTAAGATGGATCTAGGCTGCTTTAATTGTCAAATCAGCAACATTATTTTGGTTACCATCTCTCAATGCAGACTCACTCATCACTTCTATTCAAAAAAAAAACAAACCACCTCTAATGACCTACTAGTGCCAGAGGCATTCACTCTAGTGCCAAATATCTATGGGTTTGGGACCATTAACCTATTTCCTCAAATCTAAAAAAACAAACTTTTAACCAAACAAAAAATCGTTAATCTAATTATATTAAAATAACAATTTAATCCATGCAATTTTAAATTTATTTATTAACAATGTTGATGAAAAAACAATTTATTTTTTATAATAAAAAATAATTTATAAAATAGTTAAAATCAAGTAAAAATAACGGAACCAAAAATACAACTGGATGCGCAATAAGCATGGGATTTAATTCATTTTGATAAAATGTTCACCCATCAAAGTTTGCAAACATATATAAATGGCTAAATAACATAAAATAAATAAATTTAGAACTTCAGGTAAAAGATGACCTCCCAGTGGGCATTCCACTTTAAATCTATATTTTGAGTGCTTTGTTACACGATACAGCTAATATAGTTCGCAGAAAATACCTCTGAATAAAGCTTCAATTGTATCATGTTTTAGGCAAATTCTCTCCATGATATGAAATCACAGGGCTTCCTTCGCAGTGGAAAACAGCTGTCTGGATTTGTCTGATTAAAATCATTCCAAATGTCATGGAACTCCACTCTACTATTTCCAAATTCTTCTGGCCAGGGCCGTTCAAAACCATTTTGAAATAATCTAGTTTCATTCAACTGCCAAATATCATCCTCCCACAGAGACCCATAGGAATCTATGGGAGTCTCAGCATAATCATACACGGTATCCGAATACATATTGGCTGTTGAATCGACATCGAAAAGGTTCAAGGTGACGCCAAGTTCGCCAGCGGTATTGTACAGAAAGAAACCGAGCTCTGCTACAACATTCACGTAGTATGTGAAATTTCCTTCTGAATGAATATCTCCTAGTGTATCAGAAACCGACATCGCTTCAGAATAACTGTCACTTAATTCACCGTGTTGCATTGAACCCAACTCAACACCGCCCCTCTCGTCAATCACAGCGGCTGGCCCGATCAATCCGCGTTCATCTTCAGCAAATTTCATAACCCCGTTCAACCTCTCGTCCTGGAGCTGAATCACGGCATGAGTTTCTTTAGAATTAGCATCCATATTATCGATCTTCTCCAGCAAGTCCATGAGATTACTATCATGGGCCAACCGTCCACTTTTGATTTTTTTCGCATCTGGCAAAGCTATTCCACCATTCAAATACTCATCTCCTGCTCTCTTATTATGACAAACTTGTGAAGAGGCCGCCATCACTGCAAAGAAAAGCAGTGATTAAAACATGACAGAATGACCTGCTTATATCTATCCTTCTTCTCCGATATTTTTATCGTTGAAAGGTGAGTTGATTGATTAGAATATTTAGAGGTGGATACCGTTGATTGATGACAATATATTCAGATCTCACATGAGGTGAAAGCTACGTAACAGACTCGATAGTTTTTTGTTTAAATATTTTTTCCTTCGCTTCGTTCAATAAAAAAGGTTTCGTAGGACTTACGTAAAGACACTTCGCAGTAAAATCACATTCCGGAGGTAGGCAGCCAAGTTACCCGAAAAACTTTATTATCGGGCCTCAGCCGCTCTGATGCTACTCAAGTTACAAGTATCTCCTATCCAAAGTATATACCCTCTTTATTGTTGTACAAGATTTGATCATCCAAACATCTCAATTACCTTTCCCATAAAACGAACCTTTCCTATAAACGATAAGCGATATTAACCTCAAGGAACATAATAAACACACCAACAAGGAACACACAAGATAGGCTTCCATAACTTAATGTATTGGAATTTATTTTTTATTTTATTTTATTTTATTTATAATGAATTAAAAAACAACATTGGTTTACCTATGACATAAAATTCGTTTATTACCATGTCTATCACTATCACTAAAATATTAAAGAAGAAAACAAGCTTTTATATATGTTTTTATGGTCTTTACAAAATTGAGTATGAAAATAAGTAGCACCAAGTCAATGGGTGCTTAGCTTGAGTGGTAGGGATGGTGGTTTGTCATCCCATCCATTCGGGTTCAAGTTCTCGAAGACATGGCCCGTCATAGTAAGGCAAGAGGGATAAGCATCCCATTGGAGTTTGGGATCCCGACTTCAGTACTTGTGGTCTCTGAATGGCTTAGTCCTAGGTGTGATATATGTGGCTTGAGGGTTGTTGCATATATCTAGGGAGGTGCTACTTCCCTATCAAAATTATATGACTAAAAATAAACAAGGGAAACATGTAGGTCAACATCCTCATGTGGAAAACTCATGTAAACATGATTTTTCTGGTCCTTCCACTTTACCATTAGTATATGCAGAGGAATTGATCTCCCCTAGCTGAAATCTATGACCCATATTCGAGAGAGCATATGTAATACAATTTTGTTCCCTGTATATATTAGTGAAGTTCACCCCACTAAAATGTCCTATCATCATCATAATCATGTTCATCTAGTTAATAAGCATTGGAGGATATAACGAAAACCTTTCATTTACCCTATCTATAGTTGTTTTTGAATCCCTGGAGCCATGTAATGTCTCAATGCATAACCATTTTGCACAAAATAAAACACCCCAAAGGGCAATATTCTCATCTTGGGTGTTTGTGCATGTATTGTTGTTTCAATAGAAATCATAAAAATGACCATGACATATGACAATGTGTGCCTCGCTATCACATTTGTTTTGATTAGCATCCTCGACAAAGAAACCCACGATCTTTGTCCCATATCTCTACCAATTCCTCAATTAAACCCAAATCTCTAGAGCATATCCAAATTGGATAATGAAATGTAGGATCATTAACAACTCGAATTTGATTTAAAAAATAAATACCCTTGTTATATGTACCTGAAGAGAGATAATGTCATGGTGTCATTATCTTGAAAACCCCTTATAGGGTTGAGACCAATCTCCCACCGCATCTTCCCAAATAACCAATGCTTAACCTTCATGAAATTGTTCCATATGTATGAGACAATGTTAGGAGCGCGAGACCCAGATTTAATCCAATCATGCACTAATTGTTTTCTTATGTATTTTTCCTTTATGATTCATTGCCAAGTACTTGTACCAAATTGAGCACACCAAAAACTCTTAACTGCCAAATCCCATCTAAAATTTTCAATATTCTTTAATCCTGAACCTCTATCATCCTTCCTCATAGAAATATCTTCCAGTCAAACAAGATGAATCTTATTTTCACATCTGGAACCCGATCAAATAAATTTTGAGATTATGGAGTTTATCTTCTTGATGATAGTTTTGGGTATCAAATAGAGGTGCATCCAATAAAGTGAAATATTTTGCAAGATTAACTGAGCTAAAATCAACCTTCCCCCAAGATTTAGCCACTTTAATACCAAATAGTTAGTCTTCTTTCAAATTTTTGAATCAACTAGCACCAATGTTTAATACCATAGTTGTTTGGTTTCTGGTTAAAACCAAGATATTTGAAGTGTCTATCCATCACAATCACCTATACAACAAATATACCAACAATCTCTAAAATAATAACCTAATCAGTAGACACTTCAATAAGCATTTTTTTTTTTTCTCATAAAATCGCCTATTGCATCACCAAATTTGGAGATGATCTGATGAATATATCACCATTCCAATGTGGATAAATGACCAAAAATTAGAACATCATCCACAAACATAAGGTGAGTTACAAAAATATTTTTGGAAATATTGAAATCCACAAAAGATCCCCTATTGTGTGCCTCCATAATCAATCTACATAGACCATCATTAACCAACATAAATAATAAGGGGGACAAAGAGAATCTGTGTTTCAACCCCCTTGATGACTTAAAGAAAATTGAAGGAACACCATTTATCAAGACTGCATAATTAACTGAAGTAATACAAGCCATAATCCAATCAACCACCCCAACAAAAACCCCAATTTCATGTAATACCATCCTCAGAAAGACCCAATCCACATAGTCCTGTGCTTTAATCAAGTCCAATATCAGCACCAATGCCTCATTTTTTTTTACCTTAATGGAATGCTTGTGCAATAGCAACAACATCTTAGATTTTTCGATGCTAAAAAAAACCAAAATGTTCGGGGGTAATGAGTTTAAATGGCTTATCCTTCAACCTAGTTGAAATGCCCTTCAAAAATATCTTGTAAGAAATATTCATAGAGAAATAGGTTGATAATCCTTGAAAGAAGATGCCTTTGAAACATTTGGAATGAAAGTAATAAAAGTAGAATTTACAGCATTTGTGATTTTACAGGAAGTCCTTGATTCTTCATCTAAGAGTAACATATACGACCCCATAATATCCTTAAAATGAAGGAATAATTCCACAGTCCACCAATTCATACCTAGGCTTTTGTACCTGGTAAAAAGACTTTAACACAGATACCACTTCAGTAAATGTGACCTACTACCTAATAACCTCATCTTCCTCTGCATTGAACATTTGTGGATATGAAGAAATGATCCCCAATTGAGTGTTAATGTCCAACCCTTCCATGGCCTTAAATAAATTACCAAAATATCTGACAACCTCCTTATGAATATCCCTTAGTTTAAATATTTTCCTATCCACTCCATCCTCCAAGTTCCAAATTATATTGTTTTTGTTTCTCTAAGAGGCAAAATTTTGAAAAAAATTGTATTTTTATCCCTCCCTACAATCCACTTAACACGACTCTTGAGCCTCAATTCCTATTCATGATTTTTTAATATAAATTTGTTTTGACCTTCCAAATTCAAGACCATTTGTTTATGAGCATCAAAGAAATATTCGGGATCAGATGTGTTAGATATCAACTTGAGTTCTTAGTCCATCTTTTTTAGTTCTTTTTTATTCTTGTAATTTTTATCTTTTTCCCATCATCTGAACAACTTCTTTAGATCCTCCAATTTCAAAGAAACAACATCCACCTAAGAAGTCTCATTATGAAATCCAATTTTTTCCAAGTAACCCTTACCAGGTTCTCGAAGTTATGATCTTTCAACCATGAATGATTAAATTTCAAAGGGAGTTCCTTCCAAATGCAATCACCAAACAATTGTAAAAATATGGAAGAATGATCAAACATCGTTGATGAGTTGACAGAAGTATGCATCAAACCAAACTGCTCCAATAAGTTCTCATGAAAATGAATCTTCCTAATCTCTTACAAATCCCATCTAGACTAGTGCATCCATTCCTCCAAGTAGGAATAAGAGTAACCAAAAGAATATCCACTAAGTGGTTTTTCCCTATAAGCTCCTTAAAATAACCACCTAATTGATCCAATTTAAATCATGACCCCCATATCTCTTCGTCGAAGACTGTAAAATTTAATTCCCCTGCCACTATAAGAGATACAATCTTCAACAACTCATAATTATCCATCCTTCTCCAGAAATCCAATCTGGATTCATATGGAGCATAAACATTTAAAATGTTAAATCTAACCTTTGACCCCTGAGCAAATCCCATTAGTAATATGCTTGCAGAAGATTTAAAAGCCAAAAAAAAACTACTATACGAGGATCCCATAAAATAGTTAGACCCCTTGAGAGGCCATCAATAAAACAAAACTTCCACCTTGGACATAATTTCAAAAAGTATTTGCAAGCCTTATCAGCAATAACCATAGTTTCCAACATTAAAATAACATATGGCCTATGCTCCATAATCATGTGATGTAGGGAATTCCATTTATGGGCATTCCCCAATCCCTAAATATTTAAGGACATAATATTCATGTAGGAATATTGACTATGGGAAAAAATTCTCTAAGAGCATGCTTATCATAATCATCAATGGAAGGGGATATGTGTGAATCCAAATATTCCAGGAATGTTAATGTTTTTTCAAGAGGATTAGCCCCCTCCCAAAGGAATCTTATGTGTCATACCCATTCGCTTTTTCCTAATTCCTCTTTGAATTCAAGCTAATGGGAAAATAATCCAAAGAAACCATATGTGAGTGGATGATTAGAGGCTTGATATTGAGAGCCCTATTTTTCCTAAGAATAACAACGTTACTACCAACAAAAATTTTTGGGGAGTGAACACCAATATAAGAATAGAAATGAATTACAGGGGACTTGAAATCCAAATGAGGGCCTCTATGCTCTTCTAGCAATTTATGACCTTTACCCAACCTAGTATCCTTACTAACCGAAGAAACATAATCGTGGGGATACGACCCCATATGAGGGAGTTCTTTGAAAATATAATAAATGCCTATTGACTCTAACCAAATTACCATATTTTTGAAAGGAGAATTTTTCCCATCAAAGAAACCCATAGATTTATCCACAAGTAAATCATAATCCATATTAACACGACAAGTAGGAAATTTGGTAGAGGGAAAATCAGAATAAGTAGTTTGATTAATACCTAAATGGGTATGAAGAATCATTTCTTTTGGACCTGTTGTCTCCACATCAAACAATGAGGCTCCTTCCTGTCAAAACACTAGGCCTAAAAAAGCATGGATGCCTTAGGATTTCTTCACCAATACCTTGAGGAATTTTCCCATCTCCACCCTAAGGATTTACCATGTATCCCTCCATTACTAGTCAAGGGATTCCTAGGCCCTTCGGAATTTGCCTGAAATCACTTCCCCTAGTTCAAAAACCATTCGACAATCCAACTCAATCAAATAAAAGTACCATATCACACCATGACTATCAAGAAATGGAAAGGAAAGGTTGAAACCATTGTCACACCTATGAAAAACCCATGCCAATGATACTAAGAGAACCAAATACACACATGCATATACCATGCATGCCAAAACTAGTAAGGAAATCATACATGCAATTTGATACCTATAAGTAATCCTGTTGTAGCTACTTGATCCAACTCTTCCTTGGTTGATATTTTCTTCCATTTTGCTTTCTTATCCTTCCTTTACCTTCCTTTCTCTAATGATAGAGAGCTCCAGGAATTTTGTAAGTGTGCAAGAGTATGGGAGAACAGAGAGAATAGAAAGAGACCTCCAAAAATGAACTGATAAAAAACTGTGAACTGATCCGTAGAAGTATTTTTATTATTAAGGCCTCTAATTTCGTCAATTTCCATTGTTTTCCTTCATTTTCCTCCTCACATGCAACCTGCGACCTTTCACCTTTCTTTCCTCCTATTTTCCTATATTGTCATCCATAAAATTCCAATTAATGCCTCCTTGCCTTTTCAAAGCTTTTTCCATTGGCTTTGCCAATTTCCCCTTAGCCATAATAAACCCAATGACCACCCACTAGGATGTCTTACCTAACATTCATCTTGGAATAAGCGTCCCATGACCTTGGTCTTATTTTTCCTTTATTAACTTTATTACATGGATTTTTAACTCGAGGTTGTTATAGACCCCTCCCCGTTAGGGGAAGACCGTCCTCGATGTTCTATGACACATATAACCAACAAGACCACTGAAAACCAAAACATACTTCTTATGTAGCTTTCTAACTTAGCTCGATGCATTTTTTACAATGAACAACCTACTGAAAGCAAAACCAACATGACAAACATGACAACATGACAACCATACCTCTTATTGGAGTTTTATAACACAACGCGTTCTGGTATTTACAATAACAACCGTAAACAAATATGTACATATACCAAAAACTAATTTTCCTTCACCATAAAATAATGAAGGATACGTAGCCCACATCTGATTAACCATCTCCCATATAGCTTCATTAAGCCCAAAGTTCTTCCACTACACTTTAAATTGCTCAATTATGGAGGATGAGTTATTTCCGCTACAAAATGCATTGAGGTTCCAGCTGGAATTCTCCTTCTAGATCCACTTGCAATACAGACCAATCAATCACATGATCAACATCTTTCACATATTTTTTAAGCAATGACACATGGAAAACATCATGGACTTTTTCTATCAGAGGTAGTGCAAGTCGATAAGCCACTGGTCCTATCCACTCAAGAATCTTGAAAGCCCTACAATACTGAGGTGCCAACTTCGCACATGACTTGATGCTCAACAATCTCTTCTTGGGCTTGATTCACAAGTACACATGTTCCCCAACCTAAATCTCCTTAAAAAACCTATGTTGATCTACATAACTCTTTTGTTTATCAGGTGCTACCTTTAGATTCGTCTTGATAACCTGCATTTCTTGTTCCATTTCTACCAACATGTCATGTCCAATAAGAACCCTATTCACTGGATCACTCCAACTGATAGAAGTATTACAACTTCGTCCATAAAGTGCCTGAAAGAGACTCATCCTAGAATATTCTTCATACCCATTGTTGTAAGAAAACTCAACCATTGGAAGATACTCCTCCCACCTCCTTTACTGATGCATAACATACATTCTCAAGATGTCCTCTAAAGTCTTGTTGACCCTCTTTGTTTGTCCATCTGTTTGTGAATGATAAGTTGTACTTAAGGCCAACTATCTAACTAAACTTGCAAATAACTCCTTCCAAAACCTAGAAGTGAACTTAGCATCTATGTCTGACACAATCTTCCGAGGAATACCATGCAACCTCACTATCTCTCTAATGAATACCTATGCTACCTCACTAGCTAAATAAGTAGACTTCACTAGAATGAAGTGAGATACCTTAGTCAACCTATCAACCACAACCATGATAAAATCATGATGTTTAGAGGTCCTTGGAAAACCTATAATGAAATCCATGGAAATGACCTTCAATTTCCACTCTAGAATTAGAATCAGTTATAGTAGACAACCTAGATGCTTACATTATTCTTTTACATGTTGAAAATCGAGCACCTAGCCACAAAATTTTCCATCTCTTTCTTCAGATTCAGCTAATAGTATAATTTCTTCACCATTGTCAATGTCTTCTAATATCCCAATCGACCTGAATATGGCTTAACATGAAATTCCCTCAAGATAAGATTCTTGAGTTCACCATTGTCTGAGACATATCCTTTCCCTCAATCTCACCAAACCATCTGTCATGAGTTGATATTCCAAATCCTGATCACGTACACCTTGCTAGTGTAACCTATGTCTAAGCTCCCTGTACATGTCATCATGTCGTCATGCCTATAATATCTAATCCTTTAAATCTGTCCCATATGAACTCATAATGGTTATGTGATTTACCTGCACTCTTTTGCTAAGTGAATTTGCAACCCTATTACCCTTACCCTTGATGTACCTAATCTTGAAGTAAAACTCACTAACCGTGTACAACCATCTAGCCTACCTAGCATTCAAATTAGGTTGGGCAATAAGTACATCATCCCACTGTGATCACTCATTAGAATGAACCTCATGCCAAGAGGATAGTGCCTCCACATGTTTAATGCATGAATGATCGTTGCCAACTCAAGATCATGTGTCACATAGCTCTCCTCATTCTCATTCAGTTTCCTTGACTTGTAGCATACTACCTGTCCCTCCTACATCATGACTCCACCAATTCCTCTCTTGTAAGCATCTATACACACGAAAAACTCTTTATTCGAATTTGCAATCTCGAGAACTGGAGCATTTGTCAACAACTGCGTCAATTGATCGAAACTTACTACACATTTCTTTGTACATTCAATTTTTTTTCCTTTTTTCTGTAATGATATAATAGGATATGAAATGTGTGAGAAGTTCTTGATTAACCTCCTAAAATAACCTGCTAGTCCCATGAATTATTTGGCCCCATCCACATTGCTAGGAGTTACCCATTCCATGATAGCTCCTATCTTTTCCAGATTTACTGTTATGCCTTGGAAACCACATGCCCCAAGTAATGTACCTTTATTTGAAAGAAACTTCATTTACTAATATTGGTATACAACTAATGCTCTCTTAGCAACCTCAACACTGCTGCTAAATGTTTGGCATGTTCTTCCTCATTTTTAGAATATATCAATATATCATCAATGGATACAATAACAAACTTGTTCAGATAAGGACGAAACACACTATTCATCAAGCACATAAAAGTATTTAGAGAATAGTTCAAACAAAAATGAACCACAACAAACTCATAATGCCCATACCTGGTCTAGAAAACAATCTTGTAAATGTCCTCTTCTTTAATGCATACCTAATGGCATCCTGATCTCAAATCAATCTTCGAGAACATTGTTGTTCCTTTCAACTGATCAAACAAGTCATCAATCCTTGGAAATGGAAACTTGTTCTTAATTGTAACCTTTTTAAATTGCATGTAATCAATGCATAACCTGTGAGTAACATCCTTATTCTTCATAAACAACATTGGTGCACCCCAAGGCGGAACACTTGGTCTAATGTATCCCTTTCCAAGCATTTCCTTCAATTGTCATTCAATTCCACTAGCTCAAGAGTGCTCATCCTGTAAGGTGTCTTTGATGCTGGTGCTACCCCTAATATCAACTCAATAGAAAATTCCACTTCCCTGTGAGGCAACAACTTTGAAATCTCTACTGGGAACACACCTTGAAACTTCTATGAAAATGGGTACTTCCTGAATACTTCTGCATTCTCAACATCCTTACCTTTATCATTGGAAATATGCATTGAAAATAACACACACCCTTTCCCATGACTACACTTTGCTTGCATAGTTGTAACCATTTTGAATGATCTTGCATTATTCTTACCCTACAAGGCTCTCTATTCTCCATTGTCATCCAAGAACTCAATGGCCTTATCATAAAAATTTACCTTAGTCTTCTGAAGATACAACTAATCCATACCAAGAAGCATACTGTATGATCTGAATGGAAGTAGACTCAGATGCACTGATATAGGGATACCATTCAAATCAAATGCACACTCTCTCACCCAATGATGAACTCTCTTCTTAGTGCTTTTAGCCAACTGCACTAACCAAGACTCTACATGCACTTATTTTCTAAAACTGCACTTATCCACTAGGTCAGGTTTAACATAACTATAATTAGATCTAGGCTCAATCAAAATATAAACAACTTGATCACAAAGCCTGTCACCCATCTCGATAATAGATGCATGGTTATCCACCTACCTATTATCCAATGTTACATAGATCTGAGGAATGCTCTGTCCAACATCCCCAATTTTCTGTGCTTCTGGTGCACTATAGATTTGAGATCTACCACTCTGATACAATGGTAAATCCCTCTTGAGATACTCCTTTCCACATATCTAACACTGCAACTGTCCTTTACCCTCACCTTTATTCATCTGCCCTCCAAGCTGTGACCCATGTCCCTTTCCAACTACATTAAACTTCTTATAATATACAACATTATCTTTCTTACTTGCAACTTGAGGTATTGTTCACTTCGGTTGTCATTTACCTTTAGCTTTGTCTTTCCCTTTCCAACCTTGTTGAGACTCTGTCTTATGCTTTGATTGCTCATGATAATGCTTCAATTTCCCAATGACTTCTTCCAGTAATCGAGGCTCACCATACTCAATATGATCTTTAAATGATAATGGTAATCCACTGACAAATCTATGAACTTTTTCCTTCTCATAATTAAGATAAGGTACATACCTTAATAACTCCAGGAACTTAGTTTTGTACTCCTCACCTGTCATCTATCCCATCTTTAGCTCTGTTGAAGCCTCGAAAATCGGGTCTACAACAAGGGGGATACCCACCCAGTCCAGACCTTGGTTAGTAGCTCCTTTTCTGTTTGGTATAGTGGGTCTGATTGGGGATATGGGACCAGTTTCCCAATATATGTGTGTGTGTGTTGAGAATTGATATTTCTTTCCTAATGATTCCTAAGTAAAATGCTTTTTATTCTAAATCTAATCTAACAACATGCAATTGTATTCTAATAAACATAAATATCTAATTCTAAACTAACCCGGGATGTAATCTTTCCATTATGTGATCTAAAATGATTTCAAATAACAGTTGGTAATAAAGATCATTCAACTGCTATGAGAAAAGAATTCAATAAAGATAAACCATTTCATATAAAAAGTTAGACGAAACAGTTGTGAAAAACATATCGCATAATAAGCTACCCATATATTAAGCATAAATAAATAGCTATCACCGTATAAAAATGACAAATGACAACTCAAGCATTTAAGCATTCATATATAAATAACTGAACATGAGTATCACCATAACACATAAGCAGAAATAGTTAACACATAAAAGTACCATTTATAACTAGTTCTACTCATGAGCTCCACCAATAATGATCTATCTCTTCTTAATCTAACATCCACTAAGAGTACAAAAGTGCAACATGAGTAGTAGATATTAAACACAGATATCAATAAATCATGTTCCATTCATTCATCAAAACCTCCTCGGAGGGTGAAAAGGTGCATGTTCTGAGGGCAAGTTTTTAATAAATTTCTGGACCCTTCTCTAAATGCATGAGAAGGGTTTAAATACTACTAACTAATTCTAAAAATAATTTATTACAAAAATGTAGGATGTGATTTACATGACCATCCTCATTTCGGGAAAAAATAAAGAAAAATTAAAACTAAAACTGAATCTAAAATTAAAACTAATAACTAAATATCTATGTATCTATTCCTTGAAGTCACAAGCGTTCAACATTTGCTTGAGGAGAGTTGGATGGCTGACTTCTGACTTTAGCTGTCCTGCAAAAACTGAATCGGTGAGAGTTGGCGCCATCTTCTCGACAGAATTGATGATACATTTGAGAGTCATGCACAGGCTGTGTGGTTTTACCAAGTATGCCCAATAAGAATCCCAATTTAACTTGATTAACCTTTGGATTGACTCTGCCTTTTCTTGAGCCTTCTGTCTCCAGCTTGTATGTAGATGTTGTACATTTGGTAGATATTTACATACTTTTTTGAAGATAAATACCATTGGTTTTGAGTTTTAGTTTTACCTTCCGTCTTTAACACTTTTTCCTACAAATTTTCGAGCTTGCAGGTGACTGAGTAATTTGAGGTTTTCCATCTCGAGGGGTCTTTCTTGGTGATGCGCGATTAGCGCTAGGTGCTAGGCACTAATTGCGCATCGAAAACTGCTTATGTTTCATGATCCGTGTTTCCCTGGTGTGATTTTTTCCTCTTGCGCGCTTTTTGTTAAAGGATATAAAGCTTAAATTTTGTGGAAAGAATGACTTATATGTTCTTGGTCCTGAGCTTTGAATTCTTTGTACATGATATCAACACTATCTAGTATCCATTTAACAATGTCTGTATATGGGATAATTTTGGGCCTCACCGCTATCCTGTGCAAGAATGAACATGCTAGATCTGTAATAGATGCCTCAGAAGACCCATGTGAGCCTGCAGTAGCTGTAACCTCCATTACCTTGGGATCTTCTTTCTCAAGTAAATTATACATGCCTTCCCAAGTAGTAATATCGGCGTCTTTGTTACAAGTGGTGTCTATGTACAAGGGAGTCATCTCTTTATCTTCAGAACTAGGAGCTTTACCCTTCTTTCCCATAATATCCTGAACTCTGCTCTGTATACTTTTCTGTTCTTCACTCCCGCAATTTACAAATGAGGTGAGAATGATGATAAGAAAAAGGTGACGAAAAAGCTTTAAATGCGGAAAACATATAAAATATACCACCTTACGTGAACTGGCTCCTTGATAGGATCAAAACCATATTTTATTAATGATTGCCAACTAACTCATTAATTAACATAAATGTGCATAACTGGGCCTCGGTTTTATGGAAAAAACATTCTCCAATAATGGGCCGTGCAGATCTGCGATAAGGCGATTTTTCGATTTGCTTCGCAATATCGCAGATCGTAATATCGCAGATTGCAATATCGTAATATCGCAATATCACAGATCACAGTTCCTTTACGTGTGGCAATCATTCGTCAATGTGTTTTCTCCGAAATGCGATTCATGAGATGCACCATTGCATATCGATGTTTTAAGGCATTTTAGCGTAGGTGATGTTTAAAGCATGTGATGCAATGAGGGTTTTTTGATGTTGATTTCGCATCGTGATTTCACATTTTTAGAATTCCGCTTGTAGGAATTTTGAGTGATTTCCTTCTAACTTATCATAAAACTTAAGTCTTTTTAGATTTTTGAGGGTATTCTCCTAAGTTTATGATAGTAAGTTTTATTGAAAAAGGAAATACAAGCATTAATAGATTTTTTTTAATTTTTTGAATAAGGTTCCCCACTTATTTGGTATTAGTGATAAAATTAAACAAGAAGGGGGGTTGTTTCTGGCCACAACAATTGGCGCTTCACTTCGAAGAACCAGTTGTTTCTGCTTTTCTTTTGAATTTCCTCAACTTCCAAAACATAAATTTTTCTAGAAAATTAAACTTTATTTTAGAAAGATAAAATACATTATGCTTTTCAGCCATCAATGATAGTTTGTCCATTCTATGTTAACTTTGTTTATTTACTTCCTAGAGCTAGTCATTGTATATTTATCAGTCACTACTTAATTTATGGAGATAAAAACAAAGGATTCTCTATAAATCAGTTTTAAATATGCTCATTTGTCGTAGGTAGAGCCTTTGCTACCAGTAGGCGTTTATAGCCTCGATAGGGTTACCTATTATCCATCAATGATCCTATATCCCACTTGGAGAAATATACAATTTTAAAAGTTAAATCCATATTTACACTTATTTCTTTCATTTTCTTTTAATCCTTAAAGAAAAATGCCTTGGTTTGGTAGCCAAATTATGACAGTGCCACTCACTTGATTTATAGCTTTGCTGAACAAGCTGGCTCATGATGAGACCCCTTGTCTTTTGATTGCAACAATCTTGAGTCATTGCCCTGTTGTGGTATGCAGTTTTGGCAAAGTCAGCAAACTATAATATCTATGATCATGATAAGTCGGCTCGTGATGAGACCTCTTATTCTTTAAGTTTAAAGTGTATCATTGGATTATTCCTTGAAGCTTGTGATTCCTTAGGTGGGGAGGAAGTCATTGTTTCCTTAAGAATAGCTCTGGACGACAATGGTAGAGTTTTTTGGAAAGAGCTTTTCTACAAAGAATCTTTGTTTTGTTATTGATACCTTTCATTTGACTGATATAAAATAAATTCTCACTAAACGTCGCTTTTTATCAAAATTTACAAGGTTGGAACTAGTACCATATTCAGGCTTATAGCTCTTTGACTGTATCTTTCAATAATAGTGACCAACTTTATAAATTATTTCTATTTATACAAGAGAAAAAAACAAAATCTAAAAGAAATACTTGTCCTTTTCGTGAATTCCAAATGTAACCGTTTACAATTGGTTTTATTATGAAAATAAAGGAAAAACTAATCTACAAAAATAGAAGACTGATCTCCTATGGAAAGTATTTTTTGAGGATCTACCTGTTAACAGGTAAAGATTCTCTCTTTCCTATTAAATCCTGTAACATAAAGGTAGATGGGCCTATGATTTATGTGATTTGGAAAGGGCCAAGCCACATTCGTTGAAACTTCGTATGTTTTCCCTCTTCCTCATGAGCCTTGTCCCATTTTAAAACTAGATCCCCTATCTGAAAGTCTTTTCTAGACATCATGTTTGAGTCAAAAGAAGCTTTTACTAATGCTTGGTGATGAGCATGAGTTATTTTAGCCTGTTCTCTTTGCTCTTCTAGCTTAACGATTTGTAGCTGCCTTTGTTGTAAGGAAGAAGTTGGTGCTTCATCAATATGTTGAACTAAGGCCAAAGAGGGAATTGCTAGATGAGTTGGAAGAACCACTTCTTTCCCATAAACTAAATTAAAGGGAGAAGTGCCAATAGGGGCTTTTTGTGTTATTCGGTCTGCCCATAAAGCATATATTAAATACTTGTGCCAATTCTTATGATTCTTGTCAATGGTTTGCTTAATGATCCTGATCAAGTTTTTATTCGTAGATTCAGCTAACCCACTCCCCTGTGGGTAATAATTGGCCAAGTATTTAAGCTTAAAACCTCTTTTAAGTGCGAATTCAGTCATAGTATTGCCAAAAAAATATGATGCATTATCAAACATTAAAGCGGAGGGTAAACCAAACCTGGTGATTATGAACTGATCTATGAAATCAATGATGTGTTCGGCATTAGCTGTCTTGAGAGGAACTGCTTCTACCCATTTAGTAAAATAATCTGTAGCTGTAAGGATATACCTATGTTGTTTAGAAGAGTGAGGAACGATCTCACCTATTATATCCAATCCCCATTGATCAAAAGGCTGTTCAATGTTGACTGGCTACAAAGGTAATGAGGGCTTCCTTTGTCTCCCAGTAGCAGTTTGACAAACTTGACATTTCCTTACGTAGCTATGCACGTCAAGGAAAATTTTAAGAACCCCCCCTAAATTTACATGTATAATAAATGGGTGAATCTCCATGGTATATAGGAAAAATGGAAGGTGATTTTATCAATAATATGATATGTATATATAATTTTTTGGCGAATCTCTCACCAGGCATGGTGAATATTTTACTCAATTATAAAATCTTGTGTTTATTGAATACAAAAATGAAATCATTGCATTTCTTTAAACTATCTTTTGAAATCAAAATTACCAAAATTACATATCGATAACCTAGTGGGTGTAGGATAAAATTCACTCGTGCCATTCATAGAAAGCATGAGAGAAAACCTAATACTATACATAAAACCAAGAAAAATTCAAATTCATCACTTCTAGGGACCTCGTAACCACCCTGCCAATACAAAAGTATGTTCCTGTTTTCAATTAGAAAAATTACACAAATTATAATCTGTTTACTCCAGCATATGTTGGAAAGTTATAGAAGGATGACTAGTGCAATCAATCCATTCCTTTTAGCCCTGGATTTGTTTCAGTTTAAAACAGAATTATACAAATATACTTGTCCAATGTCTATGCTTTAACCATTCACCTTAAGATGTTTTTACAATATAATTTCCTAAGTCTATTTAATATCTTCATTATCATAAAAACTAACCTATATCCATCTTAACTCCACATCCACCACTCTTAGGGGGATGAAATCTATTTATCCCTATGAGCACATGGTAGACCCAGAATTAATATGGATATAAGATGATAGAATTTCCCCTTTAAATAGTCTATGCTCACATGAATACCATGGTATTACCATGGGTGTTATTGGGAAATCTAGTGTCTATGCAGAGCTGCTAGTCCCACTAAGGCTGGTAGCTACCTTAGAAACAAACAAACTAAAACCACTTTCGTTTTCCTTTATGAGAAGTAGATAAGAGAGGAAAGAAGGAGACCAACCTCTGTCTTGTGCTTGGTTCCTTGCTTGATTCCTCTCCCTTCTGATAGAGCTTTGTCACTCGCTTCCTCGTTTACCCAGCTTCAAAGAGCACCTGTAGAATCAAAGCAGCATAACACTATCCAAGAACATAGATCTACTATCATAAATAATATAGGACCAGATATATATTGACCACACAAATGCATATATCATCAATCATACAAGAATGTGGAGGAAAACTTGAATAGTTTTATTAATAATCAAGAATAGCAAAGAGGATTACAACCAATTGTTTTGACCCAGCATCATCCTCTCAGCAAGAAAGCCCTTCTTCACCTCATGAAAAGCTTAGATCACCCAACACTATGATGCTACACCAAGAAACTAGCAGCACTTCCTTACAAGATACAAAATTCCAGCCTCTGAATCTCTGGGATGAGGGATCCATATATAGATGTTTGCAAGGGGGGTGAGTCAGATTTTGAGATTTGATTAGTGTCCTCTCTCTAATAGTTCTTGATTCCACTTGGAGATTGATGATCTCTTACTCATCCCTGGGCGAATGGAGAGAGGCAAGTGTCACAGGAGAAGCTTCTGGAAGATTCCATGATCTTCCACCTTGTAGATTAACCCTGCCATTTGTCCACTCTCGCCCATCGCACCCCATAGAAGGGCTTCTCAGTATGCATCGCACCTCTCGTGTGCATTTAGGTGGGATGCAGCACACTTTGACCATGGAGCAGGTGAGATGGTCCAGTTTTGAGTAGTTTTTCATGGAGAACTTCTGGGAGATGATGTAATTAGCTGACCTTGTTATTTTAGGGGTTGGAACAACACTTTTAGGGACTTACGAGCCCTTGGTTTATGGACATTTATCATTGGGGCTGCAGTGCCCAAAAATGTCTATAACAGTTGCCCCCTAAAGCATGAGGTCGTTAATCTTTTGATGTCGGGTGAAATGTTTTATCATGAGGATCCGAAGTTTTTTCAAGCTGGAAGGCGACCTGTAATAAGATACAATACAATACATTATCTTAATAATATTTTCATGATCTAGCTGAGGCGGGCATTCCCATGCTCAACTTTATAAATTCATTTTCATGTACATAAGATAGACAATCGTCTGAGTGCAGAATGATGATTCTGGTAGAGCCATCATCCCTTGGATTGGATGATTATCTGTGCAGTAATGATGTACATTTGATGTATTTATTTTCCTGAATATATATCGCAGCCCAGATGGATGAAACTAGATCCGGGGTCTTCAATCTCGTTCGATCTTCACTCAAAGTACAAGTTGATTCATGTGAGAGATGTTCTGGAGTCGAACATGGAAAGACATCACCTGATTACCAGCCAATGATGTAAGCTATTAACAGGCACAAGAGGCATCACCAATAATGATGATGACCCTCAAGGTACTACAGTACAATTCACGTGGTGTGAATAAAGGGACTTGGCGTCGAACACCACGCAAAATATTTCGGTCGAAGGCCATTGATGTAAACCTGTCGCCAGAAGTGAGAAACTTGCCATTGAGGCATGCAAGCTTCAAAATATTGAAAGGGTTGTTCCTAGATCGATTTCTTGGATAATGAGCTGATGTCGACAAGAAGTGATCCGTCATAGAAGGGCCTTAGTGAATCCCACATCAATGACACGAAACGGAGAAAATGATTTTAATGGAGGTGAAAACGATCTGGTGATATAAGGTTCAGGGTGGCGGTCATGAAAGAATGGAGCGTAAATGTATTGCAGTGGATGAGACACAGGTGAATTCTCTGAGTGACTTCTCTTGAACATATCGGTGACACTGACATGATGGATTGGTAGCGTTAACCCCAAATGTGGATGGTGTGAGGGACCCATGGTGATATTACCAGCGAACGGAACAACACAACCCGACTCGGATGCGGAGTGAAAGTGTCATGTTCAAGAGCGACTTGCTACCAATAAAGTTTCTTCAAGTTTTCTTGCCAATTTTTCCCCAGTGATTGCTGACCAGTACCTCTTTATTTTTGTCAAGCTTGAGGAGGATAACATATGCTTGTTCTATAATTTTTCCTTTGGGCAAACCCATCGCTATGTTTTAACAAGCCTAGCGATAGTGAAACTCGTTCTTGTCTGTCTGGACAAGTTTGTCACTATTCGGTTTTAACGAGTTTAACGACAAAGATAACTCGATCCTTTTCAATTTTAGAGAGTTTGAAAAAGGGATGTAAAGAAAACTCCAATATTCCTTTTTCATCATATAATCCCTTAAGTCCGAAAAAGTATAAAATAATATAAAAGGGATGAATTTTCGGTACTTTTAACGAGCCGAACAAAACAAGTGCTCGATATTTTTGTGTAATGATCCCTCAAGTCCAAAAAGATTAAAATCTAAAGGAGGGATAGCACTTCCGGTCACTTTAATGAGCTAGAGAGGCCAATTGCTCGGCAATCTTTTCATATTTTATGAGTCATTTGAAAAGAGCTTAAAGGAGACTCGTTTTTTGAGGAACGAGTGATAAATTCGGGTAGCAGCTAATTCCAGGTAAGGTTTGGAATTTTCCAATCACGGCAATGTCACAAGGATGGCTAACAGGATCACTCTTCGCAGCTGTTCCTCAAAAAGGGTAAACAATCAAATGGAGGTGAATGATCGACCAATACAGAGTGGAGGTGATGATGAGAACACGACCAAGGTTTCAAAGGCTGATGATAATACATTCACGATGGTTATTTACCGGAAATTGGTTCATTTTTTAATGAGCTTAAACTCTGGGGGAACATTTGCTCATTGCTTATGTTTATTTTTTAACGAGCTTGAATTCCGCGTTAAAACTGCTCGATCCAGTCGTATAATAAGGATGTCTCATTTAAAAATGGCATTTTTTCAAAGCTTTGCCCCGCATCCTTTCTTTATGCAAGTTAGGAAATGACCAATCCTACGAGTTTAAAGGGTTAGAGGACCTATAAATTTAAAAAATAAATGTTCGCTCTTCGCTTGCATGCCCCCAGGTATAGCGAAAAATTTCTAGGTTACCAAAGATTGTTTTATCCATACGTCAGGCAAAACACTTCCTCGATGATGTCTACCGAAAATAAACAAAGGTGAGTGGCGCAACTGGCCCCACTCACATAACTTTGACGAAGGAATCTTATTCCAGTCTAATTTCATAAACTAGTCATATATCCTTCGTGAAAACCTACCCTATACCCAAGGTTTTCCTATCGAAACAGGCTAGGGTGCATGCCCCCTGGGTTGCAGTCATGTCCTCCGAATCACTCATGCTCATCTGGTGGACAGACTGGGGATTGATGAGACATTCCTTGCGTGAAAAGACCATTCAGGGATGGTATTTGACTATTTGCTATGCGTGAACCGGGGAGTGAAAGCTGGTCTACGAGCTTGACCACTCTTCCTTCATGTGGAAAACACATTACTCTAAAGAGTGAGGAGATAATGGCTCCCATGCAATAAATATAGTCACGTCCAAGGAGTAGATTATAATCCAGGGGTCCTTGGACTACCATGACATTCATGTGAATGGTTTTCCTTCTCAATGTTATCGGCACATTAGGAAGGATCCCTAACGGTCGACTGGTTCCTTTGTCAAAGCCTGTTAGATTTCTCATTTCAGGCAAAAGCGATGGCGAACCAAGCGCTTTCCAAGCAGTTGAGGAAAGGATACTCACAGAAGCCCCTTCATCTATGATGGTACCGGCCATGACCATTCTATATATTTGGGTAATGATTCGAAATGGTACACTAGCCGGTAAGCGGGGTCTGCCTAGTAGATTCCAATCAAAGGAAACAACTAGGTTGCTTGGAGGTGGGACCGAATAGATGGCTGGATATTACTTTGATGAACTCCCATCCTGCAGTAAAGGAACGGGCAGACTGCCCCCATGTTCATCGGAGTCTGTGCTTACGAAGAGAATTTGGACGGTGTCGTTCTCGTTCTCTCCGGTGACTGTATCATCTGAAGATGGATCCTCTGAAGGCAAGACCGAGTCAACTGCCACCTCAACCTTTTGACTTTTTTCTGGTATGGATTCAGATGGTTTATCTTCAATGATAGACACTTCGGCCGACCACATTGGCGTGTCAGTCAAATTTTCAACTAGTGACGAACTCGGCAAGAGTTTCTTATATCCAGGAGGAAGCCGTAACGGTGAAACCGAACAGTCGTACAAAACTCTTTTAGCCTTGTCTAAGAAGGGACAACGATGGACGGTGTGGTCACCTTCACACAGTTTACAAGGAAATTTACATTTTCCTTTTTGTCTTGGGGCTTCACTTTCACTAGTTGATGGTGTATTTTCAACATGATCGTTAGAGGTTGATGACACCGGATTGTGCAAATGAGGAGACCAGTCCCTTAAGATCCGAGGGATGCAAGGACAATCTCGATGATAGTGGTCTCCTTTGCAAATGACACATGGCGATTTAGGCCTGGTCGGTGCAGTGTGTGGATTTTCGCTAGACGATTCCTGGTCGCCCCTTTTCGCCTTTGGTTCCTTCTTCTTCTTCTCTTTCTTCTTCTTCTCCGTCTTTTTCTCAGTTACTTGATTTTTTGCTTTACCAGCTTGATCAAGCGAAGAGGAAGGAGGAGAGGGAGAACTAGACGAAGTAGAAGGTTGGGGGGTAACTTTCGTATCGTTTAGTTGCTGACTTGATTGTTCAGGAATCACGGTGTTCTGAACGACGGAGGTCGAGAAGAGCCATACGGGCAAGTCGATTGTCAATCCTGGTGTTACAGGGAAAAGTTTCTATTTAGAACTGCTCTATCCCACTAAGGTGTGACAGCTGCCTCAGAAAAAAATAGAGAAAAAACTACTTTTGTTTTTCCTTTATGAATTATAGATAGAGAGGAACAGAAAGACTAACCTCTGTCTTGCGCTAATCTCTTGATTTGATCCCTCTCTTCTTTGATAGTCCACAGCTACCTGCTCCCTTGCATGCCCAGCTTCACAAAGTACCTGTAAGATCACAGAAGCATAGCACTATACAAAGACATGGATCTATAATCATAAACAATCTAGGATCAGATGTAAATTGACCATACAAATGTAACAAGCATAAATGATACAAAAGCATGGAGGAAAACTCAAATAGATTTTATTGATAAACAAGAAAAGAGCCAGGACTCCTCCATGCTTTTGTAAGGGGGATGAGTCAGCTTGTGATTTGATTAGTGTCTAGTCGAGTACCTGTCAAATAAAGCAAACTCCCAATCATGGATCTATAAGTGGGTTGGTGAACTGCTGCTGATTCATCATTTGCACTGAGGCTGCATCCTGTAACCATGGGTGTACATACTGGTTTTGACTCTTCCATGCCATACTTCTTCAAGATCTGCTTGAGGTATTTGGTTTGAGACAAGAAGATACCTCCTTCATTTTGTTGGATTTGCAATCCAAGAAAATATGTCAATTCTCCAAGAAGTGACATTTCGAATTCTTTCTGCATAACCAAGGCAAAGTTTTGACTCATAGTCTCTTCATTGCTGCCAAAAATAATATCATCTACATAAACAACAAGAATTAGCAATTTGTTATTTTCAACTTTTATATAGAGATTGCTATCTGCTGATCCTTTTGAAAAGCCTTGTTGGTGAAGATATTTGTCCAACCGATAGTACCAAGCCCTTGGAGCTTGTTTGAGCCCATAGAGAGCCTTTTTCAATCTGCATACAAGGTTTGGATCATTCCCAAGAATGAACCCATCTGGCTGCTCAATATATACTTCTTCTTCTAAGTCTCCATTCAGGAAGGTTGATTTCACGTCCATTTGAAATACCTTGAAGTTTTGAAAGCTTGAGAGAGCAAGGAACATTCGGATGGCCTCTAGTCTTGCCACAGGAGCAAAGGTCTCTTCAAAATCTATTCCTTCTTGCTGTGCATACCCTTTACAAACAAGTCTGGCCTTGTTTCTAATTACTTCTCCATTTTCATTTAACTTATTCTTGAAGACCCATTTTGTTCCTATTACATTCTTATCTTTAGGTCTAGGAACCAATTCCCAAGTGTTGTTCCTTTCGATTTGCTCAAGTTCTTCATCCATTGCTTTGACCCAACATTCATCTTTGCATGCTTCTTTTACATTTTGTGGTTCAATGGAGGAGAGTAGAGCCAAGTAGCTTGAAGCTTCTGCAAGTGTCCTTCTTGTTTGTACTCCTGCTTCTTTCTGCCCCACAATCTGAGTTTCTGGATGATTCTTTTGGACATATCTGGATGGAGTCTTTTCTTCTATTCTTGTCTGCTCCTCTGGTTCTTCTTGAGATTCTTCTTCTTCTTGAGGTTCTTCTTCTTCATCATTTCGCCTTTGAGAGTAACCTTCATCTTCTTCATGATGAACTTGCCTAGGAATATATCCCTTCTCATCAACCACTATATCAATACTGTCAACAATTCTGCCAAGTCTTTTATTGTAGCACTTGTATGCTTTGCTATGTGGAGAATAACCAAGAAGAATGCCCTCATCTGCTCTAGGTTCAAGTTTGCCAAGTTGCTCATCAGTGTTCTTAATATAACATTTGCTCCCAAAGATTTTGAAATGCTTTACGGAAGGAGTTTTACCACTCCAAAGCTCATGAGGTGTTTGAGTGCTGTTTACTCGGACATTTGTTTTGTTAAGAATGATAACAGCAGCATGTGCGGCTTCTCCCCAGAAGGTTGCAGGAGTACCTGATTCATCGAGCATAGCACGAGCCATTTGTTGGATAGTTCTATTCATTCTTTCCACAACCCCATTTTGCTGAGGAGTTCTAGCTGTAGAGAATTCTCTTCTTATCCCATGTTCATCGCAGAAATCAAAAAATTCATTTGATGTGAACTCCCCACCTCTGTCAGATCTGAGGCACTTGATTTTGTGTCCTGATTCATTTTCGGCCAATGCTTTGAAGGATTTGAATTTTTCGAATGCTTCATCTTTGTGCTTCATAAGCCCTAACCAAACAAACCTTGAGAAATCATCAATGAATAATATCAGATATTCTTCTCCTCGAGGTGACCTTTTTCTAAATGGACCACATACATCTGTATGGACTAGCTCAAGAGGCAAACTAGCTGACCCTTCCTTCTCTGGAAAGTTAGTTCTGGTCTGCTTTCCAAACTGACAAGATTTGCATATGGTGTTGTCTGGAATTTTGATATCTGGAAGATCGCGAACTGCCTGATATTTGCATGCTTTCCTTATTTGTGAGAAGCTTAGATGTCCCAACCTTCGATGCCATAACCAGTGCTCTTCATCCTTGCTAAGATAGCATTGTTGTTGTTCTTCTTCAAATATGTACAGATTATTTGGAGTTCTTTTGCCTTTGAGAACTGTTTTACCTGTATCAAGATCACGAACAAGACATCCATTCGATCTGAAAATAACCTCTGTTTTTTGATCACACATCTGGCTGACACTTAGAAGATTATGTTTCAATCCATCAACATACAAAACATTTCCAGCCTTGACCTTTTCTTTTAAAGGAGCAATACCTTTTCCTTTTATAGTAGCAGGAGTATCATTTCCAAAAGAGACTTTCTTTCCCTTTTCTAAAGTAGAGTAAGATTCAAGTTTTTCTTTATCACCTGTCATATGTTTCGAACATCCACTGTCAATGTACCATAGATTTTCCTGTCCTTCTGCATAAAATGCTATCCCACATCTTTCTGTTTGAGGTTCCTTTATTCTCCATGTTTTGGTGCTTGTGGCTTGTTCCTTTTTCTCCTGAAACCTGCTCCTGCATTCAGAGTCTTTATGACCAAAATTATTGCAAATAGAACATTCAACTTCATTTTCAAGCACCGAAAAGTTGTTATAGGTCCTTTTTGTAATCCCTGTCATACTTCTTTGTTTTTGAGCTTCCCTAGTCATGATTGTTTTATATGCAACACATTGAGCTGCTCTGTGACCAAAGTTGTGGCAAGAAAAGCATTGTCCATTGAAGAAGCTTCTGCGGTTATTGAATCTACCAGCCAACTGATTGTAATTTCTATTTTCATCTATTCTTGAGCCAAACTGAGAAGATTTTACCTGTGGTTGGTTGTAGCTTTTGTTCATCCTCAAGGAGGATTGTCCCTGATAGTTTCTGTTTGTAACTCGTCCTTGCTTTACCTGATTATCTTCATTGTTCTTCCGCTCATTTCCTCTTGCTGCATCAAGATAACTTTTTGAGGTGGATGCTTGAGAGGTTTCTCCATTATAGCCCAAACCTGTTTTGTTTAGAGGAGACCGCTGCACACTAATAATCTCATCCAAGGTTTCAGATCCTTTGACAAATTTAAGATTAATAGTTTTTGTTTTCTCAATTTCTTTTCTGAGACCAACAATTTCACCTTCTAGTTTTTCAAGATGTTTTTCCTTTTCATCAATTTGAAATTGCAAAGTATCAATAATCACATTCCTTTCTTCTATGCATCTCTTGAGTCTAGTGATTTCATTATAGAGATTATCCACATCTATAGCATCCTCATAATCATCATCTTCAAATGCCATTAACAGCTTATATTTATTACCTTGTTCATCTTCATCACTGTTTGATAAGCCATCACTATCTTCATGGGTGTAGTAGCTTTTCCTATTTGCACTTTGTTTCTTGTTCCATCTAGCAGGTTCTTTTCCTTTATCCTTATAAGGACATTTTGCAGCATAATGACCTACTTTCCCACAAGCAAAACATTTGAAAGGTAGCTTACCTCTGAACCTTCCAGAACCTCTTTGAAGATTTCTGACAAAGTTTGATTCTTCTTCCTCTTCTTCTGGAACATGGCTTTCTTCATAGTAATCTTCTTTTCCTGATGCCTTAAAGGCAGCTTCCCTTCTGTCAGATGGACCTCCCTTTCTCATTTCATAAGCGGTTAGAATTCCATGTAGCTGAGACATAGTGAGAACACGGAGATTTTCTTTTTCTTCTATTGCAGATACTTTAGATTCAAACTTGGGGGATAAAGATCTTAGAACCTTTTGAACTACTATAGTTTCTCTTATTTCTTCACCCAAGTTTTTCATACAATTAACAATCTCATCTACCCGAGAAAATAATTAGCCACACTTTCATCATTATACATCCTGAGAGTCTCATATTGAATCCTGAGTGTTTGAAGTTTAGCTTCCTTTACCTGTTCATCTCCTTCATAGCTAGTGATCATTTTGTCCCATATTTCTTTTGCTGATTTGAAGTGCATGACCTTCATGAATTCTGTTTGAGATATACTTCCTAATAGGGTAGCGACTGCTTTTGCATTTGTTTCATATGCCTTTTTTTCATCTGGATCTGTAGGAGTAGCTGAAGGAAAAGCATAGCCTTTTTCTACAATGTCCCAAACTTCTGTACCAAGAGATTGAAGATATGCAGTAACTCTTACCTTCCAATAATTGAAATTTGTTCCATCAAAAACCGGTGGCCTGATTGATGCTTCTTTCTCGTAGTTGCTCATGATGAATGATCTTCCTTCAAGCGATCAAGCTTCTCTGAAGGACCTGCTCTGATACCAATTGTTGGAAATAATACTGAGAGGGGGGGTGAATCAGTATTATCAGATTAATCAAACTTTTCAAATGCCCAAAACATATACGCTACTTCAGTTAAGTGAACCAGCGTGTACACGCTACTGTGACGAAGTAAAACAGCGTATAAGCAGAAAACTCACAATTTAGTTGGCTTATTCTTCAATTAAGTGCATCAGGACATTATTCATCATATTAACAGTAAACATGTGCAGTATAACAGAACAGATAAAAAGCCACACACATGAACACCAAGATATAAGGTGGAAACCCAATGTGGGTGAAAACCACCTGCTGCAAGTTGTCTCTATCTTTCTTAATATGAAACTTCAGTTTACAATCTTTTGTACTGGTGCAGCCTTATACCAGTACGCAGGCTACAACCTGCAGAAGGCTTCAACCTTCTCTCGTTCTCCAAACTTCCTTGGAAGGGAGCTCCAACCCCCTTTTGCTTTTGTACTAGCCAAGATACTAGTACGTAGGTGCTGACCTACAATCTTCCTTCTTCCAGGTATCACTTTTCATACATTTTCAGACTTGGATATTCCTGAAGCACAACATTACAATCTGAAGACCACAATTCATTCAATTTTCACAACAGATCATTGAAGCATAAAACAACCAACTTTGAATTACTGAACCCTGTCAATCACCAGTTACCAGAACACAGAGCAGACTACAGAACTCTGTAATAACAGTCAGATCCCACTGTAAACCCAAATCAAGCTTCAAAAGATATACGCTACTTTAATGAGCATAAACCGCGTATACACGCGCTTTTACCGAAGCCAACCTGCGTACAGATCTAAAAATAAACTTTCTCAACTTGCAGCTGTACCAGATATTAGTTAGACTCAGAACGTAACATTGCGACAATATGCAGATCTAGAAATACGCATAATCAACCATAACATGATAGTGCATTTCAAACCATTTGATCCCGATCTCTCCTTAGATCTAGTTCTCCATCAACCGATGAGATCTCTCCTTAGCTCAGATCAACCAACTCAGAACCTGCATATCAGATCTCTTTCTCTCTTAGATATTCATGCCTTGTCGAAAGATGATCTTTGCCTAATGATCTTCTTCTCCTTATATAGCCTTAGGCCTTTCTCAATACCAAGAGCCAAAACCATAGTAACACAATACCATCAACTTTAAAACTAGGGATCGACACGCCCGTCGAGACATAATGGTCCGAAATCATAGGCACAACTTCCAAGGTCTAACCACCATGAACCAAAGGAACCTTTCCACATACACGCGCTTTTTCTGAATCTAACTTGCGTGTACACGCGACTTGGGCTTAACGAAAGAGCGTGTATGAGCTTTCTTGCCATGCTGTACTGAGATCTGTCTTCTGATTGAGTTGCCATCACCTGTACTAACCTTTGAGCACCTGTACCATCCACTGAGTGAGTTGCCATCAAGGACAACACTTGAACCATAATGCCAACAATCTCCCCCTTTGGACTTGATGGCAACCACCACACCAAGTCACTCTCCCCCTTTGACATCAAGGGCAAAGGGAGGACCAAGATATTCTCTTCCTTGGTAATCCTTCTGCTGTCCATACTGCTGTCCATACTCCCCCTGAGTACATGCTGAAATCTCCAAGTGTGCTCCCCCTTTGTGAATGCCAAAGAGTACCAATCTATCCATCCTGCTCACCAAGTGCTGTTCATGCTCCCCTTGACTGTAGGCAAGATCTGCAAAAGATGTTCTTCAAGAAGAACATGACTCTATACATCATAAAAGACCTTCCTATCACCAAAGACTCATACATACATCCATTTCTCAACTAAGTGAGGATATACAAAAAAATGACTCATCCACCCAACCAAGTGGGGATACATCAATATTGACTCATCCACCTAACCATGATAATACATGAACATTTCATCATTCATCCCAGGCATAGTGGGGAAACCAACAAAGGCCGTTACATGACCTTGACACCATAAAAGAGACAAGAGAGATACATGACATAGAGACAACAGATCTAGACCAAGACTTAGGAAAGACATCAGCAGCATCTGATAAACATCTTGTTAGATCAGCAACTAGAATTTCTTTCTGAGCTCCTTCTCCTGAAACCAACAACCAAAACATCTGAATGCCAACAATGCTTTATGAGACTTTTGAGCTGCTCCCCCTGAACCTGTGCCTGTTGCACTCCCTGAAACTGTGCCTGAATAATTCTGACATTCCTATTGCTGTTCAGAACTTCAGAGTTTTCCCTTGCTGTTCAGAACTTCATATACGCGTTTTCTCCTGTATAAAACAGCGTATGTACGCGGATATTCTTTCTGCAACAAGCGTCCAGCATACACGCGACTTTCCCACCATGAATCCGCGTGTATACGCTAATATTACTTCCGTAACCTGCGTATACCAACTTTTCTGTAGAACAAACAAATTTCAACAACAGGATGAAGCATTAACTACTCCCAGCTTTTGTCTGAGATATTCAAAAGTTTCCCTGGGCAGTGGTTTTGTGAGAATATCAGCAACTTGCTCCTTAGAAGGAACATACTCCAACTTGACCTTCTGTTCAAGCACTTGTTCCCGAAGAAAATGGTACTTGATTGGTATGTGCTTGGTCTTTGAGTGCATGACTGGATTCTTTGAAATGCTGATTGCACTTGTATTATCACATAAGATAGAGACAGGTGGAGTGCAAGTGATTTGAAAGTCCTGCAAGGTCTGCATCATCCAAAGAAGTTGTGTGCAACAAGATGCTGCAGCCACATATTCTGCTTCAGCTGTAGATAAGGCAATCGAACTTTGTTTCTTGCTGAACCAAGATACTAATCTGGAACCCATGAAGAAAGCACCTCCACTTGTGCTTTTCCTATCATCCACACTTCCAGCCCAATCTGCATCTGTGTAAGCATGAAGAGTGAGATCAGTATTTCTAGGATACCATAAGCCATAGTTTTGGGTCCCTTGAAGATATTTGAAGATTCTTTTGACTGCCTGAAGATGAGTTTCCTTTGGGTTGGCTTGAAATCTTCCAACCATTCCTACTGCATGTGTAATATCTGGTCGAGTACCTGTCAAATAAAGCAAACTCCCAATCATGGATCTATAAGTGGGTTGGTGGACTGCTGCTGATTCATCATTTGCACTGAGGCTGCATCCTGTAACCATGGGTGTACATACTGGTTTTGACTCTTCCATGCCATACTTCTTCAAGATCTGCTTGAGGTATTTGGTTTGAGACAAGAAGATACCTCCTTCATTTTGTTGGATTTGCAATCCAAGAAAATATGTCAATTCTCCAAGAAGTGACATTTCGAATTCTTTCTGCATAACCAAGGCAAAGTTTTGACTCATAGTCTCTTCATTGCTGCCAAAAATAATATCATCTACATAAACAACAAGAATTAGCAATTTGTTATTTTCAACTTTTATATAGAGATTGCTATCTGCTGATCCTTTTGAAAAGCCTTGTTGGTGAAGATATTTGTCCAACCGATAGTACCAAGCCCTTGGAGCTTGTTTGAGCCCATAGAGAGCCTTTTTCAATCTGCATACAAGGTTTGGATCATTCCCAAGAATGAACCCATCTGGCTGCTCAATATATACTTCTTCTTCTAAGTCTCCATTCAGGAAGGCTGATTTCACGTCCATTTGAAATACCTTGAAGTTTTGAAAGCTTGAGAGAGCAAGGAACATTCGGATGGCCTCTAGTCTTGCCACAGGAGCAAAGGTCTCTTCAAAATCTATTCCTTCTTGCTGTGCATACCCTTTACAAACAAGTCTGGCCTTGTTTCTAATTACTTCTCCATTTTCATTTAACTTATTCTTGAAGACCCATTTTGTTCCTATTACATTCTTATCTTTTGGTCTAGGAACCAATTCCCAAGTGTTGTTCCTTTCGATTTGCTCAAGTTCTTCATCCATTGCTTTGACCCAACATTCATCTTTGCATGCTTCTTTCACATTTTGTGGTTCAATGGAGGAGAGTAGAGCCAAGTAGCTTGAAGCTTCTGCAAGTGTCCTTCTTGTTTGTACTCCTGCTTCTTTCTGCCCCACAATCTGAGTTTCTGGATGATTCTTTTGGACATATCTGGATGGAGTCTTTTCTTCTATTCTTGTCTGCTCCTCTGGTTCTTCTTGAGATTCTTCTTCTTCTTGAGGTTCTTCTTCTTCATCATTTCGCCTTTGAGAGTAACCTTCATCTTCTTCATGATGAACTTGCCTAGGAATATATCCCTTCTCATCAACCACTATATCAATACTGTCAACAATTCTGCCAAGTCTTTTATTGTAGCACTTGTATGCTTTGCTATGTGGAGAATAACCAAGAAGAATGCCCTCATCTGCTCTAGGTTCAAGTTTGCCAAGTTGCTCATCAGTGTTCTTAATATAACATTTGCTCCCAAAGATTTTGAAATGCTTCACGGAAGGAGTTTTACCACTCCAAAGCTCATGAGGTGTTTGAGTGCTGTTTACTCGGACATTTGTTTTGTTAAGAATGATAACAGCAGCATGTGCGGCTTCTCCCCAGAAGGTTGCAGGAGTACCTGATTCATCGAGCATAGCACGAGCCATTTGTTGGATAGTTCTGTTCATTCTTTCCACAACCCCATTTTGCTGAGGAGTTCTAGCTGTAGAGAATTCTCTTCTTATCCCATGTTCATCGCAGAAATCAAAAAATTCATTTGATGTGAACTCCCCACCTCTGTCAGATCTGAGGCACTTGATTTTGTGTCCTGATTCATTTTCGCCAATGCTTTGAAGGATTTGAATTTTTCGAATGCTTCATCTTTGTGCTTCATAAGCCCTAACCAAACAAACCTTGAGAAATCATCAATGAATAATATCAGATATTCTTCTCCTCGAGGTGACCTTTTTCTAAATGGACCACATACATCTGTATGGACTAGCTCAAGAGGCAAGCTAGCTGACCCTTCCTTCTCTGGAAAGTTAGTTCTGGTCTGCTTTCCAAACTGACAAGATTTGCATATGGTGTTGTCTGGAATTTTGATATCTGGAAGATCGCGAACTGCCTGATATTTGCATGCTTTCCTTATTTGTGAGAAGCTTAGATGTCCCAACCTTCGATGCCATAACCAGTGCTCTTCATCCTTGCTAAGATAGCATTGTTGTTGTTCTTCTTCAAATATGTACAGATTATTTGGAGTTCTTTTGCCTTTGAGAACTGTTTTACCTGTATCAAGATCACGAACAAGACATCCATTCGATCTGAAAATAACCTCTGTTTTTTGATCACACATCTGGCTGACACTTAGAAGATTATGTTTCAATCCATCAACATACAAAACATTTCCAGCCTTGACCTTTTCTTTTAAAGGAGCAATACCTTTTCCTTTTATAGTAGCAGGAGTATCATTTCCAAAAGAGACTTTCTTTCCCTTTTCTAAAGTAGAATAAGATTCAAGTTTTTCTTTATCACCTGTCATATGTTTCGAACATCCACTGTCAATGTACCATAGATTTTCCTGTCCTTCTGCATAAAATGCTATCCCACATCTTTCTGTTTGAGGTTCCTTTATTCTCCATGTTTTGGTGCTTGTGGCTTGTTCCTTTTTCTCCTGAAACCTGCTCCTGCATTCAGAGTCTTTATGACCAAAATTATTGCAAATAGAACATTCAACTTCATTTTCAAGCACCGAAAAGTTGTTATAGGTCCTTTTTGTAATCCCTGTCATACTTCTTTGTTTTTGAGCTTCCCTAGTCATGATTGTTTTATATGCAACACATTGAGCTGCTCTGTGACCAAAGTTGTGGCAAGAAAAGCATTGTCCATTGAAGAAGCTTCTGCGGTTATTGAATCTACCAGCCAACTGATTGTAATTTCTATTTTCATCTATTCTTGAGCCAAACTGAGAAGATTTTACCTGTGGTTGGTTGTAGCTTTTGTTCATCCTCAAGGAGGATTGTCCCTGATAGTTTCTGTTTGTAACTCGTCCTTGCTTTACCTGATTATCTTCATTGTTCTTCCGCTCATTTCCTCTTGCTGCATCAAGATAACTTTTTGAGGTGGATGCTTGAGAGGTTTCTCCATTATAGCCCAAACCTGTTTTGTTTAGAGGAGACCGCTGCACACTAATAATCTCATCCAAGGTTTCAGATCCTTTGACAAATTTAAGATTAATAGTTTTTGTTTTCTCAATTTCTTTTCTGAGACCAACAATTTCACCTTCTAGTTTTTCAAGATGTTTTTCCTTTTCATCAATTTGAAATTGCAAAGTATCAATAATCACATTCCTTTCTTCTATGCATCTCTTGAGTCTAGTGATTTCATTATAGAGATTATCCACATCTATAGCATCCTCATAATCATCATCTTCAAATGCCATTAACAGCTTATATTTATTACCTTGTTCATCTTCATCACTGTTTGATAAGCCATCACTATCTTCATGGGTGTAGTAGCTTTTCCTATTTGCACTTTGTTTCTTGTTCCATCTAGCAGGTTCTTTTCCTTTATCCTTATAAGGACATTTTGCAGCATAATGACCTACTTTCCCACAAGCAAAACATTTGAAAGGTAGCTTACCTCTGAACCTTCCAGAACCTCTTTGAAGATTTCTGACAAAGTTTGATTCTTCTTCCTCTTCTTCTGGAACATGGCTTGCTTCATAGTAATCTTCTTTTCCTGATGCCTTAAAGGCAGCTTCCCTTCTGTCAGATGGACCTCCCTTTCTCATTTCATAAGCGGTTAGAATTCCATGTAGCTGAGACATAGTGAGAACACGGAGATTTTCTTTTTCTTCTATTGCAGATACTTTAGATTCAAACTTGGGGGATAAAGATCTTAGAACCTTTTGAACTACTATAGTTTCTCTTATTTCTTCACCCAAGTTTTTCATACAATTAACAATCTCATCTACCCGGAGAAAATAATTAGCCACACTTTCATCATTATACATCCTGAGAGTCTCATATTGAATCCTGAGTGTTTGAAGTTTAGCTTCCTTTACCTGTTCATCTCCTTCATAGCTAGTGATCATTTTGTCCCATATTTCTTTTGCTGATTTGAAGTGCATGACCTTCATGAATTCTGTTTGAGATATACTTCCTAATAGGGTAGCGACTGCTTTTGCATTTGTTTCATATGCCTTTTTTTCATCTGGATCTGTAGGAGTAGCTGAAGGAAAAGCATAGCCTTTTTCTACAATGTCCCAAACTTCTGTACCAAGAGATTGAAGATATGCAGTAACTCTTACCTTCCAATAATTGAAATTTGTTCCATCAAAAACCGGTGGCCTGATTGATGCTTCTTTCTCGTAGTTGCTCATGATGAATGATCTTCCTTCAAGCGATCAAGCTTCTCTGAAGGACCTGCTCTGATACCAATTGTTGGAAATAATACTGAGAGGGGGGTGAATCAGTATTATCAGATTAATCAAACTTTTCAAATGCCCAAAACATATACGCTACTTCAGTTAAGTGAACCAGCGTGTACACGCTACTGTGACGAAGTAAAACAGCGTATAAGCAGAAAACTCACAATTTAGTTGGCTTATTCTTCAATTAAGTGCATCAGGACATTATTCATCATATTAACAGTAAACATGTGCAGTATAACAGAACAGATAAAAAGCCACACACATGAACACCAAGATATAAGGTGGAAACCCAATGTGGGTGAAAACCACCTGCTGCAAGTTGTCTCTATCTTTCTTAATATGAAACTTCAGTTTACAATCTTTTGTACTGGTGCAGCCTTATACCAGTACGCAGGCTACAACCTGCAGAAGGCTTCAACCTTCTCTCGTTCTCCAAACTTCCTTGGAAGGGAGCTCCAACCCCCTTTTGCTTTTGTACTAGCCAAGATACTAGTACGTAGGTGCTGACCTACAATCTTCCTTCTTCCAGGTATCACTTTTCATACATTTTCAGACTTGGATATTCCTGAAGCACAACATTACAATCTGAAGACCACAATTCATTCAATTTTCACAACAGATCATTGAAGCATAAAACAACCAACTTTGAATTACTGAACCCTGTCAATCACCAGTTACCAGAACACAGAGCAGACTACAGAACTCTGTAATAACAGTCAGATCCCACTGTAAACCCAAATCAAGCTTCAAAAGATATACGCTACTTTAATGAGCATAAACCGCGTATACACGCGCTTTTACCGAAGCCAACCTGCGTACAGATCTAAAAATAAACTTTCTCAACTTGCAGCTGTACCAGATATTAGTTAGACTCAGAACGTAACATTGCGACAATATGCAGATCTAGAAATACGCATAATCAACCATAACATGATAGTGCATTTCAAACCATTTGATCCCGATCTCTCCTTAGATCTAGTTCTCCATCAACCGATGAGATCTCTCCTTAGCTCAGATCAACCAACTCAGAACCTGCATATCAGATCTCTTTCTCTCTTAGATATTCATGCCTTGTCGAAAGATGATCTTTGCCTAATGATCTTCTTCTCCTTATATAGCCTTAGGCCTTTCTCAATACCAAGAGCCAAAACCATAGTAACACAATACCATCAACTTTAAAACTAGGGATCGACACGCCCGTCGAGACATAATGGTCCGAAATCATAGGCACAACTTCCAAGGTCTAACCATCATGAACCAAAGGAACCTTTCCACATACACGCGCTTTTTCTGAATCTAACTTGCGTGTACACGCGACTTGGGCTTAACGAAAGAGCGTGTATGAGCTTTCTTGCCATGCTGTACTGAGATCTGTCTTCTGATTGAGTTGCCATCACCTGTACTAACCTTTGAGCACCTGTACCATCCACTGAGTGAGTTGCCATCAAGGACAACACTTGAACCATAATGCCAACAATCGCAGCCCGGATGGATGAAACTAGATCCGGGATCTTCAATCTCGTCCGATCTTCACTCAAAGTACAAGTCGATCCATGTGAGAAATGTTCTGAAGTCGAACATGGAAAGACATCGCTTGATTACTAGTCAATGATGTAAACTGTTAACAAGCGCGAGAGGAATCGCCGATAATGATAATGACCCTCAAGGTACTACAGTACAATTCACGTGGTGTGAATAAAGGACTTGGTGTCGAACACCACGCAAAATCTTTCGGTCGAAGGCCATTGATGTAAACCTGTCGCCGGAAGTGAGAAACTTGCCATTGAGGCATGCAAGCTTCAAAGTACTGAATGGGGTGTTCCTAGATCAACTTCTTGGATAATGAGCTGATGTTGACAAGAAGTGATCCGTCATAGGAGGGCTTTAATGAATCCCACATCAATGACACGGAACTGAGCAAATGATTTCAATGGAGGTGAAAACGATCTGGTGATATAAGGTTCAAGGTGGCGGTCATGAAAGAATGGAGTATAATGTATGGTAGTGGGTGAGACACAGGTGAATTCTCTGAATGACTTCTCTTGAACATATCGGCGACACTGATGTGATGGATTGGTAGCATTAACCCTAAATGTGGATGGTATGGCGTGACCATGGTGATGTGACCGGTGAATGAAACAACCCAACCCGACTCGGACACGGAGTGGAAGTGTCATGTTCAAGAGCGACTTGCTACCAACAAAGTTTCTTCAAGTTTTCTTCCCAATTTTCCCAGTTATTGCTGACCAGTACCTCTTTATTTTTGTCAAGCTTGAGGAGGATAACATATGCTTGTTCTATAATTTGCCCTTCGGGCAAACCCATCGCTATGTTTTAACGAGCCTAGCGATAGTGAAACTCGTTCTCATCTATAGACAAGTTTGTCGCTATTAATCTTTTTAACGAGTTTAACGACAAAGATAACTCGGTCCTTTTCAATTTTAGAGAGTCTGAAAAGGAATGTAAAGGTAACTCCAAAATTCCTTTTTCGTCATCTAATCCCTTAAGTCCGAAAAAGTATAAAACAATACAGAAGGGATGAATTTTCGATACTTTTAACGAGCCGAACAAAACAAGCACTCGATCTTTTTGTGTAATAATCCCTCAGGTCCAAAAAGATTAAAATCTAGAGGAGGGATAACACTTCCTGTCCCTTTAACGAGCTGGAGAGGCCAATGGCTCGGCAATCTTTTCATATTTTACGAGTCAGTTGAAAAGAGATTAAAGGAGACTCGTCTTTTGAGGAACGAGTGATAAAACGGGTAGCAGCTGATTCAAGGTAAGGTTGGAATTTTCCAATCACGACAGTGTCACAAGGATGGCTAGTGAAATCACTCTTCGTAGCTGTTCCTCAAAATGGGTAAACAATCAAATGGAGGTGAATGATCGGCCAATGAAAAAGTGGAGGTGACGATGCAAACATGACCAAGGCTTTAACGGCTGAAGTACTACATTCACAATGGTTATTTACTGGGGAATAGTTCATTTTTTAATGAGCTTAAATGGGGGGGGAACATTTGCTCATGTCTTATGTTTATTTTTTAACGAGATTGAACTATGTGCTAAAACTGCTCGATTAATCCAGTCGTGTGATAAGAATGTCTCATATAAAACGGAAACTTTTAGAGTTTTGCCCCACATCCTTTATTTATGCAAGTTAGGAAATGACCAATCCTATGAGTTTAAAGGGTTAGAGGTCCTACAAATTTAAAAAATAAATAGTCGCTCTTTGCTTGCACGCCAAAAGGCTTGCATGCCCCCAGGTATAAAACAGAGTTTCAAGGTCACCTTCTATTCGAGCTGACAAAACATTTGTTTTATCAGGAAAGGTATACCTCTTTCAGGCTACCCAAAGATTGCTCTATTCACAGCGCAAACAAAACACTTCTTCGGCGATGTCTATCGAAATAGCCAAAGGTGAGTGGAGGAAGTTACTCTACTCACGTAACTTTGACAAGAGAATCTTGTTCTAGAATAACCCCCTCTTCCAATCATGGACGGGAGTACAGACTAGTCATATTTTCTCGCGGAAACCTACCCTATACCCGAAGTTTTCCTGCCTAAGCAGACCAGGGTGCATGCCCCCTGGGTTTCAGTCATGTCCCCCCGAATCACTCGCGCTCATCGGGTGGACGGACTGGAGATTGAGACATTTCTTGCGTGAAAAGACCATTCAGGGATGGTATATGACTATTTGCTATGCGTGATCCGGGAAATGAAAGCTGGTCTACGAGCTTGACCACTCTTCCTTCATGCAGAAAACACATCACTCTAAAGAGTGATGAGACAATGGCTCTCATGTAATAAATATAGTCTTGTCCAAGGAGTAGATTGAAATCCATGGGTCCTTGAACTACCATTACATTCATGTGAACGGTTTTCCTTCTAAATGTTATCGGCACATTGGGAAGGATCCCTAACGGTCGACTGGTTCCTTTATCAAAGCCTATTAGATTTCTCATCTCGGGCAAAAGCGATGGAGAACCAAGCGCTTTCCAAGCAGTTGAGGAAAGGATACTCACAGAAGCCCCTTCATCTATGATGGTACCAGCCATAACCATTCTATATATTTGAACAATGATTCGGAATGGTATACTAGCTGGTAAACAGGGTATGCCTAGTTGATTCCAGTCGAAGGAGACAACTAGGTTGCTTGGAGGTGGGACCGAATAGACGGCCGGGTACGACTCTGACGAACTTCCTTCCTGCGGTAAAGGAATGGGTAAATTGCCCCCATGTTTGTTGGAGTCTGTGCTTATGAAAAGAATTTGGACGGTGTCATCCTTGTTCTCTTCAGTGATTGTATCAACTGAAGATGGAACCTCTGAAGGCAAGACTGGGTCAATTGCCGCCTCGACCTTTTGACTTTCGTCTGGTATGGATTCAGATGGTTTATCTTCAATGATAGATGCTTCGGCCAACCACCTGAGCGGGCCAGCCGGATTTTCAACTAGTGACGGACTCGGCAAGAGTTTTTTATATCCAGGAAGAATCCGTAACGGTGAAATTGGACGATCATCCAAAACTCTTTTAGCTTCGCCTAAGAAGGGACAACGATGGACGGCATGATCGCCTTTGCACAGTTTACAAGGAAATCTATATTTTCCTTTTTGTCCTAGGGCTTCACTTTCACTTGTTGACGGTGTGTTTTCAACATGATCATCAGAGGTTGACGACACCGGGTTGTGCAAACGAGGAGACCAGTCCCTTAAGATCCGAGGGATGCAAGGACAATCTCTGTGATAGTGGTCTCCTTTGCAAATGACACATGACGATTTAGGCCTGGTTGGTGCAGTGTGTGGATTTTCGCTAGACGACACTCGTTTGCCCCCATTCGCTTTTGGCTTCTTCTTCTTCTCTTTCTTCTTCTTTTCCTTCTTCTCCTTAGGTACTTGACTTTTGGCTTTACCAGCCCCATCAAGTGAAGAGGAAGGAGGAGAAGAAGAATTAGAGGAAGTATAAGGTTGGTGGGTAACTCTGGACTCGTCTAATTGCTGATTCGATTGTTCAGGAATTGTGGTGTTCTGAACGACAGAGGTTGAGAAGAGCCATACAGGAAAACCAATTGTCAGTCCTGGAAGTGACAATGTGGCCATATGGGGCACACCAACATCTCCCCAAGAGGAGAAGGGACTAGGATTTCCTCCAAGGGGAATTCCTTGGTTGGTGGACTCCATTTTCTCAACCCAAGATCAACGCAGGAAAGGGTAATGAATATTCCGTTTAAAATAAATTTTAGACGCTTTGACACAACTTGTTTTTTCAGTTTTTAAGAGTCAAGAAAAAACAAAAGATGACTCTAGTCGCCTTCGATTTTTAATGAGCCTGAAGTGACAAGTGCTCAGATGGACCTTTTCCGTTAAGGAGTCTGAAAAGGAACGAAAGGGACTTCTCTGGAAATCTGGGTAGAGGGAGTACCAAACCAATCGCAAAACTGCAGAATACTTTTTACGGTACGGCAGTCAATCTTCCCGAATGTTGTGTTCAGTGCATTGCAATTGATAGGGTGGCAGACACGGCTTCCTATGGATAAAGGATTAAGCCTATTGGGGTCTCCCAAAATATACTCGATGCTACGTGGGAGCACAAGTCCATACTGGCACTTATCGTCTCAAAGTGGAGGAATCACCCAACCATCAGTGAGAACAACAGTTACCAGGCTTTACGACGCCGGAATACGTCTCTAGCCTAGACTTCTAAATGTTGTGCATTAAGTTCCAAAGCGTTGTTAGATTCATTGAATTTATTTTAAGTTGATCTTGTTTAAGAAGTTTGCCTTTCGGGTTCACCATGAGATGTAGATGTAATTCCTAAAATGCAATCTAAGATAATAAACAAACTTTTTATCTCCTTTATGTAACGAAAATCCTAGCTACTAGGGAAAAGAAAGACAGAATCTTTTCACAAAGAACAAAGAGCACACTCTAAATGCACTTTCCTAAATCAAGCCAATGAGACTGTCTATATGCAAATGCACATGCATGTATTTGTTTTTGACTTTCTTAGTATATGAATGCTAAAAAGAAAGTTGATGTACAAATCTGAATTTCTTTTCAAGCGACAAATATCAACAAGCTTCTTTTTGAAATCAAAAAATGGAGATGATTACAACACCTTACAATTTTGAAATGAATACTTGTTCTTGACACTAGAAAATTACAAATTCATACCAAAAGCAATAGTAACAGGATAATCGACCATCAACAGCAATCAAACTCTTTCCTACGATTGAAATCGACACTTGCGACAGTTTCAAATCAAAGGGCGACAGTACGATTACGCTACTTTTGCAAAGGAGAACTGTAAATGACTCAACAAACACACAAAAACATCTACAGTTCTTTTGTACAAAGGAGGTGGAATAACAGTAAGGAAAAGGGGTTTCAAACAGACATATACTGATCACAAGCAGCAAAATTCAAGAATAGAACTGGAAAGAATGAACCACAGAAGCCACAATTGCACAGAGCTAGTCTGATCAGCGCACCTGTAACACAGAGAATCTGAAATGCAGCGCAGGTTGTCCACTCGGGAAGTGCGCTAAAATTCAGAATCTCTGAACAGTACCTGCGCTGGGCCAGAAACAAGACTCTGTTCGGGTTCCGGGTCACAGTTTGCAGTTCAGTTCTTGGGTTTTGGCCGAGCAAAAAGCAATCAGTAATGCAACAATCAGGGGTAGATCTAAGGAGGATCTAAGAGCTATCACAAGGGCAATCAGATATTTTGTGAATCAGTTGTTTAAATCATAAATAGATCCAGTAGATGGATTGAAGTAGCAGTTGTCTATTTTGCATTTGTTATGGCAAATGCAGTTCGAATGCTACTTGTAATTTTATGAAACAAACAACAAAGAATGATAAACAAACAAACTAATTATCTCCCCAGCAGAGTCGCCATTTTGTTACAGGGAAAAGTGTCTATTTAGAACTACTCTATCCCACTAAGGTGTGACAGCTGCCTTAGAAACAAACAGAGAAAAAACTACTTTTGTTTTTCCTTTATGAATTATAGATAGAGAGGAACAGAAAGACCAACCTCTGTCTTGCACTAATATCTTGATTTGATCCCTCTCTTCTTTTATAGTCCACAGCTACCTTCTCCCTTGCACGCCCAGCTTCACAAAGTACCTGTAAGATCACAGAAGCATAGCACTATACAAAGACATGGATCTATAATCATAAACAATCTAGGATCAGATGTAAATTGACCATACAAATGTAACAAGCATCAATGATACAAAAGCATGGAGGAAAATTCAAATAGCCTTTATTGATAAACAAGAAGAGAGCCAGGAGGAGTTACAACCAGTTGTTCTGACCCAGCATCAACCTCCCAGCAAAGAAGCCCCTCTTCACCTCAAACAAAGCTTAGATCACCCAACAATCTAATGTTTGTCTCAAGAAACCAACAGCAATTCCTTACAATATGAAAAATTCCAACCTCTGGATCTCTGGGATGAGGGATCCATATATAGATATCTGTAAGGGGGATGAGTCAGCTTGTGATTTGATTAGTGTCTTCTCTCTGATAGTTCTTGCTTCCACTTGGAGACTGATGGCCTCTTACTCATCCTTGGTTGAATTCAGTGAGGCAAGTGTCACAGGAGAAGATTCTGGAAGCTTCCATTGCCTCTCCACCTCGCGGAATGACACTGCCATTTGTCATTTCTCACCCATCGCACCCCACAGAAGGGACTTTTGAAATGCAACGCACCCTCACAGTGCATTTGGGTGAGATGCAACGCACCTAGCCAGTGGAGCAGCTGCAATGATCCTGTTTTGACCAATTCTGAGCAGTTTCTCATGGAGAACTTCTGGGAGAAGCTGTAATCTGTTGACCTTGTTCCTTTAGGGGTTAGAACAACACTTTTAGGGACTTAGGAGCCCTTGGTTTATGGAAATTTCATGCTTGGGGTTGTAGGGCCCAAAAATGTCTATAACACCTGGAAGCGACAATGTGGCCATACGGGGTGCACCAACATCTCCCCAAGAGGAGAAAGGACTAGGATTTCCTCCAAGGGGAAATCCTTGGTTGGTGGACTCCATTTTTCTCAACCTAAGACCAACGTAGGAAAGGTGATGTTTATTCTGATTAAAATAAATTTTATACACTTTGACACAACTTGTTTTTTCAATTTTTAAGAGTCGAGAAAAAACAAAAGATGACTCTAGTCGTCTTCGATTTTTAATGAGCTTGAAGTGACAAGTGCTCAGATGGACCTTTTCCTTTAAGGAGTCTAAAAAGGAATGAAAGATACTACTCTGGAAATCTAGACAGAGGGATTACCAAACCAATCACGAAAATGCAGAATACTTTTTACGGTATGGCAGTCAATCTTCCCGAATGTTGTTTTCAGTGCATTGCGATCGATAGGGCAGTAGACACGGCTTCCTATGGATAAAGGATAAAGCCTATTGTGGTCTCCCAATATATACTCGACGATACGTGGGAGCACAAGTCCATACTAGCACTTATCGTCTCAAAGTGGAGGAATCACCCAACCAGCAATGAAAACAATAGTTACGAGGCTTTACGACGCCAAAATACGTCTCTAGCCTAGACTTCCAAATGTTGTGCGTTAGGTTCCAAAGCATTTTTAGATTCATTAAATTTATTTTAAAGTTGATCTTGCTTAAGAAATTTTCCTTTCAGGTTCACCGCGTGATGTAGATGTACAATTCCTAAAATGCAATCTAAGATGATAAACAATCGTTTAATCTTTTTTTTGCAATGAAAACCCTAGCTAGTAAGGAAAGAGAGATGATATTATTTCAACATAGAGCAGAGAGCACACACTATATGCACTGTCCTAAATCAAACCAACAAATAGTCTAAATGCAAATGCACATGCATGTATTTGTTTTCAGCCTTCTTAATGTGTGAATGATAAAAAGAAAGCTAAGTGCAAATCTGAATTATTTTCAAAGCGACATTACTAACAAGTTTCTTTTCAAGACAAAATGAAGACAATGACGACACTTTGTTATTTGGAATTGAAAACTTGCTTTCGACACTTGAAAAACTATCAATTAAAATCAAATACAAGAGTAACAGTGTAATCGACTATCAAGAACAATCAGATTCTCTTCTATGACTGAAAACGACACTTGCGACACTTCCAAATCAAGAAACGACAGTTCAATTACGCTACTTCTTTGTAAAAGAGAACTGAAAATGGATCACAATACATAAAAACATTTACAATTCTTTGCATAATTGAGGCGGAATAATGGCAAGGAAGGGGGTTTCCAGCAGAGGTGTACCGACTACAAACAGCAAAACTCCTGAATAGAGCTGAAAAGAGTGAAAAAACCAAAGTTTGGAGGCAAAATTAGCCCTTTCTGATTAGCGCACCTGTTACACGGGGATTCCCGTATGCATCCCACCTACAACACACGGGAAGTGCGATGCATACTGATATCCTTGAAGAGAGGGTGCGATGGTACAGTGCGAGACTTTTGATCCAGTTCTTGATCACAGTTTGCAGCACAGTTCAGGGATTTAGGCCGAGCAAGTGGTAATCAGCAAATAAATCACAGGGGTAGATCTAAGGAGGTTACTAGAGCCACCACAAGGGAAACTAGAGATCTTGTAAACTGATTGTTCAGTTCATAAACAAAACCCGGAGATAGACTGAAGCAGCATTGATCTACTTTGCAGTTCCATAGAAAATGCAGTTCGAAGGCTAGCTAGCTTGACTTCAAGCTCCGTCTGTAAGTTTATAAAGCAAACAAATATAGACAAACAAACAATCTATTTTCTCCCCAGTGGAGTCGCCATTTTGTTATCGGGAAATCTAATGTCTATGCAGAGCTGCTAGTCCCACTAAGGCTAGTAGCTACCTTAGAAACAAACAAACTAAAACCACTTTCATTTTCCTTTATGAGAAGTCGATAAGAGAGGAAAGAAGGAGACCAACCTCTGTCTTGCGCTTGGTTCCTTGCTTGATTCCTCTCCCTCCTGATAGAGCTTTGTCACTCACTTCCTCGTTTACCCAGCTTCAAAGAGAACCTATAGAATCAAAGCGGCATAACACTATCCAAGAACATAGATCTACTATCATAAACAATATAGGACCAGATATATATTGACCACACAAATGCATATATCATCAATCATACAAGAATGTGGAGGAAAACTTGAATAGTTTTATTAATAATCAAGAATAGCAAAGAATATTACAACCAATTGTTCTGACCCAGCATCATCCTCTCAACAAGAAAGCCCTTCTTCACCTCATGGAAAGCTTAGATCACCCAACACTATGATGCTACACCAAGAAACCAGCAGCACTTCCTTACAAGATACAAAATTCCAGCCTCTGGATCTCTGGGATGAGGGATCCATATATAGATGTTTGCAAGGGGGGTGAGTCAGCTTTTGAGATTTGATTAGTGTCCTCTCTCTGATAGTTCTTGATTCCACTTGGAGATTGATGATCTCTTACTCATCCCTGGGCAAATGCAGAGAGGCAAGTGTCACAGGAGAAGTTTCTGGAAGATTCCATGATCTTCCACCTTGCAGATTGACCCTGCCATTTGTCCCCTCTCACCCATCGCACCCCATAGAAGGTCTTTTCAGTATGCATCGCACCTCCCGTGTGCATTTAGGTGGGATGCAGCGCACTTTGACCATGGAGCAGATGAGATGGTCCAGTTTTGACCAGTTCTGAGTAGTTTTTCATGGAGAACTTCTGGGAGATGATGTAATCAGCTGACCTTGTTCTTTTAGGGGTTGGAATAACACTTTTAGGGACTTAAGAGCCCTTGGTTTATGGACATTTATGATTGGGGTTGCAGTGCCCAAAAATGTCTATAACAATGGGTCAATACCATGGGTTATCATAAACCTGGAGCTTAAAAATTACTATTAGTAATTTATAAAAATTAATAGAATTAATAGTTGATTTTTATTTTATTTTTTATTTTAACCAAGCTAAAATGTTTAACATACATTAAATTACAACATCCATTTTTACTCTTGATCGGATTAAATATTTTTTCACTCTATGCTAGTTTGCATATCATGATATTTGATACCTCTCGGGGGTTAGTAGATCCAAAGTAAAGATGGATCTATGCTGGTTTAATTCCCCCATTTAAATAGGCTACATTCCAGGTGAATACCATGGGTCAATACCATGTGCCATTTTGGTGAATACCATGGGTCAATACCATGTGCCATTTTTATTTTTATTAATACTAGTATTAGGGTTAATAATGTTCTTTTTCATGGTATTAATAACAATCTAGTCCATGGTATTTGTCCCATATTATTTTGCCCATAGGTTTCACCTAAATATAACGCATTTTTTGAGTGTTCGTAAATATAAGGTGACTTATGGAGTAAATATAAAAAAATGTTTTATTTGTTTACCATACCTCTGGTTTATTTATATTTTTATTAATTTACCATACCTCTTTTACAAATATGGTATTTGGCCCATAGGATTCACTTAAATAAAACCTCTTTCTTGAGCCTTCATAAATAGAACGAGGGTTATGGACTAAATAAAAAAGAGGTTTTATTTATTTACCATGCATCTAGTTTATTTATATTTTTATTTATTTACCATACCTTTTGAGTAAGTATAAAAAGATGTTTTATTTATTTACCATACCTCCACTTTACTTATATTTTTATTTGTTTACACCCTTGCATGTATATAAGGTGACTTATGGAGTAAATATAAAAATGTTTTATTTATTTACCATACCTCTCATTTATTTATATTTTTATTAATTTACCATACCTCTTTTATAAATATGGTATTTGGGCCTTTGGCCCATAGGATTCACTTAAATAAAACCTATTCTTGAAAATGGGTGAATAGATTCACTTGAATAAAACCTATTCTTGAAAATGGGCGAATGGAAGGTTGTAACTCCTAATTTCAAGGGCTAAATTTACATTTTTTACCCTCTCCCTTAAAATAAGGTGGGCTATTTGAGGTGATTTGTAAAAATGTACTATGATACAAAATATTCGCCCACTAAAAATTTAAAATCCCTTAATTTCGCCAAAGTGCGAACATTCACCCCTAAAATTTTCTATGATGCGCGTCGTTGAATAGTGTGGGCCAGTAATAGCCTACGCGGAGGATTTTATGTGCAGTAGTATCTCCAACATAATGTCCACTTCCTGGTCCATCGTGGAGTTCCTGCAACACCTTTTCAACTTCAGATTTCTCAAGACATCTAAGGAGAACAAAATCATAATTCATCCTAAAAAGTACATCGTTCATGAGCTGATATTGCTTAACCTTCAACCTTAAAGCTCTTTTCTTTGTATAATCGAGGTTTGAAGGGGCATGTCCGTTCTTTAGATAAAATATGATATCAGCATATAATGAATCAACATCGTTTAGGCTTACCTCGTACATTTGTATCTTTGTAGATGGTATTTCGGGAATAAGCGATGCTCCAACATTTTGCAAAATCCTTGACCTTTAACAATATTTTCTGGTTTAATTTCAACATCATATTCGTGTAATGCGGTAACCCAATTGGCTCTTTTCTCACCCACATCTTTCTGTACTAAAATATTTCTTACCACTGGAAACGGTACTATGATCTTTGTATGGGTTTTAAGCAGAAAGGGTCTGAAATATTTTATCACTTTGAAAACAACATATGCTTGTTTCTCTACGTCTGAATAATTTAACTCAGCCCCTTGTAGATTTGAACTGAAAAAAGCAATTGGGGCTTCTGCCTTGTCTTGATTTGCTTGAGTGAGTATCGTAGCATATGATCTATCAGAGGAAAATGTATATAAAATAAAAGGATCGGAAAATTTTGGAGTTGCTAAAGATGGACCGTTAATAATCGCTTGTTTGATCAAATTAAATGCTTCATATTCGTCTTGGCCCCACTTGAAGATTGAGTTCTTTTTAATCATTGCTTGCAAAGGAGATACGATTCTTGAAAAATCTGGAACAAATCTCTTTAGAAAGTTAATCTGGCCAAGGAAATATTGCATGGCTTTCTTGTTGTGAGGCAAAGGTATTTCATAAATCTCCTTGATTCTGTCAGGATCAATATGGATTCCAAATTTTGACACTATGAATCCAAGAAGTTTTCCTTCACTTAATGCAAAAAAGTACATTTTGGGGTTAAGTGAAATTCCATACCTTTGAGATCGTTGAAAGATCTGTTTTAAATCTCTGAGATGATTGCCTCACGTCTTGGAATACACAGTTATATCATCCAGGTAGATTACTACCGATTTGTTTACTAATCCCTTAAATGTGATGTCCATGGCCCTTTGGAATGTAGCGCCAACATTGATCAGACCAAAAGGCATCTTTTGATAGGCATAAGTACCCCATTTGGTTCTGAATGTGGTATTTAATTGATCATCGGGATGGACCAAAACTTGGTTATAACCAGAGAAACCATCGAAGAAGGACATTAATTATGACCCTGCAACTGCCTGCAATATTTGCTCCATAGGAGGAAAAGGAAAATTATCTTTTTGGTAAGCTTTCTTAAGATTTCGAAAGTCAATGCAAATTCTAATGTCTCCGTTCTTCTTTCTAACGGGAACCATATTGGAAACCCATTGAGAATTTCATACGGGAAAAATGATTTTGGTTTTCAATAACTTATTAAGATCAGATTTGATCTGGTTTTCTAGATTGGGATGGATCTTTCTCATCTTCTGCTGGACAGGTTTTTCATCGTTTATCATTGGGATGGTATGTTGGATGATAGAAGTGTCGTAAGTCTTAAGTTCATCGTAGTTCCAAGCAAAGACACTTTTGTATTGTTTCAAGAGACAAACATAAGCTAATTTTTCTTCAGGAACTAGGCCAAGGCCTAGGTTGATATTTTGTGGCTTGGTATCAGTTCCTAGATTTACTAATTCATAGTTCAAAGTTGAACTTTGAAGCTTTGAATTGGTAGATCTTTTGAATCGATCTTTCAAATCATATAGATCTTCTAATTTGACTACTGACTTTGGCATAGCATTATTAGTGCTATCTTGTTGCAATTGTTTGTCATGTTGGTCCTCATCAATTATCTGATTGGTGTAAGATCCCTCAGAGGTGAGGAAGCTTACAATATCAAGATCATCGTTAAAAATTCTCCAATTTTTAATGTTATCAGGAATCGAAGGTCTAAATATTAATTCGATTGAAAATCAATCGGGGCTAAAGTCTTCTGAGGGAATAAGCTTGGAAGCTACATTGACCAAGAGATCAGCACTAGCATTTTGGAGTCTAAGATTTAACGAAATATTAAATGCTATAAAATGTTCAGTCAGATCCTATTCTAAATATTGGTAATGCTTTAAATGACTTGATAGACAATGTATAGTATTTCGTACCTATCTTATAACAATTTCAGAATCTCCGAAGACTTGTAGATATTTTATGTCTAATCCGATTGCTTTGTATAATCCTTGGACAAAAGCCTCGTATTCTGTAGTATTATTGGTGCAATCAAACTCAAGTCTATAAGTTAGCATAGTTTTGTTTCCCTCTGGACTAACTAATATGCATCCTGCTCCTGCTCCTTCATTAGACTTAGAACTGTCAAAAAATAACTTCCAAAATAACGATTTATTTACAGGATTATCTATAAAATTAATACATTTAGAACTATCTGCTTGAGAAAAATTTCTACTTGAGATAAAACAGAATGTTCTAAGTAAGGTGAAGTGTGAGCATTAAAATTTCCTAGAAAAGAATCAACAAAATAGTTGCCAATTATATTATTGTGGTATGCTACCAATTCATTTTCTCCTTCCAATTCTGTTACTATGTATTTTTTATGTCTTTCTCGCTCAACCTTTATTTGATTTGGTTTACCATTGTAAGGGAGCCACAAGTGTGACAAATCGGTTGTAAAGTATCGATGAATTTTTTTTGACCAATCCCTGCTAAGAATTAAGCCATAGAATTCTGGAATGTCTGCAACTAAAATATCGATAACTTGACATACCTTTGGATTAGATGACAGTCTTATGGTAACCTGATTTAATTCACTGATCACTTCAACTTGCGACTGATCCAGCTGCACAATGCACACAGTAGATTTTTGAAGTTGAATGTTCAACTTTGGACAAATCGATTTAGGTAAGATATTGGATTAAGCTCCTGAATCCACTAAACAATTATGCAAATTTTTATTGAAAATTTCATAAGTTAGAAGAAATGGTGGAGTATGAGATCTTGACCTTCCTCCAATTAAAGCAATGTCATTTGGATCAACTTTGTTAATCACAGTATTTGGAGGTCTTCCCATCTCATGGGAAGCTTGCAAGATTACAGCAGCGGGCAAAGGTGCAACTGGTACTGCATGCAGTTCTTTCAAAAGGAGATTTTGTTGATGTTTTAACTTAATTCATAAAAAGCGATGTTAGCCCTAGTATTCTTCATGTCTTCTATGATATTATACTCCATTTCATCCGAAACAATAAATGTTTTAGATGGAGTTGGAGAATCTGTTTGGACTGGGCTTGTTTGAGTCACTTTGGATATCGTTTTCTTGGCTACGACTTTATCCTTAGGCGTTGAGCTTGCACTCTTTGGCTTAGGCGTAGGTTGAGGAGGATCTACTTGATTTCTACTTCGAGTACTAACCGGCGATGCCTCCTGATCCTCTTCATCAGGGAGGATGAAATCCCACATACCTTGTAGCTCCACAACTTCTTCTTCATCGGTAGGTTCATCGATAGCAATTTCCTCTTCTTCTTCCTCTGATTCAACATTTGCAATAGTGTTAGGAGGCTTTGAAACGGTCGAAGGATTTCTTCTATAAGGCTTGTAAGGCTTTTTAGAAGAAGTCTCTGCTACTTGTTTCTTTATGTCAACCATTTCGTTTGACATGGTTTTCAAAACTTTCGCAATCCCTCTAAATCAAATGGGTCTTTGGGCTATTTTTTCTTTGGATCTTCTTTGAAAGAAACCTTTTTAGATTTACATTCTTCAACAACGTTTTTCTTTTCTAGAGCTATGATGCGTTTCTCTACCGCTATTGCTTCTTTCATATTATCAGCTAAAGTTGTTTTGTTAACTCTATCAATGAAGATTGCTATGTTTGATGGTAAAGCAGATATGTACCATTCACTTCGCACTTCTTCGCTAGGTTTAGAAGCAGTAGAAATTTTGTTCAACAGTATATTAAAACGTGAGTTAAAATCTTTGATAGGTTCCTTTGACTCAACTCTAAGGTTAGACAAGTCATTGATTAATGTCGAGTGGACCTATAATCACCAAACTTAGTCAAGAATTGTTCTTGGAAGATATCCCAACTAGTAATAGACCCATATGGTAATGAGAAATATTATGATCTAGCTGCTCCTTGCAAAGTGTAAGGGACAAGCTGAATGGCAGCATCTTCATTAGTGACCCCATTTAGATTTATGGATAACATAAAGTTATTTATGTGTTCTTCTGCTAGCATGCCTGCTTCAGGATTAAACTTAGGCAGCCTTTTTTTGGGATGGGCCGATAATTGGGTCAAGGGTGTAGGCATTAAGATTGCCCCTGGGTTATTCCATGGCATTTGTGCCATCGTTGAATTGCTAACAATGGAAAGCACAGAAGATGATCCCTGTAGTTGAGAAGATGAATATATTACAGTTCCAGATGTTTGAGAAGGAGATGTTGAAGTTCCAGTGGTCTGGTGGACGATGATTTGAAGTGGAGGAGTGGATGGTTGACTTTGCGGTGGAGAAGTTGAGATGGATGATGATGACGAAAGAGTCTCACTATCAAACCCTTTAGGTGATTTCCTTGCACTCTCCCTTGTAGGTAGAGGTAACTTGGTTGGCTCGATACCAAACGTTTTGCTCTTTAATCTGGTGAGAGGATGAGCAGGGTTATATTGTGAAGTCACACTGCCTTGAGATTTGTCAGATTTTTGAGGAGATATTGAAAATCGTTGAAGTTTATGAATTAAAGATTCAACTTCAGGAGGTTCAACAGTAGATTTTTCTAAAATGTCAGGGTTTGTGGCAGTGGTTGTTGTTCTTTCGACTTCTTGCTCAAGATTTAAAGATTCTAAATGTGATGGAGAAGTCGGGGGAGATGGTGAGGGTGATTTACTCTCAGAATGGTATTTAGATTTAGACTTACTTGCCATTCACAATTCGGGGCCCTCCTTCTAGCGCCAAATATGTTGAAACCCCGAAAATCGGGTCTACAACAAGGGGGATACCCACCCAATCCGGACCTTGGTTAGTAGCTCCTTTTCCGTTTGGTATAGTGGGTCCGACTGGGGATATGGGACCAGTTTCCCAATATATGTGTGTGTGTGTTGAGAATTGATATTTCTTTCCTAATGATTCCTAAGTAAAATGCTTTTTATTCTAAATCTAATCTAACAACATGCAATTGTATTCTAATAAACAAAAATATCTAATTCTAAACTAACTCGGGATGTAATCTTTCTGTTATACTATCTAAAATGATTTCAAATAATAGTTGGTAATAAAGATCATTCAGCTGCTATGAGAAAAGAATTCAATAAAGATAAACCATTTCATATAAAAAGTTAGATGAAATAGTTGTGAAAAACATATCGCATAATAAGCTACCCATATATTAAGCATAAATAAATAGCTATCATCGTACAAAAGTGCCAAATGATAACTCAAGCATTTAAGCATTCATATATAAATAACTGAATATGAATATCACCATAACACATAAGCAGAAACAGTTAAGAGATAAAAGTACCATTTATAACTAGTTCTACTCATGAGCTCCACCAATAATGATCTATCTCTTCTTAATTCAACATCCACTGAGAGTACAAAAGTACAACATCAATAGTAGATATTAAATGTAGATATCAATAAATCATGTTTCATTCATTCATCAAAACCTCCTTGGAGGGTGCAAAAGTGCATGTTCTGAGGGAAAATTTTTTGATAAATTTATGGACCCTTCTCTAAATGCACGAGAAGGGTTTAAATACTACTAACTAATTCTAAAAATAATTTATTACAAAAATGTAGGATGTAGTTTAAATGATCGTCCTCATTTCAGGCAAAAATAAAGAAAAATTAAAACTAAAACCGAATCTAAAATTAAAACTAATAACTAACTATCTGTGTATCTGTTCCTTGAAGTCGCAAGCATTCAACATTTACTTAAGGAGAGTTGGCTGGCCAACTTCTGACTTTAGCTGTCCTACGAAAACTGAATCAGTGAGAGCTGGCGCCATCTTCTCGGTAGAATTGATGATACATTTGAGAGTCATGCACTGGCTGTGTGGTTTTACCAACTATGCCCAATAAGAATCCCAATTTAACTTGGTTAACCTTTGGATTGACTCTGCCTTTTCTTGAGCCTTCTGTCTCCAGCTTGTTTGTAGATGTTGTACATTTGGTAGATATTTACATACTTTTTTAAAGATAAATACCACTAGTTTTGAGTTTTAGTTTTACCTTCCGTGTTTAGCACTTTTTCCTACAAATTTTTGAGCTTAGAGGCGACTGAACAATTTGAGGTTTTCCATCTCGAGGGGTTTTGCCTGGCGCTAATCGTGCATCGGAAACTGCCTCCGTTTCATGATCCAGGCTTCCCTTGTGTGATTTTTGCCTCTTGCGCGCTTTTTTTTAGAGGATATAAAGCTTAAATTTTGTGGAAAGAATGACTTATACGTTCTTGGTTCTAAGCTTTGAATTCTCTGTACGTGATATCAACACTATCTAGTATCCATTTAACCATGTCCATATACAGGAGAATTTTGGGCCTCGCCGCTATCCTGTGCAAGAATGAACATGCTAGATCTGTAATAGATGCCTCAGAAGACCCGTGTGAGCCTACAGTAGTTGTAACCTCCATTACCTTGGGATCTTCTTCTTCAAGTAAATTATACAAGCCTTCCCAAGTAGTAATACCAGCGTCTTTGTTACAAGTGGTGACTGTGTACAAGGGAGTCATCTCTTTATCTTCAAAACTAGGAGCTTTACCCTTCTTTCCCATAATATCTTGAACTCTGCTCTGTATACTTTTTTGTTCTTCGCTCCTGCAATTTAAAAATTAGGTGAGAACGATGATAAGAAAAAGGTGACGGGAAAGCTTTAAATGTGGAAAACATATAAAATATACCACCTTATGTGAATTGGCTCCTTGATAAGATCAAAACAATATTGTATTAATGATTGCCAACTAACTCATTAATTAACATAAATGTGCATAACTGGGCCTCGGTTTTATGGAAAAAACTTTCTCGAATAACGGGCCACACAGATCTGCGATAAGGTGATTTTGCGATTTGCTTCACAATATCACAAATCACAATATCGAAATATCACAGATTGCAGCTCCTTTACATGTGACAATCATCCATCAATGTGTTTTCTGCAAAATGCAATTCGGGAGATGCACCATCGCATATCGGCGTTTTAAGGCATTTCAGTGTAGGTGATGTTTAAGGCATGCGATGCGATGATGGTTTTTTGATGCGTGATTTTGCACCGCAATTTCGCATTTTTAGAATTTCGCTTGTAGGAAGGAATTCATTACCTTTTTTGCGATGCGACACATTTTAAGGAGTGATTTTATTCTAACTTATCATAAAAGTTAAGTTTTTTTAGATTTTTGAGGGTATTCTCCTAAGTTTATGATAGTAAGTTTTATTGAAAAAGGAAATACAAGCATAAATCGATTTTTTTAAATTTTTTGAATAAGGGTCCCCACTTATTTATTATTAGTGATAAAACTAAAAAAGAAAGGGGGTTGTTGTTGGCCACGACAAGCTCATAGAACTCCTTAGCTTTACTATCATAGTAACTCTCTGACAATTACATCTTCCATAAAATTCTTTTGAACTCATGCCAACTTAATTCCTCTATCTTGATGTCTTTGATCCGCTCCACATCTTCCCACCAAATGTCCTTCATCCATTTGAAGTTGAAAATATTTATCATCTCCGTCACGTTTTCTGTGTAATCATGCAACTCAAATAATTTCTGCATTCCAATCAACCATGACTCTTCATCCTCCAACTTCTTCAGCTCTCCAGCAAATGTAGGTGGTTTGGAATTCTTGAACTCATCTAACAAATATCCCCTATCATTCTTCCTGTAAGGATGATAGTGATGATGACCATGGTACCTGTCTGAACCAGAATTAGAGTAAAGCCCATGTCCACATCCTTTTCTATCAGGTGTATCCAATAATCTTCCATCTTTGATGCTATCATCTTATCCAACCTATTTACATCATGAGATCTACTACCATGTGCTCCATTAGTCATGTCTTTTGGTCCATGACTGATTCTAAGCAGTCCCTATTTCTGCAATTCTAACAAACTCTAAAACATAATTGCATTTGTTATATTGTTTTCTTCTCAAAGGTGTACGAAAAGAAATCACCTAAGACTATGGATGACAAACAACCTCAACAATATAAATTGTTGCTAAACATTGCAGATCTGTAGCAAATGATAGAAACAAAACCTGCCAAAACCCTGATATATGCCACAATCATAGTTAAACAACAAAATGAAATAGTAATAAATGCGGGTAACTCCAATAATCCAATGGAAACCAGACATTCAAAGAATATATTTTATTAAACAACACCTATGAAGGGAACAAATAAATGTTACCAGTCCCCCGCTATGGGATGGGTTCTTGGCTATCCTCAAATGTTTTTAGCTTTTATAGAGACTCTCTCCTCTATAATATGTAAACCCAACAAATAAAATGTTTGAGCTTAATGAGAACTAAAATAGAAAAGAAAATGGTGAGCGACAAAGATAATAATCAGAGCTGCACAGTGAGTGCAACAATGAAAATAATCAAATGTGAATAATTAATAGAAAACCCTCCTATTTATAACAAAATATTAGCTTATCCTCGAATAATGAGCAGTAATAAAAAATTATTAATGCCATTCTAGAAATAAGCACTTGGAATATTTTATGATATTTGGTTAGAAGGGAAAAAGTATTTAAAATTTTATTTAGAAATAAAAATAAATAAATGATTTATTTATCATCTCAAGAAATTAATTAAGGAATAATAAACAAATAATGATTTATTTAATTATTCCTAAGGGATTTAGTCAAACTTGACAAGGAATAATAATTAACTAGCGATTAATTAATTATTCCTAGAGAAAAATAAGATAATTAATGATTTATTTGTTATTCTCATAACTGGGTCAAATATGACAAGGAATATTAATTAAACAATGGTTTAATTAATTACTGTTAGAATATAATTAAACAAATAGTGATTTATTTAATTATTCTTCATGGGTTTAATTATAAATTGCTTAACAAATGTGGTTTATTAAGTAATTTCTCACAGTGAAAGCAATTTTACTATGGTAAAATTGGCTTTACATGGTGTACTTCGATCCATCTAGTAAATTAAGGTTAGATGATCAATTTTTGGTGATAACAGCATTGACCTCTGCTTGTTTCTCAAGTGCCCTAGCAAGTATCTCTTGTGATTGAATGATTTGTCATTATCTTCTTTGCAACTTCTGATTTATACTTTCAAACTTCTCAATGTGTTTGTTATGTGAGGGTGTTACAGGGAAAAGTGTCTATTTAGAACTGCTCTATCCCACTAAGGTGTGACAGCTGCCTTAGAAACAAACAGAGAAAAACTACTTTTGTATTTTCTTTATGAACTATAGATAGAGAGGAATAGAAAGAACCAACCTGTGTCTTGCGCCAATCCTTTGATCCAATCCCTCTCTCCTTTGACAGTCTCCAGCTACCTGCTCCCTTACTTGCCCAGCTTCACAAAGTACCTGTAAGATCACAGAAGAAGAACACTATACAAATACATGGATCTATATTCATAAACAACTTAGGATCATATTTAAGTTAACCACACAAATGTAACAAGCATCAATGATACAAAAGCATGGAGGAAAAACTCAAATAGTTTTTATTGATAAACAAGAAAAGATCCAGGAGGAGTTACAACCGGTGGTTCCTGACCCAGCATCAACCTCCGAGCAAAGAAGCCCCTCTTCACCTCAAACAAAGCATAGATCACCCAATACTCTGATGTTTTTCTCAAGAAACCAACAACAATTCCTTACAATATGCAAAATTCCAGCCTCCTGGATCTCTGAGATGAGGGATCCATATATAGATATGTGTAAGGAGGATGAGTCAGCTTGTGATTTGATTAGTGTCTTCTCTCTGTCAATTATTGCTTCCACTTGGAGACTGAAGGCCTCTTACTCATCCTTGGTCGAATTCAGTGAGGCAAGTGTCACAGGAGAAGATTCTGGAAGCTTCCATTGTCTCTCCACCTCGCGGAATGACACTGCCATTTGTCATTTCTCGCCCATCGCACCCTACAGAAGGGACTTTTGAAATGCAACGCACCCTCACAGTGTATTTAGGTGCAATGCAATGCACCTAGCTAGTGGAGCAGCTGAAATGATCCTGTTTTGACTTATTCTGAGCAGTTTCTGGTGGAGAACTTCTGGGAGAAGCTGTAATCTGTTGACCTTGTTCCTTTAGGGGTTAGAACAACAATTTTAGGGACTTAGGAGCCCTTGGTTTATGGACATTTCATGCTTGGAGTTGTAAGGCACAAAAATTTCTATAACAGTTGCCCCCTAAAGTATGAGGCCGTTAACCTTTTGGTGTCGGGTGAAATGCTTTATTATGAGGATCCGAAGTTCTTTCAATGCTGGGAGGAGACCTGTAATAAGATACAATACAATACATTATCTTCATACTATTTTCATGATCTAGCTGAGGCGGGCATTCCCATGCTCAGCTTTATAAATTCATTTTTATGTACATAGGACAGACAATCGTCTGAGTGTAGACTAATGATTCTGATAGAGCCACCATCCTTTTGGTAGGATGATTATCTGTGCTGCAATGCTGTACATTTAATGTCTTTATTTCCCTGAATATATATCGCAGCCCGGATGGATGAAACTAGATCCGGGGTCTTCAATCTCATCCGATCTTTACTCAAAGTACAAGTCGATCCATGTGAGAAATGTTTTGAAGTCGAACATGGAAAGACATCGCTTGATTACCAGTCAATGATGTAAACTGTTAACAAGCGCGAGAGGAATCACCGATAATGATAATGATCCTCAAGGTACTGCAGTACAATCCACGTGGTGTGAATAAAGGACTTGGCGTCGAACACCACGCAAATTCTTTCGGTCGAAGGCCATTGATGTAAACCTGTCGCCGGAAGTGAGAAACTTGCCATTAAGGCATGCAAGCTTCAAAGTACTGAATGGGGTGTTCCTAGATCAACTTCTTGGATAATGAGCTGATGTCGACAAGAAGTGATCCGTCATAGGAGGGCCTTAATGAATCCCACATCAATGACACGGAACGGAGCAAATGATTTTGATGGAGGTGAAAACGATCTGATGATATACGGTTCAGGGTGGCGGTCATGAAAGAATGGAGTATAATGTATGGTAGTGGGTGAGACATAGGTGGCTTCTCTGGATGACTTCTCTTGAACATGTCGGCGACACTGATGTGATGGATTGGTAGCATTAACCCCAAATGTGGATGGTATGGTGTGACCATGGCGATGTGACCGATGAATGAAACAACCCAACCCGACTCGGACACGGAGTGGAAGTGTCATGTTCAAGAGCGACTTGCTACCAATAAAGATTCTTTGAGTTTTCTTCCCAATTTTTCCCCAGTCATTGCTGACCAGTACCTCTTTATTTTTGTCAAGCTTGAGGAGGATAACATATGCTTGTTCTATAATTTGCCCTTCGGGCAAACCCATCTCTATGTTTTAACGAGCCTAGCGATAGTGAAACTCGTTCTCGTCTAAAGACAAGTTTGTCGCTATTAATCTTTTTAACGAGTTTAATGACAAAGATAACTCAGTCCTTTTCAATTTTAGAGATTCTGAAAAGGAACGTAAAGGTAACTCCAAAATTCCATTTTCTTCATCTAATCCCTTAAGTTCGAAAAAGTATAAAACAATACAGAAGGGATGAATTTTCGATAGTTTTAACGAGCTGAACAAAACAAGCGCTCGATCTTTTTGTGCAATAATCCCTCAGGTCCAAAAAGATTAAAATCTAGATGAGGGATAGCACTTCCTGTCCCTTTAACGAGCTGGAAGGCCAAGGACTCGGCAATCTTTTCATATTTTACGAGTCAGTTGAAAAGAGCTTAAAGGAGACTCGTCTTTTGAGGAACGAGTGATAAAACGGGTAGCAGCTGATTCCAGGTAAGGTTTGGAATTTTCCAATCACGGCAGTGTCACAAGGATGGCTAATGAAATCACTCTTCACAGCTGTTCCTCAAAATGGGTAAACAATCAAATGGAGGTGAATGATCGGCCAATGAAAAAGTGGAGGTGACGGTGCAAACACGACCAAGGCTTTAATGGCTGAAGTACTTCATTCACGGTGGTTATTTACCGGGGGATAGTTCATTTTTTAACGAGCTTAAATGCGGGTGGAAACATTTGCTCATGTCTTATGTTTATTTTTGAACGAGCTTGAACTATGTGCTAAAACTGCTTGATGCGGGTTTATTTTTTAACGAGCTTGAACCTTGCGGTAACACTGCTCGATTAATCCAGTCGTATGATAAGAATGTCTCATATAAAAACGGCAACTTTTAGAGTTTTTCCCCACATCCTTTCTTTATGCAAGTTAGGAAATGACCAATCCAAAAAACAGATAAATGATCGCTCTTTGCTTGTACTCCAAAAGGTTTGCATGCCCCCAGGTATAAAATAGAGTTTCAAGGTTACCCCTACTTCTTTCCGATAAAACATTTGTTTTACCGAGAGAGGCCTACCTCTTACAGGTTACCCAAAGATTGTTCTATTCACAGCGCAAACAAAACACTTCTTCGGCGATGTCTACCGAGATAAACAAAGGTGAGTGAAGGAGGCTACTCCACTCACATAACTTTGACAAGAGAATCTTGTTCTAGAATAACCCCCTCTTCCAATTACGGACGGGAGTACAGACTAGTCATATTCTCTCACGGAAACCTACCCTATACCCGGAGTTTTCCTGCCGAAGCAGACCAGGGTGCATGCCCCCTGGGTTTCAGTCATATCCCTCCGAATCACTCGCGCTCATCGGGAGGATGGACTAGAGATTGAGACATTTCTTGCGTGAAAAGACCATTCAAGGATGGTATATGACTATTTGCTCTGTATGATCCGAGAAATGAAAGCTGGTCCACGAGCTTGACCACTCTTCCTTTGTGCGGAAAACACATTACTCTAAAGAGTGAGGAGACAATTGCTCCCATGCAATAAATATAGTCTCGTCCAAGGAGTAGATTGTAATCCAAGGGTCCTTGAACTACCATTACGTTCATGTGAACAGTTTTCCCTCTCAATGTTATGGGCACATCGGGAAGGATCCCTAACGGTCGACTAGTTCCTTTATCAAAGCCTGTCAGATTTCTTATCTCAGGCAAAAGCGATGGCGAACCAAGCGCTTTCCAAGCAGTTGAGGAAAGGATACTCACAGAAGCCCCCTCATCTATGATGGTACCAGCCATAACCATTCTGTATATTTGAACGATAATTCGGAATGCTACGCTAGCTGGTAAACGGGGTCTGCCTAGTTGATTCCAGTCGAAGGAGACAACTAGGTTGCTTGGAGGTGGGACTGAATAGACGGCTGGGTACGGCTCTTACAAACTTCCTTCCTGTGGTAAAGGAATGGATAAATTTCCCCCATGTTCGTCGGAGTCTGTGTTTATGAAGAGAATTTGGACGATGTCATCCTTGTTCTCTTCAGTCACTGTATCATCTGAAGATGGAACTTCTGAAGGCAAAACCGGGTCAACTGCCACCTCGACCTTTTGACTTTCATCTGGTGTGGATTCAGATGGTTCATCTTCAATGACAGATGCTTCGGCCGACCACTTGAGCGGGTCAGCTGGATTTTCAACTAGTGACGGACTCGGCAAGAGTTTTTTATATCCAGGTGGAAGTCGTAACGGTGATACCGGATGATCATCCAAAACTCTTTTACCTTCGTCTAAGAAGGGACAACGGTGGACAACATGATCGCCTTCGCACAGTTTACAAGGGAATCTACATTTCCCTTTTTGTCTTGGGGCTTCACTTTCACTAGTTGACGGTGTGCTTTCAACATGATCATCAGAGGTTGATGACACCGGGTTGTGCAAACGAGGAGACCAGTCCCTTAAGATCCGAGGGATGCAAGGACAATCTCTGTGAAAGTGGTCTCCTTTGCAAATGACACATGGTGATTTAGGCCTGGTCGGTGCAGTGTGTGGATTTTCGTTAGACGACGCTCGTTTGCCCCCATTCGCTTTTGGCTCCTTCTTCTTCTTCTCTTTCTTCTTCTTTTCCTTCTTTTCCTTAGGAACTTGACTTTTGGCTTTATCAGCCCCCACAAGCGAAGAGGAAGGAGGAGAGGAAGAATTAGAGGAAGTAGAAGGTTGGTGGGTAACTCTGGATTCGTCTAATTGCTGATTCAATTGTTCAAGAATAGTGGTGTTCTGAATGACAGAGGTCGAGAAGAGCCATACAGGCAAACCAATTGTCAGTCCTGGAAGTGACAATGTGGCCATATGGGGTGCACCAACATCTCCCCAAGAGGAGAAGGGACTAGGATTTCCTCCAAGGGGAATTCCTTGGTTGGTAGACTCCATTTTCTCAACCCAAGATCAACGTAGGAAAGGGTAATGAACATTCCGTTTAAAATAAATTTTAGACACTTTGACACAACTTGTTTTTTTAGTTTTTAAGAGTCGAGAAAAAACAAAAGATGACTCTAGTCTCTTTCGATTTTTAATGAGCCTGAAGTGACAAGTGCTCAGATGGACCTTTTCCGTTAAGGAGTCTGAAAATGAACGAAAGGGACTACTCTGGAGATCTAGGTAGAGGGAGTACCAAACCAATCGCAAAACTGCAGAATACTTTTTACGGTACGGCAGTCAATCTTCCCGAATGCTGTGTTCAGTGCATTGCGATCGATAAGGCGGCAGACACAGCTTCCTAAGGATAAAGGATTTAAGCCTATAGGGGTCTCCCAAAATATACTCGACGGTACGTGGGAGCACAAGTCCGTACTGGCACTTATCGTCTCAAAGTGGAGGAATCACCCAACCATCAGTGAGGACAACAGTTACCAGGCTTTACGACGCCGAAATACGTCTCTAGCCTAGACCTCTAAATGTTGTGCGTTAAGTTCCAAAGCGTTGTTAGATTCATTGAATTTATTTTATGTTGGTCTTGCTTATGAAGTTTTCCTTTTGGGTTCACCACGAGATGTAGATGTAATTCCTAAAATGCAATCTAAAGATGATAAACAAACTTTTATCTCTTTTGTGCAATGAAAATCCTAGCTACTAGAGGAAAAGAAAGACACAATCTTTTCACAAAGAGCAAAGAGCACACTGTAAATGCACTTTCCTAAATCAAGCCAAACAGACTGTCTATATGCAAATGCACATGCATGTATTTGTTTTCAACTTTCTTAGTATTGATGCTAAAAAGAAAGTTGATGTACAAATCTGAATTTCTTTTCAAGCGACAAATATAAACAAGCTCTTTTTCGAAATCAAAAACAGAGATGATTACGACACCTTGCGATTTTGAAATGAACACTTGTTCTTGACACTAGAAAATCACAAATTCAGACCAAAGGCAATAGTAACAGTATAATCGACCATCAACAGCAATCAAACTCTTTCAAACGATTGAAATCGACACTTACGACAGATTCAAATCAACGGATGACAGTACGATTACGTTACTTTTGCTAAGGAGAACTGTAAATGACTCAACAAACGCACAAAAACATCTAAAGTTCTTTTGTACAAAGGAGGCGAAATAACATCAAGGAAAAGGGGTTTTAAACAGACATATACTGATCACAGGCAGCAAAATTCAGAGATAGAACTGGAAAGAATGAAGCACAAGAACCACAGCTGCACAGGGCTAGTCTGATCAGCGCACCTGTAACACAGAGAATCTGAAATGCAGCGCAGGTTTCCCTTTCGGGAAGTGTGCTGAAATTCAGGATCTCTTAACAGTACCTGCACTGGGCCAGAAACGAGAATCTGTCCGGGTTCCGGGTCACAGTTTGCAGTTCAGTCTTTGGTTTTTGGCCGAGTAAAAGCAATCAGTAATGCACAATTAGGGGTAGATCTAAGGAGGATCTAAGAGCTATCACAAGGGCAATCAGATAGTTTGTGAATCAGTTGTTCAAATCATAAACAGATCCAGTGAATGGATTGAAGCAGCAGATGTCTACTTTTCATTTGTTATGGCAAATGCAGTTCAAATGCCACTTATAAGTTTATGAAACAAACAAACAAATAATGATAAACAAACAAACTAATTAGCTCCCCAGCAGAGTCGCCATTTTGTTACAGGGAAAAGTGTCTATTTAGAACTGCTCTATCCCACTAAGGTGTGACAACTGCCATAGAAACAAACAGAGAAAAACTACTTTTGTATTTCCTTTATGAACTATAGATAGAGAGGAATAGAAAGAACCAACCTGTGTCTTGCGCTAATCCTTTGATCCAATCCCTCTCTCCTTTGACAGTATCCAGCTACCTGCTCCCTTACTTGCCCAGCTTCACAAAGTACCTGTAAGATCACAGAAGAAGAACACTATACAAAGACATGGATCTATATTCATAAACAACTTAGGATCAGATTTAAGTTAACCACACAAATGTACCAAGCATCAATGATACAAAAGCATGGAGGAAAAACTCAAATAGTTTTTATTGATAAACAAGAAAAGATCCAGGAGGAGTTACAACCGGTGGTTCCTGACCCAGCATCAACCTCCGAGCAAAGAAGCCCCTCTTCACCTCAAACAAAGCATAGATCACCCAATACTCTGATGTTTTTCTCAAGAAACCAACAACAATTCCTTACAATATGCAAAATTCCAGCCTCCCGGATCTCTGAGATGAGGGATCCATATATAGATATGTGTAAGGAGGATGAGTCAGCTTGTGATTTGATTAGTGTCTTCTCTCTGTCAGTTCTTGCTTCCACTTGGAGACTGAAGGCCTCTTACTCATCCTTGGTCGAATTCAGTGAGGCAAGTGTCACAGGAGAAGATTCTGGAAGCTTCCATTGTCTCTCCACCTCGCGGAATGACACTGCCATTTGTCATTTCTCGCTCATCGCACCCTACAGAAGGGACTTTTGAAATGCAACGCACCCTCACAGTGTATTTAGGTGCAATGAAACGCACCTAGCCAGTGGAGCAGCTGAAATGATCCTGTTTTGACTTATTCTGAGCAGTTTCTGGTGGAGAACTTCTGGGAGAAGCTGTAATCTGTTGACCTTGTTCCTTTAGGGGTTAGAACAACACTTTTAGGGACTTAGGAGCCCTTGGTTTATGGACATTTCATGCTTGGAGTTGTAAGGCACAAAAATGTCTATAACAGAGGGGAGTATTCATCACCATGCTTCTCATCTAATATATAAGGAGAGTCTCGTGAACTGTAGTATACCATATTGCATGTCATCTTTGATCCTTCTACTTCTTGCAAGCATATCATGTCAGATAACTAAATATAAACATAATCAACATACCTCAATATAGTTTAGGGGAGGATATCTCGTGTGCAAGATCAACCATATTAGCACAATCCATGTATAATCATCACCATAACAATATATCAACATCATGTATGGCAATACCAATTGCATGCCATGACCTCATGCATGACAACCATAACCATGACGATGCATGCACAACAACATATAGACACTGACATGCATAACAAATGCATATATGACTGACATGCATTCATGACAACGACATCCCAACAACCAAGGAAAATTTTAAAGATGGAAAATTATCTTGAAGTTTAAAAAAATTGGTGAATCTCACTAGTTCCTAATATGTAAACTATAAAATATTTATTGATATATTTGTAAGATTATTCAAATTTATAATGATTTTATATATAGTCTTTATATAATGTTGGTGATTTTTAAGGTAATATAATTTTATATTGTAAAATTTGGGCGCATAATTTTTTAGAAAAAATGGAAATTGGCAAATTTTTTTTTTAGAAAAATCATGGAATTTTAGCCCACGAGCGAATATTAGCCCCTAAAATTTTCCATGCCAACAACAACATTAACAACTTCTACATATCAAAACAACTGTAATAATGACTACCACCAATAACAAGCACATATACAAATTTCATGCATACATGACAAATTCATTCTATCCATCCAGTCCAAGGGTTGAACCATGCACTTATACCACTTTGTAACACCCTCCTCCCACACTTACCCAAGTTCAGAAGTACACTGAAGTAAATATGTGATGAAGAGTTACTATGATATGACTCAACTCCCTAAGTATAGTTAAGGAAGTGGAGTCGACAAACTGAAACCAAACTAACCTTCCACAAGAGCTAACCAACCACTCCACGTGCCCAACCCCTGAGTTAATGTGATTTTTCTCTAACATGGGTGATGAGTCCTATTATTCCACCAAGAATGTTGTATCTCCCAAAGGTTTCTCAACTCAAATTATCAACCCAAGGTTCATACAAACTTAGATGTGACAGTGCTATATGCATAATAGGTTAGGTTCTACTCATGTCACCCTCAGTCATGAGATCAGATCAAGGTGTTCAGAGACCATTCCTCCAACTAACTACAATGAAAACCTTCTATGAAAGCATAATTGAACTTGATTCTAGCTACAAAAGTGGAAATGCCATTCATTCAAATGTAAATGCTAATTGACATTGCATGAAAGAAAAAGGGATAATCTACTTGCAAAAGTAAATCATGCTACTCTACTTTGCACATTCAATCACATCAGTAACCTATTTATATGCATCATTGTTCTACTTTACAATTTCTTAAAAATAAGGAATCTAATTTTTAACATGCATATGGATAAAGATACCAATTCTAACTCTGTTTTTCTATCTGATGGTTGCAGTGAGGAAAGGAGGAGGTTGGAGTGGTATTAGAGTCTTCCTTAATCATCAAATCACAAGTTGGGGGCCATTATTCATCTTAACTAGGCTAGGATCAAAGTGGGAAGAAAAACTGGTTGAAAATAACACTGCTACAGGGTTGCTATAGGAGGTGCTACAGGAGGGCATGTATTGCTATAGGAGGCCCTATTTTGCTACAAGAGGGGGCTCGAGAGCGTTTTGAGGATGGAATCAATACCTTAGGGATGAAGGAAGGTGGATGGAGGTAGAAGGTAATAAATGAAGGTTGTGGGAGCCCCTTGGCCAAGCCTAGCACCCTTCAGAGGTCTATCTTGCACCAAACTTGATGCCCACAGTGCCTCTTATTTTCCTTGACAGAGTGATTGTGGAGATAGAGGTTGGGAGCAGCGCAAGGTTCCTAGGAGGAGGATGGAAAAGTCTAAATGAATGTGGGAAGGTATGCCCATCTCTGCAAATCAGCACAGTCATTGCAACTAGCCAAATACATGCATGAAATGACCAATAATGCGGTAAAATAAATTAATATGGATACTATGAGTTGAATTTGACTAAAATCTATTTTATCCAACAACACTACTTTGATCATTAAACAAATGGCACTAACTTCTAAGTTGCAAAGAATAACAATGAAAAATGATCACAATTAACATCTATCCATTTCCAAGAATTCATAAACAAATATTTTTGGATTTTGATTGTCAATCCTTCAAATCAATCTTGCCACAAGAGAAATGATAGGCAAGCGATCAATCACAATTTTTTTATGCTAGAACATCTACTAAAACAGGAGAAGGACTATAATGCCGTGAAACAAGAACAAGAAGAAAATATAAAAGAGGGGCTAAAGCCTCTCGGTTGGGCCCAAACCCAAGGGTTTAAGCCCTCCAAACTAACTCAGATTTCTCATTAACAAAAAATAAGAATTTCATACATCATATGAAAGTTAAGAATAAAAATGTCAAACACTAGGCTCAATAGCTACTCGTAGCTGCAACAAAACATTGAATCCCAATGAGCCTTTCAGTGGGTTTATTAATACAAAAAGGTAGCTGATGGTAGATCCCTTGAAAAGAGGAGTGTTTTTCTCCAAGATCTCAAGAATTGAGGATATGGTCTTCCTTGATCTTCATGTGTACATGGATTCCCTCGGCTGCTAGTGATTTATAGCCATGAGTGAGGATTTTATGATCCCAAGAAGAGTTAGAGAGCTAAGGATGTGGACGAGCCCCCTATATTCTGTCTTGGCTGTCTCCATCAATCCCCTGCATAGTAAATGCCTCAAAAATGCTTCATTTTCCTACAAATCAATCACATTAGGCCATGCAATATGACAAATACATTTTAATATTCTTACTAAGCATATTATGAATAAAATACAAATTAATGTGAGAAAATGATAGTTCTAGGGCTACAGGATAGCATAATGAACTTAAAAATATACCTATTAATGGGACACATCATCACCCTCCTACTGAAGGTATTGCTCATCCTCTAGGAAACTTAGTCATCAATATGAAGCTCATTCATGGCCCTAGTGGCCTCTTTGACATCCCATGACACCTCAGATGGTGTGTCTTCTTATGTATAAAAGCCTGGAATTTCCTCTATCTATGTCCATACTTTTTGTTCCTCTGCCTGGTTTCTCCCTTCTTGTAAGCCCAATAGTAAGGGAAGACTGAGTTTGAATCCTATCCATTTGATATTCATCCTCTTCATTATCCTTTTGTACAATGATTTTCTTTCCAAGGCATTCCTTAGTCTTTCTGGAGAGAGATACTCTTTGATTTGTAAACTACGAGGTAAGGCCTGCCACTTCTCTGACAGGCTTGTAGACTTTTTGTTGCCAACATCCTAAAAAATTCCTCAAAATTTAGAATGAATTTCTCTTGAGTTGCTATGTACCATGGTTTACATCAGAATCGGAGGAGAGGAGATTATGGTTGCTTATGATAGTTGTAATGCTTACTAATTATTATCTCATGTATAATGGATCTTTTTTTCCTTTGTCATCACCTTATTCACCTCTTGATCTCTTGTCTCCTCATGTGCCAACCAAGATTCCAATGCCATGAGCAGCATGTATCCCAATATCAAATTCGGGTCCCAGAAATTCAGATCTATTTGGATGATATTGTGCATATAAAACTCAGCTAGTTTTTCCCTATCTTCCATACTCATTGTTTTGTAAAACTCAATAAATTTCCTATAGTCTTGGAAAGGTAAAGACCCATACTGTGCTAATTTCTTTATCTAGAATTACAACCACTTCTCCTTGAGGAAAATAACATATGATTTGGATGGTTTTCTGCATTGTATGGCTTCCATAGGTAGACTTTACATAGTAGCAAGTTGTGTTTCATTTTCTTGCAGCTCTTCTTTTAGCCTTGTATTCTCTGCCTATAGTTGCTCCCTCATGGTTGCCTCCCTTAGTTTTAGGTCACTTAATTCCTTGCCCATTTCATTGATCCTTTTTTCCATCTAATGATCTAATTAAGATGTTGTATATGTTATAGGAATTGGATCTTATACTTAATATAGGACTAGAAGCATAGCTATTGGCTATCATGGATATGTCTATCGTATGGATCGTAGCTACTAGCTATGATGGGTATGTTCCTTGACGTGATCAATATTTGATCTATCATATATAAAGTGCAAAACATTTGGGTCCCTGAGATTTATTTTTGAATTATTGCACAAAGACTTCTTCACTAATTTAGTTTTATTTCCCAAGTAATTGTGAATAATGGCCAAAAATGTAGAATATGTGCATTGCGAGAATGCGAGAACACCTTAATGAGGTCCATGTGATTTAAGGGCCACTGAGTTGATGTGTCTATCTATGAGAACGAACTCTATAGAATTTTTGGTAATATTGGCCCACATTGATGTGGTCACAACTAAATTCACTTTTGAATAATAGGATTGTTACCATAGCTACTGGCTATGATGGGTATGTTTCTGGATATGGATCGTAGCTAATGGTTGTGGTGGATATGTTCCTTGCTATGGATCAATGACATCCATGACTTGGTCATATATAGATGCTTCATCTTCTTATGGTAATCTCAAACCCTGGTATGGACCTAAGTCCTATATTCCTGCACTATCATTAATTAATTGATTATCCTCTTAATATATTAAGTAGTATTCTTTTCTTAATTTTTCCAACCTACAAGGATAAATGTTTTGTATAGTTCAATGTTTTGTGTGGATTTCATGGTTTCCTGTGACATTTTGTGCATGAGTTTATACTATATAGGTTGTCTTGGAAAAAAAACAATAAGAACAATAACAGTAAATGACTTGAACAAAGATCAATCAATATGGAAAATAAAAATGTATACTATGAAAAACTAAAATAAATAAATTGTAATACATACTATGCAAAATCTTAAATAAATAACATGAATATATTATGCACTCTTTGTGATATATGTCTCTAGGGCTGATGAATAGTTTCAATGTTTGAAATGCAAATTCAGCAAGGGTTGAAGTTATTTTATAGTTATTTGTTATTGAATTTGATTGGAAACAAGGATTGACATGGATTGCAATAGTTGAATTGAGGCTTTTGTGATCCATAATAGTTGAAAGAATAACTTCAGTGTAAATCACATGTAGACAGACATTTGTCGACGTGCTTCAAACCAACAAGTGTGGTTCATCGTCAGGACAAGTTGAAGAAACAGATCCAGCTTAGCATGTTAAATAGTCTGAGCAGAGACTCCAACGGCTAAATCGACCAACGACTAATTTTGACCTTAGGACCCAGGTCAAATTATTATTCATTAATTTAATATTATTATTATTTTTAATATGGATTGCAATCTCTCAAATTTGAATGTGTTATGGATTTATTTGCATGTGATCCAATGTATAGGAATTTGTTATGGTTGATCCTTGTGCTTTCATCTTTTTAATGGATAATTTGATGGGGTGGGTGTCATTTATTGAATTTAATGGGTTGGGTGTCATTTATTGAGCAAAGTGGGTTGAATTGTTGGAAAACTTAGCAGTTATGACTCCAATCCATCAACTTTGTATATGTGCAAGTATGAATGTGAATTGGGATACTTAACTCCAATTTAATTAAGTGGGTTTTGAAGTGATGGGTACCTTGTATTGGTGGATTAGAAAATTTTGGGACAATTATAATTTATCTATTTTGTAGTTGGGACAAAAAAAATTGTACTCTTAATATTTAAAAGACTATTTATGGAAAGTTGTGGGCCCAATTAGCACATGGGAAAATTTTGTACATAATTTAAAATATATTTACACTTAATGTTATTTATTTATGTTTAAATATTGGTTGCATATTTTTCAAGTTTTGGTGGGTTTATGCGACCAATACTATGACAGCTACTGGTCCCTGCACAACAATAGACATCTCTCGCCTAGTGCGAGATTGTGGTGCTTTGGTATGTAATAGGGTGCTTATGATTGCCTTGAAACTTGATCTGATAAGTTTTATGTTCAATATTATGGACACATTCACACATTCACATGGTTTTGGGGGAAAACTTGTTGCATCAAAATTAGAGCAGATTCATATGATTTTCAATAGAGGTTGTTTTCGTTGTGCCAACTTGTACTTGAGTTGACAAATAGGGGAGAGTCTAGTCTAAAACAATAGCTTTATGTTATTCGAATTACACTGAGTCCAACTCTATTGAATGGTAAACTATTATGAAACTTAACCATGGTTGGTTTATGATTTTGGCCATAATCGTGTCGGTGGAAGTTGTAGCAAAAAGAAGAGCCTTGTCTAATGATGCCATTTTTGGGGTTGAAATCTAGTGGAATGATGCTTTATGAGATGGTGAAATCACAATATTTTATTTTATAAATTATATATTTGAAGATATAAAGAAATTTAATGTTTTAAAAATGGTCAATACATTTAAATTATACATGGTGAATAATTTAAAATTAGCACAATCACATTAATAGAGTGTTTGGTATATGTACATGTTGTCATTTTCCAATCGATGTTAATTGATATTCTAAAGGTGGAAAATTATGTCCATCAACATATATCAACCACTTTATTAATGTGTTTGTGGTAGTTGGTCGTGAGTGGGGTGGATTAGTAGTCTATGGTTAGATGACATTTGGTAACTATTGTTAAATATAATAAATTAATGGTTGACAATGGCAGATGATTATGACCAAGAGGTTTACTATAGGTGACCATGGTAGTGCACATTACACTAAAGTTGCATATGATAGATTATACTCAACCACAATTGATCATTATTCACATGTTTCATGTGAATGAATACATTTTAGAATGGTTTCATATGTTGAGCATGGGTGAAATTGGTTGATGAAGTATTGACCATGGTTTCCAATGGTTAAATTTAGGTGGTCATGTTGAGAATGGTTGATAAGGGTTGACCATAGTTTGACAAAAGTAAACAAGGTTAAAGACGAATAACTATGCTTGGTCGTGGTTGACTATGATTGACTTTGGAAGACTGTGGTTGAACAAGGTTGACTATGGTTGACCATATAATAATTATGGTTGACAATAGTTGTCCATGCACACCATTAGAGGAACTTTGAGGTCTAAAATGGGCCTCCTAAGAAAAATGTAAAACCAAAATAAACTTTTTAAGAACCAATAGGATTCAAGATGATAATGTCAACCATGGGGGATGATTCACCATTTTAGGAGTAAAAAGGTAAAGAGAATATAAATAATAAAATAATAAAACTACCTTTTCGAGCCGTATTTTCAACTTATCTCCCTAATGTTTTACTCGAATTTCAAGTGGGAGTACTCATTGGACGCAAAATTTAATTCCTCATCTAAAGAGTACCCATGTTGCATTGTTTCTATGGACCCTACTACATGAAAAATGAGAAATACATGAAAAAAAACGTGATTGCAATCACGTTTTTCATGTATTTCTCATTTTTCGTGTAGCAGTTTCCATCAAAAGTATGCAACATGGGTACTCCTTAGATGAAGAATCAAATTCTGCATCTAATGAGTGTTCCCACTCGAAACTTGAGTAAACCCATAGGGAGATAAGTTGAAAATACAAGTTGAAAAAGTAGTTTTTTTCTTTTCTCCCTCTAGAATTTGATGATGTATTCTAATCTCATTTTATTATTTCCACTATTATTTTATAATTTCCTTAGGAGGCCCATTTTAGACCTCAAAATTCCCCTAACATATGTTTGGCTATGTTTGATAAAAAAGAACAAGGTTCCCATGGTAAAATGTGATGTCAAAGTTTGACTATGGTTGAGCTTGTTCAACCATGCTTGACTATGGTCAACATATGGTTGACTAAGGGTGGATATAGTTTTATAGGGTTGTTAGTGTACAGTTGAAGGCAAACCATGTATAATATTATGTCCACTTTAAATCAAATTTGTCTATGGCAGACTTTCATTAACCTTGTTTTTCTGTGGTTAAACATGTTGCTTATTGTTGAATGTGGTTTACCATGGTTCACCATATTAAACATAGTTGAAAATCACAAACCATGGCTAGACCTGGTTGACTATAGTTGGTCATTTTTAGCATTTTTTAATATGGTTGGCCATGATACACTTCAACTCGCCAACTTGAACATGTTTGAACAAGATGATGATGGTTGACCATTTTTCCCAGGGTTGACATTAGTTGACTATGGTTGAATATGGTTATATATGATCAAGATGTGGTTGAATGGTAGTAATGTTTGAAAAAGGTTGATTGTGCTTGACAAAGATTAACCATGCATACCATGTTTGGCCTTGGGTCAACTCTGATAATTGCTATGCACATTGTTTTATAGTGCACAACATGGCAACATCAAGGTTTTTCTTCTTATTTTTTCTCATTATTTTTTGGTTTTTGCATTTTGATGTGGTAATTGTTTGTAACTTTTTTTGGTTTTTTGGTTTAGCTTTTTCCATTTCTTATTCTTTTACTGATGTTATTTGTTAGCCTTTTTTATTTACCCATTTTACAACCAAAAAAAAAAATCAAAATGGGAAATTTGTAGAAGAATCTCATTTATGTTAATGTTACAAGTATGTCCATTAGTTTAAAGTTAATTTGTTAGTTAGAAACAATTTCAGTTTATCAAACTCTCAAATAGTGAACAATATTAGCAATATTAAAATTTTGAATCCATGTTATTGATTTGGTTTCCTAAGTGGCAAAGCAGTAACTAGCAATAATTTTGTATATAAATAGTTTATATTTACCAAAAAAAAGGAAGAAGAAGAAAAAAGAAAAGAAAGATACAAAACAATAAAAAACTTCAAATTCGAAGGAAAATCTATTTCCAAATTCCAATATTGTTGTGATGGGATGATGAGAACAAATGAGACCTTGTTTCCAACCAGAGATGAAAATTGGGTGCAAGCCATGGATGAAGAAATTGAAGCTATTGGAAAGAATAATACATGGGATTTGGTAGATTTGCCAAATGATAAAAATCTCATTGGTGTAAAATGGGTGTACAAGACAAAGCTGAATGAGAAAAGTGAAATTCACATATTTAAAACAAGACTTGTAGCAAAAGGATTCTCACGGCAACTGGGAATAGATTTTGGAGAAACCGTTTGCTCCGGTAGTCAGATTGGATACTGTAAGAGAAGTTCTAGCCACAATAGCTCCGATCAAGTAGAAATTATATCAAATAGATGTGAAATCAACCTTCTTGAATGGAATTCTAGAAAAAGAAATCTATGTGCAGCAACCTCCAGGTTATGAATGTGAAGGTAAAGAAGATAAAGTTTACCGGTTGAAGAAAATTCTCTATGGACTCAGGCAAGCGCCTAGAGCTTGGTATAGTAGAATTGACAACTACATGATCAAGAATGGATTTCGTAGAAGCAGCATTGAACCTACCTTATACACAAAGGTAAATGTGCATGGACATATTTTGATTGTTTTCCTATATGTTGATGACATGATTTATACAGGTGATTTTGAACTGGATGAATTTAAAGTAGCGATGATGAAAGAATTTGAGATGACACATCTTGGTCTCATGAAATATTTTCTTGGCATAGAAGTTGAGCAATCTGAAAAAAGGAATTTTTATTTGTCAAAATGAATATGCTAGAGATTTGCTAAAAATATTCAAGATGGAGAATTGCAAACATGTCCCTACAACTGTCGCAACATGTACAAAGTTAAGTAAGGATGATGAAATAACATATATCAATCCAATTCTATTCAAAAGATTAGTTGGCAGCCTCATGTGTCTCACTGCTACAAGACCAAAGATTATGCAAGGAGTGAGTTTGATTTCTAGATTTATGGAGACTCCAAAAGACACACGTTGGAGTGCAGGAAAAATAATTCTGAGATAAATAGCATGAACTAGAGATTATGGCATAATCTATGCAAGCACAAAAAATAAGGATTTGATTGGAGACACCGACAAGGAAAAACGCATATTTACTAGTTATAGTGAGCAATAAAAAACTTACAAGTTATATAACCTTGTCACCAAGAAGACCATTGTTAGCAGAGATGTTGTGTTCAAAGAACAAGAGTCGTGAAATGGTAGTATAGACAAAACAGTTGATGCACAAGTGCCACTACTCGAAGAAGATGATATAACAAAAAAAGAGCAGCAAGAATCTTAGCAAGAATCACAGTTTTTGCACTAATTAGTTGTGAATTTCACTTCACTTGTGCACTTGTCACTCTTAATAGTTCGACAAATTTGCAACGCAATTAAAAAAAACATCACCCACCTTCTTCTTTTGGCCCTCTTCCAACTGGCTCTGCAGGCACCACTGATCTTGTGATCCTTCCTCAGCTCTGATACCAATTTATTGGAAAGCATATGAGTCAAAACACAAATTTAACACACAAAACACATGAGTTGTGACTCTTCTATTGAACACACAAAACTTGTTGATTACAATGAACCCGGTGAAAGGTATTTAAACCTTTTCGTCTAGCAACTCGCCTAAAATAACTTGACATGCAACAACACATTAAATTCGACTTGACTTGACTTAAGTTGACTCCCTGAATTTAACAAACTCTTCATGCTTGAATAATTAGCTTATTTTAACAATTCCAACCCTAAATGGCATAATATATATAAAAACTCTTCATTCCAACCCTAAATGGCATAATATATATCGTTTTAATATCGAGGCAGGAAGTGTCACCTGAGCCATACCTGCACATTGCAAAAGAACGTGAACAATGCTCGATAGGAAGTGATGCCAATAAGCCCGCGGCATAATATATATCGTTTTAATATCGAGGCATGAAGTGTCACATGAGCCATACATGCACATTGCAAAAGAACGTGAACAATGCTCGATAGGAAGTGATGCCAATAAGCCCGCGGCTGGTGCCATGTTTTTGGGGTAATAAACAATACCTAAGTATAATGTGTGCCTATAAAAACATAATTTCTTTATGCCGTTTACTGTGATTTTCAGAGAATGCTCGGACAGTATCTATGCATGATGTGTGTCTATAAGCATGCGCTTTTGTTTCTGCCATGTGCTGTAGTTTTTCAGAAAATGTCTTCGTAAAGGTTGCAAAACTCTCGTCCTTGTTCCACGGGCAATGAAACCTCCCTCCAAATACCCACCATGACTTTCTGGTTCTACTGGTTCCCTGCGTTGATGTACGTCTTTCAAGCCTGAACTCAAACCAATAAAATTTCAAATAAAAATATGATATTATCTTCTACTGATTGAACAACCTTGAAAGGTATAATAGTTTGGTTTATTTTATTTTATTTGTGTGTTAAACCAGGTCATGAATATTTCAAATCGCGAGCAAAACCTAACTTTTTGTGTTTTCCAGAAGTTTCCCGGGATAAAATCCGTAGCAGTCTCAGATAACGATAACTGGCTATTTGGAGGCAATAGTTGGAGTCCTGTATTCTATCTTATAGAATAGAAGTTGAGTTGAGCGATTTCAGAATCACGCAATGCATAATTGTAAAGGAAAAACGCAAAACATTCTGAATTTCTAAATTAATTTATTTATTTTTTTTTTTTTTTTTTTTTCATAAGGTGGAAAAACCTATCAAACTCAGTTTGTCAATCCAACAGTGAGGATAGTCATCTCTGGCTGCTATCCGGGAATGTCAGTTGACACATCACTGTTATCAAGGAAAACCACGCCACCTGAAATAACCCGCTGGTGGTCCGTAAGGGAGCAGGCTTTCACTCCTGCCAGATGCCTCTGGGTCTTGGGCCGTTAACCTGTTTCCTTACGTCCGAGGAAGACGAGCTCTTAGCCAAGCAGAAGCAGTTTTAGGGCATACTCCAGGCCCATTTCTAAATTGTTATTATAAAATAATAAACATATATATTTTTAATATATTATAGTTTGTAATGTTAATTATTATTTCTCTCACAAATATAAAAAAAATATAATTAGTTTTTGGAAAAAATTATGATAATCTAATTGTCAAATTATTAAAGAAAACAAACAATCTTTTCTGGTTACTAGGTGGTGAATGTTGACTGAGTCATTAATTTTTTCAAAGAAAATCAGTCCACAACTTGGTAGTGGTCTGGCTGGTGGTTTTTAATGGATAGACTTTCACTACTGTTAGATATGTTAACTTGTTTTTTAGGTTAGGAAAACAGAGCGTGTTAACCAGGTAAAACAATAATTAATATAATTATATTAAGATGTCAATTTAATTATTGCAATTTTAAATTTATTGACAATGTTGATGGAAAAACAGTTTATTTGTTATTATAGATTGCAAAATAATTTATAAATAGTTAAAATAAGGTAAAAATAAATCAACTTTAAACCAAAACTACAACTGAATGCGTAATAAGCATGGGATTTAATTCATGGGAGTCTCAGCATAAACATACACGGTATCCGAATATGTATTGGCTGTTGATCCCCACCGAAAAGGTTCAAGGTGACGTCAAGTTCGCCAGCGATATTGTATGGAAAGAAACCGAGCTCTGCCACAACATTCACGTAGTATATGAAATTTCCTTCTCAGTGAATGTCTCCTAGTGTATCAGTGTGTGAATGTCTCCTAGTGTATCAGAAACCGAGTTCGCTTCAGAATAACTGTCACTTAATTCACCGTGTTGCATTGAACCCAACTCAACACCGCCCTCCTCGTCAGGGGCTCGCCCGATAAATCCACGTTCATCTTCAGCAAATTTCATAACCCCGTTCAACCTCTAGTCCTGGACCTGAATCACAGCATGAGTTTCTTTAGGATTAGCATCCAAATTATCGATTTCTCCAAGAAGGCCGTGAGATAACTATCATGGACCAACCGTCCACTTTTGATTTTTTTCGCTTCTGGCAAAGCTATTCCACCATTCCAATACTCATCTCTTGCTCTCTTATTATGACAAACTTGTGAAGAGGCAGCCATCACAGAACAGAAAAGAAAAGAAAAGCAGAGATTAAAACAAGGCAGAGTGACCTGCTTATACCTATCCTTCTTCCCCGACTTTTTATGGTTGAAAGGCGCGTTGATTGATGAGAATATTTAGAGGTGGATGCCCGTTGATGGATGACAAGAGATGCAGATTTCACATGAGGTCAAAGCTCGTAACAAACTCGATGGTATTTTGTTTTTATGTTTTCTCCTTCGCTTCGTTCGATAAAAAGGTTTTCGTAGGACTTACGTAAAGACAATTCGCAGTCGAAATCACCTTTAGGCAGGCAAGTTGCCCGAAAACCTTTATTATTGATGCGACTCCAGTTACAACTATCTCCTATCCAAAGTATATACACCCTCTTTATTGTTGTAGAAGATTTGATCATCCAAACATTTCAATTACCTTTCCTATAAACCATAAGCCATCTTAACCTCAAGGAACATAATAAACACACCAGATAGGCTTCCTTTTAACTTCCTATATTGGAATTTATTTTTTATTTTTTTATTTATTTTATTTTATTTATAATAAAGAAAAAAACAACAAGTCGTTTACATATGACATCAAATTTATTTAACACCATCTCTAACATCAAATTTATTTAACACCATCTCTAACCTTATCACTAAAATACATCAAATTTATTTATCACCATCTCTAACCTCATCACTAAAATACTAGAGAAGAAAAGACGTGCTTTTATATATGTCTTTATGGGCTTTACAAAATTGAGTATGAAAATAACTAGCACCAAGTCAATGGGTGCTTAGCTTGAGTGGTAGGATGGTGGTTTGCCATCCCATCCATTAGGGTTCATGCCCTTTAAGATGTGGCACGCCATAGTAAAGCTAGAGGGATAGGTGTCCCGTTGGAGTTTGGGATCCCCGCTTCAGTCTCTGTGGTCTCCTAATGTCTTAGTTCTAGGTTGAACTATGAGTTCGTGATATATGTGGCTTGCCGGTTGTTGCATACGTCTAGGGAGGTGCTAGTGCCTTATCAAAATTTTAGGCTTTTAAGAAAATAACCAACACCAAAAGTATATGACTAAAAATAAACAAGGGAATCATGTAGGGCAACATCTTCATGTCGAAAACTCATGTAAACAAGATTTTTCTGCTCCTTTCAACTTTACCATTACTATATGCATAAGAATTGATCTCCTATAGTTGATAGCTATGCCACTTATTTGAGAGAGCATTTGCAATACAATTTTGTTCCCTGTATATATGAGTGAAGTTCACCTCACTAAAATGTCATATCAACATCTTAATCTTGTTCATCCAGTTAAAAATCATTGAAGGATGAAATGAAGACCTTTCATTTACCCAAGATATATTCGCTTTTGAATAGCCAAAGACATCCAATGTCTCAAGGGATAACCATTTTGCACAAAATAAAAAACCCCAAAGGGCAATGATCTTAGCTTCGGTGTTTGTCCATGTATCGTTGTTCCAATAGAAATGATAAAAATGATGAGGACATATGACAATATGTGCCCGGCTATCGCATGTGGTTTGATTAGCAACCTCGTTAAAGAAACCCACGATATTTCTCCCATATCTCTACAAATTTCTTGACTAAATGCAAATATCTAAAGCATATCCAAATTGGATAATGTTATGTATGATCATTGACAACCTAAATTTGATTCAAAAAATAAATACCCTTGTTAGATGTACCTGATGAGAGATAATTGCAATGTGTGATTATCTTCAAAACCCCTTATAGGGTCGAGGCCAATCTCACACCGCATGTTCCCAAACAACCAATGTTTGACCTCCATGAAATTATTTCATACATCTTATACAATGTTAGGAGCACGAGCCCCAAATTTAATCCACTCCTGTATTGATTGTTTTCTTATCTATTTTTCCTTTACCATATGTTGCCAAATACTTGTACCAAATAGAGCACACCAAAAACTCTTAACCGCCAAAGGCCATCCAAAATTTTCAATATTCTTTAATCCCCAATCTCCATCATCCTTCTCCATAGAGCATCCTCCAATTCAAATCTTGTTCTCACATTTGAACCCAATCAAATAAAGTTTGTGATTATGGAGTTTATCTACTTGATGATAGTTTTGGGCATCAAATAGAGGTGCATTCAATATGCTGAAATATTATGCAAGACAGACTGAATTAAAATCAACCTTCTCCTAAGAGTGAGCCACTTTAATGACCAAATAGCCAGTCTTCTTTCAAAATTATGAATCAACAAACACCAATGTCTAAAACCATAGTTCTTTGGTTTCAAGTGGAAACCAATATATTTGAAGTGTTTGTACATCTCAACCACCTCTATGACAAATATACCAACAATATTTGAAATAGTAACCTGGTCAATAAACACCTCAATAAGGATTGATTTTGTTTTTCTCATAAAAAGATTTGTTGCATCAAGAAATTTGGAGATGATTGGATGAGTATATCTCCATTCCAATGTGGATTCCTTACCAAAGAAGGAACATCATCCACAAACATAAGGTGAGTTACAAAAATATTTTTTGAAATCTCAAAGCCCAGAAAAGATCCTCTATTATGTGCCTCCATAATCAATCTTCTTAGACCATCAATAACCAACATAAATAATAAGTGGGATAAAGAGCATCCCTACTAAAACCCCGTTGATGCCTTAAAGAAATCTCAAGGAACACCATTTATCAAGACCGCATAGTTGATTGATGTAATATAATCCATATTCCAATAAACCACCCCAACAAAAAGCCCAATTTTGTGTAATACATCATCAGAAAGACCCAATCCACATAACTTTATGCTTTAATAAAGTCTAGTTTCAACATCAATGCCTCCTGTTTTAACCTTAATGGAATGCGCACATTCTTGTGCAATAACAACAACATATTAGATCTGTTGATTCTTTAAAAACAAAATTATTCGGAGGTAATGAATTTATATGGATTATCCTTCAACCCTATTTCAATGACCTTCAAAACCATCTTATAAACAATATTGCATAGAGAAATAGGTTGATAATCCTTCAAAAAATAAGCCTTTGAAAATGTTGGAATGAAAGTAATAAAAGAAAAATTTATAGCACTTGTGATTTTACTAGAAGCGGTTGATTTTTAGCTAAGACTAACATATATGGCTCCATAATATTCTTAAAATGAAGGAATAATTCCACGGTCCACCAATCTAGCCCCAAGCTTTTGTCCCTTGTAAAAGACTTTAGCATAGATATCACTTCATCAAATGTGATCTACAGCTTAATAACCTCATTATCCTTTGCATTGAACATTTGTGGATATGAAGAAATGACACCCAATTGAGTGTCAATGTACACCCCTTCCCTAAATTTAAATAGATTCTAAGATATCTTAAAACCTCCTTATGAATATTCCTTAGTTTAAATATTTTCCTATCGCTCCATCCTCCAAGTCCCAAATTGTATTGTCTTTCCTTCTTTGAGAGACAAAATTATGAAAAGAAAATGTACTTTTATCCCCCCTACAATCCAAATAATGCGAATCTTGATCCTCCATTCCTTTTCTTTATTTTTTAATATCAATCTCTCACAAGATCCCATATTCAAGATCATTTGTTCCTAAGCATCAGAAAAATATCTAGGATCACATGGGTCAGATATCAACTCTAGTTCTCAATCTATCTCTTCTAGTTCATTTTTATGCTTACGCCTTTTATCTATTTCCAATCATTTGACCACCTTCTTTAGATCCTCCAATTTCAAGCAAACAACATCCATCTAGGAAGTCTCATTATGAAAAACATTTTTTTCCAAATATCTCTTACCGGGTTCTCGAAGTCATGGTCTTTTAACCATAAATGATTAAATTTAAAAGGGATACCCTTCCAAATACAATCACCAAACCATTGTAAAAATATGGGAGAATGATCAAGCATCATCGATGAGTTGACCCAAGTACACATCGAACCAAACTACTCCAATAAGTTCTCATGAAAAATGAATTTGTCTAATCTCTTACAATCCCATCTAGACGAGTGCATCCATTCCTCAATTAGGAATAGAAGGAACTAGAAGAATATCCACTAAGTGGTTTTGCCCAATAAGCTCCTTAAAATAACCACCTAATTGATCTAATTTACATTGTGACCCCCATATCTCTTCTGCAGAGATTGTAAAATTTAAGTCCTCTACCACTATAAGAGATCCAATCTTCAACAACCCAAAATTATCCATCCTATTCCAAAATTACAATTTGGTTTCATAGGGACCATGTTCATTTAGAATGTGAAAGCTAACCTTTTACCCCCTCGCAAATCCCATTAGTAATATTCCTGCAAAAGATTTGAAAGTATAAAAAAATTACTATACGAAGATCAGGGAAAATTTTAAGGACAGAAAACTATCTTGAAGGTTAAAAACATTGGCGGATCTCACTAGTCCCTAATATGAAAACTATAAAATGTTTATTGATATATTAGTAAAATTATTCAGCTTTATAATGATTTTATATATAGTCTCTATATAATGTTGGGATTTTTAAGGTAAAATAATTTTATATTGTAAAATTTGGGCGAATCATTTTTAGAAAAAATGGAAATTAGCGAATCTTTGTTTTGGAAAAGTCATGGAAAATTAGTCAACCTACGAATATGCCCCTAAAAGTTTCCATGACGAGGATCCCATAAAGTAGCTAAACCCCTTGACAGATTAAGGGCATCAATCGAGCATAACTGCCACCTTGGACATAATTTCAAAAAGTATTTGCAGTCCTTATCAACAAATAATCATAGTTTCCTAGATTAAAATAATAGATGGCTTATGCTCCATAATCATGTGACACATGGAATTCCATTTATGGGCATTCCCCAATCCTTGAATATTAGGGAGATAATCTTCATGTAGGAATATTAACTAACATACCCCCGAAACTAGGGAAAGAAAACACCGAAAGGAGAAAGTGAAGAGAAAAATGTGCAAAATATATCAAGAAAAATATGTTTAATAGTTAATTTGTAATAAGTTAGGTTTTTCTATTTTCTATAAAATAGATAATAGAGTAAATTTCATTTTTTTAGTCACGTCACCAAATGCTATTATATATGGAATAATAGAAAAGGGAAAAGATTTCATGTATAGAATTACAATTACAATATTGAAGAATATAGGATGTTGTGTCCACAAATGGTAGGGGTGAGGTTGGGTATTGTAATTATGGGAGCAACAAAGCATGTAAGCGTGCCTCCTTTTTATTTCATAGTGAGACATAAGAAATATCCTTCATCTTTTCATAGCGTTCGAAAGAGAACGATGGTGTTATCCACATTCCTTCTAGAGCAGTAGTGTGTGCCATTGCTATGAAGTGGTCAAACCTTGATGTTTAGTGTTACGAATGTCAATGGTAGATCTTTTCAAGGTCACTCCTTGAGATTTGTGTATATTCAATGCCATAGCCATCCATTAGGGGAATTTTGATGTCTAAAATGGGCCTCCTAAGAAAAATGTACAATAAAAATAAAATTTATAAGAAACAATAAGGTTCAAGATGATGATGTCAACCATGGGGATGATTCACCATTTTTGGAGTAAAAAAGTAAAAATAACAAAAAATAATAAAATAATAAAACTACTTTTTCACTCGTATTTTGAACATATCTCCATAAGGTTTTACTCAAATTTCGAGCGGGAGTACTCTTTGAATGCAAAATTTCTTCCCTGATCTAAGGAGAACCCATGTTTCATACTTTTGGCTGACCCTGCTACACGAAAAATGAGAAATAGATGAAAAAATGTGATTGCAATCACGTTTTTCATGTATTTCTCATTTTTCATGTAGCAGGGTGCATCAAAAGTATGCAACATGGGTAATCCCTGGATGAGGAATAAAATTTTGCATCCAACCAATATTTCTGCTCGAAATTTAAGTAAACCCATATGGAGATAAGTTGAAAATACGAGTTGAAAAATAGATTTTTCTTTTTTCCCCCTAATATTTGATGATGTAATCTAATATTATTTTATTACTTCCACTACTATTCTATAATTTTTGTAGGAGGCCCATTTTAGACCTCAAATGTGATGTCAAAAAAGAACAATTTTTCTCATGGTAAAATGTGATGTCAAAGTTTGACCATGGTTCAGCTTGTTCAACTATGCTTGACTATGATCAACATATGGTTGTCTAACGGTGGATATCATTGAATAGGGTTGTTAGTGTATAGTTGAATACAATCCATGAA